>OW051495.1:9375000-10000000 GCA_932521035.1 Oscheius dolichura
TGGTTTGCTACCGTGACCATGCTCTCCAGCTACAAGACAAGCTTTTTGTATCATATTAAAATATTAGTTCACCTCGCCATCATCAATAGTCTTTTTCATATTGACAGCATACCCCGTTCATTAGGAATGATTTCCACTTTTCCATGGGTAAACACTCCGACACAGGAGGATGTTGTTCCGAGATCAATACCAATAGCATTAGGTTTAGACATATCTGTAAAAAAGACATTACCTTGTTAGTAAAATTACTGACAAAATAGTGACAAATTCTCCGGAGTCAAATGATACGGCACCCAGGGGTTAGTCACTGGTAATCGGGAAACGACTGTCCCTGAGTCTGTTGAGTAAATATTGCTTGGTTTGAAAAAACTGCTGTGCCGTCTCTAGTTTACTCAAGGGAACAGAAAGACCGAGGGAGAAGAAACCAGAGAATTCCGTATAAATCGGGAAGCCACCATGATTTATTATGTATTGTCAAACAGAGCTATGCAATGTTTCTGCTCTCAAAATACGTGAAAAGTTGAAACAGTAATTGTATTTTACGATAAGTCGACATTACTAACTATACCAACGAAATGGCTTCTTGTCATAATTGTCATTGTTGCCCCACTCCATGCGGTGCCGGTTCGTCGCGTTCATAAACTTTGTGGGGCTGTCCATCAGCCCATCAAGATATTGCAGCTGCTCATCTCTGTTCATTTTTTCCAATTGTATACGAGTCGCCTGATCAGAATAACTTTCACCAGGAGCAGATGGTTCATTGAGCACTAGGTTCCAGCTTCCCAATATCATTGCTGCAGCAGCATGTCCGCCGGCGCAATTTCTGTACAGATTGGAGAAATAAAGGGTAAAAACGTTACGGAAGGTGCTCCTTTAGATATCGTAGCTACTGCTGCCTTTGCTGATAATTATCTTGAAAATAAGTAGGCGGTTGATACATCGTGGCTAGGGTCTGTTTGAGCATCCGGTAGGAAAGTTGAACAGCTTCAGCCACCAATTTCAGCGTGTCTCTCGGTTGCGCTCCATTTATTTTGTTGTTCATTTGTTTTGTTCTCTGCTATCAAACTTCAGATGCATGAGGCTGCTCGTCGTGTCTTGTAGCCGATTGATGTACCGATTGACGGACTGCTGCCGGTGGTGAACAGCACACTCATGTACTGCTTGTTGCTCTTTTATGAGCCCTTCGTAGAGATTGGCCAGCACATGAGATGGCAGTTCATCTAGACCGTTTAAAATCGACCTAAAAATTGAACTCAAAAGGTGAAATCTCACCCGAGTTGGGCCTTCATTTTTTCTGCTTGCCGTCGAATGAGATTGACAGCTTCTGGAGATTAATTTTTTTTGTGTTCAGTAGTGGTTGATCGATAGGGGACAGAAGAGCTTCTTGAACAAGGAGTTTGTTTGCGGGCAAACTCGCGACAAGGCTTTTCGGCCAAGGTTCATAATAATTGAGACAGTTTTAAAAGAATGTCACAAGAGTTTGATTTCTATCGTTTCCCAATCTTCCCTAATAAAATTAGGGCTTCCTAAAATTACTGTTCAATATTCAGACCAAGATGACCCTTCGCACATTTGTATCATGGTACACTGGCAAAAGTCGACAAAGCCAAAGTTTTGCTCGCTACTTGACTCCTTAAAAATGGCAGCATTTCTTTCAGATAAACTTGGTCCTATCCCCGATCCCTGTTGCTTTTCTTTGACTTCGTTCATGTTTGCACAACCGCTTGCGAGAAGTTGCACAACCGCTTGCGAGAAGTTCCCCCAACCATGTTTCTCAGTAATCGGTGTCGGTCCGCTTACCTTCCCTCTCTTATTGATTACTACTGTCCTTATTCATTTATTCGAATCTTACCAGTATGGGAATATGGCAATGTTTCCATCGTTTCTATCGTAGGCGAAGTTTTCCTTTGCTCGACTTACCTGTACTTCTCCAGGAAAAAATCATATCGAAGGTTACGTTGCTCTCCTCCGATTACCAAACGGAAACTTTCAGCTGAAACGGAAAGGCTATTTTCGTCTACAGCGCACTTGCAAATATATTGCGAATTTGGTCAAAGATAGTCGAAGTATAAAGATTCTTGTAATTTACTATTTGGCGAAATATATGACCCGATTGGAAAAAGATGGGAGCGGCACTCTTCAGCTTTATTTAGAAATATTCCGTAAAAAAAAAGTATATCAAATGCCATATGGTGTCATATTTACTTGCATGCCTTTCCCTCCTGGTAGGTCTTGTACTATATTTTCTATTTCAATTCAGGTTTTCACAACAATTTGGAGACTTACTGCGCTTTATTGAAGAAGCACCGTATTACATCAAATAAAATAACCATAAGAGAAGTTGCTGGTCTTGTTTCTGAGGCGCAGTACATGGAATTGGTTAAGATCCTCAAGCCCAAATGTATACAATGTTGGATAGACACAGTTCTCTTACCATATGAAGGAATTTTCAAATTTTACCAATTTGTACGTTTTATACTTCTTCTATGACTGTTATTGCTATTTTAGGAAAGAATTATTGTCGACATAAGCAGTCGTCTATCGAATGAGATTACTTCCACTACAAAGAAATTTCTTTCTTATGCACAGGATTTGCAAATTACCGCGTATTCAATCAAACTGTGGAAATATGAGCTGTACAATTATCTCACCACTATTGTAGAAGTAAGCTTTAATAGTGGGGGTATCCTCCTTTCAGTGGCTACGTTCTGATGAGTTTCCTAAACTTCGAAAGCTGACGTTACAAATGCAATGTGAAAGTGTTACACCTACTGTTGACAAGCTAGTGGAGATATTCAAAAAATTGAATCCAACCGTCAAATATGATAACGACCCACACATCGCCATGGATCCGACATTTATGTTCACAGTGGCCCTTCACATTGGCGGTAGAAAGTACTGCAAATTCGTCTTAAAGAGGGTCAGATATGATGTCAGGAGTCAATCTTTCGAACTGGAATATAAAAATCTTGCTCCTATTATACCGGAGCGGAGAATAAGAATTATGGGATCCGGCAATTGTTAGACCCAGAGTTCATACCCTAAAAATATCGCCAATCAAATGTTTTGCCCCGTCGTTATAATCTCTTATTTTCAAGCATCATGACGTTAGTTTGTAAAGAGACATTTGAGAGTTTCTGAAGCCAGAGATTATTAGCGGATAGCTTCAGTCAAAAAGTCAAGTGTTAGTCATTGTTTAACGTCGGTAGCCCAATTGTAAATAAATGAGTTTTTCATATCGTCTTCCCTCAATAGTAAGCTGTACATTCGGCTCTATCTTTCCTTATCAACTGTTAGTACATCTCACAACTCTCAACTGTTTTGTAGGATGCGACACTGTTTTCTTCGCGTCAACCAAAGAGCGGAACTACCCTTACTGCATCTTCATCTGAATCTTCAAGAGAAGATCATTTCCAAGGTCAGATCGCCTTTCTCTCATTATAAAAAGAAAGCTTTCAGCTCGAGCAGAAGAGCTATTTTCGTCTTCAACGAACGTGCAAGTATATAGACAATCTAGCCAAAAATAATCAACATATAAAAGTCTTTGTGGACTTCCCGAAAGAAAAATACTGCACGTTTTTTGATTTCAGTGAGAGCTTACGCCTAAACAGCTATAAAATCTCGAAAAAAAGATATGACATGCCCTATGGAGTTTTGTTGAGCCGCATTGAGATCCCACACGGTTAGTTGTTCAGTTTTTATCAAACACGCGGTGCTAGGGTTGGGAATGAAAACGGTATATCATATCTTCGTTTAGGGTTTGATTCTTATTTTGAGGAGTATTGTGATTTATTGAAAAGTCACCGTATTACTGCTCACTCCATGAGTGTACCAAGTTATGGAAGGAAAGCTACTACTGAACAATTTACGGAAATTATTAAACTTCTAAGGCCGAAAGAAATAGAAGGCGATGAGCGCAGTTACCCCATTCCATATGAATCAATTTTTCAGTTTGAGGAATTCGTAAGTGTTACGGAAATCAGTGCTTCCCTTCTTTTTAGGATAAAATTGCAACTACAGTCGAGATTAAAGATCCTGAGCAGATTCTTTCAGTTTTAACCAAGTTTATTTCCTTGACACCGAACTTGTCATTGTGGGTGGCCACTGGTCGGATGGAATTGACTGAAGATGAATTTTACAATTTGGCTATCACCGTCATTGAGGTATAGTCAATTTCTAACTGTTTTACCCATCAAAACTGCCTCATTTCAGCTGTTGAATTCTGAAAGATTTCCCAGACTTTGGAAGCTGAAGCTTTCCATTCCTTATGTTAATACAAGCAGGCCGAAGGAAGCGAAGTCGTTGGAAATATTCCACGATTTCAATCCGACCATTGTCCAGTTAGCGTCGGACACAATTGAACTGCAGTGCTGCCTTTTCAACAGCCAATCTTACTGTAGAGTGGCCTTGTTCACGGATTCTGTGGAAATAAAATATGCAAAGGACGCTGCCGCCATTGAAGTGGAACCGAAACCAAGGATCCGAAGAATCCCATCTTTTCGAAGAATGTGGGAGAGTTTGTGGTCAAGGTTTATCTGTTGGATTTAGAAGACGACCTATTTAAGCTAATAAACGACTTTTTACCTCCTCCTCCCTCCAATCATTGTTGTCGTTATTGACGACACGCGGGGCACTTTGTACTCCTTCTATGAAGCGCTAAATATCGTCTATCCAAGCGCATCTTTCTCGTCTTCTCTACGGGTGATGAGAATTGAGCCTTGGTTCATTGGACCCCTTCTCGTTATCGAAAGAACTTGTTAGAGCCTCGTTGAGCACACTAGAGAAAAAAGCAGTGACGGTATTTCGGCCGCCTAGACTGTTTGCTCAAGATGATTACCAGTGACTAATCACTGGCATTCGAACATAGTTTGCACCCATTTTGAACCAGAGCGATAGAATGAAAAGATCGTGTATATACGGAACAATTTACGGAAATTATTAAACTTCTAAGGCCGTAAGAAATAGAATGAAAAGATCGTGTATAAAAAGATAAAAAGTTCGGACGGCGTTATCAAGAGACGGAGGGGGCATCCATCAGCCGAGACGAGTCAACCAGAGGTAGGTCAATCCTCTCCTCCACCAGCGTCACATTTCTTTCTTCCTTTTTATTTTTGTTACCATTCTTCGAATTTCCAGGTATGGACTCTCTATAGGCATTTATCTCCTTCAGTAGTTTCTGTGTTCTTTTCCTAAATAAACTTTTTCTTTATTTTTGCCTAGTTTACCTTTCCTTGATAAACATCATGCCAAAAATAGCTATGAAGATAATGAGGACGACGGCGGTCGGTACTCCAGCGTAGGGTACTAAAACAGATTGACCAACTTTTATAATTGTAACTAAAAGGAGAGAGATTGTCTCCCTTAACAGAATAAAATATTCACACATGTAGGCTCCCTGGCTGACAGTGTCCGGCCCTGGATTGCAGTGCTCCCCATAAAAACCAGCTTCACAACTGAAACAGAAGCGTTAACGAGAAACATTGGACACATTCTGGGGTGTCCACCCGTGCGGTGTATATCATTTTACTACTCAGTCCGCGTGGCCAGTCAATTAAAAAGGTGACTCACAAACAGAGGGGATTGGAATTTTTCATAACGCAGACGCCATTATCACCACAGTTGTCCTGCTGGGCCGGCGAACATCTTGGATGAATCGAGTCGAATCGAGCCCCCTAAAGACATCTATGGGCTGTCTTGAACAGACACACGCTTCTGAGGCGCATTCTTTTCACGTAAACCTCATCAGATCCAGGTATTATAGACTGGGCTTCACATTCGTAAACGCCGGCGTCGTCGGCATATTCAAAGGCGTCGTCCACATAATCCTTTCTAGAAAAGAGGTGTAGTTGTATTTATGTGATTCGTTTGTCTGTGCATGATTTTTTCAGGTCTAAATAGAAGTGAAAGAGCACAAAACAAGAGACAAAATGTTCCAGATGGAGAACGGAGGAGAAGAGAAACCCCGTTGGGCAACAATGAATGAGGATACTTTCCAGAAAAAACTTACTTGTACAATTTGTCTTCGTTCCACTTTGTCACAAAAAGTTGGTCACTGTAGCTGCCGTCGGCCAGGCATCGAATGCGAAAAGGAAGGCCTTTATCGAGGTATCTGTCAGTAATTTCATCCGGTTCCGCCGGTTGACCAGCCGTGAAATTGAGCTCAAAAATAACGGGCTGTAAATTGCCATGCATTGTAGGCAAGAATCACAGGCGGTTGAGGTCGCTTCTTTAAATATTGACAGGAAAACGAGGGCGAAGATGCGCGACCGGGAAAACACCTCAACGGTTCTCGCAAATCGTGTTCTCGCACAGATATATGAAAGGATGACTTTCGATTGTCGCATATTATGCTCACAAGCCTGACACAAACAGGTTTCTAGAAAACTCTTTGAAACTTCATTTCTGTGAATTCGCTGGCAAATTCAATTTTACAAGACCAATTGCTAGAGACGGATAAAATACAGCGAACTTTTGGCACCCATTTTTTTTCTATATGGCACACAATAGGATCAAATTGATGAAAAGTTTTCTGCAGTTGCTCTTCAGAAGGAAGTTCCGCATCAGCACATAGAAAGAGTTGAAAGACGAAAAGTTTTGAATCTGGAAGAGGCTCCAAAGGGAGAATCTGAAGCGAAATACGTTTGTTTCAATATTCTGGAAACGACCTGGAGGACCGATAAGAGTAGTTCAAATATTTCGTGCAGAGTCTTTGGACCGACTTCCAGGGTGTACAAAAGAGTTATTGGAAATTTTAGGATTTTGCTCATTGAATGGCATATCTCTTCCGGTTTCAGGCGTAGATATAATTCTTCCTGAAAACATTTCATAAAAAACAAGGAGGAGGAAAAGAAGTCGAAAGCAACCGCTCGAAATACAGTAGCAGCCAAATGCAAAAGCTTGCTAGTGTTTTAGAAGTGTTCCTAGTGAGGATTGAGCTAACTTACCAATCCCTTCGCGTGGAGAACGGCTTCAAATCGATCTGATTCGTCGCTATGTATGTAAATCACTTCTGGTTTCAGTATCTTGACCAGGTCAGTACATTGTTCCTTGGTCAAGTTTAAGTCGTTATGTACCTGACTGCCTTCTATATTCAAATCTGTACATGTAATCCGATACTTTCTTAAATTATCGCAAAATTCCTTAAAGTTTGCTATGCCTAAATTTTGTGGGTTAAACAAAAAATCATTGACAAACTTTTTGGTGTTCCGACGGCTATAAACCGTGTTCCATGAAAGACTTCGGGGTTCAGACGTTTTTCTTTATCGTCTCTTCCAACAAGCAAAATAAGCTGGTAACCACCATCTTCAGCCGTTTCCCATATAATTTCACAATATCTACGGATTCGAACGTTTATATTCCGGGAATATTGACAGAATTCAGCTATATAGCGGCATGTCTGTTGCAGACGAAAATATCCTTCTTCTTTTACTAGCTGAAACACTTCTGATTGGTCACTAAAAATAGGAAAATAACCTGAGAGATAACCTTTTCCAAAAGGACGGGAGGAAGATCAGCAATTGGAAAGGGCGCCATCTAACAGTAGAACTAATGCACTGAAATTATATTGTAGTTGAAAGAACCAGGGCAATACGACAGTACTTAGTGCCTAACATAATAAAAATGGGGGAAAAGGTAGGACGGCCGTCTCAGAGAGCCAAGCCAGGGGCTTGAGCCCGTTGAGCAAACAGTACCCTGTTTAACACGACAGGCAAAAAACAACAAGGCTTTCCAGCACCCTAAGGCGGTGTCTCACCTCAATGATGTGGTCATGCGTCAGAACGGTAGTGGTTTGTCACACTGGTAAGTATGTAAGCAGTTCTAATCGTCAGTTTAGCAAATATTTCAGTTTAGTTGTTTTTCTACCGTACTCATCTTGAGCAAATAATCGTCAGTTTAGCAAATAGCAAAAAAAACCTAATCGTCAGTTTAGCAAATATTTCAGTTTAGTTGTTCTTCTACCGTACTCATCTTGAGCAAATAATCGTCAGTTTAGCAAATATTGCTTGCTACAACTCTGCCTACTGCTCTTCCCCCATCGAGCGCCGCTTTCCCCTGAAACAAATGGAAAACAACTGTCGTCTGTGACCGAGACTGTAACTCTGACTTAACTATTTATACGGAGGAGATGACGTCGCCTCCTCCTCTTATAAACATGGAAGCGGTAACCACAGGACCAACAATATACTACGGAAATAGGATCGCCTGCCTAGTTTTGTGTACATATCTGGTTTTACACTTCATTTCGGTACAGTTTATGAGAATAAAGAAGAAGAACGCTCAGAAAATAATCGGCGTCTTTTTCTGGATCTCAATAAATGGAAATGAAGTCCAACAATATGTCGTGATGTGTTTGGCGATGTACTACTTGATCACATCGATTAACTTTTGGCTCTTTCGGATGATGAGCGGATATAAGAGTTATATGGTTAGAAAGAAGTCTGGAAAAATCAAGATTCATTTTTTATAGACGCTGGCCCGGTTTAAACTGACCTGCCTTTTACGAAATGTTTGCTTTTATCTTTTTATTTTGGTAACGAGATACATTAAATGAAGTTTCTCTTAGGACAATGGAATGCTCATAATTCCGCCTCTTATGTTCTTGAAATTTGTCACGGATACTTCTTTTCTTTTATATGGAGGTTGGCGCTTCCCCTTGACATGATCCACTATTTTAGGGGGTGCTCTCCTTCTCTGCAATATTATTGCTTTTTATATTGTTACAAATTATGAAGTAGTCAATGAAGAACCATTAGCAGACGATGATAATCACTCTCTTCTATCGGAACATATAGTTATGACGCCCGAGAGTCCTTTTCGAGTAGTCGATTCTGCATCGTTCAATATAACGATAAAACTCGTTGATGTGGTAATTTTAACGAGTTTATAATCAAACTGAAGAGAGTTTAGGTGAAGCAAAATCAACAATTCGTATTGATTAGAACGGCAGAAAGACCAGTTTGGAATTCTAAGACTAATAGATATCATATGGACAAATTCAGATGCATCCTTCATTTTCAATGGGACATGGATATTCCTGTTGGAGCAACATTTAGTGTAACATTTAGTTTAATAGAAGAAGTAAAAACAGTGGTCAACAGCGTTAGGGAAATTCAACCGTTTAGAGCTAGGGTGATCTCATACCACACCAAAATTGATCGAGATAATCCCCCGAGATAAGCACTTGTGAATAATCACTGGTAAAAGAGAAGTCAATTCTCTCGAGTTCGCAAATAAACAGAAAAAGCACTGTTTTCTCAACGAAGTTCCCAATTTCTTTGCAGATAATTCCCGAAACTCATGAACTAGCAGGAGCGATAAAAGTCAAAGACTATCGCTCTTTCGGAATCAATAGAAGGCCCGTTGTAAAAACGTCGATCTATGCTCAAGATGAGTACGGTAGAAGAACTCTTTGCTCAAGTTTAGAACGCAGATATCATTGTCACCGTCCATAATTTATACAAATAAAGAATGGAAAATATCCGTCAACATCTGTTAGCGAAACTTGCTAGAGCGTTGCGTCGAATATCAGAACTTTTTGAAACGAGCTTCGCCGCTGGTTACTCTCTTGTAAGCAGGAAATGAAGCTCCGCGAGGCCACTGCGCAAATATTTCCGAACTTGAAGGTGCTTCTAGCCTGACATTTCTCCCGTTCGCTAATGTTCGATTAGGCTGTAGAATTGCAATCGGTAAATTTGTTGGAGATATAATATATAATACGAGCGGGTTGATGTTGCCAAATGAGAAAAATAATGCATTGCCCATTATGCACTTTTTAAAGGAACTGTCAGGGACCTTATTTGGTTACGGTAGGTGCGCGATCAAAATTGCGCGAATTCGTAATATTTTTACGGAATGTGGTACCATAGACGTTCATAAAAAGTCAAAAAACGAAAAAAAAAATTCAAAAATTCGTGTTCCGCCAAAGCGTGCCAATAGCGGAGGACGCTAGTCAGTCGCTGCGGGACCCGCTACCGAAAAAAAAGGTCCCTGACAGTCTCTTTAAAGACAACTGTGACTCCGTGACGTGTAGTGGTCATACCTTTCCCGTTCCTGTAAAGGAAAGTAAAACCCCCGCCCTTCGGGATAATTTGAATAATCGTGTAGATATTCATACTCGTCTCGACTGGCTCGACCTCAAAAGAAGCTGCCATTGAAACGACAGGAACCCCGTGATTTCCCTCGTGTGTCGGGCGGAAAATTGACTGGCGCCTCTCGGCTTGTCTATAAAACGTGGCCGTCCTCTTCTACATCCAAAAAGTAGGGTGGATATATCTTTTGTGATAGGACTGTATGGTGGCGTAGTGTATGATTGCCGTTATATTGCATTATGTTCATTCTCTGCTACTTTGTTAATTGTTTATAAATTTTATAACGATGAGAGTTTTTGAGAGCTGATACAGGTAAATCTTATCCGCCAGACTAGGTGTGCCGTAGTTTTGTGAATTGGAATAATTAATAGAAATTGAATTGGAACGCCTCACGGTTTCACCCCTCAGATCGGCAAAACATATTGCTCAAACCTCTGAATCCTTTCGTCTTGCTAGTCTACATTGCTGACGATCCGTCGTCGAAGAATTCTTCTCAGTCATGTCTAATGACTGCCCGTTGCTCTACAAAAAACATCGTCTGTCTCGCTTCGATTCTGATGTTGGCTGTCTTCTACTTTTTCTTGTTCTCCTCTGATCCAGCCGAATTACAAGGTTTGCTTCTTTTATTCTTTTCCTTTCATTTATTCCAAACCCCCAGATTCAGTGAAGTATGTAAAGTTTACGAAACCGTTGAACAAAGCCCAGGACATCGAGTGCAAAGCGTATGACGAACCATTAGGATTCCGGCGTTACATGTGCAAGAAGTCAGTGAACCAACAGAAACCTGGAACTGACAACTGATGGAATGAAATCGAGGTGGGAGAACGAGTTCTCTTGAATGGTCTCTGTAATCTTTGTATTTATTCTGCACGCTTTTGTACAATAAACGAATGTTACATGATAGTCTGGCCGGTGTTTACAGAATCTCCTGGTTTCTTTTCCCTCGGTTTTCCAGTTTTGGGATCTGTTTCTTGCAAGACGTCGTCTCCTTTCTGTTTGGGTTCATTGACATCAGCTGAAGAGAGGGCCTCAAAACCGGGAAGTTTCTTCCCCTTTAACAGATGTAAGCATGCTCCGCCACCAGTTGAGAGGGTTGGTATTTCATCAGCATAGCCTAGTTGATGTACAGCAGTAACAGTATCTCCTCCTCCTGGAAATGAGTCAAAATTACTTGAAACGAATAAATTTAGACAACGAACCGATAATAACACGAGCTCCGGTATTATTGGCGCCTATCACCGCTGCTAGAAGCGCCTTCGTTCCCCACGTGAACTTCTCATTTTCACAAACGCCAGCCGGTCCATTCCAAACAATTGTCTTAGCTCCTTTTATTATTTTAGCAAAATGTTCAGTAGTCTCGAATCCGATGTCCAGTCCCATCTGATCTGAACATTATAATATTTTCAAGCTTTCCTAATCCCTAATAAAGGGAACCTCCTACTCTCGGGAATTCCATATTTTGCGCTGCATTGATTATCCTCCACGTCTTCTTCGTTCCTCGCGGCTATTACAAAATCTTCGGGTAAGTGGATTTTGACTTTCTTCTCGCGTGCCTGTTTCATTATTGCTATGATTGCGTCTTTTTGACCATCATCATAGAGAGATTTCCCTATGTTCACTCCTTTCACATCTTTTAGGAAGGTGTACGAGATCCCTCCGACAATAATGATCTCATTCGCCTAGAAAGGAAGCGTTTTGCTATGAAAAGTTACCGTACCACGTCAAGAAGGTGTTCAATTGCAGGAATCTTATCCGCCACTTTGGCTCCTCCAAAGATTGCGACGACTGGCTTTTCCGGCTTATCCAGGACCTAAATTCCCCTATTTTAGACCTATACTGAAAAAGACAAACATGATTGAACGTGTCTATCTCCTTCTTCAACTGAAGACCACAAGCTCGCTGAACGTTTGTTATCCCCACAATGGAGCTGTGATTTCGATGACTGACGGCAAAAGCCTCGTTCACGTAGACATCTCCCAGTCTGCTTAAAGCCATTCGAAACTCTGAGATCTTCGCTTCACTGGCTTGAATGTCTTCGCGTTTGGCATTTGTTCCTTTCCCTTTTCCTTCTACGTGAAAGCGCACGTTTTCCAAGAGGATGACGCTTCCTTCGGGGGGATCAGCGCAGGCTTCTTCAACTTTTACGCCAACGCAGTCCTCGAGGAAAGTTACTTTCCTAAAGATTATTGTAGATTACCATATGCTTTGAGACTTTTAAAGGGGGGAGGAACTCACTTTCCCAGAAGGAGTGCCAATTCTTCAGCCACTGGTTTGAGAGTGTAGGTCTTTTCAACATGTCCGTCTGGCTTACCAAGATGTGACATCAAAATGACAGCTTTGGCGCCATGTTTAAAGCAATACTGCGAAAGTTATAGAATCAAGATAAAGTAAAAATTACCTCAATCGTGGGGATTGCCTGCTTAATTTTGTAATTGTTAGCTACTCTCTTCTGTTTTATAGGAACGTCGAAGTCTACTCGGATAAGGACCCGCATATCTTTCAAAACAACCTGTAAAGCAACGTTTCCCGCCCTTTAAGACTCCTTACATCCTCCATAACCAATTTTGGGAACGGATGTTTCTCGTGGTGAAGTATTGGAAGCGTTTTCTTTCCTATAAGGTTCGTCACATTGGAATGGTCGTGCTGCTGTTTGTCTTTATGAAGTAGTCCCTTGAATAATGATTTATAAAAAAAGGAGCGAGACTGTACATTGAAAAAGTGCATTCCAAAGATTTTTGGCATATTGTAGAGCAAATATGAGCAGACACAGCCGTTGGCGGCAACAAGAGCGAAGTGCTGGTGTTCTGTCCTTTTGGAAACATCCGTGGGCGACAGATCTGTTTATCAAACGAGCATCAGGAAAACGTGTTTGTCTGACCTTGTCGGCTACCCACATACCTCTGTGCCGTTTTTCAAAGATCGAACAAAAATGATAAGGGTCAGCTTGCTTTCCAGGAATCTTCGAAGAAGGGGTATAAGCTATAGGGAGTCTTCATCTTTTCTTCGCCAATGTGAAGTGTCCTAACACCGAAAAGCTGCCCCATGTTCCAATTAACCGTGGCCGACACCACCCACTTCTGTTGTTGCTGTTCTCTTGCAACCGCGACCAAAGACAATAAGATTGGAACAAGTCGTTAATTGTTTTTTTTATACAGAACGAAGGTCATTACGAGTGTATGAGTGTGTTTTGCATGGTAGTCTGGCCGGTGTTTACAGAATCTCCTGGTTTCTTTTCCCTCGGTTTACCAGTTTTGGGATCTGTTTCTTGCAAGACGTCGTCTCCTTTCTGTTTGGGTTCATTGACATCAGCTGAAGAGAGGGCCTCAAAACCGGGAAGTTTCTTCCCTTGGAGGAGGTGCAGGCATGCTCCACCACCAGTTGATAGGGCCGGCAGTTCATCAGCGCAGCCAAGCTGCTGAACGGCAGCGACAGTCTCTCCTCCTCCTAAAATGGAGAAATTAGAACAATTACCGTAAAGGACGAACCGATAATGACATGAGCTCCACATTTACTGGCATCTATCACCGCCGTTAGAAGAGCAGTCGTTCCCCACGTGAACTTGTCATTCTCACACACGCCAGCCGGTCCATTCCAGACAATTGTCTTGCCTTCTTTAATAATTTCCGCAAATTTTTTACAAGATTCAAAGCCAATATCGAGTCCCATTTGATCTGAAAAACATGATTTCTTCAATATGGGGAAGAATGTTCCCACTTTTGGGAATCCCGTCCTTGGCGCTGCATTGCTTGTCCTCCACGTCTTCTTCGTTCTTATCGGCTATTACAAAATCCTCGGGAAGGAGTATTTTGACTTTCTTCTCGTGTGCCTGCTCCATTATCCCCTTTATCGTGTCTTTTTGGCCTTCTTCATAGAGGGATTTTCCTATTTTCATTCCTTCCGCGTCTTTTAGGAAAGTGAAGGCCATTCCTCCGACAAGAATGATCTCATTTGCCTGAAAATAATAAAACTGACGCTGGAAGCACCGTACCAGGTCAAGAAGGTTCTCAATTGCTGGCAGTTTATCTGCCACTTTGGCTCCTCCGATGATTGCTATGACGGGTTTCTCTGGCTTCTCGAGAACCTAAACTTTCCTCTTATACATACTGAACTACTGAAAATGACAAACCTGATTAAAAGTGTCAATTTCCTTCTTCAAAAGTAGACCACAAGCTCGTTGGACTTTAGTGATTCCCACAACGGAGCTGTGACTTCTATGGCAAATTCCAAAGGCATCATTCACATAGACATCTCCCAGTCTACTTAGAGCCATTCGAAACTCAAGGATTTCTGCCTCGCTGGGTTCGATGTCCTCGAATTTGTCGTTTTTCCCTTTTCCCTGCTCTTCGGGGTGAAAACGCAAGTTTTCCAAGAGGATGACGCTTCCTTCTGGTGGGTCAGCGCAAGCTGCCTCAACCTTTTCTCCAACACAGTCGTCAAGGAATGTTACTGGCCTAAAAGAAGCTGTAGATCACCTTGTTCTTTGATAGTCCTTTAAGGAGAAAGAAACTCACTTTCCCAGCAGATTTTCCAGTTCCTCTGCTACTGGCTTCAGACTGTAGGATGGCTCAACCCGTCCTTCTGGCCTACCGAGATGAGACATCAATATAATGGATTTTGCTCCATTTTTAAAACAATACTATAAATTTTAAAGAGTAAAGATAACGAGGAAATGATTACCTCAAGTGTGGGTATTGTTTGCTTTATTTTATAATTATTGGCCACTTTCATCTCTTTCATAGGAACGTTGAAGTCTACCCGGATCAGAACCCGCATATCTTTCAAAACAACCTGTAAATCGACGTTTCCGGCCATTTTAGACTCCTTACATCTTCCAAGACCAATTTTGGGAATGATTTTTCCTTGCGATGAAGAGGCGGAGACGCTTTCTTCCCTATAAGTTTCTCCATATTCGTATCGTGCTTCTCGTGATGTTTGTCTTTATGAAAAAGGCCCTAAAATATTCGTTCTGTGACGTAGAGAAGACCAAAATTTACATGAAAAATATGTTTTCCAAATATTTTTGGCATAATTCAAGAGTAATATGATTAGAGACAGACGTTCTAGATACAGGGAGGGGGGTTTCAATGTTTTGAGGAGTTTTCTTTCGGAGGGGAGAACAAAAGCTGTTCATCAAACAAACATGATGAATACATGGTTTCTGAATGGTCACAGGAGACATTATGCAGTGACTAGTTGTTGTGGCCACCCTAGAAATATCTCGGAATGGGCAAAGGAAGCAGAAAATAGATTCGGAACTGAATCACTGCCATGGCAATGGTTTTGTGGAACATTTACCATAACAGGGTTGTTTGTTGATGGTTATACGACAAGAAGTGTGCTCTCCCCGCAACTGTAAAAGGGGAAATGGGTAAGGATTTGGAAAGGGGGGCTGAGAAAGGATCTAGTTTCCAATTTTCGAAATACCCGAGAGACCTGACCGCCCCATCTTGGTATTCTAGCCTTTACTCATAAAAATTAAAAGTATTATCCATTTCAAACGGAAACGGAAAGAGCTTTGAAGCCCATTGGTTGTTTATGTTCAGATTTTCCCGATTTTCAAGTTTGTCTAAAAGCCTGAACATATAATGCCTTCCGTTTTCGGATGGAAATGAACTAAAAAAAATGAATCCTGATCTATGCGACCGATTGCACCCCTGGTTTAGCGCGCCTACTGGTTCAAAAAAGTTGGTTAATCTAATTTTTTGGAGTAGTGGGCAGTCTTGGAGAGAGTAAAAAGTTACTGGAAAGGAACAACAGAAGAGAATGTGAGAAACCATATCAGTGACACCTGAGTCTTGTTGTTGTTCGACCTTGCTTACCTTGGCCTTTTCACATTTTGGTCTTCTTCTCCAGATGTCAAAATAACGATAAAGATCAGCTTTTTTCCTGTATAGAGAGATCTCTGCCCGAGACTATTTTTATCCCCTATTTGCATATTGGGAAATCCCCTCTTTTAACCCTAATTTTCTCACATGGCAAGGACAACATGTTTGCTCCAAGCCGTCTGGCCTCCTCCCCCCTCGACTAGAGTATAAATATCCCGACTGCGCACTCTGTTTTCAGTCTACGACTTACCGAAAATAGATAACAATGTCCGACGTGAGTCTCTCTTTTCCATTTTACCAATTTCTCTTCTTAGGATCGCAACATTCTCCAGAAGGGAATTGACAAGACCAAGGAAATTGGACACGACATCAAGGAAGGAGCCAAGAATCTCGTGAACAAAACCGACAACGCTGCTCATCGTGCCGAGCACGAGGTCGACCGCGGTGGTGCTCAGCTTCGTAGCGAGGCCAACTATGCCGGTCATCGTGTAGAGCACACTCTCGATCAGCATACTGACACCGTGAGTTTCACTCCATTTTTTGAGAGAAAGGAGATATTGGGAGAAAAGACGTTCCAGTACCTGAAATCCCCATTTTTCCACATTTTGATACCGTAACCTTATTTTTAAGCCGAATTTTCCCGTTTTGAAACAATTTTGGGTGATAAACTACTATAGTTATAGAAACTAGACCAAATAGGCCCAAAAAATAAAGCATCCCTTTAGAATAGAGGTGATCTAATCGACAGAGGAGAAGTTGTGGAAAATTTCAATGACGAAAGGGTAGGCTACTATCATTTTCTTCAAGTCCATGTCCCTAACAATAGAAATATTTGTGTTCCAAGTAGCTAACGATGAATTAATCTCCTAATTTTCAGCACTACCACCCGGGGACCCGTCGTTTCATCTAAATGTGCCATTTCGACGCCTGTTTGAAGACGCCGTGTATCTATCCTGAGCTTCCATGTTTGGTGATCTCCAACTGAATTAGCCGCCCTTTAATCCCTCCTGCTATTTTCTGTATTCATTCTGTGAATGAGCTTGTTTATTTTGTATATATCTTATAAATAAACTGTGCACAGTATACGACGGTTTATTTGAAGGATGAAAAACTTGGGAACAGGAAATTTGGGTGGAACAGAGACATTTGAGGCTTTTTCTTCGTTCAGAGGTTGTCCTGGAACAAGAAAGACGGCTGAATTCAAAGAGAATGAGGGTAGAAACAGCCATCTTTCTTACTTTTCAAGGAAAACTCGCCTTCTTGTCAAAAAAACAGTATTTTTCCCCATTTTTAGCTGCCGTAATCCTATTTTTAACCCATAGCCTCGTTTTCACGGCTCCATCTTTCCATCTCTTTCCATCTTTTGGGGGAATCCCCTCTCTTCCGCCAGCCGGTCGCCGTCCACATGCCCCTTGTTGTCGAAACAATCCCCGCTGCCCGAAAATGGCCTCCCGCCGTGTCTGGTTCAAAATAGTCCACATGGTTGACGTTTCCCTTGATACTTTGACCCTTTTTGGAGGGGATTACTCGAAAATTCGAAGAACAGTCAGTTCAATTCTTTGGCAAACATGTTGACAACATTAAGTACGGCTAATTCCAGTGTATATAGTTATCGTCTCCGCCGTCTAATATTGACCGCCAGTCTTCATTTTCAACAACCGTTCAGTCATGTCTGATGTAGGGATTCCTCCTATTCTTTTTTTGAACTAAATAATTCAGAACAGAAATATTATTGAGAAAGCCAGCGATAAAGCCAAGGAATTGGGAGGTAATGTGAAGGAAGGCGTCGATGCTATGGTTCACGGCCTTCATGGGGATATCGACCCCAACAGAGTGTCCGACCACGGAATGCATGATCTCGGAATAACCTTCGGCAGTCATAAGGTGAGTCTTCTCCTAAAAATTCTCATTCTAAATCGGGTCAAAATTGTCTAGAAACTACGCTGTTAAAGTCATATTGGATGATCAGTTTGAGTTGTTAACATTTCCTTGCTTTTCAGGATTCCATGAAGTGCAAATTTGTCCGCGAGAAAGCTGGAGGCCAGCCGGAACTTCAACGGTACTAGGCGCTCCCAATTCTTCCCCTCTGATTTTCTTTCAAATAAAAATCGTGAATTCTTTTTATTCAAACCATAAAACATGAAAATAAATCATTTTCTATATCTACCGAGCTGTGTCTTCCGCTTGACCCATTTGGTAGCGTTTTTGATAAGCATTTGATCCATGTTCTGTTGGCTCATGGTCGAGTCTTGAGCGATCCGCTGTCTGGCTATGCTAGCTTCGTCTTTTACAGCATTTCGGAAGAGATTACGCTCAAATTCCATGGGAAGCTTCTCATCCGGGGTGTTAATGGGAACATTGGGCCGGGGGATGCCATTGGTGGCTGGCCGGTTTGAGGCGTTCAGAGTACTCACACTGCGGGAACCTGGAAAAGGGCAGATAATTGGGATTTTTAGCCATTAAACTAACAGTAGAACCCTTATTCATTCCTGAAGCTTGAAGCTCTAGAAGAGATGAAAACACTTGTTCGTCAACAAAAATGGAAGAAAACTGAAGAACTCACAATTTTGGCCCAGTAACAGAGAAGCGGGGCGGAAAGCTTGGATGCGCTGTACGATTCTGTCCATTAGTTCAAAAAGTGAGAAATAGTAACTTGTGTAGAATGAGGTCGGGTTGAAATGTCCTCTATTCGGCTCTCTTTTTCCCTTCTTTTATTCAGACCCAACAAAACATGTTGTGACTCATCCACGTGAAACTGAAGTGGGGGTGTTCCCGGCGAAAGATCTCTGGCGGAGAAGAGAGGGAGAGACGGCGTGTGTTTTAAACGTCTAGACAATTACGTCGTTTGAATTTTAAAAAAAGGGTTGCGATGAAGAGAAGAAGAAGATTATACAGTTAAAAAAATGTAGCCAGTCGTTACGGGACCCAAGAATTCAAGAAAGTTGCCCCCAAAATTTGAGCATTTCCCGTGGTTTTCATTTCAATACTATTTATTAGGTATGTACAAAGTTACAGTATCTACAAGTATCCAAAATAAGCACTCATCAATAAATTAGTATCCCGCTTCCGGATGGTTCTTTCCCATGCCAGTCTTCTCCTTGACCCATTCCTTCGCATTGTGTAGTACCTCTCCAGTCTTCTGTTTAGCTTGGACCATCTTATGCTTGGCTCCTTCCATCACACCCTCAGATCTGTCATTGAATTTTGCCCCCATTGACGAAGCCTGCTCCTTGATACTGTCCTTGATCTGCTGCTCTTCGAATTCCATCTCGGGCTTGGCTTCATAACGGGCGCCGATTGTGTTGGCTTGGACTTTTAGAGAATTCCTCAAAGCGTCAGACTTTGGCTGGTCTTCTGGTCGATCCAAGGGAACATTCGACCGGGGAATACCATTCCCTGCGGATATGGTGGGGCGCTGGGTGCTTCCTATGCTTGTTAGGCTGCGGGTGCCTGGAAATTAGGATCATTCTAGGCGTTCTTTCCAACAAAATGAGGTGTCTAACAAGTGTCTTGTCAGCGGTCTTTTGACCTGGCAAATTGCCCCCTGTTTAGTCTCACCGCCCCCGAGATAAGAGAAATGGGCGCACTTTCTCACGAAAAGTCATAAAACTCACCATTTCTGGCAACAAAAGGTGATACCGAACGAACGACACGTTGCATGATTAACACTGTGTATGATGTGGTTGTGGTAGTGGAAATAGACGGGGGGTCGATTCTATTTTATCTTCCTTTGCCCACCCCTCTGTTGAAGGAAACAAGTCTGTTTACCATGTTGAAGGGGGCCGGAATCGATAGAAAACGTCTAGACTGGAATTACTTGTTCTAAATTCATCATCATGTAGTCCAGAGCTAGAAGGAAGTGTCTCTCTCCGTTCCCGGATGTTTTCCAAGTGAAAATATCGACCAATCTAGTCCCACAGACCTTTTCCCAGCATAAGACGAATCATTCCAGGACATTATTGTTAAAAAGCCAGGTGGAGCAAAAAATAATTTATTTACAGAATTGTACAAACTCGTATTATTATACACGTTTCACTGAATTATGTGAATGGTTTGCGTTCGTCCTTGAGGCGGCTCTCTACTCCCCATCCGGTGGTTCTTTTCACGAAGTCCTTGGCCTTCTCCAGGATCACTCTCGGCTTCTCCTTGGCCTCCTTGAAAGTTTCCTTAGCTTCTTCGACCAGTTTCTTTCCCTCCGTCGGGTACTCAGCTCCTCGAGCTCCAGGACTGTTAGCCTAAACAAATCCAATTTAAAAAGCTATTTTAGAACAGAGCTACCTGTTGACCTCTATTCTCCCTGGCTTCCTTTGCGAATTTATCCTCAAGACCGGGGGATGGCCCAGCTTCAGTACGGCTTGCTCTGAAGGGGTCGATGTTTTGAGCCGAGTTGCCGGTAGTAGGAGTCTGGGATAAGCTTCCCAAGTCGCGGGAGCCCTCCTTGAGAGCGCTGTTGGTCCCTGAAATGAGAAATATTTGAAGAAAATGTTAATTCCAGCTTAAAATCAGAAACAAGCGTGAATTTAACCTAAAAAGACTCCAACCCCCGTCAAAGCATTAGTGAAAAAATGAGAAACGGGCCGAATAACAAGAGGAGATGATTAAAAGTGGAAGAAACTTACAGTTCTGACCGAGCCATGAAGAAAATTGACGAGAAGCGGCGATTCGCTGCATAGTTTGATTGTGTTGTGTTTGTGGTTATGAGCCTGTATTTCCCTGGGCTGGCACGTTTTATCTCCTCCCTCAACGGGGTAAACATGTTGTGTTTTTCCGGTCGGGAAGAGAAGGTGGATTGCCTCCATTTCGATCTTTCGGTCGGACACACGGGGAGAGAGAGACGGGTCAACACATGAGGGAGTGTCTTCCCCTCTCGTTCTCTCTCTCTCCCTCCAGGGGTAAACATATTTTGGGGAAGCGAAAGGTGGCATTATGGACAGGAATAGAAGGGAGATTTGAATATATTTTACTATTGGAATACTCTGACACGGACATCAATTGGCAACTGTTGACCCATACCGCCTATGTTGTTATTTATCATTATCACGTATTTTTGGCCGGCGTCTTCTGATAAATCCTGAAACATGACGGGTTAGTGAGAGGAGTGCCATTCTCTGTGTTATAAAAATACCGAGAATGAAACTTTGTCCCTTGCACTTGGTCTTTGGATCGGAACAGTGATTAGTCCACTTGCACCTGTTAAATGAGCTCGGGGAAATTGGGGAAAATACACGAGGAAAACAACGTTCAGAATAGTTCTTGTCCAAAGTTTCTATTTCAAGAACAATCTGTGTTTTCTCATCCAGAAGGAGCGGGCAAGGCTTTCTAGGTTCCCTGGAGAGACGTCTTGATGGTAGAACATCTTTACCGTTACTACCCGTCAGTTTACCGACAAACGCGGACTTTGGGGGCTTTTCTACAAGAAATCATGTTCAGGTAGTCTCAAACCGCATCCAGGATTGTAAACATAGCCAGGAAACGGCCCGTGCATTGCACAACCGTCAGTTCTACGGTCCGTAGACTACGGA
Source organism: Oscheius dolichura (assembly GCA_932521035.1). NCBI lineage: Eukaryota > Metazoa > Nematoda > Chromadorea > Rhabditida > Rhabditidae > Oscheius > Oscheius dolichura. The sequence continues at coordinate 9,396,436 of OW051495.1, forward strand.
ATTAACAGCGTTTTGAGGGATAAACAACGCATTAGAGCCCTTTCTAGACCTTAAAATCCTGGCTATCCGGGGAGGTTACACTGGATCATTTCAAGTCTCACTGGTGTTAGAGCAGGGAAGCTCGTTGTCGCCTTTCTCTTTCCCCGTATAACCAACTTCTTACCTTCAAATGGGTAAAAACATCCAACAATCTGGCGATCCTTGTTATCTGTTCGGACTTATTTAGCAGAGGATACTCGTCCAGTACATATTGAGCCAACATCTGTTGATATTTCCCTCTTGCCTTCCTAGACACCTCCTTTCCTTCCTCTGACATGTGAATGGCTAAACTTCTCTCTTTTCACAGCATAAGTGTCAGCTCTTACGTGAATTAAAGATCATAACCAGTTTCATCAGGAGAATTTCTTCATGAGTTACGGTCAATTCAGTCATTATTTCAGTAACAGCTTCGAAATATCGAGCCAAGCTAGCGCATCTCTCTTTCCAACTGAATAACTAGGAAAGCCGAGATATAGAGTCGTACCATGTTTTCTCCTTTTCTGGCATTGTGTATTCTTCTATTTTACCGGGATGATTGGCAGTTTCTAGTCCAAATTTCCATTGATAGAAAATAGTATCAAGTGAACCGATATGACCAATGTGATATTGAGCAATTTTGAGCTGAAATCTCGAGTTTATAGGGTCGAAAAGAGAAATCCAATAAAAGAAGCTGTGTGACCTTTTCAGGGCTTCTATAGGGGGCCCATAAAGTTCTGGGTGGGCCCTGATTTCCTTTTGGAATGAGAAATAGAGAGTCGACCCCGGTGGGGGTCCTAGAATTCTATTTGAAGGAATGAAACTTTAGAAAGCCATTACAAAGGGGGGCAAAAATTGTAAAGAAAAGCCTTACCTTGTCTTGAGAATGTAAACTATTGAATTCTGGGATAGCAGCAAGAAAATCAGCAATATAGACACACATTCGAGTATACAGATGAATGACGGAATAGTCGCCTTCCGCTTTTTGACAGAGAAACGTATTCCAAGCTGCCTGAAAACTTATTTGTGACCTTTTCCCACTTTTGAATTCTCTTTATCCTCTACTTATCTAAAAGCTTTTCTTTATGTTATGCCCCCCGGATAGTACGAAACTAGAGTGACGCCCGTGCTTCAATTTGCCTCCCGGGGTTCTAATCCTTCCAAGAGAACGAAGAAGAGGCTTCGCAGTGGATTATCAGGCTGTGTATCAGAGACGGTGATGACCGTGATAGTGGAACCTCTTTTAAAACGTGGATCTACTTACCGTATCCCTTGGAGCGGCAATTTCTGGATTTAACAGCAGTTCCACCAACGATACATTAGCGTTTACCTGGCTGCCAGTTGGTATTGTCCCCTCCAAGTTTGTTATAGCCCTAAATATTCTTATTCTCTTTCTAATAATTTCTTCGTACTTTTCAAAGTGGATCATATGTTTCAGGAATTCTTGAAGATTCAAGTTCTGCAACCTGGAGACCATTCCGTAGCCGCGGGGGCCATTGTAAGCAGAAATCTCTTTCTAAAGAAAATTTAAAGGATTTATTAGTAAATAAAGTGCTCACAACTTTGGTGATGTAGTCATTTTTATTGAAATACCGTACCACTCCTCGTTGAGCTTGGCCAAACTTCCCCACTTCTGAAATTTTGTGAAATATGAAGCTTTTTTGGCGGCTCACCAGTGACGTTCATATTCACAGCCAGACATTTCTTATACCGGCAAGCTGAGCAATTCCTTCTATAGTCTAAAAAATAAGGGGAAAAATGAAATACTCTGTCAAAAACTCACTGAACGTCACCTCGCAGGAGTAGTCCCCATTCTTACAGGAAATCTTCTTCTCCTTTTGAATGGTCCTCACGAAGAAAACACGGCAACTACTGTAATTTAATGGATTCCGACAATTAATTCGCTGCAAAACTTACTGGCAAACAAGGCCGCTGTAGTGAAAAGCCGCGTCAGGACCTCCACAAACATTGCAGGAAGGCATTGAGGTTGTTAGCGCCGTTGGTACTTGCGGCGCCATCTCTACCATTTCTTCCTCTTCTTGTTTTACTTCCTTGTCGGATAGCAGCATCTAGAAATGGTTAATTAATGAAACAAACCATTATCTCCATTTTTAGCGCGGGGATTAATCTAAAGGGTGGCCAGAGCCGGAAGGAGACAGCTGGGGTTCGCAAAGATTAGCCGGCCAGGTGGCGAGGAAGTGTCATTGGTCCCATTGCCCCAAGATCATGAATGCAACATTTTAGAGTAATATAGGCAGTACGTAATCGAAAAAAAATGTGTTTTGAACGGGATAATTATTCCAAAAAATGGGGATTGCTGTTGAGAAGCAACCAGGAAGAGAAAGGGCTTCCTCCTTTCCCGGTCCGGATATCAGCCCGCCGGGAGTTTAAAAAGAGCTGCGTGGGATGCTTGAAAGCTTTTCAGTTAATCATATCACAACATCGGCTAATATGCTTCATCCTTTCCACTAAATCAAGGAAATGGTGTCAAAAATGAGTAAATCAATCAAATAAAGGAAGAGCAAGGGGATACAACAAAAAACAGAGGGCACGATTTCAAAAAAAAAACAAGTGATACGTTGTTTACGTCATATCCCCGATAAGAGATTCTAAAGCTTTTGTCAACCGTCAATAACTGCCCGGATCTCTAGAAAATAAGGCTATCCCCGGCAGTCGAACTCTCAAAAACAATCCAGCACTTCCTGCTCATGATGCTTGCTCAATAGACTCAAATTAATAGGAGTCAGTTGACAGACCGCTATTTCAAAGTTTTTCCTGGAATTAAGAAGACGAAAAGGGCATTTGATTGTTGTGATCAGACGAGCTCAAGGGGTAGAGAAAGTACATATGCGTCACCACCTGCTATAATCAAGGTTGGCTCATCTGGCTAATGCCGTAAACAGGTTGCCTTGTGACTGTAAATAAAGACTACTGTGACTCGTAGTTACCGTCGAATGGCACCCTGCCCTCGGATAGAGGCAGCTCTTCACGGTGGGGTTTCTTTTGGTGGAAGCGACGAGCCCCCCATAACACATAGATCCCTGGAACTGAGAATCATTTCTTAATCCTCCGGAAGATGTGGGAAGATAAAAAAAGGTTCACATATATAGAGTATGATTCATATGAATTTGTGAAGAGATGGTAAAATTAAGACTAGGCTAGAGAGATATGATCATTGGAAGACTAACAGAAACGTACACAGATGATCAATTGAGCTCATGAAGTTCAGAAAAATGTGCTATTAAGATCATGGACTGGAATCTGGGCGGTCTGCTATGAATAGAACTATTTGACTCATCACTTTAGCTAGCAAAGTAGCACAAATCGTATCGAAAATGAAATTGGCGTATTCTATGACAATAGCGGGCAAAATGTACTCTAGCATATTTTCAGCTTGCGTTCTATAATCATCTACATTATAGATGTTGGCCATGTTGTTCGGCGATTAAGAAATCCCGAAGCAAATAATAGCTTCGAACTTCAGTGTCTATATTTCTAGCTCGCGACTGCACCCGTAAAGTCTCAGCAGCATAACGCTCTATACTCTCCGAGGGGCACATGTAACGCGTGTGTGTACGCTGCTCTCTCACATTCTCAAGGGAATGCAGCGTTTGATATTCTTCACTTGGAGAATATCAATGAGACTAATTTTTGGAAGCCCCTCGAAAGAGGGGAGAAAACCTGAACAACTCTTCAAAGGAGTGTTCTTCTCAAAGGAGAGCCAATTCCAGGGAATGGAACGTGTTATTGTTGCATCGAACCCCGGTAGATACAGGAATGTTTATTCTATCAACCTAAAAATCTGCCTTATCCAAAAAGAACCGCGATATTTGTTACAGCCGCCGTGCAGAAGACGACCATCAGGATTATATTCATCCTTTTGTAGAATTTCATCATCAGGTCGTCGAATCTCGTCCCACATCCTTGGCCCTTCTCTCTCTTCCTCTCGTGTACCGTATGCGACTTGCCCATAATCATGACAATTAAACTGGCTGCTGTGATAATTGACAGGTTACACATTAGGAACACCGCTGGAAAACGAAGAAAGACTATCCAAAGGATCTAATTTAACCCACACAATCGGTCTGTTTCACTGATTTTTGGCATATCAGAGGTGACCATTTGGAGCACAAACATCATGGCAAGAATAGCGGCAAATCCGAGATTCAACTGAATTGGCTACTGTAGGATGATCTGACTTACACTGTCCATGTAGCACTCGGATGTGACTTGCTTCCAGAAGAGTCCCAACACGCAAAGAATAGTCAAAATGAAGGAGGGAACAATCATCAACACGATGTAATAGGTACTGGCTCGTTTCATTGTGAACGTGTAGTAGACATAAGCATAGGGAAATCCGTTATTATCCAGCAACTGTGAATTAGTTACAGTAATATTCAGCACGTTCCATTCTCCATTTCCCTGGAATACGATCTTCTTTGAGAAGAAAGAGCTAGAGCTCTTCCGATTTATTCCCCTCTTTCGAGGGGTTTCCAAAAATTATTCTCATTGATATTCTCCAAGAGGAAAATATTCAACGCCGCATTCCCTTGAGAATGTGAGGGAGAAGCGTGCACACACACGTTTCACACACACACACCTAAATATTCACAATCCAGAGCGTAACCTGCGGCACGGGGTGTACAGGGCTCTTTGCTGCCGAGACTTTACGGGTGCAGGCGCGCGCCTTCGTTTCTCATTGTCTCAATGTTTTGGCCATTTTTCCTTCAAAATCGATCATTTCTTTTGGGAAATAAGTAGTTTTACAGATAGAAGAAGGTATTACCGTGTTGGGAATCTCCTCAACCACGGAGGGGTCAAGAAATCCCGCTATTTCCAATTCTGCAAGGTAAAAATTATACGAAGTCAGTTGAAAGTCACATTGTTGTGAATCGAAGGGAAAATCTTTCAGCTAAAAACCGTTTAGGTTACTGTACTTCACTTACATTCATTCTACAGATAAATTCAAAAATAGCTGTCTTGTACCAGGCAAGAGTTCCATCATAATCCAGCTGAAACGGATACCTTAGGTTCCTTGGATAATTTCAAGCTTACGTTTAGGAACTGCTGCTCCTCGGGTACTATGTCTTCGTAGGAGATACTGTAATGAGAAATTTATATCAAAAAAGTAAAGACGATCTCACGTATCAAAGGGTAGCGCGTCTGGGATGTAGACTGTTTCTTTTTTCATCAAGGAGATGCTCAGAATCCCATTGTAGTCAGATGTATTCCATGTTAGGCGAGGATCCTTCCATTGCTGAAAAGGGGAAAGTTGCTTGCTTGTCTCGGCGCGAGAATCCATTCAACAGGGGACTGATATTCTCTGACACCGAAGAGATTACTGTAAATTGCTTTTTGGAGCAATACAGCCGGTTCATCCCCTCAACCAAGGAAGGGATGAAAAATAACCGCACGAAGCTTCAAATTTCGGAGGTTTCTCGCCCTAATTGGACTGTTCCTTCTTCTTTATGGCAAAAATGAACTTACCATATAGAAATCCATTATCATTGTAACACTTTGTCTAGCCTGGTCCTAAAAATGGCAATTACCTTTGCTACCGTATCTCCCTTACAATTTCCAGCATTCTAGCGTATTTCATAGTCATATTTGTCTGTTGAGTCCTATCCGGAAGCCAATTTCTATCTAAAAATGACTAAAATATGCGTAAAAGAAACCTAGAAACCTGATAAAAAGATGGCCGGCAACTGGCGGACATAATCTTTGAATAGATGCTTATAGAGTCTGGTATTTATCTTCCAGTAGTTATCTAGCACAAATTGTTGTTGTGTATTCGTTCCATTGAATTGAACATCACGAATAGAAAAGGAATAAACTGGAGGAAGAAGGATAAAAAATAGCACAGAGCACATTAGATGAAATATTAGATTGTTCTACGTGTGTCAACAATGCGATGGGATCAGAGGGACCCCGCACACGTTCTGGGGGATCTGTGGAGCACATTTTCGCAACTTTTATAAAGGGGGTAATATAATACATTTGTATCTGACCTCCACCCTCTGAAAAGGTCGTGAAACGTTTGCGGAGACGAGCGGGAAAGACAGAAGAAGATTGCACAAATAACGAGGGAGGACTGCAAGGATGTTCACATTAGAGATACCAAACACATTTAAGAGAGCACAGTATTTATTCAAAGAGAGACACGTCACCCCCTACGGAGTAAGAAATACCAACACAGATAATTTCCGCGTTGCTAAAATGAAATTTACAACAGGTTTCCGGGGGGAAATGACCGGGCAGCTCTATACTGCCTGAGAAGCCATGTGATCCATCTGGAAATGTTGTTTCTTCTTCAATTGTTAAGTTGAAATCGCGGAGATCATCCACTAGGTTGTAACTAGGCTGGTAACGTGACGAAAACCACATGATCGTAGATGTGAAGCTGGCAAGCTTTGGCCATGTTTGGGAAAAGAGAAGCTAGAAACGCGTTGTGTTGTTACTAATCCACTTTTCTTCTTACCGTCAAGATATCGCGAAGTACCCAAAATGAGTTACACTTCTTTACTACAGTAATGGTAGCGCGTGAAAAGGTGGACAAGAGTCTTGCCGTCTCCGCGACTGCACACTCCGGGTCCAGAAAAATGGATACATGCTTCTAAAAAGTAGCAATAGAAAGAAATGGAATATGTTGCTTACCAATATCTTTGGGTGTGAAATAATCTCACAGCCGGATCGATCGCTGTCTATTAGAATTTCTACAGGTTTTAGTATATTTAAAAGTGTCGCGCACTGTTCCGTATTCCATTCCTCCCAGAGCACAAGCAATGTTTTACACGTTATTCGCTGCTTCTTCAATATAGCACAGAAGTGTTCAAACTCTGTCCTAAGTTTTAGTTCTGAAATTGTGTTTTGTGTCAGAAGAGAGGTATGAATACAAACCAGGTGGGCAAAGTCTTGCTATCCGTGTTCCATGGAACATTTCTAGATTGACCGATGGACCACAAAAATAATTAATATGAAATGTTTCTCTGTCATTGTCAATTTCAATCGAATACTCCCTGTTCAAGAAAATTGAGATGATTCGCCTCTTTTGAACGAATCCCCTCATCTCGTGGCATGTTTGCTGCAAGCGGAAATAACTCTTCGGATTTAACTGAAGTTATATATTTTTGTTGAGTATAATAAATGCAAACTTTGGTGATGACTTGCTCTAGATGAGTGAAATTCAAACTAGCCAGTGGATAACCCGACATCTTGTAGGATTTGTACGGTGAGAAGTGAACAACGCGCAAAGTAATGGGGCTATGTTGTTGGATACAAAAGCTTTCTTGGTTCTTCTGGACACGAAAGAGAAAAGCGAAGGTAAAAGGGGAAGCTTCGCGTCCTACATCCAACACGGAGATATTCCATTTCCAACGGATATTCCTCGGAAAAACCTCTCCGCTACGGGACCAGGAAGCTTTCTAACATGGTCCCGTAGCGGAGACGCGCCGCCAAATTTGAATCCGTGGAATATCCGTTGGAAATGGACTATACTTGGTTAACAGCTTCGAAGCGGGTGAATGAAATTATAGATTCCTGGCAATTTCCTGAGATTGCTGATCTCATAGGATGGTTCTTATGATCGCCAGACCAGATCATGAAGCTTTTCTGGGGGCGAGGAAAGCTCTTACAGCTCTTTTGGATACCGATAACCTCCACCCTCATCTTTTTGCTGCCTAGTTATAATCTCGGCTTTGCCCGAGCTAGTTCCTTATGCACAACGGGAAGACACGTTCCAGTACGGCTAATGCTAGGGGAAAAATACGTCACCTTATGGAGAAACCAAAGAGAAACGAGAACCATCGAAAAATTCTATTTTTCCCAGTAAAATCAATTTTAAAAAGACGCATGACCACAGTTTCCGTCGGTTAGAAACTACGTGCATTTAATACGGATTCCCACTGATTCAGAGAACCTTCTCACCCGTAATAATTTCCATATCCTCAGCTCTTATTTTCAAATTTTCATTGAACTGACTTCTCTTCCTCTCCGATGGTGAATATTTCCTCAATTGATCCGATTCTCATTCCTGTTACATGTTATCTAGCTTTATTGGCTCTCCTAGGAGGAATAGGCAATCTTATAATTATGATAGCTACATTAAAATCGCGGTGAGACCTTTTTTCTCTATTTTTTGAGGAAAAAGAGTTCAGGACACTGAGATCAACTTGCAATATGTTGATTTTCTTCATCTGTAGCTTCGACTTTTGCCATCTTCAAGGTCAATGGCAATATTTCGTCTATATGTTCACAGGAAGTGCTGCTCTCCTTTGTACTGGATAAGTGTGGGGATTTTAGGAGAGATGGAGCAGGCTGCTTGTCTCTATTGGCAGATCTTGCCACTAGCCGGGTTATACTCCTGTGGGCCGTTGCAGCTGGGGGTGGCTGTGGATCGGCTCATTGCTGTATCACTTCCTTTCAAGTAAGACGTTATTTAGAGCATCATCATTGGTAGAACCCTCACAAGAGCTCTGTCGAAAGCTATTTGCCCCTCTAAATCCGTTACCAGCAGTTCCCTTTGCCCCGAGAGAGAATTTCATCCAACAAGAAGGATAAGAAGTGGAATTATCAAATAACAGATGGTATTCCTTGGTTGTTCCGAACCTTTCCAACAAATAAGAGACTCTCCCGTGAGGATAACGTGGCCCTCGCCTTTATTTTGTTAATTTCGGCTAACCACAACCCAGCTACCCGTCCTTCTCTTTTTTTCTTCTTTGTAACACTCTGTGTAAGGTACCACATCCAGGAGGGCAATGTTCACATGGAACGAACCAGAAATGTCAAAAATTCCGAGCCTGAACCTTCTTGTAGGTTAGAGCACCGGAGTCATAACTTTGCACTTGTGTACTCTGTTCAACCCGGTTCACCTCCTTCTCCTCCTCCTCCCTACAGCATAAATGAAAACAAGATAATCTCTTGAAGCTATTTGTTCTTTTGGGAAGAATACAGTTAAAAATCGCCCATTTCCAGGTACATGAAACTTCAGCACCACCCTATGAAATATTTCCTGTGCTTGTTCCTTCCCGTAGTGGTCTACGTTCTCCTCTCCCTCTGGTACGGAGTGACACAAGTGGGGCATTTGTAAGTTCTTTACTGAACTCTGTTCACTTCCCACTTCTCTCAGCCCCACGCCGTGTTCTCTTCCCGCGGCCTTTTCGTATGAACCGAATTGGTACCTGGACGGAATTCTGCACGGCTCCTATGCAGCGGCTGCCGTTATCTATATTCTAGTTGTTCTCGTTATGAGAATCAAAGGGGCCAGTGAGTTCAATTTCACTACTTCTGATAGAACTTTGCTCGTAAATTTGCCCTCCGTTCACTTCTGAATGGGAAAACGAACGAGTACAAACGGGGGCGGGCTGGGCTAAAATGGATATTGAGAAAACTTGAGACAGACATTTCAGATGAGCAATTCAAAGCCGTCTTCAAGGTGATTACCATCTATTTGGGACTGATACTCGTCACCTTTCTCTTCACCAATGTTTTTGACGTCGCCGTCGAGTATTTCATCCCCGGAACGCGATATCAAAAGGATATTCTACATGCTCACGCCGGGATAGCAATCACCACTTGTATCAGCTCTAATCTTATTGTATTCTATACTATGAAGTGAGTTTTCTAAAAACTACCGTAACATACCCTAAACTAGTCCTATGCCTTTTCAGCCGGCAGTATCGAGCAGCCGTCAACCGACTATTCAACTTTAAAAGACGGGTAATCGTCTCTAACAGCCCTTCGGCTGCGTGATCTTCCTTTTTTGCCTTGTAGAGCGCTTCCGGCTCGATAAAACTTGGAAAAGTTTTAAAAAAGGGGAAAGATAAATAGTTTATTATGCTCTTCAAGTTCACATTTTAATCGCCATTCAGCATGTCGTCTAGTTCAGAGAATCGGTCCTACGTCTGATTTGAACTGATGATACTGTTTAACATTAAATAGCTATCGTCTAGGGCAACTTTAAAGGGAAGCTTTTGATGGGGCACGTGTATCAATCCGACCATCCTTTTCTTCCCTTTCTTTAGCGGCTTCTCCCTCCACTTCAAGTTGCCCAATTCTTCTTCGACATCAAATACCATACTTACTTCTTTCACCACTTTTATGATGGCCGTCCTCTTCCTGCGCGTTCTATGTGAGTCAATCTAATCGACCTTCTCGGATGATTTCTCTTTTTTTAGTCTGGAGTTTCTTTTCGACCGGTACAATTTCGAGGAAGAATACCACGAGATGATATTTGGTACTCAGATCGTTGCCAAGATCTGTGTCCAGTTCTCGGAATTTACAACACCCACAGGAAGGAAGTACAAGCTGAAAGTGAGCAGGGGACTGCAGCTGCGGTACACGTATTTCGCGGTTGGAAAGGAGGAGACCTTTGATGGGTTCCTTCACGATATTCCGCGACATCCTTTTTACGACTATTTCAATGAGACGCCTCCCTGTACTCCTACCCACATCTGGAAGATGGAGACGGCCGTCGAGCCGGAATAGTGCCTCAGTCTACATTTTTATTACTATCTGTAGTAATAAAAATTGCGTTGTTTTCTAGTTGTTTTTATTTTCTGTGGCGATCCGCCCATTCTCTTTCCATTGGTGACCCCGTCTTGGTCGTTCTGCCCTCCTCGGCCACTGCCCTCATTGTGAGCACCCTCTCCTCAGCGTCGACCTCATCTTCGGAGGAGGCGCTCCTTTTTCCACCGGCAGCGGCTTCTTCGACAGACGGCTCCACCTGAACTAGGTCGGCGTGCTCGATTAGCTAAACAGCATCCTCGTGAGAATCATCCTGAATGTCGTGCTGAACATTGCCGACGAGGCCCTCAGGGCAGTCAACGTCCACGCCAACGGCCTCCTGGCGGCCATCTTCGCCGATCCTCTCCTCTGTGTAGTTCCGTTCTCGTTCGGCGGCCACCACGCTCAAGGCGAAAAAGAAAGACAAGAAAATAAATGGCATGTTTTGTATATTTATCTTCTTTTTTTGACTTTATTACTATAACTGGGGATCGTCGACAATCTTGGGAGTGAAGTCCAGTCCGCACTCGTACTTGGGTCCCTTGTAGGGAGTCACCGGGTCCCAGTCGGGCGCTTCCGTCGGAGAAATGGCAGAGGCCTGGCAGGCGGCGGCAATCAGTCGATAGACGTAGTCGTAGTCCGGAATGGACTCGTAGTGGAGAGTGTCACAGTACAACAGAATGTCCCGGATGTAGGGCATCGGCGCCGTGGCCAGCAGATGGTCCAGGTTCTGTCCCTTCCTCAGCTCCTGCTTGCGCCGCTTCACCTCCTCTCGCTCCTTTCCCTGAATACTGGTCATTTTGGGTCCCACAACGAAACAGACCTTGCAATGCTTCCAGGGCAGACTGCCAAGCATGAACTCGACGGTCATGTACCACCAGGACTCGACGTCGTCCTTCCGGGACTGCTCCTTCGCCTCGAGAGTCGCCAGACTGGCATAGCGGGTAGTTCCACGGAAGGCCACCTTCGATCTCGGCATTCTCAAGTCCTTCCCGGTCGTCCGAAATTTCCTCGACAGTCCAAAGTCCAGGATGTAGACCGTGTGCAAGTTGCCGTCCTCCTCCCGGCCGATGGCAAAGTTCGGCGGCTTGATATCCCGGTGGAGGAAGCCGGCTCGGTGGAGGTCCCTGACGCCGGCCAGCGTCTGCTCAGCCACCTTCAGCGCCGTGTTCAGGGAGAACTTCTTGTCCGGCTGCTGCAGGCGCAGGTCCCAGAGGTTCCTGCCGACCAAGCGCATCACGATGAAGACGAACCGACCGCGAATGGCTCCCCGTCCTTCGAGCTGCACAATGTGGGGCGAGTTGATCTTCATGGCGGTCGCCAGCACCTCTGCCTCGTAGCGGAGGACTTCCTTCTTGACACCGCTCGACTCGCACTTCATGGCCATCTCCTTCTCGTCCGAGACGCGGCGCACACGAAAAACGACTCCGAAGGCGCCCGTGCCGAGCAGATCCATCACCTCGTAGGTGGCCTTCGGGCACTTGACGGCGTCTTCCTTACACTTCGGCATCAGCTTCATCATCTCCGGCTGCTCGGGTGGCTTCGTCTCCTTCGATACTTCTCGACTCTTGACTTCTGCCATGACGATGACGATCAAAAAGTGGTAGCGGCGATAGAGCTGTTGGAAGGACAGCAGCTGCCGGCCACCGACGAATCCCGAATGAATGGCGAAGGGGATTAGAGGGTTTGTGCAGGCTACCTATTGACTGGTTCTTTTTCTGAAATTTACCGTCTGTCGACATGGACCTGCAATTTATCGGTCGAAAACAGGCGGCTGCAAGACAAGTCAATAGGAGAGAAGAGCCGCTCCCATAAAGCTTCAAAGAGTCGTCCTCCACTTTTGACCCGCTGCCAGAAACTGCTTTTTAAACGACATCATAGGTTTTTACTGGCATTTCTCAAATTACCGAGTGGGCGAGTTGGACTGGCTTATCGGGAACAACGCTAGGCGAATCACTTCTCGCTTTCAGGCGGGGATGATATTCTTTCAAATAAAAATCAATCAATTACTCGGAAAGCGACCTCAAAGGACCGGTGGTCAATTGTGGTGGGCACCCAATTTCGGGGATGGAAGTTGACTGCGGGTTACGGTAGCCCAAAGTTAAGATTTGGTCATAGTAATTTCCACAAGGGGAAATACGAATCTGATCACATATTGGTCCTGTTTGATCGTTTCCTTCCCCCCAAAGCTGAAACTCCGAAGAAAGCTGCCGATGCCAGAGAAACAGATGAACCTTCACTGTTCAAACTTTGGGCAACCAAAAAACTATGAAGGAGGGTAGTGGCTCATTTTTGGCTGGGGTCATTGGAAAGAGCATCTTATCTTCTACCAACTGCCAAAAAACAATCCAATTTGACCTTCAAAACAATTGCATTTGAGGGGTTCCCCTGTTTCCCACTGGCTGTAATGACGTCACCCGCCGACTGTCGGCTGGCGGCGGCTATCTTTAAAGATATTTCGCCCGTTTTCAATCGCAAAAAAAAGCGAAAAAGGAGGCGGAACTTAGTTACGGAAGAATAAAATAGACCGCCGTAACTAAGTTCCGGCGGCCGTGCTAGAGCCTGGACATTTTTGTGAGTATTGTTAATAAAACATGTGTGGCTTTCACCGTCTCTGTACACACGCGTATCCATTTGAAAGGGAGGGAAGGGAAATAAATACCGGACACTGCCAAATTTAGTGAATCACTGGAACCGTCAGTGAGATTTGCCTTCCTTATTCTTTCTTTATTGATAAATCTCTCATTGCTTATTTCCAGCAGTCGCCGCCCAAGAAAATCTTCCGTCTCACTTCAGATGAATCTCCGGTCTTGTTCTCTTTCTATAGCTTCATGTGGTCGGGCGCGGGTGTCCCAAAGCGCAAAGCTCTCCTGATGAAGTCTAATCCATAAACTGGCACTCCCCCACCGATTTCGAGTCTCGTTTTTCCCGATCATTATCATTATCCACCTGCGATCCCTACTGCGGGCATCCGAGATGCTTTCTTGTCTTCTGCTCTTCACTTTCCTGCTGTCTGGATCCCTTGGCTGTATTCCCACCGTATCACGTCAGTTTTCCTCTACATTTTGTTGCTATTCACATTAGGGGGTATAAAAGTTAAGCTTTACCCAGGTAAAATTGTCCTGTAAGGTTCATATTATAGCGGATGAAGACGATATTTGGGCGGAAATGGAGGAGACGACCACATTGACTGCAATGCTGACGAGCACTACTTGTGGAGCAGCTTGTGACACTACCACAAGTAACACGGCAGTTCCCACGACGACAGCAACGACTACTACAACCACCACGACAGCAACGACTACTACAACCACCACTACAACCACCACGGCCCCACCGTGCCTGAATATGAATGATCGTGTTCTTGATAACTCTTGCTACCGATTTATTCAAACAACCAACACCTTCCCTGAGGCAGCGATGCAATGTGCGATGTTGAATGGAGGAACACTGTGCATAATTACAAGCCAGGCAGAAGCTACATTTCTCTCTGGTAAGTTTTAAAATATGACACCTATTATCCTGGATCGTGCTGGTTGCATTAAAAAGCACCCTATTTTAAAGGTACACGAATAAATACACTTTTTAGACTATTTCACTGATATTTACATGTCCCCTTCTCAGTTTCATATGGGGGGAGAGCGAATGTCAGACACTGACCCCTATATATGGCCCGATGGCGTACCGGTGGGTCATTCAATTTCAATTTTTTGATAGAAAATTTAATAGGTACTATTTTTTTCAGTTCTCGTCAACTTGGACAAATTGGGCATCGGGAGAGCCTCAAATGAACCCAGGTCGACTTTGTACTCAGGTAACAAATCATACAGTTCAGTCGCTTATTTTCTATTGTTTTTCAGTTTCGCGTACCTTCTACTGAATGGGCATCTGAACCTTGTACTTCAAATTCTTTCTCTTGTTGCGAGTATCCAGCAATGATGTAATAAGGCCAACCCAGTTCTACTACCCTCTCAAATCATCTCGACTGCAATCCTAAAAAACTGACGGTTCTCGAAGGCCGTTCTAATCTCTGATTGAATAAAATGAGATGATAAAGCCTTTGTTTGTCACAAAGGACTGTGACGTCGGGTTCGTGGACCCGCCGGCTCGCACTCGACTCGTTTTGCCGTTTTGAAATCTCCAAAGGCCGAAATGAGCCCATCACTTCCAGGAGTAGCTTCTAGGAGTTGTTCTGACTGAATATCGACAATTCTCGTCAAAGGGCTGTAAACTGACAACGTTTCGACGTGCTCCTTACGGTTTCCTACCGTCTTCCACGTTACTCTTCACTTTCCTCCCTCCATTCCGTTCGTTTCTTTTCTCCGGCAAGATGGAAGTCTTTCCATTAGCTGGTTTGGATCCTCACCTTCTGGAGAAAATCATCACAAAGGTTGGCTTGCCGTTTTTTAATCAACAGAAACGTTCCAGATGGAAGGAAATAGTTATTTTCGTCTGCAGCAGACATGTCGCGGAATGAAGGAGTTCATTCAAAAGATACCGAACATCTCTGTCTCCTTGGATGGGTGTCTTGATGTGGACTGTAATGAGAACAGCATGTTCTGGATGTATTCCTCTTTCAAATCAAAAGAGAAAAAGCCCGTTGATGTGGAACACCTTTGTGGAATTCGATTCAAATGTTTTGGTGTACATTGTTAGTTTATTTATCACTCTATTCCAACTTTCAAAATATTTTAGTGGACGCAAAAGTATGTGATGATCTCTGCTATATTCTAAAGAAGAATCGTATAACGTGTACCAGACTTCTCTTTTTATCTACTTCACAATGGACAATTGAACTATGTGTGAAGCTGTTGGACATTCTAAAACCTGTAGAGGTCGATTTGGACAGTGAGGGATCCAATCGCTATGAAGCTCTTTTCCAGTCCAAGACAGTCGTGAGTTATTTTCTCCGGCTTATTTTTTGACTGACTACTTTAGGAACAAATCAGGGTAACTCTCGATTTGGATATTTTGAACAAGTCGATGGAAAAATTCCTTTCCACGTTTCTGGAAGTGGACCTTGAATTGTCATATCAGAATACAAAGCCGTTTGATGTGATCCGTATCGCTCTACAGGTAAGAAAGGAGTGATAACCCAGGTTTATTTTTAGATTCTCTTCTTTAAACCTTTGCCGAATCTTCGCAGTTTTAACCTCGACATCTGGGAGCATCGCGGTCTGCCTTCTCTAGTGGTATTCAAGAAGCAGTTCCGCGACGTCACTCTCGTGAATACAAGAAGTGAAGATCATGTGATCTTGGCTTCGGTGAAACTGCCTCAATACTTCCCTCAAGGATCATGGTGTAAAGTCAGCGTCGAGGATTGCGGAGGTTATACTAATTGGCGGATAGTTTTCCGCGACCCAGAGTAGAGCAGATGTTGTGGATTAGGCTCTTTCCCGGGTAAAGAAGAGTCTTCTTTTGATTTGACTAGATTTGGTTTGTTATTATAAGAGGTTTTATAAAGATCGTCTACGTTTTACTCTCTGCTGTTGCTTCCTACATCAGTGTGATGTCAGTACTTTGCTCCAATAATCGCGTCCAGAAATTGGCATAATAGACATAGATCTCCCGGATACGGGGACAATGATGAACAATCATACCAATTCCCGTTATTTCCTGTTCCCTGGCCCATGTGAAGTAACAGAGATGAAGGGGAGACGCGTGGAAAATAATAGTAGTGTGGCCACGGGAAAACAGGCTCTAATATGGAGAGACTGATTTTTGAAAGAATAAAGGACACCCGGGAGAGAGAAAGAACCGTTACAATACCGATCTTTGCCTTTTTGTTTTTACCAGTTGTGGAGACCGTTTGCGCCTGATCGACGTTATTGTTTTTTGATAGATTTGATGAAGTTGATGTATTAGTGGTCGATCAAAATGTTGGCAGGGTTTATATAGGCGCTGGAGGAGGGAATCAGACACGGCTATTCTTCTTCTCTTACTGGTTCCAATATGAGGCGCCTCAAGCAGCTGCTCCTCTTCCTCTTGGAAGCCAAGAGAAATGGCCAGAGGTTCTCCACCCGTGACATCCTTGGCTTCAAGGAAAAACCAGAGAAAGCCGTATCCAAGAAGACTGTCCAGGAGAAAGCTCGTCCCAAAGGAAAGGATGACCTGGAGAAGGTAAGTAGACCTCTCTTAGATTAATTCAATCTCCTTTTCCAGATAATCGTCAAACAAAACAGAATAAATACAGTGGAAGCTTCTCAAGAAGTAGCTCTTTATAAGGAGGAAATCGTAAGCTAGCTACAGTACGTCTTTACTAATCAGTAATTCTTCAGAATGACCAAGAAGCCTTCCTCCTCTTCAATTTGGACCAGCTTGTCGATATCTACGACCTTTGGAAGGAAGAATTACCCTTTGTCAAGGTCTAAAGGAAGCATCTCGCCTGAAATGTGGATTATTTTAGCCCTTCTACGCAGTCAAATGCAATACGGACAAGACCCTGATCCGGGCATTGCTCGCCCTGGGAGCGGGATTTGACTGCGCAAGTAGGGAAGAGATCGAACAGGTACTATTCCCTATTTCTTGGAGAATAAACGCTTTCTTCAGGTGTTGGAAGCGGGAGCTTCTCCTGGGGATATTGTATATGCTAACCCCTGCAAATCGCCATCTTTCATCCAACATGCGGATCAAGTTGGAGTCAGGAGGACAACCTTCGACAGCGCCGCAGAATTAGAGAAGATCTCTCGATGGATGCCGGAAGCAGAGTAAACAATCCCTTTTTATGGGAGTTTATCAACTTTTTAGACTAATCCTCCGGATCTCCGTCTCCGATCCTACGGCCCTCTTCCAATTGTCCAAGAAATATGGAGCCGATCCCACTGTCTTGGCTCCCCAGCTGATGAAACAAGCTAAAGAGATGGGGTTGAATGTTGTGGGAATCAGCTTCCATGTCGGCTCCATGTGCCAGGATCCCTCTGCTTATGATAGAGCCATCTCCGCAGCAAGAACATTGTTCAATTATGGTATGACAATTACCGTGACCTCTGGACTAACCAAGCCTGTTTTTAGGCCAGAAACTGGGCTTCTCCATGACGGTGCTGGATATTGGTGGCGGCTTTCCCGGCAGCGACTTTGGTCTCTTCAAGAAGGTAGAGGAGAAACATTCCTAGATTTAAATCTCCCTTTTAAGATTACCAAGGTTATTCGAGAGTCAGTGGATGCCCATTTCTCCGACTTTCAAGTGGAAATCATTGCGGAACCCGGTCGCTACTTCGCCTGCACGCCATTCGCCACCATTGCTAACATCTTCCATGCCAAAGAAGTTCCCGCCTCGACCATTACAGATAATGGTACAGTAACCCATTATTTGGGAAATTAGAGAAACTGTTCAGATGAGAACAAAGACAAGATAGGGATGAGCTACTATCTAAACGATGGAATATACGGCACCTTCAGCTGCAGTCTCTACGACAAGGTGCCCATCGGACAGCCCCTGTTTGAACCAGAAGACGCGCTGGAATATCCCTCAACCCTTTGGGGGCCAACATGTGACTGTCTTGATGTCATCGAGAAGAACAAATCAATGCCCAGATTGAAAATGGGCGACTGGATGTACTATGAGAATATGGGCGACTATACCACAGCTTTAGCCACA
The DNA here is from genome assembly GCA_932521035.1 of Oscheius dolichura. NCBI lineage: Eukaryota > Metazoa > Nematoda > Chromadorea > Rhabditida > Rhabditidae > Oscheius > Oscheius dolichura. The sequence goes on from OW051495.1 coordinate 9,414,548, forward strand.
CAATTTAACGGGTTCAAATGTCCGGATCCAGTTGTTTTTGTTAGTGAAACGAATTTGAAGCGGATCTATTGTTAACAATTTGAATAAATATATTTATAAACACATTTATTAGATTTACAAACTTTAACAGGCATTGCAAGGCACAAAATATTGAAAACGGTTTATTTCTGGGGGAGATTTAACATTCTTACTCGTTGTGGCAAAACTGTAACAGACATTTGCTTTATTCCAAACCCCGTCTTTTTTGAAGATGACTTTAATGAAAGATCCTTGAGGAGAATGTGGTGGCAGATCAAGAAAGGTAGAGATTACTCTACGGCTCTTTACTCTTTCAAGAGTCCAATTGAAGTCGCTGAACTCTTCCTCTAATTCCACCGTAGAAGGCACAACAGCGTCCCAAGCAACCACGGCAAAATTGAAGCTTTGAAGATTTGGCAATGGTCTAGCGAAGAGAATCTAAAAATCGCATATATACTGAAGTTCAATTGTATTCACCTAGTTGTATGGATCAAATAAAACGGATCAATCCTCTGCAGTGCCACTTTAATTCTCACCTCCCGAAATCGGAGAATAAGTCTCTTCATCGCGATTTCTACTTGAGATACGTCCAGCTCCACATCAACGCTTTTCTAAAAGTGAAAACATAAGAATACGAATGTATAATGTACCAGTGTTTTTGCCTGAAAAAGACCTTCAAATCGATTCGAGTCAGTGCTCCCCAATTGAACTTTCGTAGGCTTGACTATTTTCAAGAGTGAGCCAATCTGATCGGTAGTTAATTCTGTGACGTGGCGTAAACAGTCAGGCTGCGCTGACGATGAATATGCAGACACAACATTATGCCCGGGGCACACGTTGTCCACCACGATAAAGCATACTTTTTTTACTACCGGGGGTTTTAAATAAACAAAACGGGGAAGAAGACTGTCTAAATTCCGGTAGTCTTCAATTTAGCTTGTAAAATCAAACCAAAAGAAGTTTAGCTTTATTCTCTATGTGGTATGCAATATCTACTTTTCTAAGTAATGCATTCAGTCTTTTCTCCGGCGAATTTGTTCTGTAGATTGATTGTTCCGATGTCGTAGACCTTCTTCGGCATGTCTCCACTACTGACATGACTTTTGGGGATTTCAATTGAGAGTTTACGGTAGCAAAGCTGGAAATTGCCATTATTTCAATGGGGAAATAGCACTTGCCCCGAAATGATCACAACGATGATAAATTTTGACTTCTGGGTCAATGGTAGTGATCTCGCGTTTACTTCCTTGGAGATAGAATTCCCCATTGGAATTCGTCTTTGCCTGGCCCATTCGTTTATCCGTTACTGTAAATAGGAGCTACATTTTGTTAGAGAAGACGGCACTTACGCAATCCCTCATCGTAGAGCTTCACCTTGATTCCGGACGCTGGCTGTCCCTTACAAATGAGCCTTCCCTGCACGGCGATGGATTGCTTTGAGCCAAAAAAGGCTCTAGATGTTCCAATAGAGAAAAATAAGAGGAAGAGGAGAGAGCGGTGCATGGTGAAGGCCAGTAAGTGTTGAGGTTCAAGGGGGAGAGTGATAGACTGTTTGATAAGAATACCTCCAAAACATGAGGAGGCGCCAGCACCGCTACAGTAAACAATATTTGGACATATTGTGTGCTCGTTTTCTGATAGATTGATTTTTTACAGTTAACGATTTGCTGTTACGATATTCAAAATGAACCCGAATCAGTGAAACAAGCGATAAAATAAAATAATCGAAGTAAAACCTCGCTTTACAGGAACTATCAGGGGCCTATATGCGCATTGACAACTCCCGTACCTTGTTTCAGCTTTTTCTCTAAAAATCCCGTAATTTTTACCGAGTCAATTCAATACATAAGAGGGGACCTCTTTTTAGATACCCTAGATAACTAGAGCAGGTCCGAAGACAATATATTGTTGTTGTCTTTGTTGTGTTTTCATGCTTTCAAGTCTTGTACGATACTGATAAATGAAAGATTTTTGTTGTTTAATTTGATATTATCTGATCTTGAATGCTACAATTACACTGCAATTGATTTTCATGGAAAAGCGATAATTCCTTAATTTGAAGAAGCATCTGTTCACTTTGTTCAAAACCTATCAGTCTGCCTCCTTCAGACGGAATGACTGGTTTTCCCCTTCTTTCTCTCCACCCCATTCTTCTTGAAAAAGTTATCACCAAGGTTTTACTTTCTGTTGCTTCTGCGCAAACACGACATTTAAGTTTAAGCTGGAGAGTTATTTCTCCCTCCAGCAGACATGCCACTACATGGAGGAGTTTATTCGGACTAGTCGGAATATCGCTGTCTACACAGACAACACATTTTGGGCAGGGCACTGGAGTGGAAGAAGATTGTTACATCCAATGTGTTTCCATGCAAATAACAAAGACATTGGTGTAGCAGAACTTCATGGAATTCGAATTAATTGTCTTTACTTAGTTGGTAAGTGGTGGAGATCTCCTAACAAGCTATTTTCAAGTTTTAGAAGTAGCAAATAATTTTGTAATCCTTTATGATTTTATGAAGGCCAACCGAATAACATGCAACAATTTACATATGCGTGGAAAAGTATGGACAAAACAACAATGTGCTACGCTATTGAAGCTTTGTAAATCTGTAAGCTGTTGTTTGGACTCTCATGGGTCCAACCGGTATGAGACATGTTTAGAATCGAAATCTTTGGTAAATTTCTTTTCCTCAGTTACTTGTTTATTGTAAAAATATGTATCAGTGTATGTGGAACAGGAGGATCTAGCCATTGCTACCAAAAGACTCCTCCCCAAATTTGAAGAGGTTACAATTTCAACAGAATTTTCGAATCCGGGCAATTTTAGATTGTTTCGTACTGTTCTACAGGTAAGAGCAAGTGCAAATCGGACTATTTTTAGATTCTCTTCACCACACCGGTGCCACATCTCCGAACAATGGTATTTGTGCCAGGGGGTGATAAGCCATCAAAAGATGAATTAGAGAAGGAGCTGGGCGACTATAAATTGAAACTAACAGAAGAAGCGGATAAGATCTGTGCCTGGGTGGAACTGCCGGAACACTTACCCCCTTGGCTCCTCTTGTACAATCACTTTCACCTACAGCCAACAGTATGGATCAACCATGGGAGATATCCGTTACATTAGAGAAGAAGGGGTATTTCGAGATCTTAGCCAAAATAAACTGCGTATTAGCGCTGCTTTCCGAATAAAACGATTAAAACGATGAAAACGCTTGTATCTTTGCTATTTGCAACCAGTCCAAACTGGAATAACAATCCTACCCTAATAATAGGCTGATCTCTGTCTGTCTGTCTGCAAGACCTGTCGTCTGTACGGATTGACAGGTCAAATGAAAGAGAAGCAGAAAGTTTCGACTGTTTGACCTTTTCCGACGATCAACTATTTTTCGACCGTCACATTTTTTAATACAAACGCGACCTTACTCTTTGGTACTGTTTCTTTTTGAGTCTCTTCTCTCTCTTGTCTTCTTCATCTCTATAATATCCTCCTCATATGGTAATAGGGCTCATCTCATTTTTTTTGGCCATCTCAATCAATGGAGAAAAATTGGTCAAAAGGCGCTGGCCACTGGCCAGCTAACCGTGACCGTTTCGACGGATGACAGATTTGAAATCGGTTGAAGCAGCCAAATCAAAACGAGCTGAAAAGTTCAGAAGCAAAATGAGACCGAGTCTTGGTTCTTTCAGCAGTTTCTTCTTGAAACGTCTTCACAAACCCAACTGCTTCGTTTAAAAATCGACCATCTTCTCTTGTCAAGACAGTTTCGACCAGAAGTTGACGATTTTGGACAGAAATCGGCAAGATGACAGGCTGATTGCCGTTTTTGACCGTTTTTCTACAGTCTTCCACGTTACTTTTCGCTTTTCCACTTCATTCCATTCGTCTTTTCTCCGGCAAGATGGCTGCTTTCCCAATTGCTGGTTTGGCTAGCCACCTCCTGGAAAAAATCATTACAAAGGTTTGTTCTTCGCTTCTTTTCCAATGTAAAAATGTTCTAGATGGAAGAGAAGAGCTATTTTCGCCTTCAGCAGACTTGCCGCGGAATGAATGAGTTTATTCGGAAGAGTCAGAATATCTCTGTTCAAGTGGATGGAATCCACAAGGTAAAATGCCTAGTTAATTTCCATCGCCTTGGTGAAGACCGTAGACGTCATCTTGATACGATGTTTCGTCTCGCTTACTCTAAATATGACTACGTCATCGATATCGAAAATCTTTATGGAACTCGGCTGGCGGCAATTCACTTTCTGGATGTTTTGGGTATTTTAACATTGCGTATATATTATCCTTGAAATCCAATATTTTATTTTTCAGCCTGTAACTTTGACCAACACAGGGAGGCAGCTGAAGAATTCATTGATTCTCTTCGCGAAAATCGAGTAACTTGTGAAATTTTGAATTTATCCAAGCTAAACTGTACCGAGGAGGACTGTACCACCCTGCTCAACATTCTAAAGCCGATAGGCGTCAAGATTGAGAACCGGGGCCATTATGAACTGCTTTTCCAGTTAAAAACTCTGGCTAGTTTCGCTTTGTTATGCTTATTTTACTTGTAATTATAGAAATTTGTTAATATGCACTTCTCTGTTAAAACTGGAAGAGATGAAGAACAAATAGCAAATGCGGCCAGGAACTTTTTTTCCATTTGCGAGGAAGTGGAATTTTCTGTGTATTACGTATCCGATGTTCCACAACCGTTTCACGTGCTCCGTACAGTTCTGGAGGTAAAGATCATGAAATACTATTAGAACATATATTTCTATTTTAGATTCTCTTTTCTCCAGCTTCGGCAAAGCTCCGCGAAATGGAATTGGATGTGGAGAGAAAGGGAATTCCTGTTGCTAAAGACGATTTCGAGAAGCTGTTCCGTGACTTCTTCAACTACACGTTGGAAGATGAGACGGAGGACTATTTCATCGCTAGGATGGAACTGCCCCAGCAGTTTCCTCCTGGATCTCATTGTAAAATGGAAGTTCAATTCGGCGAAGACTTTCACGCAGTTATTTATTTTAACTGTGGCCAAGAGTAGAGCAGAATACCTACTTATTCTATAATCTCTCTCCACATTATTAATTGTTTTTTATGAATAAAATATGAGTTTTATCTTGTTGGGTAAACATGTGGGGAAATCGATATTTTACAGTGGTTCATCAAATTCCGTCCTTGGAAAGCGAATATAACTGATTCTTCTCGCGTCGTTCAATAACAATCAGTCCGCCTTTCTCACTCGAAATGCAAGGCTTTCCCCTGTTTGATCTCACTCCCACGTTCCTCGAGAAAGTCATCACCAAGGTTACTCGTCTCTTACTCTTTTCATCACCAGAAATATTCCAGTTAGAAGGAATGAGCTATTGCCGCCTCCAACAGACATGCCAATTTGCGAAACAGTTCATTCGGGGCAGTCGAAACATCTATGTCCCTGTAGGCTATCATTCGGTGCTAAAGTTTGAAGACGGCCGGCTATATCGGCCCCCAAAAAGAGGGGAGTGCCAGTATATACTACAACATTTAGTTCTGTTGCCCAATTCCGAATGAGGTTGTTCAAATAAATTTTGTAGTTATCTTGGAGTAACGGAAAATGATAACTTCTGCAATCTCCCTAAAGCGGATTTGAGATGCGGCTTAATGAGTTTTACTGGGCAATGGAGACAGTAGATGGTAAAGAATAAACTCTGGCTATCGTGGCTCAATTAGAAGAGTTTCTTCCGCGAGTCTTCTGCTTGAGGAGAGTATGGACCGATTGTCGCCGCTTCGTTCAGTACTCGAGGTAAAGAAATCTGCCGGCATTGTCTAACTTCTTATTCAGACCCTGTGTTCCAATTCATATCCAAATCTTCACAAATTCCAGTTCATGGTGCCGTGGGCAATGCAGAACTGGCTTTCAAAAGAAGATTTAGAAGAAGAATTTTGTGACTTCAAGCATGTGATGAAAATATAGAATTCTGATCCGAACTTTCTGGAGCAAACGCTCTGTGTCGATCTGAAACTGCCTCACCCTCATCTTCCTCATAGAATTTCTTGTAGCCTTTTTATCAGTCCCGATAATGGTCGAGTAGTTACCATATGTTATGACGATTCACCCTGATAGTCAACAGAGTTTAGTTTTCACAAGAACTAAACCATGACCATGTGGAAAAATTGTCCTCTTTGTGCATTTTCGTTTAAATGAATCTTAAACAATTCCTATAAGCCATTGATTCCTAAAAAATGAACGACGAATAAGAAATATTTCCTGGGAAATTCGCAGACGCGCTTCGCCATATTGATTTCTTATACACAAGCATACAATCTACCAAATTTAGCTTTGCTTTGTCTGCATAATCTCTATTAGAGAGTATTCATTAGTCACTTTTCTTTCTTCGACAGAATGACAGCCTTTTCTCTCTTCACTCTTAATGAAATTCTTTTGGAAAAAGTCATCAACAAGGTTTGCTTCTTTCAAATATTTCTCTCTAACTAAAAGTTTTCCAGTTCGAAGGAAGAAGCTACTCCCGCTTCCAGCAGACATGCCGGAAAGCCTATTTGATCATTCGAAAAATCCGCAACATCTCTGTCTACACGGAGGGAGAGTTTAACCTGAAGTACAGGAAAGTACCTTCGAGATACGCAATTGAGGAAGGTGTTAATGTTAAAGGGTTGTATAAAACTCGGTTAAACACACTTCACGCGCCAGGTCAGCTCTTTCACCGCTCCCCTTCATGCTATTCCTCTACAGATTTTGAAGGATCGCGGGACTTTGACTTGTTCTGTGACGCCATAACAGAGTATAAGATAACTTGTGCAAAACTGCGTATACGCAATCCAACTTATCATAATGGCTATGCGTTGACTACAGAGGAGTGTGCGGCCTTGATAACCCGGGTAAAACCTGTGGAGGTCTATCTGGACAGCGAGCGATCCGGTCTATATGAAGCACTCCTCAACTCCAATTCCAACATCCTGGTAACGTTCTATATTTTCTTTCTAAAATGTCCGATTTTAGAAAAATGTAGAGGTGTGTCTTTATCAGAAAGAAGCGGACAGAGCTCTCCCTCAGTTCCTTTCATCTTTTGAGAAAGTCAGAATTCGAGTATATGAGCGAGATCATAATAAAGATCGGTTGGATACGCTCCGTGTGGTTTTACGGGTACAAACATAGTAGATTTTTCGACATACAGTGTTTTCAGGTCCTATTTTCTAAACCTTACCCGAATCTTCGTGAATTCACTTTTGCTGTAAATTGGAGGGGTCCTTTGCCATCCAAGGACCAGGCCGAGGAAAAGCTGCGCGACTACGGCTTTCACGGCTTCGTGGTTAAAAAACAAACTGAAAGTTTTCTATGTGGCCGGCTGAATCTTCCCCCACTACTCTCTGCTGGAGATTACATTAATCTCACCATCGATACAAGAATTGCTCTGTTAGATTTACAGTGTTGATCTCAAATACTGAAGCGTCGATGATGAAAAACTTGCAATAAATGGTGTTAATCTCATATTGCTGCAATTCTACTCTAATGCAACATTTCTCAGATTTGAGAAACTTCCGTGTCCCTTTTCCAAATCCTGCTGTTTATGATCGATGTAATTACTTTCTTGTCTCCTTCCCCATCTTCTATGAAGCGGAATGAATTTGTTTAAAATATTTTGTACAATTAGACGCTTGGAAGAGCTCAAAAGTTAATCTCGGCGGTCAGTAGCCTCTCTGCTACACAGGAGGCGCTCACGTCAATTCTATAAATACACATTTTGCGTGAAGGCAAATGAACGACCGTCTTGACTTTTTTGCTTATCAATGGCTCCTATTCGCTGTTTCAACCCTTGTCTTCATTATTGGCTTCGCTTCTCACCTAATGGTCCTCATTTTTACCAATCAAAGTTCAAAAAATGATAACCGAACCTACCTGGTCCTTATTAAAGCCTACTCTTCGATGGCTCTTGCCGGTATTCTATGCGCATATCTTGGAGGATTACGGTAGGTACACAAAAATATAGTATTTACCGTAATCTCAGAAGTGAGATGGTCTTTCCCTATTCTATCTTCATTCCATATGGTCCGGCAAGGTATCTCTTCCAGCCGAAGTTTATAGCCCTGCTGGATAGTTTGAATACCCAACTGGTTCCCATAGCTCCCATATTATTGGCAACGATGATGGTGTTCCGAGCTCTGATCATGTTCAACTACCGCCTAAAGAAGCCGGTGGTCTATTTGGTTCTGCTACTGATCTTCTTGATCACTCTACCTTTAAATGTGAGTTTTCATGGCCAATCACTAATTGGTAAACAAGATATTTGAACGGGTGAAGTAACTTGTCGTTCTGAGGAATAACTGGAACACTGCCAGCTAGGTAAGTTAAGGGGATTAGGGCACCTGTTGAGCTTTCATCTTCCTTACTGCTTTCCGCAGACCCCTCGGGAGCCAAATTACTTGTCAGAAGTTCTCTAAAAATACAAGAGTACCCTATCGGTGCATTTCATCGTCCCTAGCAATAGACCGATAAGGGTTGCTTGCAGCTAAACTTAGTCCAAATGAATTGCCAACAGCTAAGACAAAATATTGAATTCTTCAGATTTTATTCGTAAAAAATTACACTCCGCTGGAAAAGATTGAATTGCTCAACATATCCAAAGTGCTGATCAAAGAATTCCATGCCGGCCCCTCCTATGGTGTTCTTTTTGACGAAACAGTGGTAATTCGTTTCAAACAGATCCTCTAAAGGCTTACTTCGTTGTAGGACCTTCTCTGGAACATATCCAACTATGTTCCCATAATTAGTATCGTCATCGGCTTCAGTACCCTGTTCCTAATGTTGTGGAAGTTGTACAGCTTGAGAACTGTCCTTGGGAAGAGTACAAAGAAGCTTCACGCTGCTTTTATGATGGTTTGAAGCATTTTCAACCCCTAAAAGAGGATAATTTTCAGCTCCTTGCACTGGATTTGATTGTAATCGTCTTCTATTCCCTCCTTCTTGGAGCAGTATTCAGAGACATCTCTCAAAAAACAGCTGATTTCATCTCAATGTTCACCTATCCCATTTATGTTTTTCCTGTTGTTTTACAAGGAATTATGAGTCTCATCTTCGTGCCATACCTTCGGCTTGCTTTCATTTCTATGCTGAAAGAAAGGGCGCTTAGCATGGGAGCTGAAAGTTCGCCCAAAGTTACAATTTCCATTGTCAAGGCTACTTTGTGATATGATAAAAATTGGGCTCCTCTTCATTGCTCTTTCGCAATTTTTATATAACTATTATTAGCACAGGGACGTTTTTTCAACCCGTGAAATGAATCGCCGACGGCCCGCCGATAGATAAGATGGAGAGAAATTGGCGGGACCGGAACATCTCCAATTAGCCTACCCTTATCTATTTGTAGTTCATAGCCGCAAGAAGAAGTACCTATAGAAAGAGAAGTAAAAATGAAAGGGTTGTATCCTTGCCAACTGTGGTCTAGTAGGAGACCGATCAGACTTCCCTAGAGGCGACCCCTAACGCGTCCGGAATTGGCCGAGACTCAAAAGGAAGCGCTCAAGAATTTTGGGAAATGAGACGAAATCGAAGGTTCGCCTGACGAAATCAATAAGAGACGAATTCTTCCGTGGGCATACACTAATATGGCCTACACAATCGGTACCGAATAGCCTATTCGGAATAGGGCACTGTTTGAGACGAAATGTTTCCTGACTGTTATTTTTGCTGATGCTCTCACAAGGTGATGAATTTGCGGCTGCCTGGGTATGGCTAAGCCGGTACACGCCCTTTCTTGTCATGATAAAAACGCAAATAGTCAGTGGCCATTAGAGGGCATCATTGCCTCAACATGTTGGCTCCAGGGCGCAATTCTGAGCAGCCAACACAAAGAAATGGAGAAGAGTACCAACCGCCAGCACCTCCACATCAACCTCCAATACATGCTTCTTATTATCAGGTGTGTATACCCGTATCATAACTGACTTTCCAATTTGGCTTCCCTAATTCCTAACTGTAATCAAATCGTATCAGTATAAACATTTTATAGCCGAACACAGTCAATAATCCTTACTGTTCGCCCTGCCCTCCTTTTTTTGAACAATGGGATCACTACGGACCTCTAAATCAGTTGCCAAATGTTCCGCCTCCTAGTCCAGGTAAATATTATATTTTGTAGGCGTTCGATTTTAACTTTATACCGTATCAGGGCCATTCCATATGAGCCCATGGACAGGCGCTCAAACATATCACCAGAGTTTCCCTCGTTATCATCAACAACCGTATCCACAGCAGCCACAATGGCCACAGCTAGAACAAGCACGACGGTCGGAACCATGGCCCAAACAACCAGAAGTATCGCATCCACAGTGGCCACAACCACCACAAAGAGGTGAATGCTATTGTCATTACTGGGTCACAGGGAGCAGAAATACCGAAGAAAGTTTCGGATGAAAGTTTTGATTGTAGAATTGTCAATATCAGGGCCATTCCATATGAGCCCATGGACAGGCGCTCAAACATATCACCAGAGTTTCCCTCGTTATCATCAACAACCGTATCCACAGCAGCCACAATGGCCACAGCTAGAACAAGCACGACGGTCGGAACCACGGCCCAAACAACCAGAAGTATCGCATCCACAGCGGCCACAATTACGACCACAACCACCACAAAGAGGTGAATGCCATTGTCATTACTGGGTCACAGAGAGCAGAAACACCGAAGAAAGTTTCGGATGAAAGTTTTGATTGTAGAATTGTCAAAATGCCTGTAAATTCTAGAGGATGATTTCAGCTTCCTCTCCCATGGCTGGTTCTCCTCCCCCAAAAAGGAGACGAAGTCCAAATCGTGGAATTAGACGTGACAATGTTTCTGGCATTGCCTATGCCATACAAAGAACAGTTCTACCTGCCGAAGAGTACGATAAGCAATTGGGTAATATACGGAATAAGCATAGTCAAAGAAAGAGCAAACAGATACAAGCGGCTAAAGCGGCTTCGTTAGATAATACACAGAAGGTAAACTTTGGCTTATTTGAGCACTAACAGCCTATTATTAAGATACTAAAACCATTATATGAGAGGATGACCGTGGAGATAATCGGAAGAGAGGAAGATGATCATGCGTCGCTAAACGAGGATATGGCCCGAGTAGCCGCGCTTTTACACGGATTGCAAGATGAAAATATGCAAGGAGCGGTCTATTTAAGACAAATTAAAGAGCTAAAACTGGAAAAGAACAGATTAAAAGAAGAAATAAGCGCTATAGAAAAGAAGCACGAGGAAGGGAAAAGGAAGGAAGAAGCCGAGTTTTACAGTAAATACATAAAAGGCAACAGTAATGAAGAAGCGATGACGAGCTCCATAATTCGTATTAATAGCAATTTGGCTGGTAACGAGGAGAAGAACAATAATATGGAGGAAAACATTGTGAATGACGACAGTGATGGGACGGTGGAATTTGAAACAATGGCACAAGAACTTTTTTGAGATCTTGAACTGACGTGACTACTTCTCAAAAGTTTTCCAGATGTCCACCTTTACCCTCTAAAAAGAAGTTATCCATACAATCTGTTGTGAAATAAAGTGCTATATAGTCCCATCAGTTCTCTGATTATTCGATATTTTTTATTTGCACAGGTGGTTACTTAAAGGGGCTGTCGGGGACCTTATTTGATTACGGTAGGCGCGCCATCAAAATTTCACGAATTCATAATATTTTTACGGAACATCATAGACGTTCAGAAAATGTCAAAAAATGAAAAAAAAAAATTCAAAAATTCGTGTTCAGCCAATGCGCGCCAAAGACGGAGGACGCTAGTTAGTTCAGTCGCTTCAGGACCCGCTACCGGAAAAAAAGGTCCCTGACAGTCCCCTTAAAAATTGGTCGTAGATAAGACACGCGAGAAATTGTGAAATCCTCCCACGTTATTGTAGTACACATTTTAAAGAATTCTGAGCATGCACTACTGAAAGAGAAGAAACGAGGGGCTTGGTTCTGATTACGAGCGTCTGGATAAGAAATGAGTGTGGCACGATTAGTCTTGAGCATGACGGTGGTCGGTGGTCCGGGATCGGAAGTAAGTGGCGATTTCAACATTGCTTCTGTCGATGGTCCAGCCGACACACGGCGTCTAGATGGCGCCTTTCCCGTCTCCAGTCAGTTATCCAATGTACAGACAGGAATTTGAAAAAGACAACACACCCACTGCTGATTACGGCGTCCACTTGCCCGCAATGTTCCCCCTTTCAAACCGCAGTTTGCAGCCATCAACACAGAGAAATGGAGAAGACTTCCGACCGCCGCCACCTTCGTATCAACCTCGAATGTATGACCCCTATTCTCATCAGGTATGTATACCCGTGTCACCACTGACTTTCCGCATTGACTTGCCTATTTTTGACTGTAATCGAATGGTATAGGTATAAAATATATACATTTTTCAGAGTGAAGCAGTCAACGATCCGTATAACTCGCGTTACCCCTCTATCGCTGAACAATGGGACCCCTACCAGCCCCTAAACCAATATCCCTATCATGTTTCACCTCCTGGAGCAGGTATTTTTTAACTCTTTATTCCTTGGAAATTCAAAGAAGTTTAACGAAGCAAAAGTGAGAACCTTTTCCAATTACCAACTAGTATTATCTAGAATCCTGTATGTTGCAGCAGGGCCATCGCAACCGGGGCCGCCCTATATGCATCCGGGACCAGGAGATCATATGTATCAACTTTCCCCTATTTATTCTCAACAACAACAACAACAGCCTCAACAACAGCCACAAAAAGGTAAGTCTGATGTTGGTTACACAAGAGATCCAGTCGATTCTTTAACGTTTTCCTCTGGTTTGAGGTCGCTTGAATGCGCACTTTTTAACCCACTAGATAAGGAGGCCTCTTGAATGCGAGGGGGCTTCTTCTGATAAACCGTAAATAGGGAGAATGGACTGCTATGGAGGTAAACAAACGCTTTCATTGACAATGGAGTGGAAACTCTAGATTATTGGTCCAATGTTTGGTGCTCTATAGATTTATTGGAAAATGACCGCGGTTTTGTGATTAACAGGGGTAAAATTGAAAAGGAGGAACATTTGCCTGTAAAACTGCTAAAGGATCCCAAAGCGCGGTTCATTCCCTCTGAAAATGGACTATAATCATATCGACTTTCCAGCTCCATCTCCCATGGTTGTTTCTCCTGCTCCAAGAGGAAGACGACCTCAAACTAGAGGAAAACGTGGCGGCGTTTCCGGCGTTATTCACAATTTTCGGAAGATAGCGATAACTCGTGCCCGTTACAACAAAATAAAGAGCAATATCAGGAATAAGTTTTGCCAGAGAAAGACGCGGAAAAGAAAGGATGCCAAGATTGCTTCAGCAGAAAAAAAGGATGAGGTAAACTTGGATGCTTTTGGTTATTTATTGTATATTTTCAGATTTTTAAACAAATCTACGCCAGGATGGTTGTGGAAAAGACGGGGAGAGAAGAAGAAGATGGGATGTCATTGAACGATCATGTGGATCGAATAGCCATGGCTGAATATCATCTGCAAAGGGAGAAGCGCCAGACGGCAACATATGAAAGTCTGATGGCCGAATTAATGGAAACGATAAGGCTGGAAAAGAAGAGACTAGAAAGAGAAGAAGCGGATATAGCGATGGAAGCCGATGAGAAGATGAAGGAGGCTTTGGACAAGTTGAAGAATACCCATACTGTGATAGACGGTGGAGAGAGCGATGACGATGAGACGATTGTAAACGACGAGAGTGACGAGAAGGAAGAAGACTAGAAAGTGAGCTACCTTCTCAACCAATCGGTGCTCAACAGAAACCCCACGGTTCTTTTTTCAAGGGTAATTATACAGGATTCATTCTTGCTCATGGACTCTTCGCCTATATGGTCTGATTTTCTTATTTCCCTCAGAAAGTCTCATAATGGAGAATATTTGTTATATTTTTTTGAAAAATAAAGTCTTGCATGTGTTATTTCAGTTGCAAACAGGGCCCTCTGAACTCTCCAATAAGAGTGCAATGTGTTCCATTTGTTGACTCTTTATTAATGGTCTTCCACAGAAATACTGTTCAATGTTTTGATTGCAGTGGTTTTGTCGTGAGCAAATAACGAAGGACATCGGGTGCCGTTTTTGGACCCGCCACACTTCAAAGCGGTACATTAAGAGCACCGGTAGGAAGGGAGATTCACAGGAATACGCACGGAATATCAATGTCCTACCATAAAAACTACATTGGGAGTTCAGTATTCTAGTAAAATGCAACAGGTCAAGGTCAAGGTCCGAAAGCAAGAGAACTTTATTTTCTGCGGCCCAAAAGCGGAAAAGACTGTGACATTGGAGGACAAATATAGGCATTACCAAGCCAGCGAACAAAATTACAATGGCTGGCCATTACCAAATTCCTACAGTTCATGTCAGCTGGAAGAGAAGCCAAACAGTCACAGAACTCGCCATCACAGACGTATTGAGGAATTGAGCACGTTGAATAGCACTGGTCGTGGAGGAGACAGCACTGATTTACTGAAAACACGACCTATAATAAGTGTCAAAAGACTTTGTTCTCGTTTTCTACAAAATTAACCGCCTAGCGAAGAAAACGGATGAAACTCACTGCCCATTTGGAAGCAGCCACTGGTCGAGATGTAGGAAATCAACTTGGAAGCGGCATCCACTCCACAGAAATACTGTTCAAGGGGTAAAAGTTGAGGAATTGTGCTGTGAAATGAAAGCACAAATAATAACAACAGCCACAACATGCATCTGTGTTACAAAAGGGGGGAGTTCGGGAACGGGGGAGAGAGTTTCCGGAACCGGTTTCGCTTTTACCCACGAGTAATTCCCAGCGGATAAAAAGAGTAATCCATCCGTTTGATTTTACATGACTTGTTTTGTGTTTATTTATGACGAGCTTATTTATATTAGGCAGTACAATATCATAAAAGGGAAGGGGCGGGCGCAGAGAATAGTTGAATGAATGGAGTAGCCGCGAAGTTTTGCACACTATATCTCTAGTGATCTAGTAGAAATTGAAGGTTTCTAAGATCATTTTGACATCTATTCGAATGATATCAGTCTGGTTATCGCAACATGAAAAAAAACATCCCCTTGGATTCGCCGAGCTATGGCTCTATTCGAAGAAATTGGCTCATTAGGGATTCCATTGAAGATAGTACATATTTGCTGTACATTGAAGTTCTCTCAATGCCAAATAACAATGAAAACCATCCTCCCACTGATAGCCGTAAAGAGCAGAAGTGCATAAATTTTTTAGTCACCTTTCTTTCTTTCATCGAACGGCAATGGATGACTATGTCAGCGGATGTCTGACAAGACAACGTTCGTCCCTCTCAGTTTTTTGAAGCAGAAAATATCTTTAGAAAAGATGTTCTGATGCGTAAATGAGTATTCTCCCAGTCTCCCACCATTTCACGGCTGAAGAAATGGAGACTCGTCTCGTGTTTTCTGACTACCAATGGTCCTATGTCGGCATTTCCACAGCTGCCACTATCATTAGCATCATTTCTCATCTCCTGGTTCTCAATTTCACCCATCAATCTTCTAAAAACGACAACCGAACCTACCTGGTTCTTATTAAAGCCTTTTCCGTATTAACGATATTTGCTTTCTTGACTGGCTACCTTGTGGGGGGACGGTAACTTTCCCGCGTTAACAAAGAGTAACTGTAATAATTTAGAGCTGAAGTTGTCTTATTCTACCGAGTTGTTGTCCCATATGGACCGTCGCGGTATTTCCTTCCGCCGCTGTGGATTTCTCTACTGGACGTTTTGAATATCCAAATGGCGCCAGTTATTCCAATGCTCCTGGCTGCGATGATGCTCTTCCGAGCCTTGATTATGTTCAATTACCGGTTTAAGAAGAGGGTTGTCTACATCGTCGTCCTACTGATCTTTCTCTTCCCTCTACCTTTGAGCGTAAGGACCCTTTCTTACCCCGTCCAAGATCTAACTTTGCAGGTACCTTTTATAACCAATTATGCCCCTTTGGAAGAGATCAGATTGAACAACGTATCCAAGGTACTGGTTGAGGAATTCGAAGCCGCTCCTAGTTATGGTGTGTCTATGGATGAAACTCTGGTAATGCCCCACTTATTGTTTGAACACAACTACCACTTTTAGCTGTTCCTTTATGACATTTTCCGCAATATCGGAATAGTCAGTGTCCTCATTGGATTCTGCACCCTGCTCCTGATGGTATGGAAGCTCCACAGCTTGAGAAATGTACTAGCCAAGGATACCAGGAAGCTTCATGCCGCGTTTATGATGGTCAGAGCCACTCCTCTCCCCGTATAACTGTTTTTCAGCTCCTGACTTTGGACCTGATTATAATTGTTATATTTTCCCTTATGATCGGATCCGTATACGAGATGCTTTCAAAAGAGACGGCTGATCTTCTCGTAATGTTCACCTTCCCTATTTTTGCCTTATCCGGTGGTTTACAAGGAATTATCAGCCTCATCTGTGTGCCTTATCTTCGGTCTGCTTTTATACAGATGCTAAAGGGGAAGAAAAATGAAGAGGGGCCCCCTTCTGGAAGCTTTCCAAGGACTGTTTCCGTTGTAAAGGCTACGCTGTTAAACTAATAAACAATTCAATCCATTCTGACAGAATTTCTTGAGTCATCTTGTTTTCATCCAAGAAATCATGACAAGAGGTTACCCTTGCAGCCCTCGCAGCTTTTTGAAGCAGAAAATATCTATTGAAGAGAAGGCGCGATGCTTCAATGAATTTTATTAGTTTTACTAATCCCAATGGTCCCTGAGACTACGTAAAACGCCTCTCCTCTCTATTATTTGGAAGGTAAAATATGGAGGCTCGCCTCCCGTTTTCTGACTATCAATGGCCTTATCTTGCTGTCTCAACAGTTACCTGTATTCTTGGGTTTGCCTCCCATCTAATGGTCCTCATTTTTACCAGCCAATCTTCTAAAAACGACAACCGCACTTACTTGGTCCTTATTAAAGCTTTGTCCGTATTAACAGTATTCGGATTCTTAACCGGCTACTTTGTTGGAGTACGGTATTTTTTCCAGCTAAACAATGAATAACTTGTAGAGGTGAATACATCTCAAATTATCTTGTCTACGTGCCTTATGGTCCATCGAGATATCTCTTCCCGCCCAGATGGATCGGCTTACTGGATAGTTCGAACATCCAGATGGTGCCAATTGCTCCAATGCTCCTGGCTACGATGATGCTCTTCCGAGCTCTGATTATGTTCAACTACCGTTTCAAAAAATGGGTTGTCTACGTGGTTCTTCTGCTGATCTTCTTGATCACTCTACCTTTAAATGTGAGGTGAAGTTAGAATTACACGCTTGACAAAGACAGCGTATCAAACTTCTAATCTACTGAGAAGATGAGTAGCACTTGTGTGCGCTGGTAAAAATAGTCAAAGCTCCTAGCGATTCCAGTGATCACTGGCCAAAAATTGGCGACAGTCCATTGACCGCCGAGTGCCTTTCTCAGTCTTTACAAAGTCTTATTTTACAGATAACCTTCGCACTAAATTATGTCCCCCTGGATCAGATTCCATTGAATAACGTATCCGCCGAACTTATCAAAGAATTCAAGACCGGTCCTTGTTATGGTATTTACTTCAACTACCTTCTGGTAATGTTCTGCTTGCCGCTTGTGAATAGCTACCCTTTTCAGACCCTCCTTTGGGATCTATCCCATATGCTTGCAATGGCCAGTATTCTTATCGGCTTCTGCACCCTGCTCCTGATGGTATGGAAGTTACACAGCTTGAGAAATATCATAGCCAAGAATACAAGAAAGCTCCATGCCGCGTTTATGATGGTCAGAGCCATTTCTCATTCTGTAAAGTGTTTTTTTTTCAGCTGTTAGCCCTAGATCAAATTATAATTGTCATCTTCTTCTTTATCATGAGTTCAGTGTACAATTTTCTTTCTCGACCGGCTGCTGACTTCATCGTAATGTTCACCTGCCCCATTTTTGCCATATGTGGGGCATTACAAGCCATTATGAGCCTTATCTTTGTACCGTATCTTCGAGCTGCTTTTATTCGGATGCTGAAAGGGAAGAAGAGCGGAATGACGACTTCTGGAAGCTTACAAAGAACTCTTTCCATTGTGAAGACTACACTTTAACAAATAAACAATTCAAATTTATCGCCAAGTCATTTTCGTAAAGTGAACTGTGTGCTGAACTGTGTGTATGCGCGGATGTCTGCCGCATCCCCCTCAGTTTTTCTGGAGCAGAAAATGTCTTTAGAAAAGATGTTGCGACGCGTGGATAAGCTCAAATTTTACTCGCCTTCATCGTTCTCAAGCCTTCTGTGAATGGGCTTCTATCCCGTCCTCTCTCAATTGAGAAAGAAATGGAAAACCGTCTTCAGTTTCAAGATTACCAATGGCTTCACCTTGCCATCTCAACGGTGGCCTGTATTCTTGGCGTCGTCTCCCACCTCTTGATTCTCATTTTCACCAATCGATCCTCCAAAAATGACAACCGAACCTACCTAGTCCTTATTAAATCTTACTCTTTATTGTCGATATTCGCATTATTGGGAGGCTACTTTGCTGGAGTACGGTAATAATTCCTCGTGATAGAAGAGTAGCATGAGAGTTTAGAAGAGAAGATGCCCCTACTGGCCTTGTGTATGTTCCCTATGGGCCGGCTAGGTTTCTCTTGCCGCCCAGATGGGTAGCTCTACTAGACGCTTTGAATATCCAGATAGTGCCGGCTGTTCCAATGCATTTGGCAGTGATGATGGTCTTTCGGGCTTTGATCATGTTCTACTATCAAATCAAGAAGGGGATTGTTTATGTGGCTCTCCTACTGATATTTCTGATCACTCTACCCATAAATGTGAGACAGCACTTCAGACATTCTCTGTTTCACAGTCCAAGTTTACAGATAGTCTTCATCCGAAATTATGTCCCTTTGGAACAGATCGCGCTCAACGTATCCACCGCTCTGATTCAGGAATTCAAAGCCGGCCCTAGTTATGCTGTCCAGTTTGACGATATTTTGGTAATGTTCCAATTCTCATTGGAGTTTTCCCCTTTTTAGACGCGCCTTTGGGATCTGTCCCACATGCTCGCAATGGTTAGTATCCTCATTGGCTTCAGTACTCTTCTCCTTATGTTATGGAAGCTGCACAGTGTGAGGAATGTCCTTGCCAAGGATACAAGAAGGCTTCATATCGCTTTTATGATAGTTAGAGCCCCTAAATGTCTTTTTCCAATTGACTTTTCAGCTATTGACATTGGACCTGATTGTAATTGTTATTTTCTTCTTTATCATGGGATCCGTATACCAGATCCTTTCTCCACAGATGGCAGATCTGATTGTAATGTTCACCTGCCCGATATTTGCGCTGTGTGAAGCTATACAAGGAATTATGAGCCTCTTATTCGTACCGTATCTACGTGCTGCTTTTATTCGAATGCTGAAAGGGAAGAAGAAAAGAACAGCAACCTCTGAACATTCAGCGGTAACGCTTTCAGTTGTAAGACCTCGATAACAATTTAATAAATAGTTGAACCTATGCTATATTCAAGGGAATAGAGACTATAAATAGTTCAAAAGGAATACAGGCTACGGTAACTAACAGTGAAAAGGGAGAGCTCTGCTAACTCATAACTGGATAACAACAATACCACAAAGAGCTAGAATCACATGAACGTAAAGATAGTCCGATAAGCTGATGAACATTCCTTTAATTTTGAAGACAGGATCCCTGCTTCCCATTTTTATCGCCCTTTTCACTGCAAACGCTGCAAGGCCCTCGCTAGCTATCGGTCTATCCAGGTGGAATTCACGAAGACGCGCCGCAGCTTTCTTATATTTTGGATTTTTTAGAAATTAGCAATACTTATGAAGAAAGTGAATTAGTACCCGCTAAGCTCCTCATTTTTATAGCAAAAGTTCTAGCAGTTATCTCAGTTTTGAGAATGAGATCACTAATTCCTGTTTGGCGGGCGAATTCAGCATTGTGAGGTTGTTCAGCAAAGAGAGGACTTTTGTATAATTCCCTTGGTAGGTTAAAATTACCCTAAAACGGGTAACTATCCAGTTTCTGATGACTAGAAGAGGCGCACCTGTAGTCCCTCAACAAATTGAGCTCCTTGACGACTTCCTTCACTATTTGAAGAGGAACATAATCCCAATCTGCGGTATTACCGAAAGCGATTAGGATTGTTCCTCTGTCGGACATGATCAGATACGGAAACACGACGGGTTTTGCGCGAGTCATAGAAGCAGGGGAGGGGCCTTTCACCTCCCGGGATTTCTTGTCCTGACTTGGCAGTTTTTAAACGATTACCACAAGCGTGCCACAAATACGCGTATAGTCCGTTTCCAACCCAAGGTTTATTCTGTTTCGAATTTTATATCTGAAAATCAGGCGTTTTTCCTCGCTGAATGGTTCCGTAGATGAAAAACCTTGAATTGACAACGACTATATCAACATGGCACAAAATATTAGAGGGAAATAGGACAATAAAGATATTTGCGTTCCACGACTGTACTTTATGTTCAGACACGATATTTTGCTGTCGTATCTCTAAATCGTAATCCGTGAATCTTGATGTCTGCACTGTCCGTCTCGTTCCATCTGGGAGAGTGAAGGTCTTCCTCGTTTCACTCGCGCCAAGATAGGCTTCGGTCGCATAGCTTGGCTGTAAAACTGGCTTACAAATAAGCATGATACGGGACGACGATCTGATTATCCCGACACGGAGCGGAGACGCCAAAATCGAAAAAACCGTGATTGATGATGCCTGTGCTGTCCGCCGACAAAAACATGATGAATTTAAGCGGGTGTCTTCGATTCCTTCATGAGATCTTCCAGTCTTTTTTCCGCTCTCGTTACGAACTTATCCCACCTTCAAACAAGATACACATTGAAGTTTTGATGAAGTCCCGACTAGCGATTATTCTCTGGATTAATAATATTGGCTTAACTTATTCATGCATCCGAACTTCGAACGTTGGGGTGACTACTACCCTTCCAATAACTGTCGCCCCAACAACTGTCGCCCCAACAACTGCCGCTCCGACAACCACCGTTCCAACAACAACTGCCGGTAGGGTTTGTGTTTTAGTCAGCGGGGCGGCCGAGTCCGTACAATCTTTACTCGAGAGTACTCGCAATTTTGACCGAAGTAGATAAATCAGATCATTAAATGGCCGTTTATGAAGTTTCCCATTTCCTAATTTAGCTGCTGCATGTAATATGTGTAATGCCATGACACTTCCCAGCTCTGATCCTAATGACCAGAATACTATGCCGCCCATAGCTATGTGAGTTCGCCCTTTTTTACCCATCCCTAGATTTCCTTCCTTTCCAGGCCCGGTCCAAATGATGCTAACGGTTGTTCCGTTTTAAACTTATCGTGTACGCCGAGACCTCCCATAACAGAAGGCATCATCAACAATTACTCTCCCGACGGAGCAGATATTGGACAGGCAGGAGTGCTGGGTGCAGGAAATGTGAGTTAGTCATTGTTGACGTGTCACACTTTGGAGTTTTAGCCCGCCACAGCTACATATGTCTGCAACGCAATGGGGCAGTGGACTTTCACCGAAGATATGATCACTACGGTCATCGGCACTGCTGTGTGTTTCGGTTAACGAATTAATTAATAAATATTTTTACCAAGGAATGACATGAACATCGTCCCCTGAGACGTCTCGCTGTGTCTATTTCGCTTTCCTCTTTGGAACTCGTTAATTAATGATGACCGAAGTTCATCCCCCTCCTACGCACTGCCATTCCATCTCGTACCTCATCTTCTGATCGTCTAGTGAATACACTCTCTCCTCGTGTATGACTCGTACCCCTCCAGTAACTGTCGTCCCAACAACAGCCGTTCCAACAACTACCGTTACAATGGCTGCCGTTGAAACAACAACAACAACGACGACAACGACAACAATGGCCCCAGGTACGGTTTGCCTAGGAATTGCCATGGAATCACTAATCGAATCTACAGTTTACTGGTTCTCTATTTCATCTTTTAGCTGCTGCATGTGCTGCGTGTACTTCCACCGGATTCCTTTTCGCTGACCCTAACGATCCGATTTCTGTGATTCCCGATTCCATGTGAGTTCTTTTTCCCTCCGGAGATTATTTTCATCGCAGGGCTGGTCCAAATGATGCTAACGGATATGCCATTTTAAACTTATCATGCGTGCCCGTCACACCTGGCTTAGGTGAAGCCATCATGAGCATGTATGGCCCCAACGGAGAAGACAGGCAGGACCGATGGGACAGGCAGGACCGATGGGTCTCGGAAATGTGAGTTTTCTATTTTTGAAGTGTCACCATTCGGAGTTTTAGCCTGCTACAGCTACGTTTGTCTGCAACACAATGGGGCAGTGGACATTCACCTATATGGGGCTTACTACCGTGATTGGCAGTGTTCAGTGTTTTGGTTAATAAATACTATTGGTAGGAGAGACTGTTTGCATGTGTAGATCCTAATGCTAATGATAGAGGGAGCGGGGCAATTACTGGTTAACTAATAAATATCTACGGATTTATTAGCTCAAGATTGGATAGCAACAACGCCACAAAGAATTAGAATCACCTGAACATAAAGATAGTCCGATAAATTGATGAATATTCCTTTAATTTTAAAGACAGGACCTCTACTTCCCAGTTTAATAGCTCTTCTAACTGCGAAGGCTGCAAGGCCCTCGCTAGGAATTAGTTTGTCTAGATAGAAGCCGCGTAATCGCACTGCGGCTTCTTTATATTTTGGACTATCTAAAATCTCCAACTATCTATGGTTAAATGAAGATCATACCTGCTAAGTTTCTGATTTTATCAGCAAATATCCCAGCCGTTATACTAGTTTTGAGCAGGAGATCACCCATTCTCGTTTGACGGGCGAATTCAGCATTATGGGGTTGCTCAGCGAAGAGGGGGAGGATTAGAATAGGGACAGCTCCACAAATGGATTCTTGAAGACTGAATTGGCTCTTTCTTGGTAAAAAGATACAGTAACCTTACCTTTTCAATCCACCATGACTGATAAAGACTTTCGTCTTGTTATGAGCTATCAACTCCTTTTGGGGAGCCCAATCTGTGAGCATAACATGATCCCCCAGCTCACAAATCTTACTGTAGTTCCCTTTGAAAGTGAAGATTATCCTAAACATTTTCGTCTCGAAAGTGAATAAAAGTGTGAACCTATAGTCTCGAAGCATATTGAGCCCCTTGACGACTTCCTTTACAGTTTGGAGAGGAGCATAGTCCCAATCGGCGTGGTTACCAAAAGCTATCAGGATCGTCCCTTTCGAACGTGGGTCATTTATAAATTCTTGATACTTTCTTGGAAGAATTGAGGGTCGGGAGCAGAAGAAGCCAACGTGAAGAAGTTGATTTGATACTGAAGGAACAGTTACGGTATTTCGAAGGTGAGTTACCTGGAGCTGGCCACAGAAGACTGTTCAATTCCTCTGTCATGTAGTAAGAAGATTGCTGCATCAGTTGAGAAATATGGAAATTATTAATTCCCAACAATGGGAAAGACTGAAAATATCTCAATTTGAACACAATTAAGAAGCGGTTGCGAACCTTGGCTGCGTCATAGTTTGCTACCCGATCCATTAGATAAAAATCCAAGGCTTCTTGAATAAAAACGGTAAATCTTGTGTAGAAGGAGGCTATATTGAATTCTTCTCCATTTTGGATAAATTTGGAAGGACGGTGGAGCAGTGTACCCCCTAAGGAGAGGTGGTACCTCATCATATTGAGCATAACACAAGTTGAGGTCATTATAAACGGAGTTCCATGCTGCTTCTTTTGATATAAAGCCAGAGCATGGGAAGAGACGGCGAATAACTCGTCTCCAACTACGAGATCCCAGGATGAATTAAAGATGTTGAAAAACTAAACGAGTAAGTGGAAAAGTGGCTATGTTCTCTACCTCGCTATAATTATTATGGTACATGTAGTCAATTGCCCGGTCTCCCACCTTCCAGACATCGATATTATCCCGGGAATCGTACTGATTACGCCAAATATCCCAATAAAATGTGCTCTCGGAATAATCGACTGGAAAGCGAAGATGTTGAGCTAGGAAAACAGGGAGAAACTTACAGGGAAGTTGGAAATATGTATTGGTTATGTTGGGTGGATACGAATAAGGGAGGGAAGAAAGACCCGTCTCCATGAAGTGGACATTATGGCCATCTTTTTGTACTCTGGAAGAAATATACATAGAATAGAATAAAGTTCATTCTAAAGATATCGTCAGGTATCCTTTTCTAGCACAGAGGCTCTCTCCAATATTTCATTGGGAGCACCTTTTTGACCGCTAGACAGTTGTTATCTCCCTTTCGCCTCGAAGAATAAACAAAAATACCGGCTGAATATGATGTCTGACCAGATTTTTTTGCTCCAACGTCTAGCAGCTTCTTATTTCTTATTTTTTTGAAAGGCTAGCCAAAAATTGGCAAGGTTGTCAGGTCAGTTCTAATGTGGAATGATTCCCAGTCTTTTTACCTTTGCATAAGTGGAAGAATAGAAGAAATATGACTCTTTGAAGAGTCCATCATATTTACGATAATGTCCGTAGTACTAGTTGGGCTAATCAATTGATTAATGAGAATAAGGGGAATTATTTTGAACATATTTAAGGGAGCTGTTTCAGACGAGTAGGAGTAGGTGCATATGAGATAAGATATGAAAAAAATACGCAAGGGATGTTTTCCTCTATTTTGGACGTCAGTCCCCTACCAACCGGCAAATCATTGTTTTCCTTTGATTATCACACAACAGCTGAGACGGCAAATTTGACAAGCTGTGAAGAAAAAGATGGTTTCTTTATTGGGGAGTAAAGTTTGTCCCAACTTTCTTACTGTTCCAGTAAAAAAAGTAAAGAATAAATGTTTTGTCTGACTCTGATTCACCTGGCAGCCGAAAGTAATGCGCGTTTGAAAAGACTAGTTATTTGTTTGTTATCGACCTCCCCCGATAACCAGTATCACGTGTTCGATTTTTTGGGAAGAAGAAAGAGACGGGCACAGGACCAACAGTGCAATTAGACTCTCCCCGACGTTCCAATGCCGTCTCCGTCACAAACCGCCCTTTTCTCTCTTTTATTTCTTGTCCCTTTCGCCTACTCCTCCATAAAATGCAACAAATCAGTACTCCGCGATGGTAGGATCCTATACAATGGAGGAATTGAGACCTGTGATGTTTGTTCGAAGTTCACCGTCCGTACTCCCGGTCAAACACCCGTCTATATTGCTGCCTGTGATACCGTCTGCAGAGAACAGGGCACTATTCCCAGTACCTATTGGAAGGTGGAAAACTTCCCGAAGGACCTGGACTTCTCCTTGAGATATCTCCCCTTTGGGATCTATAATTTCCAAGTGGATGGCTCATGTTGTTCCCGGGATAATTGTAACGACCTGGCGAGTGGGCGCCCAGCGCAGGCGACTGCTCCAAGTTATCCGAGCTATCGGTCCTACCCAGAAAGATCAGCAGGACTTATATTTAGCTTATCGTCTATTGTAATCGTATTGTATTGTTACTTTCTGTAAAAATGAATGAAGCGAATAAATGTGGGCGAATAGAATGTTTGTTGACGAAACAAGGGGCAAATAAACGACCAGGGGGCAGTCTTGGCAATGACGGTAGAAATTTGCGAAGAGAACTTCGATCACAAAAAGTTTTGGCAAGAAAATGTTGCCTAGTCACGGCGACAATCTAATGAAGGGAGTTGTGAAGAGTAATGAAGTTTCCAGCTCATTTCATCTCTTTTCAGGAGAATTCAGTTGCTCTTCTGCTTTCTAACTTGATTAAGAGCTCGGTTAGCATAAACGTGCCAAAGCTCCTTTCCAAGAAACAGGGCAAAGAGCGTTCCTAACAGCTTTCGCGATTCACTTATCCCCAATTAGATCTGCTGATCCATTTCCCGCTGTTTCCACGTGAAATTTTTATTTTTGTCACGTTACTTGTTAGATTCTGGGCCAAATTAGTGTTTGTTCCTCTTCCCCCTCCATCCTGTATAATTACGAAAATTGGAGGAGGACTCGGTATCAAAATTTAGTATTCCCGGTGCACCACGTTGAATATCTCAAAGATCTGTCAAACCTCGTCCCCCTCATCATTAATCCCTTCTTGCTTGGACCTTTCAAGTCCAGAAAGTTTCAAAGGTCGCCCTAATAGCTAAGAAATTCACTGCCTGCGGGCATCCTCTTTCAGTTATTTCCTCTTCTATCCCTCCTGATTTGAATAACGAACTAGGCAAGTTTTGGAACTTTCTTACCTAGGGTGGAAACTACCGTATCTACTCTATCATGTACCATTATTTACGCCGACAAGTGGAGTACATTCTTGTTGGTGTTGCCGCCCACCCAGTAATAAGTTCATGATGTGGGCCGCCCGTTGTATTGTTATGGCATCATTGTCGACTCTCTCGTATAAAAGGCCCCCTGTAGATGGAAGAAGGGAAGGTGGCAGTTTAGTCCCGACAGAAGCCCTTTTTTTAGATTTTTAGCAGGAATTTTGGGAAGTTCAGTCTACAACACAATTGAACGGAACACGGGGGATCTTCATCCAGAATTTTCAAGGGGTACAGGTCGGGGTTGGAGCCGGGCCTTGCCCCCCCCCCCCCCCTTTTTTTAAAGTTTTGGCTGTTAGTGGGCGTATTTCCGGAAGATCTCCCTTTCCTTTTCCACCTGCTCTATGTATTTTTTTAAATTCTAACGTATACTTGCAGATGAGAGTCTACTCCGCCTACCACGAGGTCTTCATCTACACTACAACCGTCCTGTCCATCTTCTTCAACTGTTTCCTCCTCCTGGCTATCAAGTTCTCCTCCAGCTCCTATATAGGCAAATATCGGTACCTCTCCATGCTCCTGTGTATTTTCAACATCTTCTATTCTCTTCTTCAAGGATGGCTGATGCTGGTAAGAGTGGATTACAGTAGAATAATAAAGAAGGACATTCAGATAATCGATGTCTATGACAATTCTTTCATTGTGATCTCTCCTCTTCATTATTTACCAATCATCGCCGGAAGGATATTATCGGCTCTATTTGCTGCTTGTTTTGCTCAATCTCTATGTCTTTTTGCACTGCACTTCATCTATCGATATGTCTTTACTGTCAAGTGAGTTCAGTCCAATTCTACAGTACCACCATTACCGGGGAGCTCAAACTGAGGCGCAGTTTTGAATGTGGTACAATTCCTGCTGCCATCTTATCCAGGATGTTTCCTTTAAACCCAGTGATTCAATAGGTCACAGGTCAGAGCATGATAGACGCATACTTTGATCGCCGAGACAGAAAAATTGTGTTAATAGCCAATCTTTCCGCTGAATACCAATTACTACCGAGCCCATTTCCGAGTAACGGTGTTCCTAGTGCAGTAAAGAACCAGGGAAATGAGCAGATCTCTAGCCAGAGAGGATAACATGGTTAGGAATTGGCAGTAGGCAGTCAATGACCAGGCGAATATGGCTACTTTTTGTAGGGAGGGTTGAGAATAAGGGACGCATGACACATATGCTCAAATCGCGGTGTTCCCCTTCCTTTACCTTATGCACAGAACATCCACAAGAAGTTTACGTACTTGGTACTATTTTCCCAGGAACAGGTTAGGGAGGGGGTCGTGAGATCCTTATGAGAACGCTCCAGTTCCTTTGAACCCGGCTACAGTATGCTACAAATGCTTTTACCTTTTCAGAACGGAGTACCGTTGGATCTTCGACAGTAAGAAGACCATCTGTTATATGGTTCTGTTCAATTGTTTCGTTGTAATTGATTATTTCCTCGTTTGCTTCTACAATTTTGGAAAATCCGACACCAAGGACCAACATTGGAAACAGCTTCTCTTTCAAAATTATCCAAACCTGAATGTCACTGCTCTTGGCTATATTTCTGCCTTCCTAAAGGTTATTTTTGTTGTTAATTATATGGAAAACATTGCTTTCAGTCAGGTGATGGCTATCAGACGGGAGATCTAATCGGATTACTAAACGTCAGTATCGTAATCGGATCTACTTTTGCAGTTTTGCCATTTTGTGCTATTAGTGAGTCTAGAGAGACCGGATGGGCAAAAGAACACTTGGAGCTTGTAGGTATCTATAAGAAGTTGGCGGCAGTGGAAGTTTTGAGCGATCGGTTGAAAGCCCAACAGATGAAACTCTTCAAGGTACTCCTCCTTCAGGTATGTTCCACAAGAAAGGGCAGCTCTTCCCCCTTTTACCTCTTCAAACCCGCTAAAAAGTTCAAAATGTGTGTATTTTCGCCCCCTAGCAAACATACTGATCTCTTGTTCTAACTCATCGTGGGAAAGCTCCACACGCCTACCAACACACCCAGCTGATTTGTTCCCTTTTGACTAATGACCATGATCATTACTAAAAACCAAAGATATCTTCATTTTGTAAGTAACAACTGTTCAGACTGTTCTGGCAATGATCTTCACGTTCGTTCCCTCCTCTGCCATAATTATTGGGACACTCGTCTGGAAGCAGCCACGTAGGACGACCTTCAGCCAGCCCGTAACAGTATTTCAGGTCTTGGAGAGACGGTTGTCCTACTGCTTACCGTATTTTCCGTGCTGGACCCGTTAATTCTACTCTATTTTGTCGGTTGTTACCGTAGTGCCGTCAAACAGGCGCTGCATTTCAAATTTCCCTTCAAAGAGGTCTCAACAACGACGGCTGCCGCTCCAAAAATGAACCAGACTGCGAAAAACGTCAGGAATGTCATCCATGTCAGGAGAACGTCTCGCTCAGCTCCCAGATAAAATAAACTCCTATATAAAGCTGTTTATTCTCTCTTTTTTCCTTCCATTTCTTTAGAAGTAGGGGTTCTTCTTGCAAACGTACTTGCGCATCTGGACATCGCACTCCACATTGTGCCACTCTCCCTTCTCGTTCTTCGTGGTGAGACCACTCTTCAGCTCATCTTGAAGCAGCTGAAACATATCCGAATCTTTTAAGAACACAGAGAGAAAGAGTAGTCTATCTGTATCGGAAAAGACGCGCCGTTATCGCGGAAACGAGAGAGGGCCACGTTGCTACCGGGCTGGGAAGCGGGCAGCTATCAGCCAATGTATTTTGGCTTGGTAGAAAACTCTCTGATTTAGTCCAGGGAACACGCAGAAAATGATAACAAAAAGGGCAAAATATCATCTATTTTTTAGAGAAAAACACGTGGAAAAGCCTCAAAATCGAAAGGTTCGTCCAAATTTTAGTGTTTTGGTCAAATGGGAACAGAAGAAGGAATAAAGCCCGTGCCCGCTGTTTACGCACCGTAATTTATATCCTTTTCCACCCAAAAATTAATACTACTCATGCTCACCTCTCCGCAATCTCTCTTGTTAATCTTACTCGGATCTCCCTTGACCCAGTACTGGTAGGCATTAGCGGATCCGTCAGTCCACTTCCAGTTGTTTCCTATGAATTGGAGACCAATCCAGGTCATTCCTTCCTCCTTCTGCTTCTGGCCAGACTCTGTCAGGGCTAAAATTATTAAGAATTAGGCTGGAATAAGAGGGAATTACAAGAAATGAATGTGTTCTCGAAGGTGTTGTGGACAGAGGCCAGATGCCCTCCGAGGGAGACGCAGTTGGCCTCGGCGGCGTCGAAGTTCAGCTTGTCACCGGCCTAGAACATTTTCTTGAGGTTATGATCGCTTGGGGACCAGTTACAGAGCCTAGTTCGATCTTTAACGGGGCTTTCAGAGGCCTAATTAGCCTAGGTCCCGAAGCGAAAAGGTTAGAGAGAGGCTCATTGAAATGTCGCGTTAAGGCCCATATTTCCAGACTTTCGGTGTTCAGGAAACTCACGTAATAGCAAGAATTGGTCTGTTGGTAATAAATCCATAGGAGATCACACTGTGAGCTACCGAGGATTCCCCCATTAGCAAGCAGCAACTCTCCATGTTTGAGTTGCTGCTGGAGAACGAAAGCCGAGCCAGCCGCCAAGAAAGCCACGAATAAAACGGCAGCCTTCATTCTGAAAGGCCTATTTATTTTTGAGGAGGGGGTTTTTTATAGGCAAGAGGGAACCGGATAGCACACGAAAATCAAATGAGAGACTGTTCCTGTAATCGGGGCGTTATCACTGATGAAGGCAAGAACAGGAGCACATGCAGGGAGAAGGGTGTCCTTTGACTTTAGGCGTCGCTCTATAATTTTTGACGTCAGGAGAAGGGTGCCCGGTTCAGGGATCAGCGACAACATTCACTCGACTTCATTGGCTGATAGGTTGGCTTGCCGGGGGAGCTTTTCCAAAAACAACAAGTGAAAGAGGGGCCGTGGAAGAGTTTCTTGGCCCCATCGACGTATTGTTGCTCGAAGACCACGTCCGCCTTGCGCAGGTGCTCAACAGCTCCTGACTCGTCTCCTTTCAGCATGAGGCTCTTGGTGACGAAGAGCTCGTTATCGGCCAAGTTTGGATGGAGGCCGGCAGTTTTCTTTTAATCATCCTCAGTCACCGATGGCAGACAGCGAAGTGCCTTGGCCACAAGAGGCATAGTGAGTATGGTGGAGGCGACCCCACATGTGGAATAGCTCGAAGGAGTGTCCATCGTCCGCCTCGCCGTCTTGTTCAATCCCCATGCTCCGACAGTTTTAAAGAACGGCAATATTTTTCCGGGGAAATCGGTAGGGAACTTACCCTGTTAGATCTTGGAGCCATGCACCGGGAGGCTGATCGTTAAGGCGGTATTTGATTCCGTTCCAAATTTGTACCCGGATGGTTGTCTACCCGGAGGCTCCCGGGGGAAGCCCGGGTAGTTAAATTCTTATGGCCACAGCACTAGTCAAAATACAGAAATTTGGATTCCCGCTGACAAAAGGAATTGTCCGTCACCTGTTAAAAACTGTCTGCCCGCTTGTCCATACCCCGTTGTATCTCGTCATCGGTATAAGCCAGTCTCTCCACAAATTTCCATTCATTAGTTCATTCTTGCTATCCGGTGTGCGGTCATGCTTCGGAGGAAGCACTCTGTTGTTGCTGCTAATGAACCGGCACTGCCGCTGAGGAAGAAGCCGTCGACTACTGCTGCTAACGAGACGGCGCCGAACGCGAGAAAGAAGAAATCTTCGAACACCGACGTCGGCAAGAAGGAGCCGTCGAAAAGTGATGGAAAGAAGAAGAAGAAGACGAGCTATCCGAAGCCGGAGGGAGAAGGAGTGGTGAAGAAGTTCAAAGGCTTATTCAAGCCGAAGGGAAAGTCGAAGAACGGCAAGAATACCAAGGACACGGTGACGGAAGGCGACGCCCCCTCGAAGGCCGTCCTCGGCGACAAGCCCATGCCGGAGCCCAAGTCGACGAACAAACGGAATAACAAGGACAACACGACCGTCGAGACGAACGCCCCGTCGAAAATGGTGGCCGGGATGAAGGAGAGACAGGAACCGTCGAAGGCAGTGAGCAGGGACCCGAAGCTGGAGGACGACCCGAAGGTGGAGAAGAGGAGGGACGGCTCGAGGCAGGAGATGCCGAAGGAGGTGCCGAAGGAGATGCCGAAGGAGGCGGCCGAGGAGGAGAAGAAGGAGCCGACGACACTGATCGATCTGAACGAGGGAGACGTCCTGATGGGGGAGAAGAACATCGCCTGGAAGATAGTCCGCGAACTGGGCCGGGGCGGCTTCGGCAAGGTGCACGAGGTCTTCAACGAGGGCGTCAGAGGCGGCGCCCATCTGGCCTGTAAGACGGAGGCGAGGAACGAGGACGTGAAGAAGAGGAACCGCCTCCGGCTGAAGATAGAAGTCACCGTGCTGCTGGCCATCTACAACGCGAAGCTGGAGAAGACCCGCCACTTTGTGGAGCTGATCGACAAGGGCAAGGACAAGGAGCGCGGCCTGAAGTTCGTCGTGATGACGATGCTCGGTCCCAGTCTCCACGAGGTGCGAAAGAGGGTCTACGACAACAAGAGCTACCCGCAGCCGACTGGCCTCTACGTCGCTCAGCAGGTATTTGACTGGTTTTTAAAGAGAACTGGGATGAGTCCTGAAACGAATATGCACTCTTGAATTTATAGCGAATTGTCTAAAGATTGGGTACAATGGCTGCTAGACGGCACAGCCGGGTTGTCCCGAGGAAATTGATGGAATTGTTCAGATCAGCTTTCCCCGGCTCATCCTGATTTTGGCATTTTCCACTTGAAGGAGTTCCAAAGGTTCCGCTTCGAATTTCGCCCATACCGGGGCCTCTTTTCTCCCAAATTTAAATAAAAATTCAAGCGGCTACCATATAATGAAATCAACAATTTCCAGACGTTCGAAGCCATCCAGGACTTCCACGAGATTGGCTTCATCCACCGTGACATCAAGCCGCAGAATTTCGCCATCGGGAAGGGAAGCAACGAGACGGCCATCTACCTCTACGACTTTGGAATATCCCGGAAACTATACGACGACAACGGGACGACGCTGAGAAAGGCTCGGGTAGACGGCAAAGTACGGTTCTGTGGAACGCCTCGGTACGCGTCGATCCGGTGTCACGAGGGCCGTGAGCAGGCGAGGAAAGACGACTTGGAGTCGTGGATCTACATGATGTACGACCTGTTTGACAACGAGAAGGGACTGCGGTGGAAGACGTACAAGCTGGACGAGCTGGGCAAATACCTCGAGATGAAGAAGAAGTTCATGGGCCAGACGGAAATCACGGCAGAGGAAAAGGCCTGGTACTGCGGCGGCGCCGTGCCGGCCGGCTTCGACGACATCAAGGGCCTGCTCAAGGATCTCGGCTACGAGTCGCGGCCGCCGTATGAGAAGATCCAGGAGACGATCAACAAGGCCGCCGCCACGTCCGGTGTGATGCCGTCCAAGTTGGAATGGGTCGGCAAGAATTTCGAGCCGAGCAAGGAAAAGCAGGAGTACAGCCGAGGCGCCCAGCAGCAGAGCGGCTCTGTCACCCTCTAAAATTCTCTAATAAAATAAGCAAAGAAATCTCTTAAAGATGGTAATAAAATGTCTAGTGTGTCCTTTTTGTTTTTCTTCTCTTCAAATTCCCAACAAGAATGTAGGACTCCGGGGACGAATGCCCGCGGGCATTTGTCACAACTCATCATTTTGACGTTCCTGGAGGCTTTCTTTTGTTATTTTTCTTATTTTACTGTTATTTGTGCTATTTTAATACAATTAGAAGGTGTGAAGTCATTTTTCACACGTAGGAATTGATTTTCCATATTTATTTTTATTTGAATGTACGTTAAAGAGGGTCTGAATTAAATGGGGGATGATCAACAGTCGAAATTAAATACATTTGTCCGTTGTGAAAACGGTCATATCGTCTAAATATTGCATAATTTTTTCTTTGTTCAGCGATCCATCCTGAAGGTATGACTGGAACATGTCCATTTTCTCTTGAGCACTTTTCCGTCTTTGTGCGAATTCCGAAGTAAGATCTTTTTTACCCTGAAAAATTAGTTCAGAGATCTAATAAAAGCAATTTACCTGGCGCAGTTCGAGGTATTTCCTAATTTGTATTTTCTTGAGTGCATCTAATAATGTGGCCAAATTGGGTCTTTGTTGTTTCAGTTTTCTTTTCAATACTCTAAAACGTATATCACAAACGCTACGTATTAGTCTCACGAGTGAAAACATTCGGCGCTGGCGATGCGCTCACCCCACATCCGAAAGATGACTTGGATGATGGCATTGGCGTAGCATATCGCCTCTTCATTAAGTAATCCAAAAATACTATTGAGTAGAACGGCCTACAATTTGTTTCAACTTTTTATTTTTGGGAACAAGTACCTGATCCACAGGGGTATCGCAGATTGTAGGATCCTTATTGGGCAATCCAATACAAATAAATACCTAAAAGAGTGTCTGGTTTCTGGTTTTAATGCTAGTTATACCTTTTTCATCCATTGTCGGATTTTTCCGCTCCGTTCGGCCGCTGCTTTCTGTTTTTCCTCTTTCTTCTGTAGTCGGGGGTTTATACTTCTCAAAAGCAGCTATCCTCTTTCTTTCTATTTTAGTCGGCTTACGAGTGCCTTCTTCAGCCTTGCTGTGATACATTTTGTAGTGACTCGATCTTTCCATCACTGAAACTGCATATAAAATAAATTCATAGTTAAAGAAGAAAAATGAAGTCTATGTTGAAGAATCCATATGCAACAAGAAGCGAGAATTAACCAGAAGTGCATAAAAAAAGCGTAATAATCGACGCAACAGATGAAAAATACAAAAATAAGCGAGAATTCACCAGAAGTGCATAATAAAAGCGTAATAATCGACGCAACAGATGAAAAATACAAAAATCATTGCATAGCTTTGCGAGGAACGCGTACTGATATCCCCCGCGTTGATTCACTTCATTCATACATTTTCTCCTACTACGATGAAGCAACTCTGGGAATTTGTCTCCAAATGGGGTCAACCGTCTGTGGCTGCCGACAAAGTGCAACTGGTCAACTTCAATATGACCATGGGCCTGCTGATTATTGGTGGATTAGGAGTAGCAGCGTCACAGTGAGTTTAAACAGAGCATGGAAACAGTCTCTTTAGGACATACGGTGCATTAGACTTCAGCTGCGTAATACCGTCAGACAGTTCCCCAGGAAGACAACATTCTTCGGATACTAAGTGTTATTATAAGCCGTTAGAGCTGAGAGAGTGGGCGCCGCATGGGACATACCGAATAAAGGTGACTCTTTCTCCATGATTCCTATTACTTTTTTTAGAATATCGTGAGAAATTACCCATATTTAATGTATTATATGGTCTACTGTGCTTGTCCAAACATTTTGGCACTTCCAAGTCAGTAGAACAGGTAAATTTCTGCTGTTCTTCTTGAAATGCCAACCTTCCAATTTCAAGCAAGCATTGAGCGATATTTTGGAAACATCCAACTGGGGTATTCTGGAGAGGCTACTACTGCGGTCTTCGAGAACCTCACCGATAAATTCATCTCTCTTACTTACGAAGAATTTGAGGTATGCAGGATGCCGGATCATATCTCAACTTAATTTCTTTTTCAGAAACGAGCTCTTATGTAGCCGAATTGTCAGCCAGCTATATTACACCCTCATAGGGATCATCTCTATTCTTGTAGTTAACAAAGCAGTCAGCAAAAGCTTTTTCTCTTCATGAGCTCTCCAGGTAAGCATTCTAACTTCCCCTACCCCGAACTCTCCCAGACAGTCCTTCATGTGTTACAAGAACGGGAATACTCCCGAGTTCGTGATGACCGTCTCATATCTAGGACCAGGTGAGCAACAATAGACTCAATTATTGATGACCACTTCAGACGGAGTGTACATTCTTGCCCAAGTAGAGCGCTTGATCACTAGGCAATTTGCTTCTGATCACTACCGTTTTCGAACGTCTAACTGATAAGAATTGGAACATGGACATCGAAGGTGTTTAAAAGAAATTCATCACAAATCCTTTCACATTCTACACATTCCACAATTCCATACATTGTAATTCTATTGAAATTTTAACCGTTATAAATAAAGAATTCAAACACAAGCAAATAAATGGACAGTCAGAAAAAGAATGCCATGCATTCTAGGAAATTGAGTCAATTCTTACACGCCAGAAATGGCTCCACCTTGTGAAAATGACACAAGTAACAGCATAATATGTTTGGACGGACTCCGATCATCCTACCCTAATAACGGACATAAGTCTGTGTGTCTGTCTGTCGTCTGTGGCCGCCGGACGCATACTAGTTTTATGAGAATGGAAAATCAATTTCTCCAAAAGCCCGCGGGCATTCGTCCCCGGAGTCAGAATGTAGTCACCCTTTGAAAGAACGAAAGAGCACTTCCTTTCTCAACAAAACTCGTAACAATTCGGAAAATTGATTCAATTTATTCAAGTCAAATTCTTAGGTCGCGATTCGATCCATTTCTTAATTTCCGGAATGTTGTGAACCTTCTGGATGAGGGCTTCGATTTCAGGGAAGCCGGCAGTAAGACCCGGATAGTAGTGCTTCACAATGGATACGTGTTCCGCGACGATTAGGTCGGCAAAAGTCAAACCACTACCGACGAGGAAGCCTAGAGCGGGGAGAAGGGTTCTTTAGCTTGGAGTAAACTGACCAGAAGGATTCTTTCGAAGATACTTGGTCAAATAGCCGAAATATTGATCCCTAGCCGGGATGAGGACTTCGTTCTTGGCTTTTTCCAGTTCCTCGGGCGTTTTGGGCACTACCCCAATGGCCGAATAGAAATACGGCTTGATATCCGTGTAATAATCTTTGAATTGGTCGGCCAAGGCGTCGACAAGAGCCTCTTCCAAGGGAGTCTTCCCCGCGTGGCCTGTCTTCCTAGCCACGAAGCGAGCAATGGCCACGGATTGGGGAATCTGATGCCCATCAACTTCCAGTACAGGCATCTGGCCGAATGGCATCTCTACAATTTATTTATGGTAAAATAAAAATAATAAAATTAGCCTTACTATCTTTGTATTGAGGCCATTGCTCGCCGTTGATTCGAATATCTTCGAAAGGAATATTTCCCAGCTTGAACAGTTGGCGAACAATGTCGCCCAACCCACGGGCATCGAAATAGTAGAACTTGTAGTCGGGCATGATTGGAAATGGGGAAGAGGAGAGGGCAGGACTCTACTGATGGACTATTTATATGAACGAATTGTCAGCGAAAATAGCGAGATAGAGAGGGCAAGATCAAAGACCGCCGTGAATTGTCAGCACAGCGGCCGGTAAATAAGAATCAATGGGCGACTCCCTCTAATTGTTTGAATTCTCGATCTATGCATCCTGTTGTTGGTTATTCATTGTGTAACAATTCTAGAAATATGAAGATTTTAAAATTTTTGTGAAAAGAATAGAAAAAGAACGGGAGAAAAGCGGGGGGACGATAACACGAGAGAGAGGTTCTTATTTGATCGGCTTGGCTACCCAGTCATATTTCTACCGTACTCTTAACACGGCGACAAGCCCAGCTCGGAGGAGGAGAAGAGGAACGACTCGAAACAGGAGGTCCCGAAGGAGAAGCAGGATTCAGTGAAGGAAGTGGCAAAAGGAGAAGAAAACAATGAAACGGCCTAAATGGAGATGTTGAAGACGCCTGCGGTCCACCGGTTGCCAAACCCGAATAATAATTATACATCCTTGAACAAAGTTGTAAATGTCTTGCCTATGAAATTTTATTGTAGTCTAGTAGCACATTAAGAAATTCGGTATATTATATGCAGGCCTGAATCTGTGTCGACGACTTCGCTCATTTCACCGACATCTAAGGCAAATGCAGCGTCTTCGAAGGGCTTTTGCATTGATCTTCTACCAAATTTCTGAAACATTAGAGTAAAGGAAACAAAAAAAGGAACTAACTCCAAGATCTCCGTAATTTTTAGCTGAGCTGCAGTCGCTGTATTCTTTTGCAAGATTTTTAAATGTGTCATATGGATCGTTTGCTTCTTTGATATCATTGATGTATTCTGAAAAACATAGACTACAACTAGAATAAATTTGAAAACGAACGTTCTAGAATATGACGAGCATCTTCCTTTGAACGGGTAATCTTATCAGATCGCCAACTAGATGGACGACGACTACCTGCATGCTTTACTAATAGATGGGCGCATTGTACTTCATCGAGATCATATCCCTAAAAATTATTTTATTATTGATAATAACCAGCTGCCTACTTTAACGAAAGCCGGCTCAGCAGGGCGCTCCCATTGGGTTCTTCCAGTGGCCATGTTGAAGTAGTACGGAGCATCTGAGAATATTTATACGGGATCGAACAAATACAATGTAAAGCATGCCTTTAGTTGTAGGATTGAAAAAATGCACGCCAAAAAAAGATGCTAATTAATAATTACTAACTGTTTGTGCGACTCATTCTCTTCTCCCATCCTGCTGGTAGATCGGCTTCTTCTGACATCGCTTTTATCTGAAAAAAGAAATTAGAGATCAGTAACATGTAAAGAAGTAATGCATAACAGAAGCAAACACAGAACATGAAATTGCAATAAAAACAAAGCAATTTCCTCCTTACAAACATATTTTTTCATTGAAAACAACAAAATAACTGCTTCCGAAAACAAAGCTGAACTAAATGAGAACAGCCTGCATTCAAGTCACCAACCCCGTCCTGTCCAATTGCTCAAATGAACTTTTTTTTCTTCAAAAGAAGAAGCTTTCCCGGGAAGCATGTTTTCAATGTGACGCCGAGTACGTAATTTCGAAAGTCGCTTGGCCTAATTTGTGTACGATTCGTTGATCTGTACTATTTGCGTTTTTCTTTGTCTTGTCGTCTTTATGTACTCTTTTTTCTCTTCAAACATAATAATATTTGCCATTTCAGCCACTTTCCAAATGGGAAAAGATCGCAAACGTTCACGCAGCAGAGACAGAGATAGAAAAAGAAGCAGGTATGTTTTTTTGGTTAGAATTTAGTTTGCAATCGCATTTGCCAATATTGGTAAATTACAAGACTAAATAACTTTTTTCAGATCCAGATCACCTAAAAGAGACAGAAAACGGTCTCGTTCCCGTGATAAGGATAGGGATCGACGGAAGAAGTGAGTTTGTTTTCGAACAACTTCGTTCTAATGCTATTTTTTTAAATCGTTGGCAGCTCATTGCGTTAGCTAAAATGTTGTAGTACTATTAAAAATATAACTTTCAATTTAGAGAAAGATCTCCGCGTAGAAGTCGTTCTCCGCGTAGAAGTCGTTCTCGTTCGCCTAGACGAAATGAGCGTCGGCGATCTCGCTCGCGCGATAGAAGACGAGACGACAAAGATCGACGTGATGTGGATTACGATCGAAAGAAAGAAGAAGAAAGAGCTGTCGCCGAAGAAGAGAAGCAGAAAAATGCAGAGAAAGAGAAAGAGCAACGTGAATTAGAGAAAAAGATCGAAGAGCGTCGTGCCAAAGTAGCAGAGTGGAGAGAAAGGCAACGAAGATTAAAATTAGAAAGCGGTGTAGTAGAAGCTGCCCCCGAAGAAGAAGAGAAAAAGGTTTGTACGCAAACTGCATATGCATTATTGTTGTTTCAGAAAGAGGAAGAAGTAGCAACACCGTCAGAAGCAACAACAGCAAAACCATGGAGTTTAGAAGACGAAGATGATGATGAAGAAGCAGCTCTTGCCCCAGCTTCAGCAGAAACCACAACAGAAAATGGAACAGTAGTGAAAAATGGCGTAGAGAAGTTAGTACTATTGTTTCTTATTCGTTCAAGCCATTCTGTCTAATATCTAATCACAACAAGATTTTCAGGGTTGAAGAGAAAATGGAAGTTGAAGAAGTAGATCCGTTAGACGCGTTTATGGACGAAGTTGCACAAAAAATGAAGAAAAGCCGTCCATCGACTGCCCGTATTGTGACTATTAATACAGCTCCAACAGAAGAGAAAAATAAAGGAGAAATTCTTGAAAATGAAGGGCGAGCCGAAGTTGTAATTGACGATATCGATCTAGAAACGGTTAGTTGATGTTTTATTTCAAATTTTAATTGGTCTTTGTTTCAGGCTGCTCAAAGTCTTTGTCACAAAGCACGCTTACTAAATGAAGCAGACCACACAAAAATTTATTATCGTCCTTTTATGAAAAATTTCTATGTTGAGGTAACCTTGCTTTTCTATACATTTAATTAATTTTGTATTTAGCCACAAGAAATCGCCAAAATGACAAAAGCTGAACTTAAGGCTCTGCGTAAGCAACTTGATGATATTCGAATAAAAGGAAAAGGAACATTACCGAAACCAATAAAAACATGGGCACAATGTGGTTGCAGCCGAATTGTGCTGAATCAACTAAAAAAGCTCGGATACGAAAAGCCTACTCCAATTCAGGCTCAAGCTATTCCCGCCGTAATGGCTGGTTAGTTGTTTCAATATAATTTTATACAATGAGCAAATGTTTAGGCCGCGATGTTATTGGAATTGCCCAAACAGGTAGTGGAAAAACATTGGCTTTCCTTCTTCCAATGTTCCGGCATATTATGGATCAAGACCCATTAGAAGACATGGATGGTCCTATCGGTAAGGTTTCAAAAGTATTGTAATATAATTTTTTAAGCTCTTATTATGGCTCCGACACGCGAATTGTGCATGCAGACATGGAAAGAAGCTAATAAATTTGCAAAGGTTAGTTGATTGAAATTTCATTCATACCCCGCATGCAGTGTAAGGTAGGACAACGTGTGTACTTCACAGTGTCTTCTTCGGCGCGCGGTTAAACGTTGGTTGTTTTCTGCCTTCGAATTGTTCGGGATAATCATGTTTATATTTAAAAAATTGCATTAATTCTATATCTACAGGTGCTGAATCTTCGAGTAGTCTGTGCATACGGAGGCGTTGGCATTTCAGAACAAATTGCCGACTTGAAGAGAGGCGCTGAAATTATCGTCGCAACACCGGGAAGATTTATTGACCTCTTGGTTTCTAATAATGGTTTGTCTTGCTATTTATTTGTTGTAATCTTTCGGATTTCAGGAAGAGTTACAAATCTTCGCCGAGTCACTTACCTTGTTCTTGACGAAGCTGACCGAATGTTCGATATGGGATTTGAACCACAGGTTTGTCTTTCTTTCCTTTTGCGAATAACCTTTATTATTTTAGGTAATGAAAATTATTAGCAATATTAGACCTGATCGTCAAACAGTGCTCTTTTCTGCCACGTTCCCACGGATTATGGAAGCCCTAGCACAAAAAGTACTCATAGAGCCGATTGAGATTTTGGTTGGAGGAAAAAGCGTGGTCTGTGCCGATGTTACGCAAAATGTTGTTATTTGTGAAGAGCATCAAAAAGCACTTAAACTATTGGAACTCCTTGGAATTTACTATGAAATGGGAAATACAATTGTTTTCGTGGATCGGCAGGAGAAGGTTGGTTTTTCATTGTGTTTTAAATTATTCCATTTTCTTCAGGCCGATGAAATTTGTGGAATGTTACTTGCAAGCCGTTATGCTTGCACTCCTCTTCACGGTGGAATTGATCAAGCCGACCGTGACTCGAACATTGTTGATTTCAAAAATGGCACCGTCAAAATTCTTGTGAGTTTACTTTGTTTACGAGAATTTTATGTTTAGGTTGCAACATCTGTCGCTGCTCGTGGTCTTGATGTTAAAAATCTTTTGCTTGTTGTTAATTATGATTGCCCTAATCACTATGAAGATTATGTACATAGGGTTGGAAGAACGGGTCGCGCTGGAAATAAAGGCTACGCTTACACTTTCGTCCTTCCAATACGTGAGTGGTTTTCTTCTCTTTTTTAAAGTTTTGTTTTTAGATCAAGAAAAAATGGCTGGTGAACTTTGTCGAGCATTTGAAACGGCTGGCGCTACACCTCCACCAGAATTAAAAGCAATGTTTGAGAAGTTTGTAGCAGAAATGAAAGAACAAGGAAAAGAGGTTCATCTTGGTGATAAAGGATTCCATGGAAGTGGTTATAAACATAATGACGAAGAAGCTGAATCTGAAGCCAATAAAAAGATGATGAGCCGATTGGTAGGTGTTTTCTAACTTGCTTGAAATAATTATCTTTTGCAGATATTGAACATTGAGCATGGCCAAGCCGATGATGATGAACTTGAAGAGCAGCTCACAAGTATGCTCAAAACAAAGCGAGTCACCAGTGGACAGAAGAAAGAACGAATGACCGAAAAAGTACAAGACAAGGTTGCTGCAGCTAAAGCCAAAGCCGCTCAATTAGAAAGTTTAATAAATGTTCAAGCCCCCGTACCAGAAAAAGACGCTACCTCCCGTGCTGCTGAAGCCGTTATGAGGGTGAGTTTATTATGCTCTACTAGATTTTCAATATTTCGTTTAGGGAGCTGCCA
Source organism: Oscheius dolichura (assembly GCA_932521035.1). Lineage (NCBI taxonomy): Eukaryota > Metazoa > Nematoda > Chromadorea > Rhabditida > Rhabditidae > Oscheius > Oscheius dolichura. The sequence continues at coordinate 9,456,256 of OW051495.1, forward strand.
TAGCGCCATTAGAAGTAACACCCGAGATGAAAGCTCGTCAAGCAGCAAACAAATTAAATGAAAAGCTGAACTACATGGGCGGAGAAGCACCTAAAATTAATATGGGTGACGATTGGGAATATTACGAAGAAGAAATGGATATCAATGATTTCCCACAACAAGTGCGCTACAAAATATGTAGCAGAGTAAGCTATCGTGAATATTTTCTTTACTTTTATTTTTTAGGAATCAGTCGGCCAAATTGCTGAATTTGCTGATGTTGGATTAAGCGTCCGTGGAACGCATTATCCCAGTGGAAGAGAACCGAAGAATGGCGACCGCCGTCTACATCTTTTAATCGAAGCTCGTAGTGAGCACGCTCTTCGTAGAGCCAAAGACGAAATAATACGCATTATGAAGGACTCATTACGTCAGTTGGTATATATCTTTTTGCTATCAAACTAATTTTTTATTTTCAGAGCCAAGGACCTCGTGGTGGAATGCAAGCTCGTTATCGCGTCTAACAATTGCTATGTCTTTATTTATATTTGTCAAAATTGTAAGATTTATCATCAATAAATGCACTATTTGCTCCAGTAGAACGCCCTGCGGGTATGTTGTTTCTCGCAGCTGTTGACTAGCGAGCCTTATCGATTGACGGGGGTGGACGCAGGGTGTAATGCGTAGGGACATCGTTACTGCGCTGAGGGTCTCTTCTCTCCCCAATTTCTTCCTATTTCTCCTATCTTCTTCTGATTTTTTTTTCAAAAATAAGGGATTTTAGTCATGTCCACCCTTGGCCGCAGGACTCCCGGCCCTTCTGATACCATGAAAAGCAAGAAGGTTTATAATTATTATGTTTTTTCATTTTATTTTAATGCAGAGCGATTCTTTCATGGATAAATTGTCTGGAACCTTGACAAGGAAGAAGAAACCTCAACCACAGGAAGACGGGCATCCGGGGCAATTGGAACACGAGGAAAATGAGGCGGATGAGGTATTATTTTATTAATTTTATGTAAAAATAATAAATTTAGGTAGAATATGAAGGTAGAGAAGCCCTAGAAGCAGCTACAATTCCTCGATTGGCTAAGGATATTCACGTTGAAGAGGGTGGGTCATCGCTTTCCATAAATAAGCAGTCAATTTCATGTTTTCTTTATTTTTTGAGCAAATACGAAGATAAAATACCAAACAAATAAATTTAGGGGAAATTCGTCGTTTTCTGACTCGGGAATCGCACGACGATCCCCGTTATAAGGATTTGAAGCGCCTTCTGATCTATTGGCTCAATGAAGAGCTTGCCGAAGAGCGTATCGTCGTCCGAGACCTCCAGGAAGACCTGTACGACGGTCAGATTATCCAACGCCTCATTGAGAAGCTCCAAAATATTCGGGTAAGTAAAAACAGAAATAAAATAAAAGATCATAATGGTTTTAGATTGAAGTACCGGAAGTGTCCCAATCAGATCGGGGGCAGAAGGAAAAGCTCCAGATAATTATCGCCACTGTTGATAGAATTCTACTGGCTAATCAAGGAGCAGAAAAGGGATGGACTGATGAGCTTATCCACCAGAAGGTATGCCCCGAATAGCATGATTACTACATTCGTCCCATTTCTTCCAAAAGCGCTCGATTTCTTCCCAACGAGATGCCAATTTGGTGTCCAAAATAGAAGCAGACTACTTTTTGTGCACTGCTGATTCGCTTGAATATGTGGAACAGAAAACAGAAATTAAAAAAGAAAAATAATAAGAATAACTACAAATACAAACGAAAATAACAAAACTTAGACAATTTCACGCCCGAAAGGGAGAGCTCAGCGCATTATCAGTTCGAAAATTCCATTTTGAAGCCGATTCAGAAACCAAAGGATTTCTATCCACTTACCGTATCCACATTATTCTCCCTCATTCAGGATATCGTAGCCATCATCAAACTCCTCGTCTCCCTGGTCCTCCACTACCGCGCCCCCATCCGTCTTCCAGAATTCGTCTCCGTCAAGGTCTAACCAGTAATTTGATTAAAGAATTATGATTTTAAGATGATCGTGGCCACAAAGACCCAAGGCCATACCCGTACAGAATACGTCAACGAACAGTTGACCACGACCCAGGAGGAGCTGGGACCGAAGGGGGAGAGAGACGCCTTCGACACTCTCTTCGACTACGGACCGGACAAACTCTCCCACGTGAAGTCATCCCTTCTGGCCTTCTGTAACAAACACTTGAACAAGATCAACCTCGAGGCACTGTACCCCACACAGTTCGTGATTATTGGAGCAATTTCAGGTGAATGATCTGGATGCCCAATTCCAGGATGGGGTATTCTTGGTCCTGTTGATGGGATTGTTGGAGGGATACTTCGTCCCGCTTCATTCATTCCATCTGCAGGCTTCCACTTATGAGGAGAAGGTAAAGAACGTTCAGTTCGCTTACAAGCTGATGACCGAAGCTGGACTGCCCAAGCCAAGAAGCAGAGTTCAGGACATTGCCAACGGGGACTTGAAGGCAAGTTTAAAGGCTTTTCCGCCACTCACCGTCTGCTTACTTCAGTAATCCTCCCATTTCAGAGTACTCTCCGCCTCCTGCATCTCCTCTTCACCAAATACAAGCACGTCTAGGACGGGTCGGGAGAACGGCAGACCTCTGCTCCGGCCACTTCCACCGTCGACAATTGTTACCTTCTAGACCCCTTCGATTTCCCCTCTATTGCTTCGTTACCCTCTTCTAATCAGCTCCTCCCTCCACTGCCCGTTCTCCCATACTGCCTTATCCAATTTTGCCTTTTTCAAGCTTTATTCTCTTTCCCATTATGGTGCTTATTTTATATAGGGCAGGCGGTTCCGGGAAGCCTTCTGGCTCTAAACGGCGGAGATTATTTTAGCGGGGATTCGGAACCGCCTGCTTGTGCCTGGCAGAGACTGGAATGGTTTCCTCATTCTTTTTGAATTCAAAGGTTGCTTGGTTTTGCTGCGTCCGGCGCTAAAACGGGGCAGGACTCTATTCAAAAAGAAGAAAACAATCCTCCTTCTACAGGCCACACACAAATCTATTCTAATCATCAGACCGTTTGCAATATGCTTCGATAAATCTTTCCAAACGTCTTCCCTCCAGGCCTGTCTCAAATTCGCAACAACTAAAACAAATACAATAAGACTACTACTACAAGGGTCTCACTATTTCCGCAATTCTTTCGTCCCTCCTCCTTCTCTTCTCTGCCAGCCATCTAGAGGACAACCACCAGCCACGGAGAAGGTCAAAGAATCAAAGAAGCAGCAGCAAACCTTGAAAAGAAGATAGAAAATATGGGCCACTGCGGCTCAACGAGAGTGCTGAACTTGCCAAGAAGCAGAGCCAGGACCCCATTCCGCGAGTGGGAGGCTGCCGGGAGAGGCGGATTTTCCCATTGACGCGTCGTTTTTGGCTGAACCCTATCCCTTTTTGATGAAAGATAGCATTGGTTTGCATATTTTTTTTGGAAAAGTGACAACATGACCTTTTGGCAGAAGAAGACGACGAAGCGAAGAGGGATGGCTGACTGACGGAGAAGACATTTGGGCTAGACACGAGTGACAGGAATGGCGGGGCATTTTACTCGTCGACTTGACAAGATCTGGTAAACTGCTTTTTCTACGGCGAGTTCCAAGAATTAGCCGACTTTTTCAATGGATAGCCGGGTACAATTTTCTCCCAAACACGATAATCAGCACCAGTCGTATAAGACTGTAATGTGATGTGTGCCACCGCAGCGACATTTCAAGGCTGGTCAGTGCAGATAAACTGAACTTCACCTTTTTCCTTTGTTTCCAACCGACTGGAGTTCTTTTTACTGTTTACACTTTCATAAACACCCCTGTATTCTCCAGTATACTTTCAGAAATGGATTTCCTCAGCATTTTCTCTACTTGGCTTGGTATTTTCTCCATTTCCTTTACATTCTTACCACTGTAAGTGCCCATTTTCACACCTCCAAAAACCAGAAAAAATACAGAGGGATGGTATACGAATGGTATAAACGTGGTACGTCCGACGGGTTCTCATCGGTAATTCTGGTTCTTCCTATGTCTATGTTAGTTTTAGTTGTTGATACACACCGTTATATTCAATTCAGCATGAGCCTCTGGTACAAACAGGGAGTAGTTACCAACAATCCTACGAATATCTACATTAATGGCATCAATATTGTTATATTCCTGTTCTACGTAGTCGCCTTCGCTTTCTACCAGCCAAAGAGGGTAGGTTTCCACTTGACTGGTTGATAAATTCACCCTGGACGTCGATTTACCCAGTTCACGGTTCTCCTTTTTCCAGAAATATGTCATTGGTCAACTGCTCACAGCTTTTATCACTGTTAGAATGATCTATGCCTACGTCGATCGAATTGGTCAGTACCAAATATAAGAAAACAAAAAGACTCGAGATGTTCAGAAGACGCCGAGGAAAAAGGCAACACAATGGGGCACATTGCATCAACTGCCCAGATTCTGAGCAACGGTGGAGGTATCTATGAAATTGTAAGGGGTTTCCTGATTAATTGTATCAGTGGGGAGTGTTAAGATCAGGATAGTTAGAATGGGCCATACGGAATATACGCAACCGTCTATGCAGTACGGTGTCTTCCTGCTCATCCTCCAGTGGCTTCTTTACGGATTTCTAACAAATAATATGCACATTGTGGTAAGGACCAGATTCTTGTAGAGTGAGATTTCTGTTCTTTAGAAGGCTAACATTGCTGGCCTTCTGGTCAACGTGGCTACAATCGGGCTCTTTTTCATCTATCCTCCGTTGACATGGAGGGTACCCATTATTGGAACCGGCCCTCAACAGAAGAAGAAGAAGGAAAACTGCTCTAAGCGTTTGGATCCGATACCCGACACATCCAAACCTCTTCTTCGTCCGAATTCGTGTCAGGATAAAGAGCGAAAGTGCAAATAAATAATAACTAGGCAGGGTCTTTTCTTTCTAGGGATTTTTGCTGAAAACGTGCCAAGCCATTCCAGGCACCACTAGAACGGGATTCTTTATTTTTTGTTCCGACGATCTTTCCCACCTTCCCTCCAACACAGCACCCATCTCTATTTTATAGGCAACATTTTCGAAAGAGCCAAGACAGTGAACAGTTGAGTAGGCGCTAACAGAAGGACGCCGCACCGAAGGTCCACAATTAGTCCCAAAGACGAGCCAGCAAAGCAGTGTTTCACAAACATTGACGACTCTCGCCACGGCTCTCTTGTGATCACTGTTCTTTGTAGGGAGGCTATTAGATGGATCACCGCCTGGTCCCCCGGTCTTCACTATAAGAGAAGTTGACGAAGACTGCAAACAGCTTGAAGGCATTCTTCTTGCCCCAAAGTCGCACGACTATATCTTTAGAAGAACAGTAGCGCTTAAAAATAGCCTGTATCTAGCTGTCGATCCTTAAACGCTTCGCAATTCACCATCACTTCAAACTACTCAATTAGGCGGGTGGTCTTCTCTCAATGGCCCGAGATCCTTTTTCCTTTTTTTCCAAGTTCTACAATTCCCCTGCTAAAAGAAGAAATCTCTCCCCTTCCGGTCTGTCCACTTTCTGTCCGAATGCCGACTTCCCACATAATCTCCCTTTTCAAACGCCCGCGGAGATGGATTCTTTTGGCACGCGTTGATTTCCACCGTTCTTTTATGTTTTTTTTAATCGAAAAAGGGCATTAGCCAGCGGATCCTTGTTCGCCCATTCCCTCCCCGTTAGGGAGATACCTAATTGGAAAGTATTTATTTCCCAGCAGCTGACGATCGCTCTTCCTATCCGATTTTCTCGTAGCCGTTTCAATAGTCGCCCCTCCCCCTTCTCGTTCGTCATGGGTATATTTATATCCTAAAGATTCTTGTAGTCTTCTACTGTTTAGCTTTTCTATCTTCTTCAGATTTTTAAACTTTTCTTTGGACTATTTTGGCTATTTGGAACATTGCTTTTCCGAGCAGATGGCATTCCCTTTTATTCGGCGGCAGCTTGTCTCACCGCTCTTCTTGTAAGCTTATTTAGAGGAACTTTCCGATGGCAGCTATTATTCTTACCTTTTTCACTCGTTTTCCCCGATTTTATGAGGAGTAATCACCAGCTCGGAAGTCGAGGAGAGGTGAACCTCGAATTCTTTCCAAAAACTGGCGCTACTCAATCTGCAACACTTAAATTAGCCCTCCTCCTAACGGCGACAGGATTCAATAGTCATGGCTATAATATCGTCTTCCCATCATTTCTCTCTTCTTTTTTTGTCACGTTAGATTCTTTTGTAGTAATATCACCCGTTCAGATGATTTGTGATGAGCCGTATTACCACTTAAAATTAGCCCACGTTAGTATGATCCACTTTGGAGTCATCGCCGGCCTCCTTTCCATTGCTCTGTATCATATAAATGATCCCACACACTTTATCATTCTTAACACAGACAAAAGAACATTATGGGCTATGGTTAATTACATGGTATAGCTACTTTTAATGTTTAAATAAATATAAATTAAGGTAAATAAAGACGGCGTCAAATATTACAACTACACAGATCCTGAAACAGGAGAGAAGGTTAACGGTGATCTGTCGCAGTTGCGGTGGTTTGACAAGCGGCTGAAAGGTCAATACGTCTATCTGTACGGTGTAGGACATGATAATTATTGCTGGGTGAGGATTTTTGACTCCGAGGATACTGTAATCCATCTCGCTGTCTAACTGTGGTGCCTCATTTCCTCTTTCCAGCCGAGACCAATTCCCAATTCCGAATGGCTTCCTTCGCTCTTCCGTTCCGGTCAACTCAAGCCAACGGTTCAAGTGGGAAAATATTCAAAATGGAAAGGTAAACATCCCGGTTACAGGTCCCGCTACGGGCGGCCCTTCTCCTCGGGATGGCTTTCCGCATTTTCCAGGCAGTGCTCCTCGCTTATTTAAAAATTTATCGTGACCCGGAGTGTAAATTAAACATCTGTCTGGGAAGAATATTTGGCCTGAATGAGATTCTTCAAAATGCTTCTTTATTCTACGTGGTGAACTTTCTAATCACACCGGATAAGAACTGTTAGTCCGTCTTAAAACAAGAAGAATAGCCATTTTGTAGATGTGTACCTCGTTGGGTCTTCAATAATCGCCGCGTACGTCACTTTTTCTTTAAAGATGTGGCTCTCCGCCTGGCATTCGGTAAGAGACGTTTTGAAAATGGAAATTCGGCTCCTGGGGGAAAAAGGGACAATTTCCTCGCCCTCTTCACATTTTTTGACCCCCTAATTACATTGTATGAAAGATTACTGTAGGAATTTAAGATTTAGGGGCTGCACCTGACGACGGGAATCCGTATCTTCCTCTTCTTGGCTATCTAGGTATCATCGAAGAATGCATTCAGTCCTCAGATGGTAACGTCCGCTCGTGTAAAGTTCGCATTTGCGACAAGAACAAAACACGCGAGAGACAAGGCGCAAGTAAAATTATAGAGAAACCAGTCTCACATTTAGTACCGTTAGAAATATTTCACCTTGATGTTACAGGCACAGTAGACGCTAGAGACGACGAAGCACAGCAGGAAGTCGAGGAATCCAGACCAACACAGCCAGCTTTCGACAACTATTCGCCAGATCTACTACCAGCTAAAACTCAGTGAAGGAGAAGGAAGACGCAACCACAACGACAAGTTCAGCGAATAAAGAAGTAGCTCCCACTGGAAGGAGGAACCCTTCAAGGTTAGTCGGAAGACCTCGGTCTTACAAATTTTAAAAATTACATTTTTTTACACCTAGTTGTATGGTTAGAAATTTCGTTACATTACTTTCAGGCTTAGCATACAAACAGATATAGTGAGCCAGTTGTTTTGCAGAGTACCGCTGCAAGTTGTTTCAGTGCATTTTGCTAGTTGTTTAGGTACTCTCGTTTACCTCACGCAATTTCTACAGCTAGTTTTTCCCGCGAGAAGTGACGAGTCAAGTCTCACGGCAACGCAAGTTTTTCATCGGGAGCAACGTAGTAAATACTAGTTCTCTTTCGTGGAAAAAACCACAGCGAGTAAAACATGGCGCAGAAACAAGCTATTGCGTGCACAGCAAAGCACTCAAACAGATAAGTTTAATTTTAGGTATCTGCTAGAACAGCAACGAAGAGCTAGAAACTGCTTACAACTAATGCCAGTGCAAGCGAACCTTCCAGCACAGGCAATGGCCAGGACAGCAACATCTTCTCTTCAGAGCCAGTTCTATATTGTGTATACATTTTTGTGCTAGTATTGTATAGACTATTGTTTTCTTAGCTAGCATGCTCAGTCTTCTAGTTTTATTATAGCTACAGTCATCGGGCTAGGACCAGTCCTCGCATGCGCCCAGTAACATGACAGCTAGTGCTAGATTATTATTGTCATTGTTTATCAATAAACGGCTAGAATATTCAACGTGTTGGTATGCAGCGAGAAGAATTTCTCTTTGTAAGAGCAACAGCTCAGACATCTCCTTAGCACAGCTACAACAAGCGCTAGTGTGGACAAGAAGTCAAGATCAATGGTCAACGACAAGCAGCCCCTGAGATGTCAAACTCTCCGAAGCCACAACCAACAACTGGTGTTTTTGCCCAGCTTACTCTCAGGATAAGACGAACGGGACCTCCAGGGAAGAGACATAATTCCCTTCTACAGGGTTGCTCTACCCGCCGACGAGCACTTGTGCCGGGGGAGTGTCGAGGACAGGCGCAATAGGGCGACCGTCTCCGTGAGTCTCTTCAAATCCTAGGGTAAGTGCGCCCTGACGCCAGCATGCCGGCTAAACACCGCGCAGGCGCCAGTTGCACCTATGTAACCGCCCCGTGCGGTTGGCAGCTCTGCAGCTCTCGGTTGCTAGTAAGCTAGAGATCTCCGACTCTATTGCTAGTAGCCTGTGCCTTCCCGATTGCACAGTGTAGCTAGCCGGTGGTTCCCCATCCCCATTGTATGTCATTCTCGTTACTATGGGACCATGTCCGAAAGCTTCCAGGTCCCGTAGCGGAGAGCTTTTCCCGAGGAATATCCGTTGGAAATGGACTATACCTTGGGTGGAATCTTTAGCGGCTATGAATGGCTTTTAATTCCCGCGACGGACTTCCCAGCTGTCTATTCTCTATCGTCGCAACGCAAACGCAAACTACAAACAGAATAGCGGTTCCGTAATGTCCTTATTCCGCGAGAATAAAGACGAATTAGGGACATCCGGAGGGCCGCAAAACCTTAGCCTAATTAGATTTTGACGTTAGAAATACTGCTGGAACGGAACCAGGATTCTATTTGGCATAGGCAAAGATTTCAGTAAAATTTGAAATCCTCAGGAGTAGAAAAGGCGAGAGACTGCAATAAACCTGGAATTCTTACTGCAGCTGAACCATGAAAGAGAAAGAGTGACTTTGTGGTACATCAACGCTGAACAGTTGAATGACGTCGTAAAAATAGTAGTAGCGTTGTTCCCTTTTTTCTACCCAGCGGAAGATTGTTCTCAATTTCCCTCTCAAAAACGGAAAAGCAGCAACGGGTTTCGGGCAGGTCGTAGAGGCATGTTAATTAATAATTCTTTCTTATTCTCTTAATTTGCGCTGTCCGTCGCAGGTCAGAATCCCGCTTTCCACCCAGGAAAGCCAAGATCTCCACCGTTCCCTTCGCCCCAAGGGAGGAGACATTATACAGGCGGCGATTTGATTATCCCGATAGGGAGCGGAGATGCAAAGTCGAAAAATCCGTGATTCTTGCAGTCTGTAATGCTTGTCGGGACAAAAACCGTGAGTCTTCCATCGCTCCGCCCCTCCTCCAGTCTCTTCCCCGCTCCGCCCCCGCTCTTCTTCTGAACTTAACCCCCTTTCAAGCAAGGCACACATTGAAGTTTTAATGAAGTTCCGACTAGTCACTATTCTCCTGATTAATAATATTCGCTTAACTTATTCATGCATCCGAACTTCGAACGTTGGGGTGACTACTACCCTTCCAATAACTGTCGCCCCAACAACTGCCGCAACCACCGCTCCGACAACAGCTACCGGTAGGGTTTGTGTTTTAGTCAGCGGGGCGGCCGAGTCCGTACAATCTTTACTCGAGAGTACTCGCAATTTTGACCGAAGTAGATAAATCAGATCATTAAATGGCCGTTTATGAAGTTTCCCATTTCCTAATTTAGCCTTTTTCCACTATTTTTGTTCTAGGTTGTATGAATGGAATAGCCTGTAATCTTGCCACCCTTCCCAGGTCTGATATGCCCGGGGGAAGTCCTCATGCCCCCACTATTACGTGAGTATCCCTTTTTGCCATCTAGAGGTAACCCTTTTCTTCCAGTGCTGGCCCAAATGATGCCAACGGATGCGCCACTGTAACGGCATCATGCATACCCATAGATAACAATCCAACGAGTCTGGTCAATCTCTACTTGCCCGACGGAACAGATATTGGACAGGCAGGAGCTGGCGCTATCGGAAATGTGAGTTATTACTGTTGATGCATCATTATCGGTATTTCTAGCCTGGCACAGCTCCGTTTGTCTGCAACGCAATGGGACAGTGGACATTCACCGATATGGGGCTTACTACCGTGATTGGCAGTGTTCAGTGTTTTGGTTAATAAATATCGCCTTTTTTTCTCATCAAAATGTTTCCTATTAGTGGAGAAAGCAAGAAGGCATGCAAACTCTATGTTAGACTATGAGCGGCTAAAAAATATGTCGCGTTTCACATTACAATAACACAGTAAACGAAGGGGGGAGTTATACGAGATCTTGGGCGAAAAGGAACTTATCTATCCCAGGTCTCCCGTCAGCGTACCGGGGTATTGAAAACTTCTATTATCTGGCCCCCTTTTTCTACAATTTTATTCCATGTGGGTGGAAAGAAGTCGTTCGGATCCATCTCTTCCTTGGTCTGCAAAATGAGAGACTTATTGGCGAAGACAAACTTACGGCATCTTTCGTTGTTAAAATGTCTCTATAGTAGACATCACTATGGTCATCGGCACTGCTGTGTGTTTCGGTTAACGAATTAATTAATAAATATTTTTACCAAGGAATGACATGAACATCGTCCCCTGAGACGCCTCGCTGTTAACGGTCTATTTCGCTTTCCTCTTTTGAACTCGTTAATTAATGATGACCGAAGTTCATCCCCCTCCTACGCACTGCCATTCCATCTCGTACCTCATCTTCTGATCGTCTAGTGAATACACTCTCTCCTCGTGTACGACGCATACAGCGTCTGTTCACTTCCCCCGGGATTAACCTTTACCGGCAGTTTAAAATGTCTCCATTCTTCAAAACACGCCATAACACGACTGTAATAGGGAGCGATGGGCTCCGTCGCCGAAGGAGACTACCCCCTAATTACCATCTATGGTAAGGATGTGGCGGCTTTTGTAATCTTCATTGTAAGTCCCTACCCTCTACTGAATTCCCAATAGATTGGTTTCACCGGTGTCTGTTGCAATACCACGATCGCTCTTTTCACCAGAAAGCTGCCAACTATGAACAATCCCTTCGGCCGCTTACTGGCCAGTCAAGCTACTGGGGAAACCGTTATTTGCTGTATTTTTGCATTTTATGTGGCTCCAGTGATGTGGACAGACAGTCCGACGTTGATTTTTTACTCTTACATTCCCGGTTGGATCAGTTTGTTCTGTTATGACATCTGTACCTGGTCTCATTTCTTTATCTCTATCAATCGCTTCGTGGCTATTTGTACTCCCATGCGTTATGAGACCGTCTTCAGGTTGGTTTCAGCTTTAAAATGCTCTAATCGTGATCTTTTGAATAAGTTAAATTGAATAATTACAGTGAACGAAACACTTGGATTATTATTATTTTCACCTGGATTACTGCCGTCGTCTATGGGACGACTATGCACTACCTTATCGTGTCTGAGTGTGCTTTCGTCTTTGACGCTCCTCACTGGGCTTTTCTTTTCGAGACCACTAATCCGGTTAGTTATCTATTCACATTTACATCTTCACCCTTACCGAAACGGGAAACTTTAGGCGTGCGAGGATATCTCCTGGTACAGTGACTTCGTCCGCAAGAAATGCCCGTAAGAAATGAATAAGCTACCGATGCAAACGCGGCGCGGAACTTTCATTTACCGGCCAACGATTGCTTACCCGACGTTTGTACAAAAGAGCACAATCTTTCACGCTGTTCGCAAATTCGATCTAACCTTCAACATTATTAAAATCTCATTACCACCCGGGAATTAACATCACAAATATATGATATTTTCAGCCGTCGCAAGCCACTCTTACCTGTAACGCTCAGGGCATCTGGGCTGTCGAGGACAGGCGCAATAGGGCGACCGTCCCCGTGAGTCTCTTCAAATCCTAGAGTAAGTGCGCCCTGACGCCAAGCATCAGCATGCCGGCTAAACACCGCGCAGGCGCCAGTTGCACCTATGTAACCGCCCCGTGCGGTTGGCAGCTCTGCAGCTCTCGGTTGCTAGTAAGCTAGAGATCTCCGACTCTATTGCTAGTAGCACAGGTTGCCTCAACCTATGCCTTCCCGATTGCACAGTGTAGCTAGCCGGTGGTTCCCCATCCCCATTGTATGTCATTCTCGTTACTATTTGAGCCTAATAAAGCTCCTTTATTATCTCATCGTTGTAACTTTGTACATTTCTCCGACCGTCGCCGGCTGTTCTCTACATCGTCGTCGCTCCTTGCTCCTCCCAAGAACAGAAGACAAACAGGACTATTATTACAGATCGCGTGATCTCCTTGCCCAACCTTTGCTGGTATACCGTTATCCCCGCGTCAGAAACCCCAGTCAGAGGGGCGAGCTATTCTCTATCACATCCACCGCGGGCTAGGGTGTCACCGACATGGTGCATCGGCCAATTTAGTATTATTATTTAGGTAATGCTAGGAAGCCAGGCCAGTTCAACGTTTGTCAAATTTTCACCATCTAATTGCAAGTATAAGGCACCATCGACATGGTGCATCGGCCATTTTAGTATTATTTTTGATAGTGCTAGAACTTAGGCCAGTCACATGTTAGATAAATTTGGTTTGCACAGAAGAGGCACCAACAGGGTGTATCGGACATTTTAGCAATTTTCAGGAAAATGCTAGAATAAATGCTAGCCAATTTATTTGTTTGTTAAAAATTTTTTACACGGTTTTTGTATTTGAAACAGAATTGCCAGCATTTGTATTGTATTACCTCTACACCTGTAGCAAGCTGCAAGTTCATTTATTGTGCAAGAATATGTTCTTTGAGAAGCATTTGTGTTTTTAGTATCTGTTTCACAATTTCACTAAATTAGTGCAATGTAACAAATTCATTGTTTTGCTTTCAGATGCCAGAAGCACAGCGAGCTCAGGTACCATCAGCGATGCAAGATCAGTTAGCCCAGCAGTTGCTCGTTCCAGCAACATCAGATGCCAGATGTATCAGTGCTATCAGGAAGAGAAGCTAGTTATATATTGCACAGGTAATTGACATTCAATTTGTTGCCAGTTGTTGTATAAAAATTTTCTGGCTAGAATATCCGGTTGCTACAACGTTAGCTTCAACAGCCGAATTGCTAGATTTGTTGTATTTGCATTTGTCTCAATACATTTCAGTTTAGGCTAGCATTACGAAACGCAGCCAGATATTCCCAGTAGCTAGATCCCTTGCTTGAAGAATCCAGATGGACAGCCAGTGATGGAATCAGCAGCATTCGCGATGCTGCTAGACGAAGCACCGAAGCCATCTGTACCAATGGAGGAGAGAAGCAATCGGATCAACACACAACACAGTTATTTATACATATATTCTTTTCCATGTATTAAAGCTAGTCCCTCTTGATAACGCTAGTAACACTTCGCACAGACATTCATTCTTAGCTAGCTTGTTTGTTTGTAACATTTAAGATCATTTATTATCTGATGCTAGTTTGCGAAGCAGATCATGTTTGGATATTCGTCGACGGATCATCGACCCACGTTCCAATATGAAGCTACTCGCACACTTTTGCCAGAAGGACAAATGCTAGACTTAGAAAAATTTACATTTTCGTATACCCAAATTTTTAGCCATACACCTTCGTGCCACTCTTTCGGGGGCGGATACGTCGGTGTACGCTAGATACCTTTAACAGCGAGCTAGGCAGAACCCTTTTGATTAACTAGGACAACACCGGAAGCGTTTTAAAACCGGACACGGTGCCGATCGTATGCCCGGTCGCAGCCGTGCCGTGTATTGGAGAGATGCGGTGGTGCCGGCGACAACCGACACGATCACCGGTCTCTCTCGGGGCGCCAAGGTACTCGCTAGCTCCTAGGAAGAAGCTTAGATTTAGTGAGAAGAGATGCTAGGGGTGAGAATGCGGTGCTCGGCAAGACCGAGGATCACCGGTTCTCTGGGGCCCAGTTGTTAGTATGCACAGCACATTTTGCCATAGACTCCAACGCCGCAGGTTAGGGGTAGTGATGCTAGTTATCGAAGCCGTAGGAGGCTCGAAACTAGAGTACATCAAACGCTTATGTATTGCCAGATGAAACAATCTCGCCTTATGCCAGATAACTTCCTTTGCTAGCGATTTTATACAGGTTTTACGCTCAGAGAAGAACGGCAACCACATGCTAGATCACGTGAGTTTCTTCGTGGAAGTTAGGTCGTTGAGGACGATCTCCTAGTCTACTGCTCAGACTAGGTACGGCGAGCAAAATCGAATCGGCGAGACCGCTGCTCGGTGACGGGAAACCCGCCAGCATATCGACGGCAAGCAGAACAAACAACGGGCATCCGATCGGCTCGGAAAGGATTAATCCACCAGACGAACCCGAGGGGTGACTTTGATCCCGTAGTCATCCTGCCTGGCAAGTATAGCCCTACATAAGTAGTTGCGAAAACGAGGAAAGGCACAGCTCAGCAAGAAAGATATCGTATTTCACATGCATAGCAAGCCAGTAATTTCAGCGCAAAGAGAATGGCGCTAGAAATAAAGAAACGCTAGTTCTCCCATCTGTTTTCAGCCTTTAGCAGACAGTGTATACAATAAGGTTACCTCTTTTTAGAGTGGAGGAAAATAAATAACTTTATGCTCAGCACGTAGATAACATCAGAACTACGCAACACCTTTGACAACAATATAACCTCACAACAAAAATCTTATAGCACAGACATGCTAGAAAAATAAAATAGCTTCAGTCAGCTAGTAGCAATTCAGTTACGCACATTTGCATAAAAACATAGTATTTCGCATTTGCCAGTAGACAACCTCTTGCAGCAACAATCATCGCAGTAGTAATAGCTAGCACAACTTGTAAACTTGTCTTTGCTTTAGTTTAGATAATTATACGTGAAATTTCAGGCGAGAAGTTAAGATGCTCAGTAGCGAGTCAACAGGAGTCAGAACAAAGCAAAGCCAGAAGCAGCAGCTCAGTACAACTTGCCAATGTCACTTCATCGCAATAGCCAGTACAACGTCAACAGCAAGTCACAAGACGATCAACTTCACACAGCACACGGACAAAGGCTAGCAGCGAATACCGAACAAAGGTTAGTTCTTTTTACTTCTCTTGATTCAGAATTCACCGCACGAGATGAAGATGCAAGAGATACGACAGCAGGTAGCAGGATAGCACAGAAAAGCTCGTAGCTCTCTATCCTGAAGAAAAACGACAAGAACAACGGTTAAATGATCTCAATAAAGCAATACTTTTAACACAATTTATGACTAGAATGTTTAAAAGATTGCACTATACCAGTAGTAGACCCATATTTCTTATTATCTCCTTCGCCCGTAGATTTCTTCCCCGAAAGTTTTGACAACTGTATTACAGTACCTAAAGATGGAATTTCGATAGTTTCCCCGGGATAATCTTACTTTTTCCTCAAATCTAGATCATAATGTATTCCTCCCACTTTAATCGGATGTATTCCAACAATCGAACTGTTATATGGCGACCACTGGTCAAGTCTCGCCCTGAACCAGAGATATTTGAAGAAATCGCCTCTGAAGTAGGCCTAGTCTATTCCCAAACGAAGAAATACAGACCTATTGTAGTCCAATCCGTCCATGACTTTCCCAAACGCCACTTCTACAAACACTTCAGCCTCGACCATGACTTCCATAAGGTTTCCAATGTATTCCATTGTGTCAGAAGGGACATATAGGCTAGAAACAATCACTAGCAAGGGAGCACACTTACAAATCGGCCAAGGTCTTCTTTATCACCTTCAAGAAGTGGTTAGTCACATTTTTGCCGGGATATGTTCGCTGGAGCTGGAATATTTCATTAGAGGCTGCTATTTGGGAAAGGAAAAAAAACTCACAGATTCGTTGTATTCCTGCCAACTTTTCCCGATCCGTTGATGATTTTTGTATTTGTTCTCGAAGAGATCGTAAGCCCGTTGAATTTCTTCCGGCTTCCACCAGTACCGCTCGGCAATGATCTCTTTTGGATTGAGCAATTTATCTAGCGGAAGACCATGCCAGATGTTGAAGACGGTATCATCGGCCACAAAATAATAACCTGGAAGGGATCGTATCAAGCATAGAGCGAACAATATATTTATATCTTTATAAAGATGAAAGATAGCCTAGAGCCTTACCTGTGACATTTTGTAGCCGAAGTTCTCTAACCTTTGAAACACAGTAACCATAGGAAGCACCATATCTCATCTCATCCGGAGTGATGTTTACGAAATTGAAAGGTGGAATAGGTGGAAGATGGCCTGGGTCAAGGAAAGGATCCATCCAGGTCCCACAGAAGATGGTTGTTTTGAAGAAAGGAGAATACATCCGTTGAAACAGACCGACCGTAGCCGGGCACCAGCTTTGATTGCTCACGAGAACTAGAACCTATGAATCAGAATATATTTTAACCAAAATAAAAAAGTTACAGTATCGTTCTTCTGCTGTAGTCCTGTGAGATTAACAAAGTGATGAAGAAATTCTCCAGCAGTTGGAAGGAATGTGTCATTATTGCCTATAGATTGATATTCGGCTCGTCTACTTCTGATCCCCTACCAGTGGCCACCTCGCACCATTCCAAGACTTCCCCAAAGCCATTGACTGTTTCAATGGCCCAACTATAGACTTTTTTCTTATCTGGTCTGTATTTATCCACTCCAAGATCCAAATTAGCTTCTCGACAATTACTGTACTTCTCACCAAGCAGCGGAGGTTCCGTTCCGTTGACAAGCGGTGGGAAAGTGTACCTAAATGAGAATAGAATAAGTGTCTGGACGTAAGATTCCTACCCTAAACGGGTCAGTTGTTTTAGCCATCTTTCAATTAGATCTCGGTCAGCTTTCCCGAAAAAGTTGTTCACTCTAAAGGGGGAATATGCCCTTTTAATACAATATGAACTCACACAAAACCGTCTGCCAATTCCAGAACGCATTCTACCGTATCCCATAGTGAACAGTTCCAGTTGTCGAGAAACTCCACAATCTTTCCAGATTGCTCATAGACATCGCTAAAAATTGTAGTATGGCAATGCACAACGTCCCTCACATTTCCTGATGGAAGTCGCTCAAATAGTCGTGAGCATTTCTGTATTGTACCGCATTCATCGGATAAAAGGCAACGTTTTCTCCTATCAAGTGTAATAACTTTTGCCCAAAGTATGACCTCCAGATGTCTGTTACCCTTGAAACCTTATGAAATGGCGCGAAAATGATCCTACCGGAATGCTACAGTAGTTGGCAGGTATAATATAAAGAAGGCCTTATAGTGAAAGAGAGTGTTCTGTGAATTCCACGGAGAATAGGTTCCAGTATCCAGGACAATTGGAGGAGCGATGTTATTGAAAGTGACATCCAAACCGGCATCTTTTTGAGCATATAACAACCTGGGAAAAGAAAAAGTTAGTCGATAAGTGCTTACCTGTAAATGGCGTCAACGTCTGGATCCGCCTTGACAATCCCTTGCTGTACAATAGGACGAGACATTTCCCGACAAGAAACCATTCTGTCCTTCCCGTTAGTATGCCCTTCCAAATATTCCAAGGGAAACCCCCGTGGCCACATGTTATCAAAGCCATAGAAACGGTAAGGATTGAAGAGCTTTTCAGATATGTTTTCAGCCTTGGAAATGTACCGAAGACCGGTAATGGGGGAATCGTAGTCGAACTGTGCCAAACCCAAGCCTAAACACATGTAAAACGGTAAAATGAAGAAAAGGAAATACCATGGGGTTTGTTGTCATCGTCAGTGTCATAGATCCATTCTGCTCCATTCATTAGAGCGTAAAGATAGCCGAGATTCTTCCTCGTGTAGCTTTTATACGGCAGTTGCTTTGCAAATTTGCCAAAGAGCTTTTTCTGCCTTTCTAGAGAAAGAAAATGGACGCCGGGATAGTTCCAATCAGGCGGGGTCTTGGTATCCGCCACCACAACCAAATTCCATCCAATCTGATTAGCTAAATTCTAAAGGAATGGTTGAACAATACTGATAACACACATGTACCTTGACATCTTTGGTTGGATATTGTATGGAAGTCACAACAATCCATTTGGGGCCGGGCATTCTTTCCAATTGTGGTAAATTATAACTCGGATGAGCGTAGATAATCTTATTGGCCAACATAAAATAACCTGTCTTGAAAGGAAGGGCTGGGAGAACTTACAGACTAACAGTATCCTGCCCTCCATATTGAGAAATAAAACCAAGTATAGTAAAAAGACCAAGAAACATCAGAATATCAATGTAGGCAATAGATTCCATGGGATCCCTAAATAGATTTCTAGCACGCTTGTGGATGGGGAAAGACGAGAATGTCGGTAAAATTGATAGAACGGGATACGATGACGGCGGGGGAGAGGAGCGGGTGGGGAAGTTCAAACGGGAATTTTCGATTTTACTTTTAAAAAGAAGCAATAGAAGAAGTGTAAATGGACAGTCTAGACGACATATTTGACGGAGAGTATCCTGAATAAAGACCACGGGAGCGGATGATTAACTGTGAAGTAGAAACAAATGGATGCCGCGTTGGCCTTATTTCCCGACCCTTGTATAGGACCGTCTGAGAGGATGCCGTCCAAGGGCAGCGCCCCTTTATGAACTTTTTTAAGGGGAAGAGGTCACTGACGGGGACGGGAGGGGCAGCGAGAACGACTTAATGCCCGCCACGAATAAGGAGCGCCGCTGTTTTCTCCCCGATGGATAGCAATCCACTTTTCTCCAAATAGAGTTTCTTCTTTGTTTTCTAGAGGTCTTTTCCAAACTTTAAAAGTAAAGGCTATTTTCTTTTTAAACTTTTTTCTTCATTCGATGCAACAGTCAACGGCGGAGCTTTGTCTACTGTCTGGACATAGTAAGAAAAGGAACACCTAAATTTATAACAATTTATTGCACGATTCATGACTAGAAGCAGAAGACTGGAAGATGTTTACCGTATACAGATAGACCCATAATTAAGGTAACTTTCTTCGCCCGTAGATTTCTTCCCCGAAAGCTTTGACAACTGTATTACAGTACCTAAAGATGGAATTCCGACAGTTTCCCCATGATAATCTTACTTTTTCCTCAAATCCAGATCATAATGAATGCCTCCCACTTTTATTGGATGTAGTCCCATCATTGAACTGTTATATATACGCCATACATCAGCCCTATCATTCCAAAGATATTTGAAGGGTCCTCCTCTAAAATGGCTCTAGACAACCCGGTAAGAGGTTACAAACAAGTTGTAGTCTATGCCATCTGCAACTTTACCAAAAGCCACCTCGACAAAAACTTCCGCCTCGACCATGACTTCCATTAGATTTCCGATATATTCCATTGTATGGGATGGGACGTAATAACTAAAAAAACGCTCTGATTCAATTCTAATACACGTACAAATCAGCCAATGCCTTGATCGTTGTGTTGAGGTAGTGTTCAGTCACATTCTCAGCGGGATACGTTCGTTGAAGCTGCAAATATCATATAACAACCGAAGCCAGGAGGGATCTTACAACTTCTTTATGCTGCCGCCAGGTTGTTCCAAATCTCGGGTCATTTTTGTAATGATTCTCGAAGGCGTCATAAGAACGAATGATCTGTTCAGGTCTCCACCAAAATTTATCATTGACAATCGGATCGGGGTTTAGGAATTTGTCCAATGGGAGATCATACCAGATGTTGAAGAGTGTATCATCAGCTATGAAATAATAACCTGACCTAGAGTTATTGGAATATTTTGGTTATTTACCGGTGACATTTTGGAGTCTGAGATTTTTAACTTTTGGAATACAGTAGCCATAACCAGCGCCGTCTCTCATCTCTTCCAACGTGATGTTTACAAAATTGAGAGGCTCAATAGGCGGAAGAAGTCCCGGATCAACCGAAGGATCTGTCCAAGTTCCACAGAAAATGGTGGCTTTGAAGAAAGGGGAATACATCCGTTGAAATAGACCGACTGTAGCCGTTCTCCAGTTTTGGTTGCTGACAAGGACGAGGACCTGGAGGCCGGAAGCAAAAGTGAGACAAATAGAGGAAACTTACAGTATCCTTCTTCTGCTGCAGTCCTGTGAGATTAGCATAATGATGAAGAAATTCTCCAGCGGTTGGAAGAAAGGTGTCATTCTCACCTAGAAGTTGGGACTAGCGTGGCTATTCGGGGTCCTTATACCATTGGCCACCTCGCACCATTCCAATACTTCCCCAAAGCTGTTAACTGTTTCTGTGGCCCAAGTGTATTCTTTGTCTTTTCCTGGTTTATTCACTCCAACATCCAGATTAGCTGTTCGACAGTTACTCAACTTCCCTCCAACTGGCAAAGGACCCGTTCCATTTGAAAGAGGAGGGAATTTGTAACTGAACAAGGACCAAATTCACGGCTTGAAACGCGAAACCCACCCAAAATGAGACAACTGCTTGAACCACATTTCAAGTAATTTTCTGTCTTCCTTACTGAAAAACTTATGTTCCCTAAAGCGATTATATCATTCTAACCAAATTCCTCACACAAAACCATCAGCCAATTGCAAAGCACACTTGACAATATCGTCGTATAGACACTTCCAGCTATCGAGGAACTCCACAATCTTTCCCGACTGCTCATAGACATCTCTGTAAAATGGAGTACTGCTGGTAATAGAGCCACATACATTTCCTGATGAAAATCGCTCAAATAATTGTGAGCATTCCTGAGCTGCTCTGCGTTTGTTGGATAGAAAGCAACATTTTCTCCTATCAGATGCAATAACTTCTGCCCAAAGTATGACCTCCAGATGTCAGTTACCCTAGAAATCTTTGAGACGGCTTGAAAATGATCCTACCGGAATGCTACAGTAGTTGGCAGGTACATTACGAAGAAAGCTTTATAGTGAAAGAGGGTGTTCTGTGAATTCCAAGGGGCATAGGTTCCCGTGTCCAAGACAATTGGAGGAGCGATGCTATCAAAGGAAACATTCAAACCGGCACCTCCGTGGGCGTGTAATAACCTGAATAGCTCAACATGGAGCAGCTTATTGTTAATCTACCGGTAAATGGCATCAACGTCTGGATCTGCCCTGACAATTCCTTGCTGTACAGCAGGTGTATTCATTTGCCTGCACGAGATCATTCTGTCCTTTCCATTTGTGTGCCCTTCTAGATGTTCCAAAGGAAATCCGCGAGGCCACACATTGTTGAGGCCGTAGAATCGGTACGGATTGAAGAGTTTCTCCGATATGTTTTTAGACTTGGAAATATACCGTAGGCCGGAAATAGGGAAAAGACTGTAGTCAAATTGAGCCAAACCCAAATCTGGATTGATTTTTCAGTGAAAAACATCTAGAAAGCCTTACCATAGGGTTTGTTGTCATCGTCAGTGTCATAGATCCATCCTGCGCCATTCATCATGGCGTACAAGTATCCGAGATTCTTCCTCGTGTAACTACGGTATGGTAAATGTTTAGCAAAGTCTCCAAAAAGCTCCTTCTGCTTTTCCAGGGACAGAAAATGAACGTTGGGATAGTTCCAATCAGGCGGGGTCTTGGTATCGGCCACCACAACCATGTGCCAATCGAGATGCGTTGCCAGGTTCTAAAGAACTTTCTGAAGGAAGCAGTAACTGATTCCACCTTTATATCTTCAGTCGGATTCTGCACAGAGGTCACTACAATCCATTTCGGGACGGGCGAAAGCTGCCCTTTGTCGGGAATATCCTGGTCGCCCGCTGTCAAACTGGCAATTATATTGACAACCCTAGAATTCGTCGTTGATAGTGAGAAGTGGGAGATTCTCTACAGATTGATAGTGCCCTGTCCTCCATACTGAGACACAATACCGAGAAGGGCGAACAGGAAAAAAGTAATGAAGATATCCAGATAGCGGACGGATTTCATCATGTGCCTAAAAAGATTTCTAGCCCGATTGCGGGGTGAAAAGGCGAGAATGCCGGCCAAATGGATAGCGGCTTCTAGGAACAACATTTGTTCGAGGTTCAAGGGAAGCAGAGAATTTAGTTTCTCAATTTGGAAATAGAAAGTGTGGGGGATGGGCGGCCTTCACCGTTTGGGGGAAGATATCGAGGTCAATCCGAGTACGGAACGCGCCCTCGGCTGATTAACCGCCGGAAAGAATGTAGTTCGGTCTTGAGAGAATAACCTTAATTAAACGAGCTCTTGAGTGGATAGCTGTCAAAAAGAAAACAAACGGACATTGCGGCGGCCTTGTTTAATAACAGTCGCCGAGGGAGTTTTCTCCTGGCGGTGCCCCTTTATGAACTTTTTTCTTTCTAATTGAATAGGTCATCGACGGCGGGGGGTCTAATCCCAGCGACTGACTCATTCGTTAATCTTATCTTCAGCAAATCGTATAGAGAAGCAGCACTGTCTCATGTCAAGAAAGCCAAGCAATTGCTGAAAACACAGAGAAGCAGAATATACCAAGAGAAAGCGACCACGGCACCCAGCGTTACTCTCCGGCAATTATAAAGAGAAATTTGCTGTTGTATCCCCGCCGTACATTTATTACAGCTTGAAAATGTTTCGTAGCAGAATAAAATGTATTTGGATAATAAACTTACGGGGGATAATGCTGCGTTTTCAGTCCAGTTTTACGCATAGAAAAAAAAGAGAGAAAATGAGGGAAGAACGTCCTTACAAATCTTTTATGATTCCAGCTGTCCTCTAGATTTTCACAAGATTTTTTATTCGGTGTTTCAATGGAAAATACAAAGACCGGAAGGATTACGAAAAGCAAACCGTAAGACAACTCGATCAATTGGGATTTGCGCAGTATCCGCAGCTCTTGGCGCAAAGATATTCCAAAACCATTGGATCATTCACAGTGCACGCTCCCGAGGCAGCCAACTGAGGACAATTATCTTGAAGATCCACACAAGGGTTGGCTGCCTGTCCACAGAGGCCGCACTCCGTGGCGCAGTTGTACTTGATGACTTGGAAGGAATAGTCCGGGCTGGTACAGAAGCCGTAAAGCTTGTTGTTAGCACAGTTTTCACTGAAAGTATGATTGTCCAACGACTGCTGCAAAACTCTTACGCAGTGCCCATGGATCTGCAATTCCTAGGTGGTGGTGGGACGGTAGGCGGCTGTGTGGTGACGGGAGGAGGAGGTGGGGTAGTCGTGATGGGAACAGTGGGAACAGCCCTGTACTGGATGGTGAAGGTCGTGAAGTAGTAGCGGTTGAAGGCGATGAGCGGCGTGGGATTACTGTAGCTGGTAATGGTCTTGTTGGCAAACTCCGGACAGCAATAGCGAGGATTCGTGATCCTTGTGTCAGGATTGCCTTTAATTTCGATTCCATTGAATGGGCAGCCATTCTGACACTGAGTATTCCACATTGAGGTCATTTGGATCTCGATATTCTGTCCTGCTGGGGCCTAAAACCTCTCATCTTGGAAGAAGAGCCTCAACTACTTACGTTGATCAAATAGTTGCAGTAGGAGAAGGCGTCCCTGACATTGATATTGTCCGTGGTGTCACCGTAGCTGAACGACTTGCTTTGCCAGCTAGACGTGGCCGTCAGGGTCTCTCCACAACCGGTGGGCTGAAATTTTACAGATTAATAATAGTGGGCACTGTATATTTACTCTTTGATCGCATAGGGTTCCTTCATAGCCGAAAGGGCAGGTACAGGTGGCACAATTACGTGGGTTAGGGACTCCGCCATTCTTGCATTGGGCTGAGGTTGCTGCAGGGCAGGCAGCTGCATATTTCCAATAGACCAGAACGAAGACAGCTTACCATCACAACCGTAATGCTTATTGATCATGAGGATGTCGTAGAAGGATGGCTCGAAGTTACCCATTGTGTAGGCGTAGTTGATGTCCTTAGGAATGATCGAGAGCTTGTCACTGGGGTTGGTGAAGCTGAAAAGATTGCGCTATCCTTCTTTCTAAAAGAATTCTTACCTGTTGCCGCCGTAATGCATAACACTTCCGTATTCATATGGAGTATAGTTAACAGTCTCAGAAGTGGACAGCTTATCGAAGTTGTACTGTTGATCGGCCGGTACGTAGGTCATATCAATGGTCACGTAGGTGTCTCTGTCAGATCTCATCTGCATATGCCAAATGCCCAAGGCGTGGGAGAATTCGTGGGCAGCGGTACCCATGGCCTCGCAGCCGTCTCCCATTGAGAGGGTCTGCTCTCCTCCGAGCATTCCAACATAAGAGAAGCATCCACTTCCGCTGAACACCTGAGATGATCTTTTATCTGGATTCTTCTAATTTCCACCTTGATGCGGTTGACAGCAGTCGAACTCTGTACAAAGTTGACACAGGTGCGTGCTTGAATGAACTGATGGGCGGCAGCGACCACAGCCTTTTTCCTGTCATCTGAAGAGAGGATTCAATTGGAGGAAATGAAAGGGGGCCACGTACTGACGGAAGAGTCATAGTAGAAGTAGACGGTATTGTTGGCCCACTTGCCGTATATCGTAGTGGCCTGTCTCTTGTTTCTGGCATTGGCAGGGTCAGAAGAGACCTTGTCTGCCAATCCGTCCGCTTGCTCACTGAAATCGTTCTTCATTATTTCAAGGGGAGTTCCTACTCGGTAAGGTCAATGTCTCCCTGGTACATGTACTCGGACACTCCCTGCTTCATGTTCACTTCAAACAGGTCCGTAGCCACGTCCTCATTGGGCCTCTCCGTTTGAATTGGTGTCAGTTTGGCTAGTCTCTCCTGCAACTTGGCCTTCTCCTCCGGTGTCAGTTGCCTGGGTGGTTTGTTCTGGAACTTTGCTAGACGGGCCTTGCGGGCATCCAGGTTTCCAATCTGCGAAGTCAGTCGCTGTTTCGAGCCTTGTGACATCTTTTCGAAACGGTTTCTGCTCTTATCCTTGACGGAATCCCTGACAGAGTTTGCCCGATTCTTCCAGTCATCGAGGCGGGCTGCCTCGGCTAGGAGGAAGAAAAGGACGGGGAGGAGCAACGGGAGCAGTTGCATCGCTGAATGTTGACCTCTCCGAAGCAGCACCTTTTATGCGGGGCCATGTTGATACAGGAGGGTCCTTTGCAGGGAAGTATGTCTCGGATCATGGTCGACGGCCTCTTTGCGTCGCATTTGAACAATTTCTTGCAATATTGAAACAGATGGGACGAAAGAATCTGGCATTGTGCAATTGTGACACAGCGCAGCAGAGCAGATACTAAGTTCAATACTTATTGATACAGCAACAGAACAGTTCATCCAACTCCCCCACAAGTCCCGGAGGATATAGAGGAACAACACTGACTTTGGGAGTCTACCTCGCCCATATAGTCAACCTCTCAAACCATCCATTTCTCCGAGGAAAAGAGGAAACCCCGAAGAATATATTCAAACAATTGTGAGTTCTATTGAACTGGTTGGTACCCAGGAATCCAGGCAAATGCTATTCTACCGTAGTGTCCGAAGATAAATAACTTTCAGGTGAACTGATTATTATTTCATCACAGCTCAAACTCGATTGCATGACCCTGACAGCAATAGATTCCAGTGCAAGCAGCTCCGAGAGGAAGAGCGGTTTCGCGAAATGTTATCATCTCTAGCGTATCTCTGTTCCCACGCTGTAATTGCTTCCAATGCTGGGCAAATGACTTTTAAAAGTTTCTATGCGACAGTTGCCAATTGAGATGGTATTGGTCAAACTCGGCGTACCGTTAAAGTAAAGCTTTAACTGGTTCTGGAAAATACGGTAGACAGTTAGATAGGTTATGAAAATAAGGAGAACAGAATACCCGTAAAACATCAATAAAAGTAGAGCCTAGCCTTCTTGTCAGCGTCTCCCCAAGCTTTTATCTCATCTTTTGGATAGTTGCTGATTATTTGAATTAGAAAGCAGGATATTTTCCCGAGAAAAGCCGTCGCCGGACACTTTCAGCAATTCATCCAAGCGAACCGTGAAATCCTGGACAACCGGGCACCGCATCAGATTAAAGCCACTCGAGGTCGGCATCTATGTACACCTGGCAGGTGTCTCCCTCCAATGTTTTCTCCCTCAGCTGGAGGATGACTCCTCCTTATTCACTTAATAAATGTCGACCTACTTACCGCAAACCTGTTATTGTAGCAATTATCGTAAGTTTGCTAACCATTTTAGTGAATAGAAAGACTTTTAGCTAATAATTCTGTACTGGCTATTAGTCCTGCCGATAGTCCGACCAGCGGCCAATGTTGTCAGTAATAATGTTTGTAAGGAGCCGGTGGTTGGAGACATCACAGTAAGCAAAAGAATAGTGGCCGATGATTACACCCTAGCCGTTAGAAAGGCCATAAAGAGGATAAAGAAGAACCAAGGTCAGTTTAAAACGTGCAAAAAATTACAAGCACTGCAGACAGTCTTAATCCGAACGTGGTCACTCCGTTTGTCAGCGTTAACGGAATACATAGGGTAACAACATCCTGTAATACAAGTTAGAACCGTTCAGATTGCTCCAAAATACAACCTAGCCGCTTGTATCAATGAGAAAGTCATGTGCACATTGACCCAAGCCATTTTCTGCTATCTCTACGACTCCGAGTGTTTTGTTTCCAATAAAAAGAACATCACCAAGGAGACGTGGAACGGCCGCTTCTGCGAGAATCGGAATGAGTTCATCGGAGCAAAACAAAAGCACCGCGGTGTCTCGCAAAGCCCTCTGACCCTTTTTATGGTAAGAGATCCCGTGGAGAAGTTTTTGAGCGCGTACTCTAATAAATGCCTACTGTAAGTACCGTTTTCTCTTAATTCAAAACAGACAAAGTTTAGAGAAGACGCCCAAGGAGAGACTTCGTGCTTCAATTGTCGAAATGGAGACGTGCTCTGTGCTGTCGAGCGATTCCACGATGAAATCATGAGATACGCTTCGAAGAACTCATTCTCACAAAACAATTTCAACAACATTATAAATCTACACTTTTGGCCGCGGACATTCAGTACTCTGGCTTCTCACGCACTACCATCAATTTGGTTAGTACTTTCAATTGAGGGTACCCTGTGAAATTGCTAACAAGACTTCTATTTTCTCAAATCCATGAGCGATCGGATTTTTCCTTCTAAATTTGGGAATTCCAAGTCTTTTTGACCACAAAACAGTTCAATTTTCGTTTTCTAAGCTGTTCCTGGGTAAATATTGGACGGATCTGTGACGAAAGCGACACCTTTCACTGCGTTTTCCACCCAAAAAACGCCTGGCAGAAGAAGTGCTGGATCTGTGAACATTTTTATTTCCAGTTTCTTACATATTCTGCTTTCAGGCGCTGTGAGATATTTGAAGAGTACAAAAACTACTTTTTCGTGAGATATGGCGAAACTCCCGAAGAGGAAAATGAAATGTGGAAGACAATTTTACACCTGTTCCGGGATCACGGGGTAGAAGAAGAAAAACTGCAATATATCAGTAACGCTGTCCGTAGTTAGTTTCGCCTGTTTTCTTCATACTCTATACTTTGTAGGACGATCCGCACTGGCGACAAAACATCGAAAAGAACGAACAGAAACTGCCAAAAAGTTGAGGAACAGTCGGAAACACATGCACCTCCTCCGAGAAGTATATTATTATGATTCTATTATTTTTGACTATCCGTTGCCATAAATATGATCTCCGCGGGTCTCGCTTTCTTATGGAAAAGAAGCAACACAGGTCATTTTGATCAGAATGCGATTCCTTCTTTTGTCTGCCCAGATCAGGTACAGCAATAAAGAAATGAAACACTCTCACGGCCGATACCATCTCTGCCAGTCTGCAAATATGCATCTTATCGCAGTTCCGTCAGTGTTCCAAGAATACGAAAGTCTCTTCTAACATACCTGACACCCAACCAGATGATGACTTTGTTGCCTTGTCAAAGGGTGATATCTTTCATCAGACGTTTGAAACGGATGTATAGACTCTGTCGTAATGTGTTGCGTTGCGCGTTATCTCCCCATCTTGTCCTTCATCTAGTAGAGTAGAGACGGAAAGAGGCGAGCCAGAAGGAAAAATGGAACAATATTAATGGTATCACTCTGTTTGAAGTTCTGCATCCATATCGTGGTGTACTCAGGTACCGATCCGACATACTGAACCTTTGAAAAGATTTTGGTTAAAAGCAGAAAAAAACGATTCCTATTCTGATCTGCATGGACCTGAACTCACCTTCCGCCTAGACATAAACTTCAGGACCACACTGGAAACGGCTAAACTTCAGGATCACACAGGAAACGGCACGTACCCGATTATCTGAAAAGATACGGGCTGTCGACATCTGTCTTTAAAGTCTTTAAATTCTTTAAAAATTTTAAATTAAAGAATATCCACTGGAGAATGCCCGTTTGGGGAACAACAAATTTCCACCAGAAAGAAACTCAAAGAAAGTGGCGAAAGTCAAAAGGACGTCGTTAGATAATATGCCCTTGGTTGAAGCTAAAAATTCAATAAACTTTCCGCTACATGACAAACAGTGTCTATTGCAGATTTTACACTATTTTATACTACGTTTTAACGTTTTACGTTACACATATTATTCAAGAATTTTTCCACTCTACCGGAATTAAAAGCAGTGTTGCTATGTCTATTTCGGGCGGGCGATTAGATCGCGAAAGTTTTCGGAGAACGATTGGGATGTAAAACGACTTGCAATGTCGTGATGTGTCAGCAACGGTTGGAAGACGCGGAAAGACTGGGCAGGGTAGAGCTAAATAACAGAACAAATGGTATTCAATTCATTGGAACACAGAAGACACAAGCCACACTCAACCACAATAGTGTTTGGAGCCCATATATCCCAAAACAAGCCAAACATCCCAGCTGACAGCTGTACCTTGATCAAACAATCCCTGCTAGCTCCTCTGAAAATGATCTCATTGCGAAGCTCCAAGTGATCAAAACAATATTTAGACAATGACCTCATTTATTATTACTACAGCGTGTTTTTTCTATAAAAAATCACTATAAAATGACTCTGGTTGGATCGGATGCTGCAGCCACTTTCCATGCTCTTTCATATCCTATTTGCCCTCGTTGGGTGGGCTCTGGCCCAATACGTCGTCAGTCCTTATTATGGCGGCTACAGTAACTACGGTTCAACATCAATTCTTCCCTATGGAGGAGTTTATGGAGCTGGATATGGCTATCCCTCTACTGGTACTGCTCCCTATGGCGCCTATCCGTATTATGGCTACACTGGAACTCTCCTGGGTGGCGGATACGGCTATCCCTCTGGATATCCTTACACCGGAATGGGCACTGGCTATCCTTCCGGATATCCATACCCCGGAATGGGCACTGGCTATCCCTCCGGATATCCATACCCCGGAATGGGCACTGGCTATCCCTCCGGATATCCATACCCCGGAATGGGCACTGGCTATCCCTCCGGATATCCATACCCCGGAATGGGCACTGGCTATCCCTCCGGATATCCATACCCCGGAATGGGCTCCGGATATCCAGGAATTGGTACAGGACTTGTAGGAGATCCGACTGGAGGTCCCGGTGGAGTTGGACCCATTACAGGTGTCGCACCCGGAGGTGTTGTTAATCCAGGAGGAACGGCTTTGGTAACCAACCCGGCGGTTATAACAGCAGGAGCCTCAGGGATAATGGGAGCTATGGGAGTGACAGCTATTACTGCTAGCAATATTGTCGGAACAGAAATGTAAGTTTTTGTTTTGTTTCAAAGCGAGCAAGGAGCCAAGACAGAACACAGTAGAAAGATAGTAAAGGGTGTCGTTTTCAGTCCGGGAACGTTTACCATCGGAGATACTTTAATCGTTACCGGATTCACACCTGGCTGCTGCCCACCAGGTCTCAGACAGGACGACTCTGTTTGGAGTGTGAATCTTCTCTCCGCAGCCCAAGCTCCCCTGGTCCATATGGCTGTTAAAGTCGGCTGGACACGTTTTACCATCAACAGTGCTATCAATGGATGGACAGGGGCATGGTACCCACCACGACCAGCCATACAGGCTTCCCCCTTCCGGCCCAATTCACCCTATACTATGCAGATTACAAACACTGCTACTATTCTTTCAGTAAGTTATTTTTTTGTCCAAAAGATGAGAAAAGAGTGGAGCAGTGGGCCTACAATAATTTTCTTTCAGATTTTGATAAACAACCTTCCCTATAATTATCCAAATGTGGCAAGAACTGGTCTCAATGGCTACGCGGCTTTGGGATTCGTTGGATATGATAAAGGACAGGTGTGCTCGGTTACCCTGGTCCGTGGCGGAGTCAGCACCGTCATTGCTATTGGAGCATCGCCTCTTTGTCAAACTGGAATTGTTGGATAATCCACACTATATTTTTGTACATATACTATGAAAGATAAATCACTTTTACCTCGCTATGGTCACCGCTTTAAAAAAATTAAAAGGCTCAAGGAGCAATCTTCCCCGAGCCATCCAATTATATGCTTCTTTATTATGTTTATTTATTAATTATAGAACTACATAACACGAACGGCCAGAAAATGAAAGAATAAAACAAATGGAAAAGAAAGATAATAAAATGGAGCTTATTCTTCGCAGGACTCCTCCATTTTGGTAGTCGAACATTGGCTCATACTCTTGATCTCTGCCCTGGCCAGTTATACCGCTCCTAATAAGCGTACTATATATAAAACCGGATTATTACATTTGGGTTACGTCGTGCTTCTTTAAAAGACCCTTTATAATGCTCCTGTACTGCGGGGTAACTCTCCTCAACATCTCAGGAGTCAAATGGGCTCCATCTTTTGTATAGGCCAGATAATTTGCTCTATTGTAGAAATAGTAAGTATCGGTTTCCTTTTCGAAGAATTTCTGTATATTTTTAGGTAAAAACAGAAGGTGTAAAGACGTTTTCACCTGTTGAACATCATTGTATTGGCAGTTACTACAATTTAGAGCTGCTAGACGGCGTCTATGATGGAATTGCTGCTCTTCTGTTTTCTTAAAAAGGTATACGGTAACTCGTTTAGCATAAATCTCACAGCTCTGGACATTTTAAGATCTGATAGATCATAATTTCCTGTATAAAACCGTTGTGCAATAGTGTGGGATACTTGAAACCCGCTCCATAGGTAAGGAAAATCAATGATGACTTCTTTTGCTCGAGAACTAGAATGAAATTGTTTTTATGAGTCTGAAACGGACCGAGCTCACCTATAGAAGTTCAAATGCTCTTGGAATTGCTGAAATATTCTATCTTCAGCCTTATTTTCTGAATTGAACGGGGCGAGTATGTCAGGTTCTCTGAAAAAAATACCAATCTCCTTAGAAACAGACGCATGTTTCAAGACAACGTTTTGTTTTTGAAAAGTAGCTGCCGTAAAACTTACATATGACCGTAAATAATCCAAATGATGTCGGGTTTCATCATTTCAACTACCTTATGAGCCGCAACGGTATATTCCGGAAAAGTTGCTGGATGAATTACCATCGGAACCGAGGCTGAATAGTCATCCTACTCGTTTTCTATCATAATCAACCTACCAGCTCTTGCATACAGGCGGAGCTCTTTATATCTTCCATTAAAAAGTGGGTGAAGCAGGGGGAAGGCCCGATACGCTATGGAGTTTCCAATAATGAGGATTTTCAATGAGCCATTGGAATACTGTAGGTTTATGGAAGATTAGGGAGGAAAGGAAGCCCTACGTCTTGGGATCTCAATAGCTGTGCGTCGGTGTACTTGGTCCAATCATCAGTAACATTGTCTGGCTGGCCAGGAAGCGGGAAAAAGACTTTCTCGTGTTCGACAATGTTCCAAGCAATAATTTCATCAACATCTGGAGTAACGAATGCCTGTTCCGGTTATAATGACTAACCATGTCCTTCGAGCTTTAAACCAGTACGAGCTAGAGGATAGGAGAGGTAGATGTTACGGCTAAAGTAGATGAAACCAACACAACCAATACAAATTAGGAAGCCGGAAAGAGCCGACCAGGTAATTATTGGTTTCTGAATTAATCAGATAAGAACTTAAAAAACTAAACCTCGATAAATGAATGGATCAAAAAGGTAACCACAAATATAGCACCAAGAAGATAGATTGTCTCTGAACTTCTTTTTTATCGAAGAGCTCAAAAAGACTGGCCTTGAGTTGAAAAAGTAACGGGATGATAATATTTGTAAGCCGTAATAATGGGCCAGTGTACCAGATACATGGTGTAACTGATGTCTCCTATGTATATCAGCACCTTATTCGACAATATCGCTCCAGGATTAGGTTTATTAGAGGAAATTATATAAGCTACTAGGAAGCAGGAGAGAATTCTATAAATTGAACTTAATGATAGGAAGGAACCTTACCGAGCGACGTGTTCTTTTCCAGGGAAGTGAGGATTCCAGAGGGCCAATCCGACAAGGAAGACGATAATCAGGTTATTTAAACAGGAGCCTTGGTACTGTTCCTTCTTCGGCGATTCCTCACTATCATTTAATTTCTCATATTTCCTTGTGTCGATGAAGTAAGGTAAAGGGTCTTGTAAGCACACTATTCCGAGCAGAAATTCCCATACCCTGCAATTTCAATTATCCGTGGAGCTTGAACCGCGCCAACCTGCTGAATAACATAAAGTACGACACTTTTCCAGGTGTTAAAATTTGAGAAAGACATGAGATGAATATGGAGAGAAGGAGGAGAATATTTCTGAAAGATTTGCTCTTTTTGAATACTGCAATTCTTCTCGTTCTGCTCTCGAGCAACTTGAGCCTTACTATAGTTCTTTTCCAAAAAATAGGGATACAGTAATTTGTATCTGTTCGAGACCATTTGGGATCGGAGAACAAAATCGCTAAGTTTGCCTGATTTTCAAGAAAACCCTGATTACTGTATCCCTATTTTTTGGAAAAGAACTATATTTACCTGGTTTTCGTCGAAAATTGATGACTAACAAAGATTATAAAAGGAGCAATGAGATAGAATTGTATTTCTATGGCTAGCGACCAACAATGAGTAAAAAATCGTGTTTCCGCTATCTTTAAAAAAGTTAAATAAATTCGAAGTCCCTTACTTGCTCCCAGTAGTCCTTCCATTTAAACATGGGGGCGATATTAGTTGCAAAGGTAAGAGTCCATTTTATGTCACGCAGGAGCTGCTCCCTATCCGGAAGAATTATAAGAAATGTTGATCCTGAAAATTAATTTAGCCAAGTTTGTTAAAGAAAGTTACTTACCTATGTACACGAGAACCACAACAATATAATAGAGAGGAACTATTCTTCTGAATCTTCGGGTATAAAATTGAACAAGGCTTGCTCTGGAGAGAGTTTCTTTAGACAAAATGAGGGCCATTAGGTAGCCCGACAAGACAAAAAATCTGAAAAACAAATGGCAAAAGGAAAATAAGAATAGGTACATATCAACACCGACGAAGCCGAGGGAAAAGGCATCTGGCTGAAGATGGAATAACACAACGAGTAGAATGGCTATACCACGGAGAGATTGAAGATCTAACCTTTTCATTTGGAGTGACCGAAAAGAATGGAAGAAGGTTAAGGGGAGAAGGACTTTTGTTCTGGAGAGATGAACTGTTTAGATACTTGACATACGCAGCATAGTAGATCTCAAATCGGGATCTCGCGCAAGTTGGGGGCATCATTTCTTGCGAGTTGAGTCTGAACACACGCGCTTTTCTACAAGCCAATTCAATCCGGACAGAAGAAAACCTCGGTAATAGAACCTTATATTTTAGGAAGTGTCGCCTACCTCTGACAACGTATCTCGATACCTATATCCCGGGTGCAAAAGGGCATAGAAACTGTTACGGCACTTGTTTTCAGTTTCTGTGAAACATTTCCCTCGGCGGTGCAGTGAGGCTGAAAAAATAGGGCAAAATCGGCAAAAACGTCCTCCAACTGTAAACAAGCGCGGGTTTCCGAAAGATGTTCAGATTTCTTTTAGTTGATCTATGGTATCACTTTCATCTTTTTTTCAGGGGTTTACTTTTTTGCTCCAGGGGAGATAACATGCGTTTCTCTGCTTCTGGGAATATCAAAAACCGTACAAGGAATACCATTTTTTGGATAACCGAAGCATGCCTCTCGTTGGAGTCTCTCATCTTGATACTTCGTGAAAAATTCTCGATTACGACTGGTAGCTGTGAACGACCGGTTGCTCACAAAAGCGAGATTGCATCTACCCTATTATTATTCGAGATTGCATCTACCCTAATATTATTCGAGATTGAATCTACCCTATTATTATTTGAGATTGTATCTACCCTAATATTATTCGAGATTGCATCTAACCTATTATTATTCGTTCTTCAGAAACCTTCAAAATATGGAAAACCATTTTACTCTGCAATTCTGTCCGATCACAATTTGTTGAAGATAGGAGCATGCCAAAGATGACCGAGAAGAGCAATGCCCCGTCAATGACACTTTTCAAATGCTCCACTTTGCAAATCGCCGCGTTTTGGAACGATTCTTGTAATCCAGGACGTGCTGGGTAGGACGAAACAGATTGGTATCAACTTTTGGCCGTCAAATGAAGATTTTGACCCTGCCTTACAGCCAAACAACCGTCATATACGGCTTACAGGATCCCGCCATGTCTTTCATATGGCATTGTTTAATTGCTCTACTTTTATTCACGATGGGTTTATTTCTATCAACTACAATAGATAGCTACACATATTATTCTTCAACAGAGTACGTAGTGGTAGAGATGGCTAGATCAAAAACTTCAGGATATTAGAAATGCCTTATTCGACATATTCCTCAGCCGCTACCGAGAAATTACCGAGGAGTGGAAGTCTTCTTTGCTGGGTTCTCACATCACCGAAATATTTCAACACCAGAGTAAGTCATCTACAAAACGCAGGACTCCGACGTCAATGGGGATTGTCTGCTTGTTTGTTTGTCAGATAGGACAATGCCCGACGGGGTAAAGGGATTGATTTCCAAATCCCAGGCGCCCGTTTAGCAAACGCGGAAAAGGCCACCACAGGTCAAATCGGATAATTTGTGGTAACGACAGCCGGTGGTTGCCGGTTTCAGGTCCGCTGGTTTCAAATTAAATCATCTCCAGTGAAAGATGATCCCCAAGACAATTCGCGGGCCCGGAGCGCACGTGAACCATTCTAGTTTAAGTTCATGACAGGATACGAAAAATACCGCTCGAATTCTTTTTTTATTGTTCTCTGGTATAATTTTCCCGTTTGTAGGTGCCCGCTGTAAATGAAACATGGCTAGAAAGATGTGCCCACGGCCAGTTTTTCACAACTGAACCAATAAGAGATGAATCAATTCCCTTCACCACTGTTTTTTCTGGTCTAAATGATGAATATGAGAAACTGTTTTATAAGACGATGAGAGGATTCTATTACTCGTATCTCTTCATATCGCAGGACTTTGATTGCACATGAAGGTGTCATTCTCTTTTCAACAGAGCTAATGCTTTCTTTTTAGGCGGACGATACGTTGTTGTAGAGCATTTGAGAGAATACTTGGAGCAGTTCAACGCCTCTGAACCTTATTATCTTGGCTATCGGTATAAGTCCCTTGTAAGATGACAAGTAAGATAAGAAGACAAATTTTACAGAAAAATGGGTACAATTCTGGTGGAGCTGGCTATGTTCTCTCGAATGGAGCAGTGAAACTCTTTGTGCAGGAACTCTACCACAACCGGACACTTTGCCCCTACGATGAGAATGAAGACATCGGACTAGGGAGGTAAATTAGCGTGTTCTGGAACTGGAGACGAATATTTTAAAGATGTCTGGCAAGTCTCGGAGTGTATCCAATGGACACAAGAAATTCCAACGCGCAGCATCGATTTCTAGCTGATTCAATCCGGTATCATTATGAACTCTCTGAAGATGATCCGATGTACATCATGTGACCAGAGAAAAGGGTAGAGTGTCTTTAGGGTTGCTTATTTTTTAACTGTAGAAATATGAGGCGTTTGCTCCCGAGCTCATTACAATGCATCATCAAACTCCCGACGAAATAAGGATGATAGAACTTCTGTTATATGGCTTGAACAGTCCGAAATTGTCCAAGTATCACTCTACGAAAAAATGATAATAATAATTTTTGCCCCACTTTTAAATGCCTACTATAGATCTAAAAGACAGCTCGATTGTTACAGGTAAAAATGGTAGTATATTTTTTGGCAGAGAGGAGAGGAAAAGAGTAGGATACAATTGACAAGTGTATGTGTGCTTCCATTCGCCCCAAAAACAATCCAAATATTTCCGAGGACAGCCGAACCCAGATCAAACATCCCCTCCTGCCTTTTTTTTCTGGGAATGCTTTCGCATAAAAATTCCAACTGACACACAAATATATTTATCCAATGACCTCACTTATTATGTTTTAAAAAAGTCCCTATAAAATGGCTTTGAATAGAACAAAAACAACTACCACTTTTCATGGAAGTTCTTATTCTTTTGGCCCTTATTGGGTCGACTTCGGCTCAATACCCAGTCAGCCCCTATTATAGTACGACTTCAACAACATCAATCTATCCCTATTATGGAGGATACTATGATACCGGCTACGGTTATCCCTATAGTGGAACTAGCGGCTATAGTTATCCCTACACTGGGCCATCTAGTTATGGGTATCCATATACTGGATCAACTGGGTACGGTTACCCTTATTTTGGAAATACTGAGTACGGTTATCCGTATTCTGGAAACACAGGATATGGTTATCCTTATACTGGAAATAGCGGTTATGGTTATCCCAATACTGGAACAAGTGGTTATGGTTACGGTAGCTATCCTTATTACGGTTATACTGGAAGTCTCCTGGGCGGTGGTGGATACGGCTACCTTAATGGATATCCGTACACTGGAATTGGAACAGGAACGGGAGTTGGGACCGGCATCGTTGGAGACCCGACTGGAGGTACGGGAGGAGTTGGAGTCATTACTGGTACCGCACCCGGCGGTGTGATTGGCGTTGGAACGATCACAGGTGGTACGGGACTTACATCTCTTTCTAGCACTATCCTCGGAGTGAATATGTGAGTTTTCCCTTAAAAAAAGTCGAACAAAGATCAACTTTCAGTCCAGGAACATTCACAACGGGCGATACCCTGATTGTTACTGGAATCGCTCCCAATTGTTGCCCAGCAGGAGTCCAAGCAGGCCAAGGTGTCTGGAGTATCAGTCTTCTCGCTGCGAACTTGTCTCCCATTTGCCACATTGCCATAAAGTCCGGCTGGAGAAATTTGGTCATCAACAGTGCTCTAAATGGCTGGAACGGTGTATGGACTTCACCAACTCCACAGCTTCAAATTTCTACCTTCAGTCCTAATTCACCCTACACTGTACAGTTCACAAATCTGCCTACTGGCCTTTCGGTAAGTTCGTTGGCCTGTAGTTTTACCAAAAGCAGTCACCCATCCTTGAAAATCTAAAAATTGCAATTTGTGTTTTTCAGATCCAGATGAATAACCAACCCTACACGTATCCCCATATGCTCGGTGGTGGTGTCAATGTCTACGCTGCCTTGGGCTTCGTCGGTTATGCAACGGGACAGGTGTGCAGTGTTGTTCTGATCCGTGGCGGAGTCAGTAATGTCCTCGCTCTTGGATCATGTGCAACCGTTGGATAATAATTATCTTGTCATTTCTTTTTGTACATAAACAATGGAAAATGAAGAATTCATAGCTCTCAAATTATCAACGTTTTACAGCCATTATGGGCCAATGTACCCTCCAGCTTCGCTCCAAAGCGGCAAATTTCTTGTCGGATAGCTTCCATTTTAAAAGATCGACAGTTCCTTTTCCTTCAGGAATCGATCCTTCCGCACTGACAAGCATTTCTATTTCTAGGCAAGCAGCCAACATGCGGGTTAATGAAGCGAACCCGCCCGATTCCTGTGATTTCAGAAAGTCGGGACTATTTGAAAGATCGCCTGCATTCTTGACAAGAACATGTTTCATAGTCATTCCAAGGGAATCATCTTTTTTTTCTATTTTACAAACGAAAAGGTTTCTGTTAGCTTATGTTTAACGCATATTCCTTTGGCTACCAGTTTTAACTGAGAGGTCTTAAAAGAGGACTTCATAAATTCGGTGCCCAAGAGTGATCAGGACGTGATGAAACATCAAAGCAGCAAATGACCTCAACTATAAATCTGTAATCTTCTGATACCGCCGAACAGACAGGTGGACCAAGGCGAACAATAGATGGTAATCTTATTTTATGCCTCCGATCAGACTGCCTTCAATACAACAAATATGTGAAATAGGGAATAGGTGAAAGTAAGAAGATGCAACTCTGGATCTCCAAGAAAATTACTAGTAGACGGAGATCTCCCCATTTGCAGAGTAGGACGACCGACTGACAATTTGTTGGATAATTCTGCCAGAAACGGCTCGATCTCTGGGGCGTATGTGAGATCCAAGAATTTTTCGTTATTCTGGTTTTTAACCTTGACTATCTTTCCAGATCTTGCCAACTATTGCCGTAGATTATAATCGTCTCTCACTTGGATACCTGGCAGGGAGGGATCTATTTCTATTCCCGTCCGGAGATGCGGAAGTTTC
Organism: Oscheius dolichura; assembly: GCA_932521035.1. Lineage (NCBI taxonomy): Eukaryota > Metazoa > Nematoda > Chromadorea > Rhabditida > Rhabditidae > Oscheius > Oscheius dolichura. Next base: position 9,495,017 of record OW051495.1, read on the forward strand.
GCAACCAGCTGTTTTCTGCTGGGGCTTCTCTCTTTTCGACCAAACGCGCTTCCCCTGTACTGTTTTTCGTTATTTTTGGATTAATTAATTTGACTATTTATTGTTATTGCTATTACTATTATTATTCGTCCCTGCAGCAGTTTCAAAAGGCTAGAAGACTTTGGTAAGTCCATCTGGCGGCTGGATAGTTTTAAGAAACTCCCGAGCCGTCTATTGTTTCTTCTTTTAGGAGCAATTGTTTACACTCCCATCATGAGGAAGAGACTAAAATTGGCAAAAGAGAAATAAACGAAGCCAGATCTAAATGGATGATTGTTACTTCAATACAGTATCCCACCAAAGATATAGAGGTTTAGAAACTTTCTCGCTAGGCAATAATTGTTTTTTTAGAATCTGGCCAACCAACCGGGATGGCAACTTCTCGTAGTGGCCGACGTTAAAACTCCCGCCAATTGGAGCTACCCTAATGTTGAATTTTTGAGTGTCGACCAACAGGAGATGCTTTTTGGCCAGTTCAAAATACCCTATAACAGCTATACAAGAAAGAATTTGGGATATTTGTATGCCATTATGAAGGGGGCTGAATGGATTTATGACACGGATGATGACAATAAACCCTACGGTAAGTTTCTACCTTTCCTGACAGATCGGTGCTGCTTTTAGGGCTTGGTCTTGATCAGTTTGACTACTCTTCTACAGTAAGCGGTCTAACCTACGCTCCTTCCGCGTCTGCCAATCTCTCGCAGAAATTATTCAATCCTTATCAATTTTTCGGCTTTAAAAACATGTGGCCGAGAGGATTCCCTCTGGAGTATTTGAAAAACCACAAAAATGGACGGGACCAGATGATCTCCTGTCGGAGAATGAAAACACCAGCGGTTCAACAAGGACTAGTCAAGGCGGATCCGGATGTCGACGCCGTTTATCGGTAATTACTTGATGCCGTACACTTTGTGACAACGCAGCATATCAGATTGATCCATGCGGACCAGGATAAGGGTTTGAATGTTGAGTTCAACAATCTCGCGCCTCCAATAGTCCTGAATTCGGAAAGTTTCGCCCCTTGGAACTCGCAGAACACCCTCTTCCACTACAACGCCTTCTTTTTGCTGTACCTTCCGACAACTGTAGCTTTTAGGTAGCAATTTCTTTCTTTTAAAAAGAAGTACGGTTGCAGAGTGACCGACATTTGGAGATCTTACTTCGCTAACAAGCTTCTCGCCCTTATTGGAGAAAACATGGCCTTTTATCCGACAAATGCCGTCCAAATAAGGAACGCTCACAACTATTTGAGCGATTTTCATCAAGAAATGTAGGCATTTTGGTTTAATTTAGCTAGAAGAAGTTTAGAGACGTTTATGAAAAGACGGGAAAGATCATAGCGCTTCTGGATAAATGGAAATGCCGACACGATACAATTCAAGCCTGTACTTTGGAATTGGCCGACTTATTTGTGTAGGTTGCTCGTTTGTCTGGAGAGACTCTTTGACTGTTCCAACTGCAACATCGTCTTTCTAGGGATCAGCAGTTCTTTGAGAAAGAAGATCGCTATCTACTTGGAAGGTGGATTGATGAATTGACGCATGTTGGCTATGGGTTTCCTCGAATGTCTTCATCTTCTTCCTCTAATTTTGCCATGAACGAAGAAGGGGTGCCAAACAATTGTCGTGCAGCTCATCTTGATCTCGGAACTGACATTTACAATTCTGAAAATGTTTTGTTTTCTCCTAGAACTATTTATCCCGATTTTTAGGATATCACACGAGCTGTCGATGCTCTAAACGACTTTGGAGAGATAGTAGAATGGTGTGAAGGTAAGGCGGACTTCGATATACCCATTTTCTACCGTTTCAGGGTCAGTAAACGTTTCCTTTCCCTCCCCGAAGGCGTTTTCTCAACATTTCCATAGAAAGAAGTCATTGCATCAAAAAAAGAATACTGTATGTTACCCCCTGCTTCATATCTGTGTCTAATTATTTCAGGTATTGGTTCTCATTAATAATTTCCCTTGGCAAGCACCTAAATCTTCTTCTGCGCCTGCTAACAGACTTCTTCAACAATTATCCCAATTCTTGGAACTGGATCACCCTTCTTCCCTGGCTGCCATCGGGATTCTTCAACGACTGTATGCTCCCTTCTTCAAGACCGTTATATTTTGTGGAACATGGACGAATGATTACGAAACAACTGGGCAGTTAGATCCATTGGAACCTCTAAACTTTGTGAACATTACCCTGGATGAAATGAGAGGAGGAAAGTCTTATGGTTACTGTATATCAAAAATAAGAGACCTGAGATTGCAGAATGTGACGGGTGAGTGCATTTGGAATGCCTCGTTGTCCGGACAAACCCCTTACCCGTTTCTAGATATTGACAGAGATTCCACATTCAGGTTATTATTTTCTGGCGGATGATGCAATTTTTAACTTTTGGCATGATCTTCCTCTAGACGAAGTAATCAGTCCTGTGGTAACCATGAAGGACAGCATTAATTGGGAGCCGGAAACCATAGAAGACGTTCTAAAACTTATTGAGGTGAAATACAAGGACGGCGAAATTGTCCAGAAGACATGGGAAAAATATAAAGAAGGGGTACGTGGAGATTATAATTTTAACTTCATGACATTTCAGTTGATACGGAATAACGGTGAAATTGATATCAGAACTCATTTTCTCAATGAAAATCGGGCAACTCTCTCCGATTTTTTGTATCTTCCGGCAGAACAAGTTAATTATTTTGCCAATTGGATGGAACTGTTTGTGGAAGCCCAAGTTTTTGTGGAGACTGCTTTTGGCAAGATAATGGACTCCATCACCTACACAAGGCAAGCCATTTTCTTCCTCAAACCTGGATGATTTAGAGGAGGAAATTTTACATATTTATGGGATGGAAAACGAGATCGTGTCTACGATTTGTACAAGAAAGAACTACTGGGTATACATCCGGTGAAATTGAGTGCAGTTCATGGGAAAAGAACTACCAGAGACCGGTAACAACTGTTACGGGGTAAAGATAATTATTTCAGGTTCTGTTCTACCGTGATAAAGACATTTGCAGAAGAGATTTTCAGTAAGATGTAACGGGTAGAAATGTTTGATCTCAACATATTTCCATTGTGGCTTGAGTAAAAATAGGCATGACCCAATTTCGCTGTATTCAATATGCTGAGACAGTGCTGCCAGCAAGGATCGTTTGGTCTTCCTATTCTCGAAAAAAATTGTTGCATTTTGCCCCTTCTAATTCTCTCGACAACTAAATGGCAGGGTGGGCTGTGTCATCGCTTGACGGTGCTGCAAACCACAAGAGATTTGTTTTCTGCTTCTACGACTAATATTTGGAAGTCTAGTGAAAAGAGATTAAGGGCATACTCGTACTTAATCTGGATAAACTAGAGACGTCGTTGACGTAAGAGAAAATTTTTAGTGAATGACGAGAGAGAGAGAGAAGAATACGTTTCCTGAATGTTAATGGCCAGTTCCAGGAAGATGGCATGTGTCAGCAAGTAGATGGGATTACCGTAAATTAAATGGGCAGACCACAAATTTGGCAAATAAATGGATCTTTCGGGAATCTATACAAGCTACGGAAGGTAATGTTGATGATTACCAGAAGAACCACAGGCAAAACTGACTGAAACGAAGGCTTCCAGTAGTCGAGGCATGTCCGGAGATACGGTAAGAGAGGTGAATTAAGTTCAACGAGTTTATTTGATCTACGGTAATTAACAAAAAAAGTTATCGTAGGATTACATACAAAAATAGAGATAAAGTATCAAAGGTTCAATGAGACGACGCTTGAGACGGCTGGATAACAGACAGAGGAGTTGTTCCTGTTGTATTATTCACGACTACAGTAGTATCTTTCTCCGAGTAACCTAAAAACAGGTTTAAACCTTTATCAACCCTTTTCCTTACATAGCTTCCGGATAGGACTGCTGATCAGTCTTCTGAATTCCTTATTGAAGAATAGAATGATCAATCCGTCGGTGGTGTGAACACAGCTCCAGGCCAGAGACGTTAAGATCCAGAAAATCCATCGATTATCGAAAAAGTAAGCACATAGGACAAAATACGTGCTGAGTTCCACCACGAAGACCAACATTTGGAGGATAGCCTGTTTGAGGAAATTGATCTCCCTCTTTCGCCGGGCTACTTGGGCCTGGGAAACGGCTGCGGACTAAAATTTTTCATCAGTTTTTAGAAGGAAAGAAGGAAAGTACCACTTTATTCAGACGGTGGACATTGACTACGGTAATGAAATCAATTATTCCTATTAAGACAATGAGGCTGGTATCGCGGACGAAGTCACTGTACCAGGAGATATCCTCGCACGCCTAAAGTTTCCCGTTTCGGTAAGGGTGAAGATGTAAATGTGAATAGATAACTAACCGGATTAGTGGTCTCGAAAAGAAAAGCCCAGTGAGGAGCGTCAAAGACGAAAGCACACTCAGACACGATAAGGTAGTGCATAGTCGTCCCATAGACGACGGCAGTAATCCAGGTGAAAATAATAATAATCCAAGTGTTTCGTTCACTGTAATTATTCAATTTAAGTTATTCAAAAGATCACGATTAGAGCATTTTAAAGCTGAAACCAACCTGAAGACGGTCTCATAACGCATGGGAGTACAAATAGCCACGAAGCGATTGATAGAGATAAAGAAATGAGACCAGGTACAGATGTCATAACAGAACAAACTAATCCAACCGGGAACGTAAGAGTAAAAAATCAACGTCGGACTGTCTGTCCACATCACTGGAGCCACATAAAATGCAAAAATACAGCAAATAACGGTTTCCCCAGTAGCTTGACTGGCCAGTAAGCGGCCGAAGGGATTGTTCATAGTTGGCAGCTTTCTGGTGAAAAGAGCGATCGTGGTATTGCAACAGACACCGGTGAAACCAATCTATTGGGAATTCAGGTACTGTAGAGGGTAGGGACTTACAATGAAGATTACAAAAGCCGCCACATCCTTACCATAGATGGTAATTAGGGGGTAGTCTCCTTCGGCGACGGAGCCCATCGCTCCCTACTACAGTCGTGTTATGGCGTGTTTTGAAGAATGAAGACATTTTAAACTGCCGGTAAAGGTTAATCCCGGGGGAAGTGAACTGACGCTGTATGCGTCGTACACGAGGAGAGAGTGTATTCACTAGACGATCAGAAGATGAGGTACGAGATGGAATGGCAGTGCGTAGGAGGGGGATGAACTTCGGTCATCATTAATTAACGAGTTCCAAAGAGGAAAGCGAAATAGACCGTCAACAGCGAGACGTCTCAGGGGACGATGTTCATGTCATTCCTTGGTAAAAATATTTATTAATTAATTCGTTAACCGAAACACACAGCAGTGCCGATGACCATAGTGTTCATATTTTCGGTGAAAGTCCACTGCCCCATTGCGTTGCAGACATATGTAGCTGTGGCGGGCTAAAGCTCCAAATTGTGACACGTCAACAATGACTAACTCACATTTCCGAGACCCAGCATTCCTGCCTGTCCAATATCTGCTCCGTCGGGAGAGTAATTGTTGATGATGCCTTGTGTTATGGGAGGTCTCGGCGTACACGATAAGTTTAAAACGGAACAACCGTTAGCATCATTTGGACCGGGCCTGGAAAGGAAGGAAATCTAGGGATGGGTAAAAAAGGGCGAACTCACATAGCTATGGGCGGCATAGTATTCGGGTCAGTGGGATCAGAGCTGGGAAGTGTCATGGCATTACACATATTACATGCAGCAGCTAAATTAGGAAATGGGAAACTTCATAAACGGCCATTTAATGATCTGATTTATCTACTTCGGTCAAAATTGCGAGTACTCTCGAGTAAAGATTGTACAGACTCGGCCGCCCCGCTGACTAAAACACAAACCCTACCGGCAGTTGTTGTTGGAACGGTGGTTGTCGGAGCGGCAGTTGTCGGAGCGGCAGTTGTTGGGGCGACAGTTGTTGGGGCGACAGTTATTGGAAGGGTAGTAGTCACCCCAACGTTCGAAGTTCGGATGCATGAATAAGTTAAGCGAATATTATTAATCAGGAGAATAGTGGCTAGTCGGAACTTCATTAAAACTGCCCTTGCTTGAAGGGGGGTTAAGTTCGGAAGAAGAGCGGGGACGGAGCGGGGAAGAGACTGGAGGATCTGGCGGTGCCATGGAAGACTAACGGTTAAATTCATCCCGTTTTTGTCCCGACGGGCATTACAGACAAGAATCACGGGTTTTTCGACTTTGCATCTCCGCTGTCGGTCGGGATAATGCCTCTCCCTGTCGGGATAATCAAATCGCCGCCCGTATAATGTCTTCCTTTCAGCTAGCTGCAATGCTAATGTTTAAATACATCTCGTTCTTCTCTTTTTGCAGCCTTCCTCCCTGCCGAGACAGTTAGATCGTCCACCCGTAAAATGTCTTCTTTTCAGCCAGTTTTACCGTTAAGTTATGCGACGTAAGCTTATCTTGGGGCGAAGGGAACGGTGGAGATCTTCGCTCTCCTGGGTGGAAAGCGGGATTCTGACCTGCGACGGACAGCGCAAATTAAGAGAATAAGAAAGAATTATTAATTAACATGTTTCCAGCCCATTATCACAAGATAACCCGTGTTATCGGAGGTAAACTGGCTAGTCTGCTCTTTGTTAGTCTGTTTGTTTGAAAACAAGATGTACTGTTAGAAGAACGTTCGAAGTTTGTTGCGGACAATAAAGCGGGGTTAGAAGTGGGTCCAGGTGCCTCTACGACCTGCCCGAAACCCGTTGCTTTTCCGTTTTTGAGAGGGGAAATTGAGAACAATCTTCCGCTGGGTAGAAAAAAAGGGAACAACGCTACTACTATTTTTACGACGTCATTCAACTGTTCAGCGCTGATGTACCACAAAGTCACTCTTTCTCTTTCATGGTTCAGCTGCAGTAAGAATTCCAGGTTTATTGCAGTCTCTCTCCTTTTCTACTCCTGAGGATTTCAAATTTTACTGAAATCTTTGCCTATGCCAAATAGAATCCTGGTTCCGTTCCAGCAGTATTTCTAGCGTCAAAATCTAATTAGGTTCAGGTTTTGCGGCCCTCCGGATGTCCCTGAGGCTGCTGTAATAACCGTTCTAGTTCCGCCCTGGGTAAAGGCCCATGTCGGTGACGCCCTAGCCCGCGGTGGATGTGATAGAGAGTAGCTCGCCCTTCTGACTGAGGAGTCAGGCCACGCGGGAATAACGGTATACCAGCAAAGGTTGGGCAAGGAGATCACGCGATCTGTAAATGTAATAGTAGTCCTGTTTGCCTTCTGTTCTTGGGAGGAGCAAGGAGCGACGACGATATAGAGAACAGCCGGCGACGGTCGGAGAAATGCACAAAGTGACAACGATGAGATAATAAAGGAGCTTTATTAGGCTCAAATAGTAACGAGAATGACATACAATGGGGATGAGGAACCACCGGCTAGCTACACTGTGCAATCGGGAAGGCACGGGCTGAGGCAACCTGTGCTACTAGCAATAGAGTCGGAGATCTCTAGCTTACTAGCAACCGAGAGCTGCAGAGCTGCCAACCGCACGGGGCGGTTACATAGGTGCAACTGGCGCCTGCGCGGTGTTTAGCCGGCATGCTGACGCTTGGTGTCAGGGCGCACTTACTCTAGGATTTGAAGAGACTCACGGGGACGGTCGCCCTATTGCGCCTGTCCTCGACAGCCCACATGCCCTGAGCGTTACAGGTAAGAGTGGCTTGCGACGGCTGAAAATATCATATATTTGTGATGTTAATTCCCGGGTGGTAATGAGATTTTAATAATGTTGAGTTAGATCGAATTTGCGAACAGCGTGAAAGATTGTGCTCTTTTGTACAAACGCCGGGCAAGCAAACGTTCGCCGGTAAATGAAAGTTCCGCGCCGCGTTTGCATCGGTAGCTTATACATTTCTTGACTATTTTCAAAAATTCAACCAGTATCTTGAAGAGCAGATCAGGGTGGTTCTAACCAAATGGTTCTCAGCTCAATACAGAAGATTTTCTATGAACAAAAACGTGTGAATACATCGAAATATGAATGTTTGCAGTTATAGAAAAGTTTCTCTCATGTCTATATTGCTACAAACCAGTTAGTTAAAACCGCCTTGATCTGCTCTCCAAGATACTGTTTGAATTTTTCAAAATAGTCAAGAAATGAACAAGCAACAGATGCAAACGCGGAAATTTCATTGACCGGCTTCTGTACAATAGAGCAAAAGATTGCTGCCACCAAAAGTAAAAAAATAACTCACATCCTCAGGGGGAGCAGGTTCTCCTATTCCCTCATGGAAGTTAAGAAACTACGATGGGTTGTTATTAATTGGAGTACAGGTTATATGTATTGTCAGGCATCCTCCTTGAGAAACTGGGTCTCTGAAAAATTATCAATTCTCCGTAGGATACGAAAATCGGCTTGGTTAAAAAGGTGAAGAATAACTCACGCTATAACAGGCAGATGACCATTTACTTGGTCGTTCGGGTCCGTGCGAGCTTCAATTTGACCTTTCGTACAACTGTTGCAGTCTAAACATGTGATTGTTTACCACCGGGCTTATTGAATTGAAAAACAAACAATACTTTAACTTGATGCCATCCGCCTATTATATTACTGGTAAAAAGGTAAAGCATACCAGTGCCGGTGGCAGCAGTGGTGACCGGTGCTACAGTTACAGTTACAGTAGTCACTCCAGTGTCCGAAGTTCGCACACATGAATAAACTGGTCCAATATTGGTAGAAAACAGAATGGTAAAAAAAGTAGTTGATGTATTTCTTGCTTCAAGTTCAAGTGTCCCATTTTGCGGAATGCTAAAGTGTGAGATAAGAACAAGGAAGAGAACGCGATTCGGCGAAGCGGGGCTTGTTAAATACTCTTTGTTCTGGCTTCCATTTTCACCTTCGCCTCCATCGGGACAATTCGATCGTCCACCCTTGTAATGCCTGCCTTCTAGCACGGTTGACCGTTAAGCTACGTGAACTAAGCAAAACCATGGGAAAGAGAAACAATGAAGACCTTTGGGAGCCAGTCTCTCTCTCACTTTTAAGAGGATCATCGTGGCTCCGAAAACAACCGATCGACTGTCATACCGAGGAAGCTTCCCAGGGGTTCAAACGCTGCTGAACACGATAGTGCCCTGTAAATTTCTCTAGAGCGTCGACCTGTTTCGTAACCCCGATAAAATGGGGGTGGAACTAAAAATATGACTGTGTTAGTTAGCAAATCTTGATGACCAAATTTTATTACTGTTTTTTTCACAAAACTGGTATTCACTGGAATTCCCGCTCATAGCAGAGACGGTTAACTTCCCAATCGAATCAGAAGTTCTTTCAAAACAGAAGAAGTTTCTTGTTTTTGCAGCTTGTTTCCTTGTGGAGCCACCCTGTATAAAAGTTCGTGGATAAGCCGTATCTCCTCTGCGGTCAAATGATGCAATGCGATGAGATTCTTGTGGAATATTGAATATCCTCGATGTTCCAAGGGATCCATTAGGAAACGTTTGGTAAGGTCGCCTCGAAAATGATATTCCGGCCTCCAAGGAAGAAACCTCTGCCGTCCTTTTTCATCTCTTGTGTCTCTGGAAACAAGTTGACTACAGTTTATGGAAGGCTACTCACTGAGCATAGATGCCTTTCGATGCCAAGCACCGTCCAATGGCATAATCTTCCCACTCGTGGTAGGGGCACGACACTCGGTCCTCGAACAACTTCTCAGCAAAAATCTTCATAGCCGCTCTACTCAAGATGTAGCCACTGCCGCCTGCATTATACCCGTGAGTAGGCTGAACTGATCACATAATTTTATAACAGAGAGAATTTGATCCTACCGCCCGTCGTTTCAATCGAAATCCGAAATAATACGGTTCGTTTGGATCGTAATCCGAGAGAAAATCACGAAGATTCTCTATTATTGCATAGGTGTCATCGTCCGCTTTATAGTACCTAAAAGGCTTCTTCTCTTTTTAAAACTAGAATGCATACCAATCGAATTCCGATGAAATATTTCTGTAGATGTAAAAGAGGGCAAGGCGAGTTTTCCAGAACAACTTGAAGTAGCTACTGGGAAGTTGCCGGAATATGGTATGATAGGGAGTGTTCTGAACAACTAAAGTGTTTGAAAACAAACAGTAGACCTCATTGACAGACTTGTGATCGTCCGTGAGAAAATGAGAAGCGTCACAGTTCGGTAGCCAAGTTTCATTCACGGCGGGCAGTCGCGTTTTGTGATAGACAGAAGTGGTCATCACCCAACAGAAGAGCCTGCCCCTTTTCGGCTGCTCCTCCGCCGCTGACGATACTTCTACCTCTTCTAGGAGCTCAGGGGTATACAAGCTAGAATCTTTGTGGGGAATATAATCAGACTTACTCAAAACCTGCTTGATCTATTGGAAAATAGGGAACAATTTCAATGCCTGTCTTGTACTGTACCTCGTATAAAATTATCAACAACCCAATAAAAGTAATCATTACTGCATAGACCAGTCTTCTTTTACCATTTAGCCACCGCCACGGGCTAGTCTGAAAGAAAGGAGTTCACGGCTTGCCACAAGGAGACTAGCGCAAATGGAATTCCTCTGATCTGGTGTAACGTAGAAATTAACAAAAAGCAGAAAAGGCGGAAATAGAAAGTAACAAACCGGCTTCAATATAAAGGTGGGCAATTTCATGAGATAGTTCGGAAAGATGGCAAATTTGCTGGAGCGCCAGATCGTAATCGTAAATATCGTCCTTTGCCCATCATATAGGTTACTTGAACTGGGCAAAGGCCCAACTTGAAGTGAAATCCCTGCGAGGGAAGAAAGGACTCTTTCCATGAAGTAAACCAGCTCCGCATAGCTCCGTATCCCTATTTCACGGGAACCGATTAGGAAGATGACCGGGATGTTCGAGCCAGAATGCGGGATGAGAAAGCCAGAGTGCCATTTCCGCATCAATTCCTGAATTATTTTTTGAAAGAAATCGAAAACATGTACGTAGAATTCAAGTTTGACGGCTGCTGCGGGTGAACTTCACTTTTGTCTAACAAATTTTTCCGTAAAACAGCTGCTGTATAAAAAAAAGTCCGCCCGCCGATTTTAATTCACAGCGAACGGCTGGCCTTAATGATTTACAGATAAAAGTTTTTGTGAAAAGGGAAAAGCGGAATCTGACAAGGCGCGCATGCCTACTTTTTTTGCCACTATTTGACCGCTCGTTTATGAGCTCCCGGTTATCGCCGACCATAAAATACCATGACGTGCAAAACTGATTTTATGACTATACTTCCACCGTCGATTGGGACTCGAGATAAATGTTACAAGAACCCTTTTGCCCCGTTGCCCTTTTGTTGCCTTGTCTCTTTCTTCTTCTGATCGTAAAGGGTGACTTTTGATTTCCGCGTTGTCTGTCGCATCCTTTCCCTGCGAGACTTCATTGTTTCTCCCGGATATTCGTAAGTCTTCGCGCCTTGTTTTAAAACTGGCTAAAAGGACGAAATTACAGAGGGGGACGATCTAATTGTCTGGGAAGAGGCGAGGGCGCAAATGGAAGCCGAGAACAAGGCGTATTTAAACAAGACCCTTTCATCACTTCTCCCCATTTCCGTATCTCTTTCCGGCGTTTCTGCTCTTCTCCTTAACTTGGCTCCTATCCAAAGGAAACTGAAGGTTAATGAAGCTCCGGATAGTTAGCCTTATTGTCTTGGCTCTTAATATTGGATTAATTAATTCCTGTGTCAGAAGTTCGGACACTGGAGTGACGACTACTACCGCTGCCACCACAGGTATGGTGTATTATCACTTTCTCAGGCATCTTTTGTTTGGCCACCATGTTCTTTTAACCCCCCCCCCCCCCCCCCCCCCCCCGTTTAGCCTTTTTCCACTATTTTTGTTCTAGGTTGTATGAATGGAATAGCCTGTAATCCTGCCACCCTTCCCAGGTCTGATATGCCCGGCGTAAGTCCTCACGCCCCCACTATTACGTGAGTATCCCTTTTTGCCATCTAGAGGTAACTCTTTTCTTCCAGTGCTGGCCCAAATGATGCCAACGGGTGCGCCACTGTAACGGCATCATGCATACCCATAGATAACAACCCAGTGAGTCTGGTTAATCTCTACTTGCCCGACGGAACAGATATTGGACAGGCAGGAGCTGCGGGTATCGGAAATGTGAGTTATTACTGTTGATGCATCATTATCGGTATTTCTAGCCTGGCACAGCTCCGTTTGTCTGCAACGCAATGGGACAGTGGACATTCACCGATATGGGGCTTACTACCGTGATTGGCAGTGTTCAGTGTTTTGGTTAATAAATATCGCCTTTTTTTCTCATCAAAATGTTTCCTATTAGTGGAGAAAGCAGGAAGGCATGCAAACTCTATGTTAGACTATGAGCGGCTAAAAAATATGCCGCGTTTCACATTACAATAACACAGTAAACGATGGGGGGAGTAATCATGAACAGGAAACTTGGCGGAGCATCAAGGAATGCGAGATCTTTGGCGAAAAGGAACTTATCTATCCCAGGTCTCTCGTCAGCGTACCGGGGTATTGAAAACTTCTATTATCTGGCCCCCTTTTTCTACAATTTTATTCCATGTGGGTGGAAAGAAGTCGTTCGGATCCATCTCTTCTTTGGTCTGCAAAATGAGAGACTTATTGGCGAAGACAAACTTACGGCATCTTTCGTTGTTAAAATGTCTCTATAGTAGACATCGAAACGCTTGGAGGTATATCCCAGAAAGAAGCCAAACGTAGAAGAAGGAGCTGTGATGAGGACAACGTCACAGAATATTCGGGAGAAGGCTAAATCTTCCACAGGAGTGCTGTTCTCCATTATGTGAACCCAGGGAAGAGCTAAACTTCTACTTCCTCTTTATTGCTGCTATCCTCACATCCAAATGTCTTCTTCTCCCACTGAATATCGCTACCAAGAACCACTGCGCCAATCAGTTTGTTTGCTCGACTATCTGAACTATTGTTGCTAGGTAAAATATAAGTCCTTACATTTTCTCATAAGGTATTCCAAGGCAGGAACAGAAAAATTAGCGTCGGATGGGCCTTTCCAGCTTGTTGTGACAAAATCTCCCCGACGGATATGAGCGCATATCCTAAAATCATTCCTTTCATTTTCCGATCAGCATACAGAAAATGGTCTTTCAAATAGCTGGGAAGCTTTTTCCTAACGTGGTGTCGGACAGCGTTGTTAGGCAGAAGCCAATTTCTGACGTCACTTCGTCGATGATCAAAGTATTTGTAACTCTAAAAACTATGTTCTATAACTACACAAAAAGTAAAACTTGAAAGTAAGCTCCGTCTAGTCGAAGGTATTCGCCAGTCTCGGATTTCAGCCTTTCCACGTCGTCATATATGCAACATCCATAACCGTTGAAAGGGACTACGTTTTCTTCAATCTAAACCGAGTTCGGTCCTTGGAATTGCTGCCACCCGCGAGCCCCATTTTGACTATTAACAATTCCAATATAACAGAAAACCAAGGATGCTAATTTTTTGAAGCGGTCTAATAAAAATTTCCCCGACTGTTTCTTTACCGACAACCACTGACATTCCAGTAGACAACGCTGATCTGCCTCTGAATTTTCGGGAAAAATTCTCGGATGGAGTCGCCAACTTTCTGCAGCGTGTACTCGTCTTCAACTTTGATATAGGGGATTCTGTTCAGCTTGTCAGCTATTCCGATAAGTGCCAACAGCTCGAAGAGTTGGTTTCCTGTAGGCTTACCTTTTTTCTTTATAAAAATGTGGTTACTAACCTAGCCCACTCCTCATTGCATAACCGTAGCTGGTTGATAAATAGCCTTCTCTGTTTACTGTATAGGAAAATGTCCTGAAAGAAAATCTGTCACAGAAAAGGCCAGCACTAACCGATTACGCCAGGGGCTCGTGTAGTTTTCCCAGAAAGTTGGAGGAGGATGGCACGTTTTCGTTGAAAGCAAATAGACTGTGGGCCCTGTGCTTTTCTATAAAATGAACGGGGCCAATCCTACCAATTATACACAATATATATAAAACGGTCCTCATGTGTGCGCAGAAGACCATCTCAAACGAAGGCGAAGGATATAGACAACAGGTAGTCCGGGGAGACAGAAAGCAACATGTTTAAAATTTAAGGCAGGGGATAAAGCGTGGAGAAGATCTTATCGAAAAGACGTAGACCATCTTTTGGTCCATAGCGGAAGAAAACAGGCCTTTTAACAACGAAGGGTCCAAAGACAGAACAGGAAGATCAACCACTTCGCCGCTGGAAGATATCGTCGAGAAACCTGTATAGAGCTTCGCAACATTTTTTTTGAATCAGGATAACCAGATGCGATGGTACTTCTCGGTGGCTTCTCATCTAACGAATCTTGGTATTCTTAAAATTTCCAAGATACAGCGTTGCAGGTACTTTCCAGCGGCTACTGTTTAAAGACAAATAAATGCCAACAGACCGTATCTCTCTTCATAGTCACGCTAACCTTGCATCTTTCTCTAAATGTCATACTGAAGTATGGTCATCTTTATCCCTTCTTTACATTAGCTGTTCTGCCGAAAGAAAATGATGCGAGGAGACATCACATAACTGACGTCGACAATTCCCTTTAAGTGACTGTCTGACGTCAATATCTTCTCGGCTAATCTCCTTAATTACATCTATTTGTTTATAGTCTACACAAGGACAAGGCGAGGAGATAACACGGAAACTGCCAACGCATTTGGAGAGAGTTCCGCGAAATCGTCTCCATCTAGGCGTTCGTTTCGGACAACTGACACACGTCTTTCCTTAAAATTAAAGTTGGAGAGATTAATTAGAAGAAGTACGCGGAAGATAGAATTCCCATATACAGAAGGATATCATGACCCTGACACCAGAATAAGGCAAAATTCTGGATTTTCGTCGCGTTCGTACACTTGACCGTTTTCAAGAGGCTGACGTCATTTCTGAGAAGGTCGTTCACAGGAAAGAGAGCCACAAGCATTTCTCTTTCTCTCCCTCTGTCTATTCCATTCAAAAGAAACAATGCGCTACTAATTACCTGTAATATAACCGCGCAACTTGTTTCAATCTTTCCCATCCTCAAACAAAACCCTTCCATTAATGGTGCTTATTTAAGCGCCCGCAAATGTCCCTCCGACCTCACTTTTTGACCGCACACCCTTCGTTCAAATATGTTCCTTGCGCTGCCGGTTTTAGCAGGTCTGGTTAATGGATGTGCTCGAACTGAAACAGTTACAACGACAACCACAGCGACGACTACTACTTCTGGTAAGTAAGGGGAGGCAACCACCTACTCTCAATAATATTTCAGCCTGTAATATGTGTAGTCAGGCCACATTCACCCCCACGTCTGATCCTACCAATCCAGAAAGTCACATGCCCGTTGTTACGTTAGCTTGGCCTCTTATCCTCCACTTTTCCCTTCAGACCTGGTCCAAATGATGCTAATGGATGTTCCACTTTGATTGTAACTTGTACACCGATAGCTCCTAACCCAGACAGCCTTCTCACCTTCTTCTCACCAGATGGAACGGATCTTGGACAGGCGGGACCCAATGGCATGGCAAACGTGAGTTTTCGACTGTTAAATTGTACTCAATTGTGTTTTAGCCTGTCATGGTTACGATTGTTTGCAACGCGGCGCTACAGTGGACTTTCACTGCACCGGATATTAATGGAAACCTAGTAACTATGGTGGTTGCTAGTGGAAATTGTCTTGGTTAATAAATACGCGTACATTATTAATGGGAGCCACTTTTTCCTCTTTTTTAAGAAGTTTAATTGTCTAACGGCGCTCTGACATCTGGTTTCGGATGCATAGAATCATAGCTTCTTGGCCTTTGGTCGCCGACAATTGGTCGATTTACCCCCCGGAGTAATTATCTCCCGGGTAAGTCGGTGTTCGCATCCGATCGCATCTCAACTCATAGAAACTTGAAATAAAAAGTTATACCGACCGTTCGGTGTTCAAAGGAAACGTGTCAATAACATGCCTGTAACTTGGGTTTAGACAGTCTATAGTGCCCACGATCAGCCTAACCCATCTTCGGCGGCTAGACGTTGGCCTCAAGAACACATCCTCCGATTATCTCCATGCTCGTACGCGAATACCCTTCTCGCTTGACTGTCTGTCGTGCAATGAGATCTATATCACCTGAACTAATGCGTCCGTCTCCTCGAGAGGTGGGACTGAGTAATCAATACATTCACTCTCGGAACGTTTCTCATGGATACCTGTCGCTACCTTCGGATTCTACTTATTATTATCCTCTTCACGTTTATCAGCATTATATTTCAATATATGCACCAGGATAATAATATGTATGTTCCATCTATCTTTCTAGTTAATTTATGAGGCTATGGTGTCTGTCCGTCTGTCTGTCGACATTTTGATCCGAGGATCGGTGGTTCGACCCCCGGCTGGGTCAAACGTTTTTGCTTTTTGTCCTGAGTATTCTGAAGTGTAGTCGCATGTTTTCCGTGCGGGACCCGTTCGTGGCGGGACCTCCGACTATTCCATCCCAATACAGATTTATTTGAGGAAACAAACCTCCCTATACTACCACCCAGTGAATATTACGAGTGATAACGAGCCGCGGGATGCAAAATGGATTGTGGTGACTTCAGTTCAAAATCCGACGGAAGACGTCAAGGTACAGTATTGTCTCTTTTAAAGCAGTTTCTTTAGAAGCTGGCTGGCCAGCCTGGATGGCATTTGGTCGTAGTTGCCGACACGAAGACCCCGCCTGATTGGAACTATCCTGGTGTTCATTTTCTGTCTCTAGAAAGACAGAAGAAGCTCTTTGGCAAGTTTGCTGAACAATTGCCTTACAAAAGCTACACGAGGAAGAATCTCGGCTATCTTTACGCTCTAATGAATGGGGCCAAATGGATATACGACACTGATGATGACAACAAGCCGTACGGTATTATTTCCCTTTATTTTTCATTTTCAGTCTTTCTTCCAGGTTTGGGGCTGGCCCAGTTCGATTACAGCTTTCTTATTTCTGGTCTGCGATACATTTCCAAATCCAGCAATATTTCCGAAAAGCTATTCAACCCTTACCGTTTCTACGGGTTTGACAATATGTGGCCACGGGGATTCCCCTTGGAATATTTGGAAGGTCATACTAACGGGAAGGACAGAATGGTCTCCTGCAGACAGATGAATCCTCCTGCTGTACAGCAAGGAATTGTCAGGGCAGATCCAGACGTTGATGCTGTTTACCGGTAAGTTTTATTGTGTATTTACAATTGTTAATTTTATAATTTGTAGACTATTGTATTCGAATAAAGCGTCCGGCCTGAATGTGACGTTCAATAGTATCGCTCCTCCAATTGTCCTGGATACTGGAACTTATGCTCCATGGAATTCACAGAACACCCTCTTCCATTACAAAGCCTTTTTCATAATGTACCTACCGACTACGGTAGCGTTCCGGTAAAATTATCTTAACATGTTTTATGTGCTTCGTAGAGTCACAGACATCTGGAGATCATACTTCGGGCAGAAGTTATTGCATCTGATAGGCGAGAACGTCGGCTTCTATCCGATGAATGCAGTACAGTTCAGGAATGCTCACAATTATTTGAATGATTTTCATCAAGAAATGTAAGAGCTTTTTTACCTCTTATATCACATTGCAGAGTTGTCTATGAGCAGTCTGGAAAGCTTGTGGAGTTCCTTGACAGCTGGAGCTGTTCTCACGGAAACATTGTCAACTGTACTTTGGAGTTGACCGATGCTTTTGTGTGAGCCAAAATTATATGAACAAGACTCTTCCCGTTCCAGAGCAAATAAATTCTTTGGTAAACCGGATCGAGATTTAATTGAAGACTGGCTAAAGCAGCTTGCTTATTTCGGGTAGGTCCCGTCAAACAGCAATGTTATTTTCTATTTTTCAGGTACAATTTCCCACCCCTTTCAAAGGGAGCGAGCCCTATTTTACTTGGAAAGAAGTACAGCAACTGTAGAACGGCTAATTTGAATCTGGGAATTGATAACTACCGAATTGAAGGAGATGATGATAACGTTTGGGCTGCAGGAACTGTGAATGGGTTCGGAGAAGTCTTAGAATGGTGCAAAGAAGCCACAGGTAAGGGAAGTCTAGGCAAGAGTCAATTGGAAGAGCTAGGCGGCGAAGACGACTTCCTCCCAGCGTCTGAAAAATTCCTTCGCCGGGTTAAACGCCTCAAAGGGCTACAACAGAAAAAGGATACTGTAAGTTGCACAGTACTGACTTACGTGTGTTTCTGACCGTCAGGTTCTCGTTTTTATCAGTAGTCAAAACTGGAGATCGTCTATAATCGGTCTACTACAACGAATGTATTCTCCTTTCTTTAAAACCACCATCTTCTGTGGAACTTGGACAGATCCTACGGCTGACCCGGGCCTTCTTCCACCTATCGAACCTCTCAATTTTGTTAACATCACCCCGGAGGAGATGAGAGACGGCGCCGGCTTTGGTTACTGTGTTCCAAAAGTTAAAAATCTCAGGCTACAAAATGTCGCCGGTGAGGTCGGCGTTTCTTTTGGAATTAATCTCTTCAGGTTATTATTTCGTGGCTGATGATACAGTCTTCAACATTTGGCACGATCTCCCCTTGGAGAAATATTTAAATCCGATAGAGATTGATTATGGGAAATTCTGGTGGGTACCAGAGGAAATTCAGCGTTCTTTTGACGCTTTCGAGAAATACTATAAGAATGATCTGAGGTTTGGGAAAAGTTGGCAGAAATATAAAAACAAAGTAAGCTGTTTCTTTAATGGAGCGGAAAACGGTTTCAGCTCCAACAAGCGTTTCCTGGCAAGAATGTGACTGATCACTACCTCAACGAATCAAGGAAGGCAATCGCCGATTTGTAAGCATACCGGCTCATATAACAATTGGTTAATTCAGTTTTTACGTCCCGACGCACACAATGGAATATATTGGAAATTTTCTGGAGATTATGACGGAGGCGGAAGTTTTCGTTGAGGTGGCTTTTGGCAAACTAATGGATGGATTGGACTACATCCGGTTCGTTTTATTTGGTGGTTTTATTTATGAATTTCCTCTAGAGGAGGTCCTTTCACTTATCTTTGGAAGAGCGCAAGACATGATCAATGGAGCCCTTATAACAGTTCAATTGTTGGATTACATCCGATGAAGCTGGGCAGAGTTCACTATGACTTGGGTTACAGGGAAAAGTAAGCTGCTTCTCTTCGAATTTGTCAAGAGCTGATATTAAGATTTTGTAACACAGTTGTGAGGGCTTTCGGTGAAGAAATTTACGGTCGATTAAAATCATCTTCAAACACGAGTATGCACTATTCAGTATGGGTCAATTTATGTATTTTCTATATCATTAAAGTGTTTCTTTTCTAGCTATAAATTTAAATTTAATAAACTATAATAAAAGAAAGCTTCTTGTTCGACCGAATAAAGAGGGTGTGCACTTGAACAGTAGCAAAGACCAGCGGGTTGGAAAGGCTCCTGGCGGGCGCCACTAACTGCGAAAAACACTTTTATTTCATTAGGGGCGTCCTGTTGTACGACAAGATAGCATGTTCACAGGACCTCGAAGACCTGAAGGTCTAACAATTGTACTGGTGTACTGATACACACACAGAAACGCACGTTTATAACAAAACATTATAGCAATTGATAAACAGTTTAGCTAAGGTCAGCTAGAATCGAAACAGTGTATACAGAAACATACCCACAAGGAGTATTATTTTGTTTTTCGTCCATAAATCTCCTCACCAAAAGTCTTGACAACCGTGTTACAGTATCTAAAGATTTATTTGGCAGGCAAATTCATCGAGAACAAACTTACTCTTTTCTATAATCCAAGTCAAGGTGGGCTGCTTCCAGCTTGATTGGGTGCAGTCCAATTAAAGAACTATTATATAAAAGCCATTGAAGAGGTCTATCACCCCAAAGATAACTGAACTGGCCTCCTCTGAAATAGTTCTGTAAGAAAAAAAGGATACAAGCAGGAAGAAACCTGTTGTAATCCAGGCCGTCCATTACTTTGCCAAAAGCCACCTCCACAAAAATTTCCGCTTCGGTCATAACTTCCATAAGATTTCCAACGTATTCCATGGCATCCGTCGGAACGTAGACGCTGAAACCACTGTCTGATATAGATCCTTTGAGTTGATTTTTGGCCAGTTTCGCAGATTACAGAGGCCAACTCCCCCCGAACACTTACAAGTCTGCCAGCACTGCTTTCGGCGCGTTGAGGTAGTGGCCGGTTACATTCTCGTTGGGATATGCTATTCGGAGCTAAAGATTTTCATTTTCATTCAAAAGAGGAGAAAAACTCACGACTTCTTTATATTCCCGCCAACTTTTCCCAAACCTCGGGTCATTCTTATAGTGATTCTCAAATGCGTCGAAGGAACGATGAACGGCATCAGGATTCCAAAAGGTTCTAATATCATACACTTCTCTTGGATTTAAAAATTTGTCTAATGAAAGATCATGCCAAATATTGAAAATTGTATCATCAGCAATGAAATAATAACCTGAAAAGATCCACTCCAAAAGAAACGAAGGCCTCACCCGTGACATCTTGTAGCCTGAGATTTTTAATCTTTGGAACACAATAACCATACAAAGCGCCATTGCGCATCTCTTCCAGCGTGATGTTTACAAAATTCAAGGGCTCAATGGGGGGAAGGAGGCCTGGATCAAGTAAAGGATCCGTCCAGGTTCCGCAGAAGATGGTGGCCTTGAAGAAAGGGGAGTACATTCTTTGCAATAAGCCGACTGTATGTGGCCTCCAGTTTTGATTGCTAATAAATACGAGAACCTGGATATTAGAAACTTGAACGAAAAACAGTAATTTTACAGTATCCTTCTTCTGCAGCAGTCCTGTTAAAGTTTTAAAACGAGTAAGGAATTCTCCAGCAGTAGGAAGCAACGTGCCGTTATCTCCTAGACCTCATTAAAAATTCGTTTCACCTATTATTTGCCTGTGCCATTGACGGTATCACACCATTCCAAGACTTCTCCGAATGTGCTGACTGTTTCCCTCGACCAAATGTCTTCTGCGGAGTGTTTACTTCTTCCGAGATCCACATTAGCCGTTCTACAGTTACAGTACTTCTTTCCAAGTGAAATAGGAGCCGTTTCATTGGAAAGAAGCGGGAAATTGTATCTAAATAAGTAGCAAATTCATAACTCCGTGAGAACCTGCCCGAAGAGAGACAGCTGATTCAACCACTCTTTAATAAGGTCCCGCTCTACACTGCCAAAGAAGTTATTCGCTCTGAAACAGGAGATGTGCTTTTTGTATCCATGGAAGTTAGGCTCACATAAATCCATCAGCCAATTGCAAGGTACAGTTGACGATGTCTCCATGCCGACATTTCCACCTGTCGAGAAATTCCACAATCTTTCCCGACTGCTCATAGACATCTCTGTAAAATGGAGTACTGCTGGTAATGTATCCGCATACATTTCCTCATGAAAATCACTCAAATAATTGTGAGCATTCCTGAACTGTACTGCATTCATCGGATAGAAGCCGACGTTCTCGCCTATCAGATGCAATAACTTCTGCCCGAAGTATGATCTCCAGATGTCTGTGACTCTACGAAGCACATAAAACATGTTAAGATAATTTTACCGGAACGCTACCGTAGTCGGTAGGTACATTATGAAAAAGGCTTTGTAATGGAAGAGGGTGTTCTGTGAATTCCATGGAGCATAAGTTCCAGTATCCAGGACAATTGGAGGAGCGATACTATTGAACGTCACATTCAGGCCGGACGCTTTATTCGAATACAATAGTCTACAAATTATAAAATTAACAATTGTAAATACACAATAAAACTTACCGGTAAACAGCATCAACGTCTGGATCTGCCCTGACAATTCCTTGCTGTACAGCAGGAGGATTCATCTGTCTGCAGGAGACCATTCTGTCCTTCCCGTTAGTATGACCTTCCAAATATTCCAAGGGGAATCCCCGTGGCCACATATTGTCAAACCCGTAGAAACGGTAAGGGTTGAATAGCTTTTCGGAAATATTGCTGGATTTGGAAATGTATCGCAGACCAGAAATAAGAAAGCTGTAATCGAACTGGGCCAGCCCCAAACCTGGAAGAAAGACTGAAAATGAAAAATAAAGGGAAATAATACCGTACGGCTTGTTGTCATCATCAGTGTCGTATATCCATTTGGCCCCATTCATTAGAGCGTAAAGATAGCCGAGATTCTTCCTCGTGTAGCTTTTGTAAGGCAATTGTTCAGCAAACTTGCCAAAGAGCTTCTTCTGTCTTTCTAGAGACAGAAAATGAACACCAGGATAGTTCCAATCAGGCGGGGTCTTCGTGTCGGCAACTACGACCAAATGCCATCCAGGCTGGCCAGCCAGCTTCTAAAGAAACTGCTTTAAAAGAGACAATACTGTACCTTGACGTCTTCCGTCGGATTTTGAACTGAAGTCACCACAATCCATTTCAGAGCTGGGAAGGCGTGCACTTTTTGCTGGTTCGAAACATTATTTGACAACATAAACAATATACTCTTAGTAAAAACTGTATAATGCGTACATAGTGACAGCATCCTTTCCTCCGTATTGTGCTATGAGGCTGAGAAGAACAAAGAGAGCAAACATAATCAAGATTTGGCCGTAGATAATGGATGGCATGGTAACTAATGTGCTAAACTCCAATATTGGTCAAAAAGCTTGGATTTTTTTAAAGACTAGAGAAAGATAGTTCGTGCCAGCAAAAGTAATATGATGGGTACAGCATTAACAAAAGGTTGGCTAAACAGCTGTGTTTTCACACCTGGCGCTTTAGCTTTTTCTTGCAAAAAGGTCGATAAAGGGTATATTACTAGATTTTAGGGAGCCTACAGCGCTGACCTGTTAAGCAGTGTCTAATAGAAGTCCCGTCAAGGCAGCGGCTGTATTTGGTTCAAACTGCGTACCTCTTTATAGGATGTCAACTGCGGGTGCGCGAGATATTAAGGAAGGTCGTCCGACTTCCAAATTGAAGTGCGACTATACTACGAGCAAAATATGTTTGAAATAGGTGGTAGCGGCTATATTCCGATAAGAAAATTTTAGATTTTTGGGTGTGAAAATGCCATTTTTTTCAATTTTTTCGCTGATTTTTTCATAATTTTTCTTATTTTTTTCGACCAATTTTTCAAAATTGCTAGAATTTTCAGTAGCAGTCGAATTACTTGGTCAGTTCACAGCCTATTTTTATCTTATAAAAGGGACTTTTCAGGATAATACCCAAATTCCATACTAATTTTCAAACTTCACCCCCTCATACCTCGGTGACACCATGTGCTCAGCAGCTGAAAATTTGTCTTTCACTACAAGATGCTGCTTGTATATTTTAGAAAATAGCCAAGAAATGAACTAGCTACCTATCCAAAAAAAATTACAATGACCGGCTAAAGTACAATAGAGCCGAAAACATTACTCAAAAATCGGTCTTTCTATTTGATTACAGTTCTAATCCGATACAGTTCTATCTGGTTAACAGTTATGCTTCGTTCCAGTTCTGATATTCTATTTCATTACGGACTCTAAACAAATGTCTTGTAGATGTTAAAATAAAGGAAGGAAGAAAAAAATTCGAGAAAAAATCGCCCCTTTGGCCATATATGGAAATAGGAGGGGGGCGCCAAATAGAGAAAGTACGGTAATGTGTTTTATTTAAGAACAAAATTCTATACAATTTTACTAGATTGGAAAGAAAAGATTACACCTGTACACTCTAGAAGCAAATACACCCATATCATTTTGTTTTTCGTCCGTATATCTCCTCACCAAACGTCTTGACAACTGTGTTACAGTACCTAAACATAATTCGCTTGATTCAGGAAAAGCAGCTCACTTTCTCCTATAATCCAAATCAACATGAGTCCCAGCCAGCTTCATTGGATGTAGTCCAATAATTGAACTATTGTAAGGCGTCCACTGGTCAAGCCTCGCGCCGTGCCAAAGATAATTGAAAGGACCACCTCTGAAATATGTTTTGACGGGTTGTTTGTAGTAGTCATAGGTAATTTGAAAAGAAGAACTAACAAGTGGTAGTCCAGCCCGTCTGTCATTTTACCGAAAGCTGTCTCCACAAAAACTTCGGCTTCAGACATAACTTCCATGAGATTTCCAAGGTATTCCATGGTGTGGGACGGGACGTAAAAACTGAAGGAATCTTTTCATTCGGCATCACTTTGACCAAAACGAGAGGCAATACTTACAAATCGGCTATTACTCTCTTCATTACGTTGAGGTAGTGATCAGTCACATTCTTGCCGGGATATGCTATTTGAAGCTAAAGGAATTTCAAAATATCAAACAGTAAGCTTACATTGTCTTTGTATTCCCGCCAACTCTTTCCGAACCTCGGATCATTCTTATAATGACTCTCAAAAACATCATACGAACGAAGAATTTCCTCAGCTCGCCACCAATATTCCCCAGCATCAATCTCTACCGGATTTAAATATTTGTCTAGCGGCAGATCATGCCAAATATTGAAGACTGTATCATCAGCCACAAAATAATAACCTGATTCGACTCTATTCTACACGGAATGAGGGATCACCCGTGACGTTTTGCAGCCGTAGATCTCTAATCTTCGAGACACAATATCCATAATTGTAGCCACCTCTCATCTCTTCCGGTGTGATGTTTACAAAATTGAAAGGTGGAAAAGGTTGAAGAAGGCCTGGATCAATTAAAGGATCCGTCCAGGTTCCACAGAAGATGGTGGTTTTAAAGAAAGGAGAGTACAGTCGTTGTAATATGCCCACTATGGACGGTATCCATTTTTGATTGCAGAGAAGCACGAGAACCTAGAAATCAAGACCCTAAACTAGTAAGAGAGATTTACAGTATCCTTCTTCTTTTGTAGTCCAGTTAAGTTCTTATAAGTATGAAGAAATTCTCCACCTGTTGGGAGAAATGTACCGTTATCTCCTGAAGACTTGGATTGTTGTTATTCGTATTGTTCAATTACCTGTGCCATTGATCACGTCACACCATTCCAAAACTTCTCCAAAGCCGTTGACGGTATCCGTAGCCCAAGTGTAAGCCTTCTCCTTGTCTGTTCTCTCCGCTCCAAAGTCCAGGCTGACTTCTCTACAATTACCGTATTTTCCTCCAAGTATTAAAGGCTTCATTTCGCCTACAATTGGTGGGAAAATGTATCTGTATAGGGAAATTATTCACAGCTTGAAGTAGAAAGCTCACCCCAGTTTAGTCAATTCTGTAAACCAGGTTTCAATTAATTCTCGGTCTTCTTTAGCAAAAAAGGTGTTCTCTCTAAAAAGTAAACATGTCTTCCAAGCCAAATTCCTCACACAAAACCATCGGCCAATTGTAGAGCGCACTTGACAATATCACCATACGAACACTTCCAGCTATCGAGGAACTCCACAATCTTTCCCGACTGCTCATAGACATTTCTGTAAAGTTCAATACTGCAGCTCACAAAGCCCTTTACATTTCTTGGTGGAAATCCGATAAATAGTCGTGGGCATTCCTGAGCTGCTCTGCATTTTCCGGATAGAAAGCAACATTTTCTCCTATCAGGTGTAACAGCTTCTGTCCAAAATACGATCTCCAGATGTCTGTTACCCTAGAAACCTTATGAAATGGCGCGAAAATGATCCTACCGGAATGCTACAGTAGTTGGCAGGTATAATATAAAGAAGGCCTTATAGTGAAAGAGAGTGTTCTGTGAATTCCACGGAGAATAGGTTCCAGTATCCAGGACAATTGGAGGAGCGATACTATTGAAGTTTACGTTTAATCCCGTTCCTTTTTGAGCGTGCAACAGCCTGGAGCGGTGAAATAAAAAAAGAAACGGTACACTTTACCGATAAATGGCGTCAACGTCTGGATCTGCTTTGACTATTCCCTGTTGTACTGCAGGACGGTCCATTTGTCGGCAGGAAACCATTCTATCCTTCCCATTAGTGTGTTCTCCTACATATTCCAATGGAAACCCGCGTGGCCACATATTGTCAATCCCGTAGAACTGGTAAGGATTAAATAGTTTCTCCGAGATATTTTCAGATTTGGAAATGTACCGGAGGCCAGTAGTTGGAGAATCGTAGTCAAACTGAGCCAATCCTAAGTCTGAAAAGTGTGTTTTATCTGGCACGTAGCTTCATGTAGGAAGGCCAAAATTCAGATAAAATCCTACCATATGGTTTGTTGTCGTCGTCAGTGTCGTAGATCCACTCTGCCCCATTCATCATGGCGTACAGATAGCCAAGATTCTTCCTTGTATAGGTTTTATACGGTAGCTTCTCCGCAAATCCACCAAAAATCTCCTTCTGTTTTTCAACAGACAGAAAGTGAACACCGGGATAATTCCAATCAGGTGGGGTTTTTGTATCCGCAACAACAACCATGCTCCATCCTGGCTTACTCGCCAAATTCTAAAAGAACCTTTATGACAAAAGAGGCACTTATGAGCACCTTGACATCTTCCGTTGGATACTGTATCGAAGTTATGACAATCCATTTCGGGGCAGGAAAGAATTCACTCGCCTGCTGGTAACCAATCGCAGTATTCTTGTACGCAACTCCATTGATCAACATAAAATTTACTAGTAGAGAAAACATGGAAACTTCTTACGTATTAACAGTGTCCCCTCCTCCATATTGTGAGATCACACTGAGAAGAGCAAACAGGGCTATAGTAATGAAGATATCAGTATAGCAAACGGATTTCATAAGGGTCCGACTTCTGCCGCGCGATTCAATAGAGGGAGAATGCCAAAGTCCAGACTACCTAGGGTCAGATCGAGTGAAGGACGGAATCTCTTGAACGGTGGGATGATTACGAAAACAAATGGACGGAGGAACACTTCAAGGGCACTGTCAAAGTCAAGAGTCTATGGAGAAGAACAAAACTCTTGGCAAGGTCAAATGACAATATTGGAAGATGATAAGAGCAAAATAAAAGAGGGGGGACGTCAAGTAGAAGTGGCAAAAAGCCTATTGCTTTGACCTTCTTTCTTGACCTGTTAAGGACTTTCGGGGAGGGAGACCCGTCAAGGCAGCGCCTTTATGTAGTTCAACGTATGAACCTCTCTATTAGGAGGTCAGTGGCGGGCGCCGGAAACGTCCTAATGAACACCGTCCGACTCCCGAATTGTTATAAGAAGTGCTGTCTAATTAATGGATATTGTGCTAACTTCATGGAATTTGAGAGAAGAAAGAAGGACGGTTCTATAGAAAGAGGGCATCACTCAACAAGAATGGCTATACCCGAAGCATAACGACTTCGCCATTTGATTTATTATTACCCTCATATGTCTGGGCTTCCATGCAATACTGCTAAAGGGAAGTCAATCTTCCTAATTTCGTTCACCTCTCTATTAGGGCGTCAGCTACGAGCACCCAAAAAGAAAAGTGAGAATAAAAAGACATTTATTACCGTATTTTTGATCACAAGTTTACTCTATTGAGATCTGAGTTGATGGACTTCTTCAGTTAATCGGCTCCAATCTGCTTCAGAGCTTCGTCGACGGTTGTTTGATAGAGGGGCTCGAGTCTGTTCAGCCTAGAGACGGATTACTTGGCTTATTTATCCCGACGTACATCTCCCACGTAAAATGAGCACCATCCCACGTATATGTGTGGAGGTTCTTCCGATTATAAAACCAGTAGGTTCCGTGCTCCACCATCCCACTTTCCACATCGAGATAAACGCACTTCTCACAGGAGACAGCTTTTATCCGCTGCCGGTGGTACATCTGCTCCTTTTGCATTTCCTATCATTTTTTAGTATTAAAATAAAGGAGAACCATACAGTTTTCTCTATTTTCAAATCGTATACGGGAGTTCCGCTTCGAAGTCGCTTCGCCATCTCATAAGCCACCGGTAGTTTAGCCCAATAAAAAGGCAAATCTATCAGAAAGACCTTTGTTCGGTTCCTACAACGATTGGTTCCGAATAAGGCTTCTGGATTCCCCTACGCATAGTAGTTGATGTTCCTCTCGAATTCCAGATAAGCCAGGTCAGTAGTCTTGTTCTTCTCGTCAAACGGCGCCATATATTGCCCACTGAATTCTATTTTTTCCTTAAAACTGTTTTGCTTACAGGCAGACGTGAATATTCCACAAAATATCCGGCTGCATATTGTCTACGACAGTGTGTGTAGCCTTTGTAAAAGGAGCATCCAAGTCAGTCAAGGGTGGACGAGCTGAACAGTAACCGTTTCTACCTAGGTGAAGATTTGACTGACCACTCCTGCTATACAGTCGAAGTTCATGATAGCGTCCTCGGAGGATCTTGCTGATCAAAGGAAAGGCTCGATAAGCCATGGAATTTCCAATGACCAGCACCTTTGCCGTGCCGTTTCCATACTGAAAATCAACGTCGGAAAAAGGAGAAAGAACCCACAGCTTGGCATCGGAGGGGCGGCTCGTCAGTATAGTTGGTCCATTTTTCTGTGATATTGTCTGCCGTACAGGGCAGGTCGAAGTACATTATTTGGGTCTGCCGATCGTTGTACTCAATTGCCTCGGTGATATCTGAGAGTTCTCTTCTCTTTACAGTATCTTAGATCCCTTACTGATGTTATTTATAGAAAGCGGCTTCCTCAAATCGCAGCACTTGTGGTAATAGGGGAAAGTACAAAAGATGAGCATCACACAGAGTAAAGATAGCAGAAAACTGATCAGAAGAGAAGATTTCAATATGAAGTTCTAAACCAAACTAGGGTGTTCCATTCTCCATGGTGGATTTGAACGAAGCCTTACCTCGATAGTATGGTGTAGGAATATGGAAAGCATACATATTAGGAAGAAGACGTTGACACTCGCTGAACAGATGTGGAAGTGGCAAAATGAAAGCATAGCTTACTGTCGATAGAAAGTTGTTTACTGTTCTCGATATATTTGGCAGCCACAATTACTGGCCAATGAACCAGATACATCACGTAAGAAACGTCCCCAAAGTAGGAAAGGATCCGACTAGAAGCCAAGATAGCGCTGGGATAACGAATCACAACAGCTACCACTACTGATCCGATAATTCTGAAATATTGTTGGCTGCTTACAGTAAGGCGGTACCTCATTGCAGTCTCGTCTATAAGGTATTGCCCATTGAAGACGACCACCATACAGGTAAGGAGCAAGAGCAGTTCACTGGGCTTGCTCACCAATGGCAGATCTCTGCTCACTGGCTCAAGGTCTGGAATAAAGAGGAAGAAAACAAGAATGTGGGTACCTTCATCTCTTCCCGCTAGTAGATTTTCCTTTTCGGGAAGTAGCTGCCTGTCTAATCTCTCGTAACAAAGAGATCCCAGAAGAAACTGCCAGATGCGACTGGGCAACAGGCCATAGGCCACCTTCGGAGACGATAGAAACTGGAAACAAAGAGAGCAAAGGACGAGAGACAGCAGAACTCCTTTTCTGTAAAATATGAGCTGAATTGACAGTAGCGTACCTCGGAATGGGCGACAATTGATTTGTACCGAAGATGAGCAGAGGAGCTATGAGATAGAACTGAATTTCCACGCCCAGTGACCAGCAATGGACAAGGAACCGATAGGAAATGACCTGAAAGAACGGATGTGAGAAGGGGAAGGGGCCCACCTGGTCCCAATAGCCGAGAACCTCATAGAGCGGCTGGAAATTTGAGAGGAAAGACATACTCCAGACCAAATCTTTCTTCAGCTGGTCCTTGTCCTGCCCAAAAAGAAGAAAAGAGCATCCTAGACATTCTTCTGTTTGAATAATTTCAAAATTAACTTGCCTATGTACACGCCGGCGAGGGTCACATGCAGTAGCGGGACGATCCTTTTGAATCTCCTCGAATAAAAATCCCACAAAGAGGAAGGGCTGAACCGTGTTTTGCATAGGATCATGGTAATTAGGAAACCCGAGAGGACGAAAAACCTGAAAAATTGGTTTAAAAAAAATGCTAGAGAACGATCTACATATCGACCCCCACAAATCCCAAAGGAAAGCGACGAGGGTGGAGGTGGAAGAGAAGAACCAGGAAGATAGCCACACCCCGTAATGATTGGAGATCATTACGCTTCATCTGTAAAACATATTTTAGGGAAAACGAATAGGTTGTCAGTTTGTTATCGGTCTCTGTCAAAGTCAATTTGCGAGGGCTTTCGCGTGGGCAACGTGCTAAATCTGGGATAATCTCTCTCGGACAGGCAACTCGTTCAAAAGGTTTTTTTTTGCGAATACCATGAAATACAAGGCAAGAAGTTGCGAGGATCAAGTGATAGTGTTAGCATAAAAATAGAGAAGCCACAGGAGGGTTGACTAATGACTCCGACATTAGTTGCAAAAAGCCTATTGCTTTGACCTTCTTTCTTGACCTGTTAAGGACTTTCGGAGAGGGAGACCCGTCAAGGCAGCGCCTTTATGTAGTTCAACATATGAACCTCTCTATTAGGAGGTCAGTGGCGGGCGCCCGAAACGTCCTAATGAACACCGTCCAACTCCCGAATTGTTATAAGAAGTGCTATTAGCTGTTGCCCCGTTAATGCCAACATTCTAGCCATTTCATAGCATTTTTCTAAGGAACAAGAACATTTTTATAGAAATGGAGTATCACTCGACAAGAATGGCTCTACCCGGAGCATAACGACCTCGCCATTTGATTTAGTATTACCCTCATATGTCTGGGCTTCTGTTCCATGCAATACTGCTAAAGCGAACTCAATCTTCCTTATTTCCCTCACAATTTTCTTGATTTACTCGTCTGGTCACAAAAGGTCTTTGGTTTTTTTGGGAAATCCGTTGCTATGATGATTCATTCACTGCAACCAATTTAACTTAAATGCAGTGTCCAATAGAACACTTTTTGGTGTACTTCGGAAGTCCTACGGTGTACATTATTACATTTCGGGCGCCCGCACCTGACCTCCTATAAGAGGTTCACATTGCCTTGGCGGGTCTCGTCACCGAAAGTCCTTTACAGGGCAAGAAATAAGGCCATCGCGCTGTGCTTTTTGTAAATAATGTCAGAAGCACTCGTCGCCACTCTTTCTCTCATTTAAAATTTGTTTGTTAGCTATTTTCTTTCAAAATATGCCAAGATTATTATATAACGTTTCCTGTGTTCTTCCTACTAGGAATTCTTCTCATTTATTTCACTTTT
Organism: Oscheius dolichura; assembly: GCA_932521035.1. Classification (NCBI taxonomy): domain Eukaryota; kingdom Metazoa; phylum Nematoda; class Chromadorea; order Rhabditida; family Rhabditidae; genus Oscheius; species Oscheius dolichura. Next base: position 9,526,081 of record OW051495.1, read on the forward strand.
GGTGTATTTGCGACATCCCCTTGACAGTTTGTTCAGAGACTTTTCACATGGCCCGTTCCTGATGGCCGCACGTCATCTCCGCGTCTACATCCTAGCTCCCATCGGATTTTTCCTATTTACACTATTATATTTTCGTCTATCTCCCGAAATGGGTCATCCATTTCAAGTTGGCTCTATTTTTGAATACTAAACTTCGAATGACTTCAGAGTACGGGTGGAATAAATTCATATTTTTCTAATAGCGCCTTTTATCGCAACCGGTCATCCCAGATACAACAAGTATGTTGGCCCGCTTATGGAAAAGTTTTGGTCTTCGTCATGTATGTGCAGTCCTCCATTGACAAGTGAGTGTCTTCGGCAGTTATACAGGCGCAAATTACAGTATCAGTTAGCTAACACACAAATAAATTGCAATTTTCAGAGGCTATTATGGCGTAGCCCTGGAATCCCTTCTATGTTACTTGAAGGGCCAAAATTACCAGTTGGCCATGGTGGACATCGACAAAGACGAGAGGGTCAAGAGAGCCTGTGGCCACCATCAGCAGCTCTTCTTCAAGAAGCACTGCGCAGCGGCCGAATACCTTCGAGATACGGACTGGATGTTGGTACTAGATGCGGACACCGGGGTGAGTCAACCCCTCGACGTCAATTCAATTAATTAGATCGTCAATCCTCATCATTGTATCGAGCAGTGGATAGACAACCGGGTTAACCTCATATTCTACGAGAGATTCTTCAACTGGGAGATTGCCTCTGGGAATTATTTGGTCAGTTATTCACAGTTGGCCGAAGACAGTCGTGTTCCAGGCTAGGAACTGTGATTTCACTATGGCATTTTTGAAGAAATGGTCCGAATGGGAATTCCACCAACCGTCCAATTGGAACGGAGCCGACAACGGCGTCCTGCAGATCCACATCCTCCAGACAGTGCTCCCTGATGCTAACCAGGAAATAGAGAACTGTGATGCCATCTGGCACAACGGAACGGACTATGACACCTACATGGCCTATGTTGTATGCGTTAAATTGGCTCTTGGTGGGTTTTTTTGCCTTGCTAAAGTGATGTTCTCCTTTGCAGGAGCGACCCGTCTCTGGCCAGGCAAAATTCGGATCTATCGACGAGCCCACGGCTGGGTGAGGGATGGCTTCTTGACGGGCGACCAGTGGGGTCCTTCTGATTTTATGTTGCACGGCTGGAAGAGGAGTCTTATAGGCAAAGACGGATGGCAAAGTCCCTTTACTGTATGTTGTCTCCTGATCTGGAATCTCAATTTTCAGGAAAATCCAAATTCCTCATTTTGCGGTCCAGGAGATATGGGCTGGAAATGGCGACCCGATAAGAGAGTCACGGATGAGGTCGTCCGAAAATCCCTGGCAGCCTTCGAAAAGTCATCCGGGAAGAGCTTCCCCAAATCTGCTCGGGTCATCCCACACTTGGAACTGGCTGACGTCGGGCTCTGCTACCCATTCTGTGAGAATGAGACTGACTCTCTCTGAAAAAGGGTAGCCTCTAATATTTTAGTTGTTCTTCCGTTTTGCTAATAAATTTTTTAAATTTTACATGATTTTTTGATTCCTTGGTGAGGATCCCAAGGAGATTTTGCCCACCCATGACAACTCAGTCAGCCTGATAAGAATATCAGTTTATTTTGAGATTCTTTGGGAGCAAAGTTCTAATCTGCTGAGCCCTGGCTGTCCTTTTCAATCGTTCAGGAACTATCCTTAGGTGTACAAGGAAGGGATTTTCGAATATTTCAGAGTTCTTCCCTTCCTTCTGACTGCAAAGTAGGGTCCTTCACTGCTGTAGTCCGTAGTTCATCATTATCCTTCTCCACCCGGGGGAGAGAGAGGATCTTATTATTTTCCCTCGTGGGCGGGCATGATTAAAGGGAGCCTCACCCAGAAAAATCGCGTCTACAGTACGCCCTGCCGAGATGTTACGGGTGCGGCGGCAGCCCGATACGTAATTCATCAATTTTTAGATCATTTTTCCTAGTTTTTTTCTATTATTTCTCAACAATTTTAGTATTATATTTATTCACAAAATCACAATAAAGATCATTATACTCGTCAATATCGGATTGAACTATTCATGTTCCTACTAAAGGACGTGCTCTGGCATGTAGCTGAACCAGCGAGTTCAAAACATCAGGCACGAAGCAAAAAAAGTAGAGACAGAATTTGTGACAATCCGGAGAATCTATGCTTTCCCTATTTCCTTGACATCTTGATGGGGTTCTCGAGGAAGTTCTTCCCTAATCAGCGCCTAACTTTCCTATTTCCTACGTATCACAAAGTTCTTGGAATCATAATCCGTGGAATTATGTAAGAAATGCACATTTGCCGGTACATTTCCACCCGAATTCCCCTCTCTTCAAGTTTTGTCAGTCGGAACAGTGTAGTCTATTGCTTTCCATTATTTCCAAATGAATAGTCATTTTCCAAGGGAAATAACCCCCTCTTCTGCCGCCCTCACGCCAATTACATTCTAGAGAGCACTGTTATTTACTGATTCAGAGAGAAGTCCCCTGACCATTTTCAAAGAAGTGCACAGGATAGCACTTTGTGTACGGAAAACTCTGAATGCAACTTTAATCCTGACTCACAAGGGAACCTTTTGACTTTAAGGTGGCTTCAAGCGACACAACCCACACCATTCGATAGATCGTCAAAAGTTATGCTAGAAATCGTTTTCGTTAGCTGCTAAACCCCTCGTGTTACGGCGTGGCACGCCGTTTTGTTTAACATGTAAAATCCGGGAAACTGGTCAACCGACTTGTAAGCTATGGATAGCGGGAAAGAAAATGTGGTCAAGTGACCGAGTGGATAATGAACTCGCTCACAAATATTTTGTTTTTTTCGTTCCAAGTTCGAGTTCCCCATGGGCCAACATCAATTTTTTTTCAATTTTTTTAACGTGTTCAACGTAACAGCGTCTACCATTGTCTCTACTACATGTTTTTTGTGGTTGAATGGAAATCCATATCGAACAATGGGTTTATAAGAATGGAATCCCTTTGTTTCTCTAGGTCAATGGGCAAATTAGTAGGAGACAAAGCAAACAGTGGGCAACGGATCTCATCTGGGCCTGGTCCGCTCTGACAAGAGCGGCAGAAAACAGGAATACGTAGGATTCCTCCCTTACCTATTTTAAAAGTTTGCTAGGCCAGTCCATTCAATGAGAGACCGTAGAAGACCTTATTTGGGGCAGAAATAGTGGGAAACAGTTGAAAAATTGATGTTGGCCCATGGGGAACTCGAACTTGGAACGAAAAAAACAAAATATTTGTGAGCGAGTTCATTATCCACTCGGTCACTTGACCACATTTTCTTTCCCGCTATCCATAGCTTACAAGTCGGTTGACCAGTTTGCCGAATTTTACATGTTAAACAAAACGGCGTGCCACGCCGTAACACGAGGGGTTTAACAGCTAACAAAAACGATTTCTAGCATAACTTTTGACGATCTATCGAATGGTGTGGGTTTTGTCGCTTGAAGCCACCTTAAAGTCAAAAGGTTCCCTTGTGAATCAGGTTAATCCTAAAGTGGCATGCAGAGTTTTCCGCCCATGGCATGTAAACATCCCAAAACCGCATCATTTATCACTCAACACTAACTTTCCTTTCCTAAATTCCCTTCTCGACTGTTTTTCTTCGTAATCTATGGCCGAAAAACTACCTGACTGTTTCCTTTTGAAAACTCCCTGGCTGTGTCTTTATTTTAAAGAATATTTTGAAGTCAAAAAAAGCAGGGATGAGCAGGAACGATCTCAGCAGATCCGCCACATTGGTACGAATGGAATGAGCTCGGTCAAACTTCACAGAACTATTTGCCTGGAATTTATTTAGTTTAAAGGAAGATTAGACGAAAGACACCGGCTTCCCGGCTTTTTGTTTTTTCTAAAGTGCTTTCGGAGCCGCAGCTTTGCATGATCAGGGATGAGCGTGAGAGAATTGTAAGAGATCCGGCACGAGCCTATTAATGCCAAGAGCCGACCGGTCAAAATCTGAACTCTATAGAACTGTATTTTGTTTCTGGAAATTAGACGAAAGGGAAAGAATTGAAGTCCTATCGCCGTTCCTAGATTGCTTCTTATACACTATCTCTACGCGGAACAAGCAGGTATAAAGGTAGACTTACAACAAATTGAGCACGGTAGTTCCTGTTCCGCCTCAAGGAATGATCCATCCAAGAACGATGACAAAATTTGTCTGCTATCTCAAAATCTGATTTCTGTTTCACATAAAGAGGGCTAACTGTACTACCCGAACCCGTGACCTCTCTATCCATGTCGCGCCACCTACCTGCTGCGCCATGGCGATCTCGCGACGGGACCCATTTCCGAAAAAACGGAGAATACCATTAGAAAGAGCACAAAAAGTTATGCTTCCCTCCCCAATACATCGAAAATTTGGAGGGGGCCGTCTTGTGGCCGAAAAAGCTTGAATGCGTTTTGGCGTGAACTTCCGACCCTCGCCAAAACTCATCAAATAGGCCTACAGCAAAAGTGAATATTCCTCCGAATAGCTCTCGGTGAAAGGAACAAGGACCAACAATCCATTTTGAGATAGCCCGTTCCAGTGTAAAATGCCGAGGCCTTGCACGACCTTAGGGCCCACCTTAGTAGTTGTTCTCCGAATACGAATAGCCCGTTTTACAGCAATCCTCTCTCATTCGAAGGCAAGCTATTAATCGAGATGTCATTCGACTACGGTAGCAAGAAGCACAAGCAGTCAGCCAAGATGATGTCGTGATAGCGAAAGGCATTCCCATTCCCATTCTCTCCCTTCTCCTCCCCCAGAATCAACTGTTGATAAGTATTTATTAAGCAACACACTACATCAAAATTTCAGCTGTACAGATAATTTTAAAAAAAAACAAAGATCAGGATCTGGATCATCACCAGGGGTAGGAAGACTCAGCCTTCCTAAAACGGGGGAGCTTGTACTCTTCAGTGCAGTCGAAGCCGGTGCCAATTCCGCAGCTGAAAATGTTTTCATTATTCCTTGAGACAATTATCCTAAAACTTACGTCAACCCATTCTGCCCCTGCTTCCACCCTCCGCAGCACTCACAGTGCGGGAAGTGCGCCCGCAGATCGCTCGGAAAACAGAGCACTGCATCGTCCGCGAAGTTCTAAAAACCGGATACGGTTTTTGTGCTCAGGGCATTTGCTTACCCTAATAATGCGTTTGGGGGTAACCGGGTAAACGAGTAGTGATCGGACACGGGGGCCTAATTTTTTTGTATTGGTCCTTCCCTTTCCCATGTTGCTCTTCTTGCTCTCATCATCAGCAGTGGGGGGTTTCAGTTCAGCAGGACGGCGTTGTGCAACAACAGCCGGGTACTCTTCCGATCCGTCCCAACTATCATCCAATTTAAAAGAGACCGAGAGCATGACCAGGAAGCATACAAAAAGCAGGGAAACATAGATGAGATTGGACATTTCTGGAAGAGAGGGCTTACTGTAAGCTCTCTTTACAAAAAGACTTTATATCAAGAGAAAAGAAATCCACGGATTTTAGAGATTAGCAGCAAAAAACGAAGCCGGATACGCTAGATTACCGTATTCCCCGGCTAAACCTCCCAGAGGAAGTGGTTGAAAAACAGAACACTACCTTCCCCCTTCTTTTAAACTCCACCAATGGTAAACCCGGCTGTCTAAACTTACCCGAAGTAAAAGAATTAAACAAGGAACTGATATTTGCACTAAAAATAACAATCTGGCAGGAAAAATAAACTCCTGATAACTTACCAACTGAACCTATAAGGTTAGTTTCAACCTTTCCGAACCGTGGGATAGTTTTCTATGAGATTTAAAAAATAAAAGACCATTGCTATAACAGAAAAGCCACCCTCTACGGAGAATCACAAAATCCCTTACTATTAAAGTGCTATGGTGTTTGTCTGTCCGATGGGAAAGTGTCCGACGGTAAAGGGATTATTAATTTTTTAATCCCGGGGGACCGCCGCAGGCGGTCGTCGGCCAAATAGAGGAAAGGTCGCCACAGGTCGAAACGAATAATTCTAATAAGACGACAGCCGTAGGCTGCCGAAGGCCCGCTGGTAATAATTATTGTGCTTTCCTCGAGCCTTACCGAGCTCGTACCCTAATAAAAATAAAACAAAATACTACCGAGCTAGCTCAAGGGAAATTTCCCTGACATAGTTAGCATCTGAAATACACCTGAAAATAATGAAGAATCTGGCCAAGGGGCAGGGTATTTATGCTATGGAGGAGGGCGAGGCCCCTCCCCCTTTCGAGGGGCGGGACTGATCTCGTTAAAGGATAGAACGAGAGGATTTCTGAAGAAAAAAATATACGCTTAGTATAAAAAATATAAAAGCTCCCACTAACTGTATGCGTATATTTTAGGGGCTAATAATGTACGGTGGCGGGTTGGATAAAAAGGATGGGGGGTTGTGTACGTTTTAGAGTAAGCTCTGTACACGGAAAGGGCTCCTTCAATTAAAAACTTGGAAGATTGGAACTTTGATTTGCCTTTGGATGTTTTCGGGATTGCAAACACAGGGCTCTGCAGACGGGTGAACCTACTGTAGGAAGTAATGGAGTTTTTTTTTGATCAGTGGGGTTTCCGAGATCAAAAGTTAGATGATTTTTCGCTGATGACGGACCCTTGTAAAAGTCATTGCCCATTAAGTAAAAAGCCGAGCTCAAACTCTTCAAATTTGACCCTGATAAGCAAAGTTTTAAAAATAGCGGCTGTATAGCTGTTTCTGTTTTTAATCTCTCTACTCGTTTGCTTTTAGCACGATTTCGACTTGTTGCTAATCCGGATACTGTAGCTAAAAACTTTCTGACTGTTCCGTTGAAGTTAACTTCCTCTCTTCTAAAACGGAACTTCTTTTAAAACGAACGTCCTTTCTAAGAAAAACGGAAGTTCCGCTCTCTTTTCAATTCCACAGAGATCACACTTTCGCCTAGATCTTGCTACAAAAACACGAGAACAAAAACATTGACCCCTCTCGAAATACTCGGAATGAGGATGTAGACGCTGGACCAAAGAACTTCTGTTTAAACTGTACAGGTTAAAAAGTATGGGTATTTTTTGATACAGCTTATGGTACAACATTGCCCTTATTAGCTCAGGGGTTTGCAAATCATTTAATTTTCCTATCGTCCCATGAGCAATTATGGCTCTGCAAACGACTTCAAAGAACGGGTTCCGGTAAACATCTATGACTGCGAGATTAATCCTAGAGTATAGCGGGGAAAAGGTCAAAACGTACGCGACCTCATTATCCAAATTTGCAGCATTACGTGGAGAAAATCCAATTAATTCTGGTCAAATAGCGTACTCTCCATCTTTCTTTGTGCTTTGTGCAAGAAAAAAAAAGAAGAAAAAAGTGAGATAATCAAGGAATATTCTCTAACAGAAGAACATTTCCGTATTTTTTCCTTGAAATATCTCTGCCGATCCCTTGAACATGACGCTCTCCAACAGTTCATAGACCAATCCGTGCCAGGCACACATCTCCACTCAGCGAATGAGGGAAAGTTAAAATACTGATAATACCAGTTGATCCCCTCGCCCATGATGGATCTGTGCTGCATCTTATAAATTCCACAAATCATTTGCTCCCCAGAAACCTTCAGATTCCAAGTGACATCATAGCCGTCGAGATATGAATAAACTTTATTAATTTCCAATTCTACTGCAAATATCAGTGAACAGGGGACGTATTCGTTGCAATCCCGGCTGAGTGAAATGTAGTCCCGGATTGACGTAGGGAATAAGATAATCAGGGTCATAGGGATAAAACGTGTTGTTTACCAGGAATTGTGGAGTGAAGTCAAACTGTTCACACTTCGTACAAGTGCTAATGATCAGGTTCAATTTCTCCTGGGTCTTTGGCATATCAGTAGCTAGCGGTAGATTTGGAACATTAGCCCAGTCTATGGGTGAACCATTGTCTAGAGCGGCGTTGATCATCTTCCTGTTTAAATAGGCTAATGGGAAGGTGTGAAGGATAAAGATCTTCTCCTTGACATCGCCAGCAAGGCGAGCCAGTCTCTCGGTGGCCACCTTCACAATGCCCTCCCACTCTTTATCCGTGTATACGAATTGCATAAAGTAGTATCTAATTGAAAATACAGTTAAAAATAGGCGAATGAAAACCATACCGATGTATAATAAAGAGATAGTCTGGTTTCAGCAGCTTCACAAAGTCCATGTAGGCTTTTTCTTTAGCTTGGCATTCAGGCGTAGCTGTCGCCTTCAAAACTTCGCAAGCTGAAAAAGCTGTCCATTCACTTGATTTGTTACCGGTGAATGATATCCTCTGAATATTTCCAAAAGTTTTATTGCACTCATCAAAGATCAGAGGAGCGGTGTTGGCAACCCAACTGTTGCCAACTATAGCCAGGGTCCGGTTATTACTTGCTTTTGAATTCTAAAGGAGAATTTTTGCTTGATTATAAGAGTGAAATAACTTCATATTTACACTGTCCTTGGAAGTATTCAAGATTTCCTTTGGATGGGGAAAATAGCGATGACTTTTTCTGTCTATCAAATATACAGCGCTCATCCGTCAGCTGATAAACGTCATGATCCATAAGCCCTGCATAGTACAGCTTTCTTTCCTCTAAATTTATTCTAGGAAAAAGGAGAAGAGAGCCTGGTACCAATGGACATGTGAGAGTAGTCTGATCTCAAAACAGGAGTCCATTCACAACCAGGAAGACGGAAATCTGGATACCTTATTCAATTTTGAAAGGACTTAAAACCTACAGCTGAGGGAAAAGTAAACGCTCAGGCAGCCGAAAAACAGAACAGCGACGACTGTAGTAATAACGGACTTATCCCAGCCAAGGTAAGATTTCTCGAGGAAATAGTGGACGAATACCGCCACGCCAAAGGAGAGAATGAGTCCCAAGACCATTTCTATTTAAATGGTTTCAAAATGGCGAATAACAACGTATACCTGGAGTAGTTGTGTATTCAAAAACCTTTTGTATACTCAGCATGGGCCAGTGAACCAGGTACCAAGCGTAGGAAATCTCTCCCAAGAATACCATCACAGCATTTTCCAGAGCGGAAAAGCCTTTTCCAAAGTGGACAAGGATAATGGCCACAATTGTTGTTGTCATTCTTAAACATGTGATAACACTTCCTAACTACCGTATTCCCTCGGATTTCGTTTTTATAAACAAGTTGGAGCACTTTTGCCCAAGGAAATATGGTAGATAATGTCACACTGTGTGCTTACCGGGAATAATTCTGGGTCAAATGTTTCTCGGTTACTACCGAATAGATTAGAAGAACCAGAGATAGTGAAGCAAATATCCAATCGGGAGTCTCTTCCACTTCCTCTTTTCTTCTCTCCTGCTCCTCTTCATCCAGGAGAACATCCTTACTATCGCTTATGGAGAAGATCACTTGATATTTTGACTCCTGGTTATTCGAAGAGTCTTCTTTCTCCAAGCAATAGACCATGTTTCCTTTCAATTAACCTCTATTGAAAAGAGAATAAAAATTACCGAGGAGGAACTGCCAGATTCTGCAGAACATATTATTAAAGGCTTGCCTACTATCGCTTATAAAATAGAAACAGAGGGAAGCGCAACCTGAACCGGATCCCTTTTTGGTGAATTAAAAGGGCCCTACTGATCACGTGAAGGAATACCATTCTTTTCCTCGGAGTTAGGTTCATTTGCAGCCACCAAATCAATGGGAAAATAAGATAGAATTGCATTTCCAGGCACAGCGACCACGTGTGGGTGAAGAGATCATGAGAAGCTCCCATTTTCTCGAAATAGTCCTCCCCGGTGTTATAATATAAGTTAGTTGAGAGCCAAATTGCCCGTTCCGATGCGATCATATTAGTTATTAGCTCGGAACACGGGCATAAATATATGGTAGCTGAAACGATCTTTAGAGGAGCGGGGAAACTCACTAGTTGAGGCAAGTACGATGAGATAATAGAGAGGAACTATCCTTTTAACCCGTCTGTAGAGGAATTCGGCGATTATTGGAAGAGTGAGGGTGGAATGCCGGGATAACATTATTGACATCAAATAACCCGAGAGAACGAAAAATCTAAACTTATGGGAAGGTCTAAAAAGACAGAAACCCACAAATCAACCCCCAAATAGCCATTAGGAAAATAATCCGGGAAGTAGTGAAAAGCAATAACGGAACAGATCGCAACTCCCCGGATTCCTTGCAAATGAAGCTGCTTGGTCATTGTTGACAGGGGGAAAGCGACGCCGGTTGCCAGGAAAGGTATCTGATGGTTGGCGCCGATGGGCAAGATGGGAATCTTTAAAATCCATGGGTGGCAGGAAAATAGTTCAGGACAAGCTAAATGTTGGAGATCGGATCTATTTCTTCCGATCTTTGGACCGTTTTGCACTGGTTCTTCGGGTGCCAAAAACCAATGAAGCCAGGTAGGATTCGAATGGACCTATTCAACTTCCTTGTTCTTCTGCAATTGAAAAATTCTATTAATAAGGATCCTTCTGTGCTTTCTCCTTCTGTACTGCCTGCTAATTCCGAGTTCGAATCAGGGAATTCAGAAAACAAACCAGCGTCAAAGATTTAATAGGATTAGTTCTATTAATGCTGGTTCTTAGAGTGCCAATCTCGGAATTAGCAGAAAAGAGGGGGGAAAAAGATTTGAACCTCCATAGAACATCCACGAATTTTGCAGAAAAACACCAGCATCAAAGATTTACAAGGATTATTTCTAACAGGATTACTTCTAATCTCCGCCTGACACTGACGAGAGCAGTAATAAGGCCGCGATTTGACAGATAAAAATTAGAAACTATAATCCAACAACCGCTGACGAGGTGCAAAGACTCATAATTCGTACGGGGAAACATTTTTATCGTACACGTTGATACATACACAGATATAGCAGTGGCGCCGATTTCAATTTTACAAAGATATCCAGGGTCACGTGTCTTACACTCCAACACAATCATATCATATCATCACGAGGTATTGACACGATGGTTGGGTTGAAATCGCGAAATTTTACTAGCAGTTCCTCCTCAGAAGGTAGAACCCAGTAGATAAACGGAGAAAATCGACAATAGACTCACCAATGTAAAATATAAAGATAGCTCAAATTCTACCCGATACTGGGAAACGTTTAAAGATTATTGATAGTGGATAAAGATGGGTGATGGTGATATTACAAGAAGAACCTTCGGGGAAATGTTGGGGCAAATCCACCGTGGCATTGATTACCCATTCGTTTTTGTTCTGTATTGTCAACTTGAAATCTCCCAGCTGTTCTTCCAATTCTTTTTTGGAAGGTAGGTTCCGATCTCCACTTGCGACTATGACAAATTTGTGGAGGTTTGGCAAAGGTCCGGAAAGGAGACTCTAAAAACACAAATTCCTGCCCGTGTTTTTCTCACGTGTAGAACGGAACGAAATATATGCAACTGGCTTGATCCATTATACATCCGGATCTGCACTTTCTGGCATCTTGAAAGAACCTTGGGTATGGCGATGTTTACATCCTCAGGATCCAAGCATATCGTAATAGATTTCTAAAGGAGGAGTAAATATAAAATAAAGAAGAAAATAGAGCAATTTATCAGTGTTTTGGTCAAGTGAAGCGCTTCCACAAATTGGCATGTTCCATTAGATGTTGTTCCATTCCACATGTTCATTACAAGCTTTCTCGGTTTTAAGAGATTCAGTAGCGTGACGCATTGTTCCGTAGTCAAGATTGACCAATAAATGCACAGTTTTTCACAAGTTATTCGATTTACCCGCAAATAATCAATTAAACTTTCAGTCTCTAACTGAAAACGTATTACACAAAAAGGAGCTTAAAGTACTGACTCGGGTCTATCATTAGGCACCGCAGGCGGATTCCATAAAGACCATCCGCGCTGATGTCTCTATATCTTACTGATGTTATCCTCCAATGGTGACTGACAAAGTTAAACCAACAGTTTTCTTCGAAACAGAAAAAAAACAGAAATTTTCGAGCTTCTTCGGATGAACTCCTCCACCGCGCGGCAAGTAAAAAAATAAGAAGAAAAAAAAGAAACTTGCAAAGTATGAGTTAGTATGATTAACAATAAAGAACGTGCAAATGCTCTACCTCTAGAGGGATTTTAGCATAAGATCAGCAGTAGGTTGACGCTGACTAGCTATGGAATAGTATCAATTTTTAAAGGTCCCACCTTGCTGTCATTTTGCCCTAAAGTGAAACCTCTTCCCTACCCTTTCCTAAACGATAAGGCTGTAGATCTATGAAAGCATCGCTCCGAATCTAAATGTCGTCAGGTGGAATGGAAATGAACAGCTGAATCTCTTCTCCCACCTGTCGCTAATCGTTTTTTTTTATTCACAGACTCTTTTTGATGCATTATAGTTGTCTCTTATCTTTTTTTCTTATTCTACTTTCAATGAAAAGATCTACACAACAACCGCAAGGCTGCAATACATGTGATGAAAAATGCGCAAATAAGACAATTAACGTGGGAACAGATGGATATGGATGGGAGTATCTCTCCTTCGCTTATAATCAGTCCTGCGTCTATAAGGTTTGACTTCCCATCTTCAACCGAGAAATTGCCGGTTTCAGTTCATTTTTCCTAATGCCAGCTATGTAACTCTCGATTTTAACCATATTTTCTTCGATGAGTGTTACTTTGAAATAACCAATTCAACTGACGTTATCTACAGGACGTAGACTGTTTCATTGAACTATCGCTAACAGATTTAGAGAAGAAGCAGGCACTGTTGACAGTTGGTATGGCCGTAGTAAGACTATAAAATCCCTTGCTTCGGTACTCTACTTGAAAATCTATATGAATGAAACAAATGGCTACACTTTGGATACGCCGCTATTTTATAACTTCCAGATATCGATAAATCCTAGTTAGTTACAGATACCTTATGCAGAAATATATGGTTGTCGGGGAACTGTACATTCCACTTTCAGTACCGTACTCCAAAGCTCTCTCTTATGATCTAGCTAAAGATCCTGCCCTAATTGACTTTAGTGTGCTAGCAAGTAATGATGAGTTGGGAGTGATAAATTTCATTACATCAAATACGGTAAGTCTTTTTAGTTGATTAGACAGGAGTTGAAATAGAAAAGTCCAGAAGTGAACGAGACATTGGAATTTCAGATAGGAATGCACCTTGCCTGTCCCCAAGGCGGCGCTTGGTACGGTTTAGATATGTTTATTTTAGTGAATGGAACAGAATCTGGATCTTTTGTACTTGGGACGTGAGATCCTCTTATTTTCTTATCCTGTGATGTATTTGTTTAGCCTCGACTCTTTCATAGGATACACCACTTTCCCTAATAGCGTCTCCCTGATCTATAAATACATAATGACAATCTGTACTATGGTTGTTATGGAAATTTCCGGTAAGGGGCAATTGTGTTCACTTATCAACGGTGTCCATTTAAAGACAACAATCATTACAAGAATGCCACCTTACAATATCTTGAAGAAGATGAGGAACTCATAACACTGACAGGGGATGCAGTTCCATCAGCGGCTATACTCGTTTCCGTTGTCTTTTTGTATCCATTTAAACTTCCTGTGAGTCTAAAGCTATCAAATTTGCCATTCTGGTTAAAAAATGGAGGAATCTGCTTTAGCTGCGGCTTTAAAATGAAAAATGAGGTCAAGAAACTTCCAAAATTTAAGCATTTGGTTGTGTGCCTCTCTAATCCTTCCAATTTCAGGAAAATGCCCATCTCTACGTGTACGAAGAGCTTCCAACTAAAAATGAATCTTTTGCCGGCTATTCCTTTCAGTTAGAAGCCGTGTTAATGAGATTAGCCACTGTTACAGAAGTGGTGATGAGCCGAAGAGGCCTCTCTCACTCAGTGACCATAGTATTCGGACAGTTGTTCTCTACAATGGGACAGTGACTTTATCATTCCGAAGATTCTTTGAAAGTAGGCGGAACTGTTATTCAGAAGATTGGTCTAATCGTTTTCAGTGGAAGAATACTGTGGTCAATTTAATTTTACTGGTACAGGTGCAAATGACGAAGTGATTTTTAGAAGTAGGTATCAAAAGTCAAAGGGGAATAATTTTCAGCGAAAAGTGGCAATAACCATCTATTTAATTCATCAATAACTGGAAATAATGCCTCGTGTCCCACGTAAAGTTCCTTCTTAATGATGTAATGATTAATTTAGCTGTATAACAGTAGAACAATTTAATACGAGTCTGTATTTTGCCCCTCTCACTGCAAACGGAACTCTGACTATGGATATCCAATGCGTTTCGTTCAGAACTGCTTCTCTGCTTTCATTAGTTCTTTCATTTTTGTTCGCGTCTTTTTTAGAATAAAATTGACATTTTCTTACAGGAACCTCATTCTTTTCAAAAACGGAAATTCTTTGATTCTTCACAGTAGCGCCTTACTTCTCCTTTTAACTGGCCTTGTAGCTGCCCGTTTTTACCAGTCGATATCAAGGTAAAATCTGGAAAAGAACCAGTCAAGTGGTTGTCTGCACAAACCGTTTTTACATCCCATTCGCCATTCATTCGAGCTTCGATTGGCGGCTGCTGTTTTTGATCGTCATCGTCATGGCAGAAGTCAAGAGTCGAGAAGTATCGAAGGAGACGAAGCCACCCGAGCAGCCGGAGATGATGAAGCTGATGCCGAAGTGCAAGGAAGACGCCGTTAAGTGCCCGCAGGCCACCTACGAGGTGATGGATCTGCTCGGCACGGGCGCCTTCGGAGCCGTTTTTCGTGTGCGCCGCGTCTCGGACGAGAAGGAGATGGCCATGAAGTGCGAGTCGAGCGGTGTCAAGAAGGAAGTCCTCCGCTACGAGGCAGAGGTGCTGGCGACCGCCATGAAGATCAACTCGCCCCACATTGTGCAGCTCGAAGGACGGGGAGCCATCCGCGGCCGGTTCGTCTTCATCGTGATGCGCCTGGTCGGCAGGAATCTCTGGGACCTGCGCCTGCAGCAGCCGGACAAGAGGTTCTCTCTGAACACGGCGCTGAAGGTGGCCGAGCAGACGCTGGCCGGCGTCAGGGACCTCCACCGAGCCGGCTTCCTCCACCGGGATATCAAGCCGCCGAACTTTGCCATCGGCCGGGAGGAGGACGGCAACTTGCACACGGTCTACATCCTGGACTTTGGACTGTCGAGGAAATTTCGGACGACCGGGAAGGACTTGAGAATGCCGAGGTCGAAGGTGGCCTTCCGTGGAACTACCCGCTATGCCAGTCTGGCGACTCTCGACGCGAAGGAGCAATCCCGGAAGGATGACGTCGAGTCCTGGTGGTACATGACCGTCGAGTTCATGCTTGGCAGTCTGCCCTGGAAGCATTGCAAGGTCTGTTTCGTTGTGGGACCCAAAATGACCAGTATTCAGGGAAAGGAGCGAGAGGAGGTGAAGCGGCGCAAGCAGGAGCTGAGGAAGGGACAGAACCTGGACCATCTGCTGGCCACGGCGCCGATGCCCTACATCCGGGACATTCTGCTGTACTGTGACACTCTCCACTACGAGTCCATTCCGGACTACGACTACGTCTATCGACTGATTGCCGCCGCCTGCCAGGCCTCTGCCATTTCTCCGACGGAAGCGCCCGACTGGGACCCGGTGACTCCCTACAAGGGACCCAAGTACGAGTGCGGACTGGACTTCACTCCGAAGATTGATGAGGAGCCCTCTAGACAAGGCACATCCCATCCTCTCGAAAATAAAATAAAATAATAGTTTAGGAAGATCTTGTTTGCTCTTTTTACAGTTTACAATTGACTCGAACCCTCTTCTCGATTTATGGTGATCTCTCTATTCTTGGAATCTTGGAAAAGGCGAAACCCTCGCGAACAGTGAACAGATCACCATGAAGCATTGAACTTTTGAGGTAAAATCAAGCAAGGTCATATCACCGATACATTTCCGCCCTCACCCACTCACCCAGCTATCAGTAAAGAAAGCTTGTGCCCCACTGACTGAAGGTGTTAGCTTCTTTTCAGTTTAAAGCCTGCTGATAAGAGTACACGCCAAACAATCACAACAAGCTACCCATCCCGGCCGCCATAAATGGAATTTTTCATCGCCTTTATCCTATCCCCTGTAGCCGCTTTAACTTGCTACGACCAAATAACAACTGCTGGTACGCCAATCACAACGACTGTCTGCCCTTCGAATACAACCCAGTGTTATAAGTGAGATGTTCTCTTGATTTCCTTACTCGAAATTTTGTAGGCAAACAATATATCAACAAACTGCAGCTGGTGATGTGCGTCTCGAAAGGATATATGGCTGTGATGTCCCGACATCAACCAATGGGGGATTTTCTTGTATCGTAAGGGTTAAGATTGATAATTAATTAATATTTTTTAGGATACATCCGATGGAACATGTAATTCTCATAAGACAAATACGTATAAAATCAACACGTGCTGCTGCGGTACGGATCAATGTAATTCTTCCGGCTTCCTGTTACCTTTTACTACTGTTACTGCAGCGATCCTTGGAAGATTCATTTTTTTTACCCGTGTGGCATAAATAACCACAGATTACTTTATAACCCACGCAGTTTATTTGGCAACCTCTTGGGCGTAGTCACCTTCCCACACAGTCACAGATAACCGTGATAATGACGTCTTGAACAGGAAGTTTAAGACCACATGCGGGATAGCACCTCCTGATATGGGGCGCCAACTTACTTTCCCTTGTTTTCTCCGTATTTCCCTGATATAGAGTTTGTTTTATCAGCTTGTTCTCATCTGCTTACTCTCCATACCAGCTAAACTTGTGACTCGAGCAGTTAGTTTTGGGGGTCTAAAATCAGCTGTCAAGAATGCGGTCTCTCTTCGCCTTTGCTCTTTTATCCTCAGTAACCGCTTTAATTTGCTACGATCAACAATCATCGTGGAGTAGTAAACCAAAAAATACAATCGACTGTCCACTAAATACTACCCAATGTTATAAGTAAGCAATTCTTCCATTTTTTTTAAACTCGTACATCTTATAGACTAACTGTTTCTGATGTTCAGGATACAAAATATTATTCCTATGGCTGTGATGTTCCCATCATTCGTGATATGGGTCCCCATTGCATTGTAGGAGTTGTGGAAACGACGCTAAAATATTAGTCTTTTAGGATATTTCCAATGGGCTATGTGGTACCAGGGGCTCTGCAGTGATTTGCTGCTGTGGTACGGACGCATGCAACTCTTTCGGTCTCTATCAGCCTCTTATGGCTGTTACTTTTATGCTTTTTGGAATATTTATTTCTTAGTCTGTAGTTTTTCGAGTGCTCATGAAGAACATGATAAACTATTCTGGCTTTCTTGTACTTTGCATTCGAATAGTCTCAAATGTTCACTTTGTTCTCATTTTCTAGAAGCTTTCAATTGCTGGCAGCCGTAGGCATTCTGGTTAGACGGTGAGATATTGAAACAGCCGTCATCCAGTTTTTATCAAAAAACACAACTTATGATTCACTGACTGTGTTAGCGTTTTTCTCTCGTTTGAAGTATGCTGATAAGAGTAGTTCACACCAAACAATCACAACAAGCTGCCCGGCCGAGAATGCAATTTTTCATCGCCTTTATTGCTATTCTAACTCCTATAGCCGCTTTGACTTGCTATGACGAAATAACAACTGCAGATACCCCTAGCACAACGACTGTCTGTCCCTCGAACACAACCCAATGCTATAAGTGAGCAGATCTCTTGGTTTCCGTAGTAGACATCTTGTAGACAAACAACATCACATACAACTTCTGCAGGGGATGTACGTCTCAGTAAGATATACGGTTGTGATGTGCCGACATCAACCAATATGGGACTCTATTGCATAGTAGCCTTACAAGCTACCACGATTAATCGACATTTTTTAGGATACCTCCGATGGAACATGTAATACTCATAAGTCAAATGCTTACAAAGTTAACACATGCTGCTGCGGTACGGATCAATGCAACTCTTCCGGCTCCTTCTTCCCTCTTGCTTTCGTTTCTATTACGATTTTTGTCAGATTTATTTTCTAATTCTTTTTTATAATGTTTGGTATTCTCCTGTATATTTTTATCATGTGACACAACTTTTTATGTGCAATAAATAAGGTTTTATCGTCAATCCTGTAATATAGTCCATTTCCAACGGATATTCCACAGATTCATATTTGGCGGCGCATCTCCGCTACGGGTCTGAGAGCTTCCTGGTCCCGTAGCGGAGAGGTTTTTCCGAGGAATATCCGTTGGAAATGGACTGTAGAGAGTCCTTTATTGGCATGCAACCATGTTCTCAAGATAGACCAGAACGTTGATTTCCTGACTGTAAGCCATAAATATTTACCGATCAGTTTATGGCCCACATAGTTTTTAGGCATTCTTGTAAACATAGCCATTCCCCACACAGTTATAGATTACCGTAATAATGACGTCTCGGGCTGGAAGTTTATCATAAACTGTTATGGTTACATATTTTGATAGGTTCTAAATGCGGACTCCCTGATATGAGGCGCCATCCTGTTTTCCTTCATTTTCCTACACAACAACCATCTTGATCCATTGACTGGAGCAGTTACCCTCTTGTGTCTGAAATCAGCCAATTTTATTCTGGCATTCCCTCTACACCAAGCTACTCGACTGTTCAGGAATGCGTATTCTTGTCGCCTTTACTCTTATATCCACGGTAGCTACCTTAGTCTGCTACCAATCAACACAGAAGCCCAAAAATCCAACCGACTGTCCAGCAAACGCGACTCAATGTTATAAGTAAGAGGCCCTTTCCATTTTTACACCCTTACATATCATAGACTTGGTATTTATGATAACCAAAATGCAAGGCATTACTACTATGGCTGTGATATTCCAGCCGCTCGTGATACGGCTCCTCATTGTGTTGTAAGAGTTCAATGTGGAAAACACAGTAATACTCGTCTTTTAGGGCATTTCCAATGGACTATGTAGTAAGAGGGACGATGCTACGATTTGCTGCTGCGGTACAGACGGATGCAACTCGTCGGGTTTCTATCAGCCTCTCATAGCTGTTATTGTTATATTTATTGGAATATTTATCTCTTAATTTCTCATGCAAAATCAAATTATTTGTACAAGTAGTTTCTGTGGCTTCTAAAACTTTATAAAATTCTCGTCAATATTCCCACTTCCTTGTATTTTAGCCAATAAGACTGATAAATATTCACTTTGTGCTCCTCTTCTAGAAATTTCCATTTTCACACACGCTTAGAATTGATAATAAGGACGAGTTCTAAAGAGAGGACAATAGGATTCCAAAACGACCACATGAATTATCGAGGAGCGGGGCATCTCCTGACATAGCCAACCTTCTGCCCGCCTTTCTCTCCCCGCGCACGTCTGTAACATGTGATGATTAGACTGGCTTCTAGAAAATTTATATTGCGCTGTGGAACAGTGCGATTTGGCACTATTGCCGCGTTTTGTTTATTGATGATGCTCTTCTATTACGATAAATATGCATATTTCCCGGGGGAGACGTATCTGGTCAGTTTTCCTTCATTCTTTTCATTTATGACGCCATCTTTTAAACCGAAACATAGTAGACTAAAAGAACAACCAATCAAAACATAGGAACACAAAAACTTTCTGCTGAAAGACAGGCGATGATTTTCAGGCTCATTTCCTTGACTACCTCACTGGTGCGGACTATAACGTTAATGAAAATTGCACTCTACCGGCCTTTCTACAAATATGGGAAGAATATTTTGGAGGGTAAGTGGGGTTTTACATTATCAAGAACCATGTTTGAATGAGATTCGTGCTTCAGAAAACCTTATTGGGTCGATTGCGGCGCAATGATTGACGGCGACGAAGAAGTTCTTGAGCACTATAATGAGACTGGGAGGATTACCATAGCTGAGGTTCATCTTTTCAACTTCAGCGACAACTACCTCAATTTTAGCCTCCTACCCTCTCAATGGATTGCCACGACATCCAGGCAAGGGTAGTCGGTAGTCAGAGATTCAAACGGCTCAAACATCCCTACGCAATTGCTAGAAATGTTTTCCACGTAAGCTCTTCCTTTTCTTTATCTGAAACTGCCCGTCTTTACAGCACTATTTCATCCAAGAAGTCTTGCTAGCCTTCTCTTACTCGCCCTACAATACCTATTGCTACGCGGTGGACTCTCAAGCTAATGAAACTCTGTTCTCTTCTCTCATGAATCTTTCATCCTGTTTACCTAACGTTGTAGTTGTACAAAAGGTTCTTTTCATCTATATGGGAAAAGGGATAATTTAGAGATATGCTTTCAATTCTGCGGGTCACTATCAAGATGCAGCAAACCTGGACTGTATCAAAGCCTTGTTGTCTTTTTCGGGATGGGAATACGTTATGCTGCTTCAGGTAAGAAGTTTACGGTTCATTTTCCCATTCTGAGCACCATATTTCTTTAAACAACCCTTCTCCATAAGCATGGGCCTTGCTCAAGGAGAATATGGTAGTTTCGACCTCAATACCTTCTATATTTCAGAGCCACGATGTCATTATCAAAACGCCTCAAGAAATATCAGCAGTCATTGATATCCTACAAGGAATGCCTCTAATAGACCTCCAAGATGTCATCCGCAAAAGAGTTCCCCATGCAAAGGCCTGGACACCTCGAGCTCTCAAACTCTTTCAAGAAAGTATGTAACCCCTTATCTCTATCAACTTTTCAATCAATTCTAGAGGCGCATTTCTCTCTGAAACAGGAGATTTCCAAGATTGGGATCCGCAAAAGTACACATCAGTGTTTCCTCCCGCGGGAATTTGTTCACGACATCACGTACAAGCTGGACCTCCAATTCATTCTCAATTTGTTCAATAATAAGAGGGTAGGAAACAAATAACACATCTCAAGAGAAAGGTTAATTGGATTTGCAGATCTATGGAGTTGATGAAATGCTCTTTCCCACATTAATAGGCGCCTCGTTTATGAATCTTCCCGGTCAGATTGAAAACTGGTGTACTCCAGCGACTTCTTTGAGGTACGGCTGTATTTCCTTCTTCTAATTTACTAGAGATTACTTTATATTCTAGATATGCTCATTGGGAGAATTTGGACGAAGGACGGTGCAAGTCCCACAGAAAGCGACACGATGTTTGCTTGCTGGGAGTGGAATATCTCCCACGCCTCGCCTCTGTTCAAGCATTATTCGGTACAGTTTTGCCCCCTTTCTTCCATTTTCCCCTCTTTTAGCCAATAAAATCTGGCCGTCTGTCGATTTTGGATCCTTACTGTGTCTAGGAGAGATGCTCCACAATAGAAGTATAAATCACATAATCACAATAGATAAAAAATTCTATAGTAGTCTACCACAGGCGAGAAATACCATGGAAATCAAGGAAAACTATTTTCAGGTCCGTGAGATGCAACAAAAAAGATACGGCATCTTTAAAGCCGACGAATTTGAATGCAACTAGTGCACGTATTTCCTTCAAAAGATATAAGATCTCTATAAACATTTATTCATAGTTTTTATGTTGATTGAGCATTTCTTCCAGCTGTGAACATGGAGAAAGGCTTCGATCTGTCCTCATTAGTGTTTCTCCTTCCCGAAAGGTCATATTATTGCACAAGAAGTCGGTGTTAGTCATACCTGTGTATAATAATTTGAGCAGTTCTTTTCTATTCGTTTTATTAACCAAAATCATGGTGAGGATGGAAAATATCGGGATCAGACCGCATCCTACTAGGAAGATGGCATTCACAGACTCTAAAAATGGGATAGAAAGTCAGGATTTCATTTTTGGAATGGATTCCCCGGTACCAGTCTATGTAACTTTCTTTTTAGGACCCAGGGTTACTGTATTTCCTCTCTTATCCTACCTATAGTTGCCCAGTTGAACCAGTACATAAGAATGATAATTGCAACAGTTGTAGTAAACATGCAATTCAGAATGGTGACTTGAGCCGCAATTGCCGTCAACATACTAGAATGCAGTTCAACCGTCTTCCTGGACATGCCACTTTTAAACTGATTAAGGAGGTTAAAAGCAAAGTAGACGATAATCGGATAGAAGAAGAAGGTCAGACCGGCGGTTAGGGATAATGCACACGTTAGGACGAGAAGAGGAATGTTGGATAGCGAGACTTCGAAGATTCCGATGGCACTGTCTGATAAATTCGAGTAGAAATCAGGACCGTTGACCTGAAATAGGATAAGTATCATCCAGACCATATGAAGATTACGGTAGCTCAAAAAATCAGAGAAAACCATCCCAATGGACTGTTTTCTCCCACTTGAAGGCGAGGGATACCTTGAGCATTCGCTGCACTGCCTCATGATGTTCATGTCTCCCAGCCACATAAAACAAAATTGTGACAAAAATCAGAAGTAGAAATAACACCACATAATAGCTATAAAGTATGTATTTCTTCTTCAGTTTATGAGTATCCGGAAGTAATACAAATACCCTCCAATACAGAAGATATGTATCCGATCCAAATAGCGCTAAATGTTTTTCATAACTCGGAAAGGGAAAATGTCTTACCACCACCAGCAAAATAACAAAGACATAGCTGAAAATTAGCGGAAAATACGCTGTTGGCATATATTCCTATTGTAGTGTAGGCCAAAACAAACGGTGGCAAGAGAAATGGTAATAACAAGAAGATAGAGAGGTGCATGACCAGGGCCCTGGAAAAAAGTCACTTGATCAAGGAGAAACCTCCATTGCCCCCCTTATCAACTCTTTACGCTTTCAAACTAAAAAATTTACCCCTGAAAATCTACGGAAAATCGTGAGAAAGTCCGCCAAAACACATGTATTGGGGCGGCAAGACACTAGCCAACCACTTGAAACTCACGATAATATCATCAGAGAATAGAAGAATTTGTATTCCACCGTTGTCTTTTTTGAGCTTTTGTACCATAGTAAGTAAAAGGCCAAGAGAAAAATAGGTGTTCCAGTGAGTAGGAAGAAATTCCCAAAATAGATGAAACACCGGGTTTGGACGTTAAAAATCATCAATGAAGCCGGGAGAAGAACACAGGTGAAAGTGACAAACGGCAGGTGAAGTGGGGGCAGGTGCTGCCTTTTGTTTGACTGATACTTAGCATATATGATGGTTATAATTGTTTATGAGGGCGCGGGGGAAGTGGCAAACAGTGCGGGAAGGGCCAGGGGACTTTTCAGTATCGCAGATCATTCAATTGGGAGAAATTAGGAAAGGAACTACATGAGATATGTTAGATCTTTTGAAGAAAAATGGCCCTGTGGGCATAAAAGCCCAGTAATTCCCCGGTTCCAATCCCTGATGGAATTGGAGGCGCGATTCTCAAAGTAGGGGAATGGGAAAACGAATTCCAGCCACCTTTTCAGTTGTTGGTAAACCAAACTCTTTACCAAAGCATTTGTAAAGACTTGCCAAAGTGAGCTATTTATATATTTTTTTTTCTTGAGGCGTTTGATAATGACATCGTGGCTCTGAAATATAGAAGGTATTGAGGTCGAAACTACCATATTCTCCTTGAGCAAGGCCCATGCTTATGGAGAAGGGTTGTTTAAAGAAATATGGTGCTCAGAATGGGAAAATGAACCGTTAAAGGTCTGCTTCCAAATTTGTTAGAAAATGACCACTTCAGGTCAAATTGTGCTAATTACGGGGTCTGGTAGCGGTATTGGACGCTTGATGGCTAAAGAGATATGAAAATGATCATTTTCAGTAAGAACCAAAGAAATTTAGTTTGCTGCTCTAGGAGCACGAGTAGTTCTCTGGGATCTGAACGAGAAAGGAAACCAGGAAACTTTAGCTCAAGTGACCGGGGCTGAGGTAGGGAATAAGATGAATCTCCTCAGCCATTTTAGGGACACGCCTATACGGTTGATCTCTCAAAGAAAGAAGAAATTTATGCAACTGCAAAGAAAGTCAAGACAGAAGTCGGAGATGTTGACATCCTTATCAATAATGCCGGCGTTATCACTGGAAGGAAGCTCTTCGAATGTCCCGATGAGCTGATGGAATTGACCATGGCTGTTAACTGCAATGCTCTTCTTTTTGTAAGCAGTTGGCGGGGGCTGAGGAAAATAATTTTAAGATCGGAAAAAGCTTTATCCCTCCTATGTTGGAAAACAACCACGGTCAAGTTGTGACCATCGCCTCAATGGCCGGAAAGACGGGCTGTGCTGGACTGGTGGACTATTGCGCCTCTGAACATGGCGCTGTCGGCTTCCATGAATCGCTTACGGCTGAAATTAACTCGCTCAAGGTGAGAACGGCTCGAGACTCGAGAAAGATTACCAAAAGATTATTTGAACGGTCGTTTTTCAGAAAACTGGCGTCCATAGACTGTCGTATGCCCCGTTTACATCAACACAGGAATGTTTAACGGAGTCGAGACCAAATCTCCCAACCTTTTCCCCATTCTCGACCCTGATTTTGTAGTTGAACGCATCATGGACGCCATTCTCACTAATCAACGCTTCCTGGCTCTTCCTCGATCTGCATACGCTGGAATTTTCGCTGCCAGTTTCCTTCCTAGTTCAGTAGTTGAACTCATGTCGGACTACTTCGGTATTAACGAGACCATGGAACATTTCAAGGGACGAGCTAAGCTCAGAGCTCATTAAACTATATCATTCAATTAATTATACGTTTTTGTACTATCGATAGTGATGGAAATAAATTATTCTCTCTTGCTCTAACTTTAAAGGAATTGTCAGGGAGGCTTAATTGCGTTCACGGTTAGGGTTGGCAACGGGTCTGGCCGGGCCCAGACCCTGTGAATACCGAAGTAGGACAATACCGAATGACTAAAATACAATGAAACCTAACTACGGAGGAACTGAAATAGCAAAACACGAATGACCGAGGCTGGAATTGAACCTGCGAGCATTTGGGATAAAAAATTTTGTGAAAATGTGAAAATCATCGAAAATTTCGACAATTATCGTGAACTTTTTATAAGAATGGCTGCAAGCCCGACTTACACGATAGTTCTGGTCGTAGAAGACGCCGGAACCAGGGATGATCGGATAATGAAATCCGGTTCGGATAATCGGATAACGGATAATTTCGGACAAGAGTTGCTCCGGATAATCGGACAACGGATAATTCCGGAAAATCGGAAAAACTGGATTTTTCGTATTCTAAATGGTTTTTAGAGCTTTTTTCTTCTGGTTTTTACTGATTTTGACTATTTTGGGTAACTAAATAATGCTCATATTCCATAAATAAGCTTTTAAAACGGCATTACTCATCATAAGAGCTGGAATTGTCATTTTGTTCTAATGGGGAGCGTTCGAAAAAAAGTATTCTACAGTTATTGATGTCACTTTACTATATGATGCCCTTTTGTAATTACAAAAATGCTGTGATCAAAAATAGTGTAATGTTTCATTTTTCTAACCAAAGAATCCTCTATCTTCAATGCTGAACAGAAAAAACAAGCACCGTTGCTTGCAAAATGCAATACAGCCATGCTCTTGTGCCAGAAACGGCTTACACAACTTTTGAATACCTTCAGAAAAAAAGAAAAAATGAAATTACATAGCCAAAAATCGAACCTGAACGGTGTTTGAAATTATCCGGAAAACGCCCGGATAATGAAATTTTCGGATAAACGGATAACGGATAATTCCGGATAAAAATTCAGATAACGGATAACAAATAATTTTATCCGCGGATAACGGATAATCGGATAATTATCCGGCCAAAATGACCGGATTATCCGGTTTCCGGATTATCCGCGGATTATCCGATCATCCCTGGCCGGAACCCACCAACTTCCTCGAGGGACTTGTTCAATCCTGGAAATTTTCGTAAATAACGGCAGGCAATAGCACTGAAGTCTTTTTTTTGCATAAAATAGAAGAAGAATGTTGTATCTACTTTCTTTAAAGAGCTATGGTGTCTGTCTGTGTGTTTCGACATGTTGAAGCGTCGCGCGTGCTTTCAAAATTCCGCGGCTGCCGAAGGCGGCCGTCGGACAGAAATAACCCCCACTTTTGTCACTTTTGTCCGACCGCCGTAGGCGGCCGCAGGCTGCTGGTAATAAGAGTAAACGCCTAGAAATGAATCATATTTTTGAACTTTTTTTCGCCTACTCAGTTTGATTGAATCAGCGTTCATTGAGCTCAGAGTATCTTCA
This sequence comes from Oscheius dolichura, assembly GCA_932521035.1. Lineage (NCBI taxonomy): Eukaryota > Metazoa > Nematoda > Chromadorea > Rhabditida > Rhabditidae > Oscheius > Oscheius dolichura. Next base: position 9,552,132 of record OW051495.1, read on the forward strand.
CGACTGCACCAGTGACTAATTTCCGGGGTGACAGCTTGTACAAGTGTGTAAAACAAGAAACTGCCGATGACAACGCCAGCTCTTTCGAGTGCTTCCGCCTTATCTGATGGATATTTAAACTGATAAAGCAAAGACAGGCAGAGAAAAAACCACGCCTGTCTAATTTTTCTCACCATTTTTTTAAAAATATTCTTAATTTTTTCATTTCTAGAGGCAGATGGAACTTTACACTATAATGTTGTTGTTAGTGAAAGCAGCGCTAGGTCGGAATGTGTGGCCACTTAGTTCTGGAGAAACTAATATGACGCCACAATTCCCAAACGAACCTCCCCTCATTTATTCGTTATACAAAAGTGAAATAAAGGTAGTTTCTTTTATACAAAACACAAAGTTTGTTACACGAAACGAAAATGCGCTACACGCTCAAGCTTGATTACTTTTTAGCCTCTATTGGGTGTAAACGCATAAAAAAGCGCGCTAAAAAGCGGTCCTACTCTCTCTCTCTCTTCCTCTCTGTTTACCCGTTTTAAGACTGACCAACTCATTGGCGACTATCTCGAATTTGTCGAAGGAGACAAAATTTTACTTCTATGCAATACTCCTGGTGTTCTGCGTAAGTATTTTTTTAAACTCAACAAGCCGACTGTGGAAAAAATAAAAAGAAGTCTGACAAGGGAACTTCTTCAGTAAGCGACGCGTTCCGTGGTAGCGAAGTATTCGTTTTTTAACGTTTTTTTCCTTGTTACAAAACGATGAGCTCCGCAGATGCTAACAACGGATTCTTGCATAACTTTTAATTCTCTATCGAATGGTGTACTTCGCTACCCCGGAACGCGTCGCTTACTGAAGAAGTTCCCTTGTGAGACAAGCAAAAATAAAAGGTGTTTGAATGGCACAAATCACCAAACTCTGCGGGGCCAAACCATTACCTCTGATTTTCAGAAGTGACGTATCTTCTTCCCAATTTGACCGAATACACAGATTATAACGACGCTGACTACTCCACAAGGATAAAATTAGGAGCGAACCATTACAACAAAACTTTATCCATCATTGGTGCTAAAGTAAGTCATTTTAAAGGAACAGTCAGGGAGTTTTTCGACCAGGTCTCAGAATTTAGAGAATTTTTCGCTGATCACGATGCACTAATTTTTATTTCGTGAAAGTCTCCGAATAAGGAGAAGTAATCGTGCAAAGACATCCAACGCGGCCGCAAAAATTACAAACACCTGCAGTCCGGGCCCGGGAACTGTTCCTTTAAAAAAAAGATAGAAAGATAGTCTCAATGTTTCTATAACTAATTACTGCAGGCCACGGACACAGGAAGATATGGCTGTTCTTACTACGACTACCCATATCTTGCGCGCTATGTTTACGTTTTTGTTCGGTCTGTCAATGCCGACAAACATTTCATTTCGACGAACGCCAAGATTTATTATGCGAACGAGAGAACACTTATTGTTCCTTGCAAAACTAACAAAAAGGCAAATGCATCTCTGATAAAACTGTGGACATACAGAGGAGAATGGAACGGTGATGATATTGTTTATGATCCAAGGTGGAGTTTATCATCTTTACAAAAATGTCATTTCAGAATTGGATTCAACATTTCACTATCGCCAACAAGGCCCGTTAGGGGGTTTCTTTCACTGTCCTGCACTTATGGACATGGAACGAAGAATGAGCAATGGTCTCACTTCACCAATAAGGAGTTCTTTAATAAAAACTTCGAAATTATGTGGGAAAAGGTATCTTTTATTTTAAAGGGACTGTGAGAGACGATCTCTCAGAGAGCCATGACTAGCGTCCTTTTCTTGTAAAGACTTTTGGCGGGATGCGATTTTTAGAAAGAGAAAAAGGCTCAATTTGTTGCGAGGCTGAATGTTTTTGGTATTAATCTAACGGAAAGACAATAGTGAGTAAACCGCCACTGTTACGGGTACACCGCATAAATCCCATACAGCTTTTTTTTTTCAAAAATAGGCAATGCCGGCAAAATCTTGACTGAAAAAGGGCTCCATTCGTTCACTAATCCATAGGTTCCTGACAATCCCAAACAACTACAACATTTTGAGGTTGGGCACTGGAATCACATTGGAATGAACCTGAACTTGACCTGTGATGTACAGCGCAGTGTAGACGATGACGACATTACAGTGGATTGTCCTCGATGCAAAAAGGTAGGCCACGGAGTACTGACAGCTTCTGTGAGCTCATCTCGTCTGCTGGCAGTTTCCTAGAGTGACGCCTGCATATTGTAGCCGCTGAATGGTGTTGTTTAAACAGATCATAGAAGCAAACAAAAACGACCACAAACATTTTACTCTCGTTAAGAGATAACGTTTAGATAGCCTTTGATACGTTTCCCAATCATCATCGTTTGGTAGCTATTATCGAAAATGCTAAAATGGATGACGCAGGCAATTATGAATGCCGGATGCTTAAAAACGGAAATCTTTACAAGCAGTCTACTGTAAGACTGGATCTTTCACCAACACCAATTAAGGTTTGTGCTTATCTCGTACGCTGCAACCTGCATTACAGCTCGAGTATGTTTCTCCTACGACTATTGTGATCAATGAGGGGCATAGTGATCACATACAAGTGAATTTCACTCATTACCCTTTTATTCTTGGGCAGTACAATACCACTTGGACGAGAGTAAGTGAGCATTAATTTAACAATTCATTTATGAAAAGGAATATACACGTGCTGCCAATAAAAGCTTTGTGGTCTCTGAAGACGTTTCGTCAATGGCAATGAGGAGTGAATACAACGCCAGTTTAGCTTCTGAGAAATTAAACTTGCATGATCTCAAGCCAAACCAAACCGGAACGTAAGTAATGCACATTTATAAGAATTTGTCTTTGTTAATTTCAGATACGTGCTCACGATACAAGTCTTCGACTTTGTTAAGAAAATTAAATTTAACGTAAGAAAAAATAAACTGGGTTCTAAAAATGATGTAATTTGACCATTTAGGTTATTGTGCAAAACCGAAAGCCAACGGTAAACATGACACTTCCGACTTTAACAAATTACACCATCCTTGGTCAAAAATACTACAATTCAGGAGCCAGAGTTGATTTCATCTGTAAAATAGAATCAGTTCCAGTAACGAACGACATTAAACTCATGTCCAGGTTGAATTTCTCTCATACTTTATCTAAAAAGCCATGTTTAGGCAACCTCTAGGCCATTGGAAGCAAGTTTCACACGAAGATCTAGAAATAACACATGGAACCTATGAAACGCTTGTAAAATGGGATACAATTGTAAAACAAAGTCAAGAAGTCCGGTGTACTGCTCGGAGAGGAAATGCATCCAGTGACGCAACTCTGCACATTGGAGTAGCCGATGGAAAACCGACTGCAGTCTCCAAGCTCATCCGCAGTCCCGCAGCGCTTACCGGAGAAAATGAAAGAGAGATTTATGAAGGAGACAATTTGGAGCTGAGCTGTGCCCATCCAATAAACGATGACTGGCATGTGGTTTGGACTCATAAGGAAGAAGAGATACCTCTTGAGAAAACGGACATTAGTTCCGAAGGAGTGACCCGCATCTTAAAAATATCCTTGAAGTGTGTTTATTTTCTTGTAATGTCAAAAGAATTTCAGGAATGTTTCTGCTACAGATTCCGAAGTTTACAGCTGCGTTTTGATAAACAGTAAGGAGAAGAGCCATTTAGTTCTGCCAGTCCCTTTCAGTGTAATGTATCTCTAGCGCCTTAAAACATTAAGCATTAAAGGTTCGCAAAACACAGAAACCGATTCTTCTCTCACGCGTCGAAACCAATGTGGAGCTGCAATACGGACAGCCTGTCAATTTGAGTTGTCCCTTGTCTGGGGTACCAAAACCAAGAATTGAATGGTAATCGTTGCTCGCATATGTAAGCGATGGAAGCTTTAGGTATAAAGACGGTGAACCGTACACTTTGGGAGTTTCGGATGACAATGGAACTCTCACTATACAACGCGTGACCATTGAAGACAAGGGCATTTTCAGATGTAAAGCAACTAATCGGGTGGGCGAGGAAAACGTTTTGTTCACTGCTAAAGTGAGATTTTTTATTTTTACTATATAAAAATGCATTAAAAGGTAACCGGAAGCCCCTACACCCAACGCGAGTTCATAATCTTTGGAGTTTTACTACTTGTTGTTCTCCTAGCTGGTTTCGGGTGGCTTATGTACAAGTACTGCAAGATGATCAAGACAAATGAAGAGCACGTCTTGTAATGAAATCTGTCTATTTTTAGATTATTTATTTTAGGGCGTTGGGAAAGCTTCAGGACCAGTTGATGAGCCCGATTCCAACAAATCTCGGAAGCCGTCCCAATGGTCTACAAATTCCGTTGGATCAAAGACTGGCAGAAATAGCCTACGATCGAACATACGAGCTGGAAAAGGAACAACTCACTGTTGGAGACGTAGTAAGGATTATACAGAGGCAAATTGTAATATGTTACATTTCTAGCTCGGCGTTGGTATGTTCGGTAAAGTTTGCCGAGGAACTCTAAAAGGGGAAGAACAAGATCCGACAATTGTTGCTATTAAACGTAAATCCTCGCGTTTCCCATCCAAGCAATATTTTAAGAACCAAGGAATGGACGCGAACCAGAGCAACACGCAATGTTAGTGCAAGAGTTGAAAATAATGTGCTCCCTGGACAACCATCCAAATGTGATAGCGCTTCTCGGAGCAGTTACTAAATACATGAGAAAGTAGGTCACTTCCCAAAGTTTGGAAAAATTCCTAATAGCGGAGAGCTCTATGTTGTCTTTGAGTACTGTAATTATGGAAATCTGAGAGACTACATTTTAACTCGAAAAGAGAACTTTGTAAACGAGCTTAGTAAAGAGCAGAACGAAGACGGCACCCCGAAGATTACACAATACGTTGTAAGCAGGCACTATTTCAAGAAACCTAACATTGCTTTCAGAGTGAAGATTACGTTGTTTGTGACAGAGCTCCTTCTCAACGTCAGGCTTCTCTACCGGACCCAACTTCTCTTTCTACGTCTGATCTTCTTTCTTTTGCTATGCAGATAGCAAACGGAATGAACTACCTCGCTACTGTTCCGGTTAGTGTTTTTTTCGAGACGGTCTCTTGAACAAATGAAAGCCTTCATCTGTGGTAAATCGGAGGAGAAGGGCAACTTCTGTTTTGTTTCTGCTCATTTTTTCTCATTTTAAGTGCTTTTTTGATGTGCCTTCACTTACTTATGATAAATAGTCTATTAAGAAAAAAGAGGACAACAAAGGCATAAAATTTTAGCCGAGGAGCACGGTCACATAAACTCCACAATGCAAAAATTGCCTGTAAGCACGACCCACTGTTAAAATTTTAGACCTTTAATGTCGTCTTTTTTCTTGACAGACTATAACATTAAAATAATCAATAGAAATCAAAGAAAATAGTGAAACGAGTAAAATGCCCCGCACTTTCTCAAAAACCTGTGAAAAGCCAGATAGATCCCTCACAATCCCTTTAAATTGTCTCCATTTTGATAATTATAGCTCCTGCGTTTCAGTGTGTTCATCGAAATTTAGCTCTGCGTAATGTTTTTGTTACCTCGAATTTGGTGATTAGAATAGCTGAGTTTGGATTGGCCCGTAACATGCACAACGAATATTACAAGTAAGAGTCTCCACACTTCTTCGAAAACCTTCTACAGAATGCAACGAAAAGGCAAGAAAACTCCGCTACCAGTGAGATGGATGTCTATTGAAGCTATCGAACACGGGATGTATACTGTAGCGGTAATCCGTTCTTCTATTACATTTCATTACTACGACCTTACAGTCAGACGTCTGGTCTTATGGAATTGTTCTCTACGAGCTCTTTTCCCTGGCCGGGAAACCCTATCCCCCATTTGGAAACGAAGATCTTCTGGTAAAGTTGAAAAGTGGTTACCGTAACCCGAAACCGAAATATGCTCATGAGGAAATGTATTTTTACTACTTTATTTATGACGATGTTCCTCTTGTAGTTGCCAACTAATGGAGCAATGCTGTGAAGAAGATCCTAAAAACCATCCAAATTTCAATAGATGTCTTGAAGTAACCAAGAACCATCTTCGACGGTGTAATGATGCTGTAAGGTTAACGTCTTCTAAACATTCTCATTTTATAGATGCTAAGACAAGTTGAGGAAAAAACACAAAGTGAGGCGGATTACCAGAAGCATCTAGTTCAATGGGCTCGTAAGGAAGAGAGCACATATCCAATATGGAATGATTCTATAGTGGAAATACCACTGCAATCGGCGACAAGAAATAGTTCCTTCTTTAAGTCAGTAAGGAACTTCTTTGGTGGGCTGATGAGAAAACCTTTGAACTCCTCTATTCCCACTGAGCTCATACCGCTGACAGAAACCCAGCCTCTATCCGAATCCCAACAGCCCCTTCCCGCCCCAGATTCCCAGCCTTCAAGCGACTCTCCCTTAGGAACCCCAACGTTATCCGAATCACAAAGATATTCATACCTTCAAATTGGAACCCCACCGTCTGAAATGTATCCTTTAACAGAATCTCACCCTCCCAGTGAACCGCATGTCCCTATTGCATCAGCTGAACTTGCGTCTCCAGTGTAAAACAAGACTCAAAACCTATTTATATTTTCCTCTTTCTTTTATTGCCTGGTGAAAAACTGAATTCCTCCGCTTACATCATGTATATCATTAAAAATGAACTTTGTCTAATGCGTGTCAGTAGAAGTTTGATTATTTGTTCTGTATTATATAAAGAGTCGAAACCTTCCCTGTCTTTCGTTGCTGCATGAGCTTATGTAAATTGAGCTGTTCCCTGTATGTGGGGGGTCACTCGGCGAATGAACAATCACAACAGCGCTGCGTAAATCGTTTCCCTTTCCTTTTCTCTCAACAACTTCTCCAGGTCCCGTCTTGCTCTCAAAGTAACACCATGGCTTTCTATCTGGAATGCTGCTATCATTACTTTCATTATCGGCATCCAGAAATCTATTTATCTGACCTCTACTTGGCCCTACATTACCAGTGTTCATAGTGGAGCAACGATGGATCAAATGGGATGGACGGTTGCTATTAGCTCGCTGGGTAGCGCGGCAGCAAACCCGTGTTTCGGTTTCTGGAATCAGAGGACTCTTTCCACAAAGAAGCCGCTATCTGCTGGGTTTCTTTGTTGTGCTGTGGGGAACTTTCTCTATGGCCTGTTGCCAGTCGTTTCTTTCCATCTGTACACTCCAGTTCTATATTTTTCACGATTTCTAATTGGAGTGGGAGTAGGTAATTGCAAAAAAATAGCACAAGTTCAATAAGATTTAGGCACCTTGGCTATTGTCAGAAGTTTCATAGCTACAGCAAGCACAGCAGATGATAGAGTCAAGGTGGTCTCTATGGGAATGGCTGATTATACCTGCGGATTTTCACTAGGCCCAGTGCTTCAAGTAATTTTTAAAAAAATTTGAGTGGAAGTGTTATTTTCTCTGATATCCTGTCTTTTCCAGGTCCTGTTCCTTCCCCTTGGAATTCAAGGTTTCCATCTGGGACCTCTCCTCGTCAATGCTTACACCTTTGCAACTTTTACTATGGTGGCCGTTAGTATTGTTGCTATATTCTTTGTTAATATTCTACTGACTGAAGATTACGCGGGAATTGTTTCCGACGAGGAAAAGAAAGGTACGCACCCTTTTTCATTCTTTACATTCTCTTTTGATCTTCTACTTTTGACCAGCAGTCATGAAACACGATGATTTGCATCTTTTTGGCCGGGTGAAAGCAGTAAACCGATTTGTAATATTTACACATTGGTGTGTAGAGTTGTATAAGAGGAAAAGTTTCAGAAGATCCATTCCTGGTCATTCCAAGATTTGACCGCACAGCTATCCTGCTTCTTTTCTTCTTCTGGTGGATTTATTCAGCCATGGCGAGCTTTGAGAGCCTCGCCGCCCCAATTACAATGGCTATGTATGCTTGGAGCAGTGAGGAAGCCGTCCTCTACACGGGAATTGCCCAGACACTGAACTGTGTTGTCAATACTCTGACCTACATTGTCATTGCTGCTACGAGAGTCAGCAAATGGGACAGTCGCTGGCATCTGGCCTTTGGATTCTTGAGTTTTGGGGCTATGTTATGATTCATTTGCCCTGGTCATTTTATGAAGGACCGCTAGAAAGAGCGCCTCTAGAAAATGGAACGGAGATGATCAATGAAGGAGGCTGCTCATGGGAATACGCCTGGTGTGACGACACACCGCGAGTTCCCCAGTCTCTCTACATCTTCGCGTTTTCTATTCTGCTGGAACTCGGCTTCCCTCTTGTTTCTAATCCTTGTAATAAGCTGTTGTCACAGATTTTGGGCCCAAGAAAACAGGTGAGAACAGTTTAGGAGGAAAATTTTGAGATGATTTCTAGGGCCTGCTCCAGGGAATGTTCGCTTTTACTGCTAGCATATCACAATTTATCACTCCCATTGTCTCATCGTTCGTTTTTTTTTTCCTTTTTAATTATTTTAATCCTACCCTAATAGGAAGTGCTCACATATCTAGTAGTAAGATCTCCATAGGCACAGACGATGGCTTGGCTGATGCCGGTGAAATGAAATAGCAGAAGAAGTGGAAGCAACCTGCTTGACATGGCTTTTCCGATAAAATGGAGCCTTTTACAACAAATAACGGTCGTTTTGGATTAAAAGTGGGGATTCAACGCGAGTTTACAGGAATAAGCGAACCATTTGACAATCAAGAATGCCTTCTGTAATCTCCAAAGTATTACGAATGTAGTGAACTGCACGCGAAAATGAACCGTGCCCCCCAGTTTAGGCTTATCTACGTATTACCGTGTCCCCCGTGTAAACCATACCACTGTGTCCGTTTTATTAAGTGTATCAAGTATCAAGGACACGGATTTTCTTGTTCATTATCGGATGGTGCCGGTAATTTCGTTGCAATTGTGACCCGCACCGACTGGAAATTGAGCTCCAAATTTGCGGCATACTGTAGCCGGATGGTGTTTTCTAGGCCATAATATTCTGAAGCAGCCCGGAGAGTACGCGCATTCATCCTAAACAGTGTCCCTTTATTTTTAATTTGTAAAAAAAATTGAAAGGGATTAAAAGAAAACCTACACTATAGGTGGATGGAGTGGAACCCCTATTTCCCATTGAACTTTTGATTGGTTACACCTGAAACAGGAGTTGTTAAAGTAGAAAGTAAGCAGAATCTCGTATAAACAGTAAAAATGAGTAAAAGCTTTGTGAGAAAACGAAAGCATCACTCAAAGGGGCTTTTTATAGAGGACGAGGAGAAATTGAAAGCTGTTGAAGGAGGGAGGAACAAACAAGCGGTATTGAGAAACAGTAGGAAAACATCAATGCCCGTCCACTTATCATTCCCACCCAACAAAACCTAGTAATTTGTTTAGCTCTAACTTGGATGGCTAATGCATTGATCGATGTGAGGGAAGCATTCGTAGTTTTTTCCCGCATTAATACCATTTCGATACCGTACCCCCTCATATAAAAGAAAAAAACGTAAAACGGAAGAGGAGAGCTTTCCATACCCTTCTGTTGTGAAAAGTTCTCAATCATACGTGCTCCTAGTATTCTCCTATCTTACGTGATTTTGAGTGTTACAGAGGAACTAAGGGGTGTCAATCACCCCGAAAAAATTGGAAAAATGGTGTTCATCCATGGAAGGATCGAACCCAAGTTGAAGAAAACAAAAAAGTTTTGTGGGCGAGTGCACTATCCACTCAGCCAGTTTGAAAAAGTGATGACGAGCAAGTATCCTTCCCTTGTGAGGCAGGTGGCTGATCCCACTGCGAATCAAAGAACTTCCCTTGTCAGATAGGCTCATAACCGATAATTCTTGGTGTGTTGAATCGTGTTCTCGAAAAATTCTAAAAATGATTGAAAGGGACATTTTTTATTTAGTGCATGAATTTGTTTCACATCTCCGAAGAATGATAAATATTAATTGCGTTAGAAGGTCGACGATTATATTTCGGAGCGGATTCTGGCATTTGAATTGGGGAAGATTGGACTCTGTTATAACATTTACAGCGAGAAGTAAAAAGTTGAAAAATAGCCTGTCTATATGGCTTGATAATTATAATTGTAGCTACAGTATTAAAAAAGGGATAAAGTACAATTGGGGTGGCAACAATGTAAAATCCCAAGTTGGGACGATCGAATACTTCTCTATAGATTGGATCCGTCTCATTCAATGAAAATACAATTGCAAGTCTAAAAATAAAACACGCTATTGGTACATCCACCAGAAGCACGGGTAACAATATCTGAAAGAGTTGAAACGATTTCTTTGATTGGTAATTTACTTGAGCTAGTAGCAGCGCTGTTAATCTTGTCTGTAAGGAACGATTCTCCGTGGACATCCGATGAGCTTCTTTCATAATCTTCCGATGAGTAAAATAGGTTAGTCCAGATAATACAAAAGGTAAGAAAATTATAAAGACAATAGTGAAAAACACTGAAAAGAATTATTAGAAGAAATAACGAAGAAAAAACCAACACAATGGACGAAATGTTGGACTGTCGAGGTCAAAAAATGTGACAACATCATGCTCCACGTCGAATTCTTTAAGAATATAGCTGACATTATGCCGTATTACAAATTGTTCAAACCCCTAAAAACATTTACTTTTTTATTGAAATCAAAAAACCAACATGCATCCCCTGAATCACCTGGGAGCAGAACCCTATTACAACGGCGAAGACAATTATAACTTCTCCTAGTTGCACTATCACAAACCTAGAAGAATTTTAAAAATAAATAAAAAAGATTTACGGTATTCCACGACTGTATTTTAAAATAGTTTGAAAGTTATACGTAATAGCACACCGCATGATAGTTAATTCAATTGTACAGATAACTGAGAAAAAAAGAGCACACCAGGAAACAATAATTGCGACTAGACCACCCGCTTCTCCAAAATATTTAAAGAAGTTAACCTTCGCTAAAGGGAATGGAAAATGCGACTGGTTGATATTGGAAAAATATTCCCAAAGAAGGCTGTTAGATAGGATCATTTCACTGATCTGAAATAAATGTTACCTTTTTTTCCTGGAAGCCCCTTACCACCATTTTTAGAAGAAACGGACGAATAAATTTCAATTTTGAAGGCGATTTTGTTACAATCACACAGATAAGAAATAGAGATGGAATATCCAAAAGGAAAGAGCCGAGCATGCCAAAAGAGATCAGATCCATGCTTCATTTAAATCAAAATCAACTCTTCGGGGAGGGAGTCAGTAGAAATAAAAAGAAGTAGAATGATTATTATTTTCCAGCTGCTTCATATTCGCTGGATTCTTTCACTAGAACCAACCGTCGACTTTTGTTCTGAGATAATGAGAAATCAAATTGGATTCATAGAACGGAAACACGGCTGCTAACAATTACATTTTTCTAGAAGCAAGTTTATTAATAAGTTGCTAAATTATTAAAGAAGTGGCGAAGTTTCCCGATTTATGGAGAAGAAGGGAAACGGAATTAACCCATTGGTTCAAAAACAACATTTTTTCAAAGACTTCAAAATCAAAAATTCAAAATCAAAGAAGGGATGGAATTTATCTGCCTATCAATTGCACGGTGTCCTATTCCAATATTGGGTAAGTCTTATCGATTCCTGATGACTTCTCTAGGATACTCTCCATGGAGGAAAGACGTTTCATTGGCAGGGCTGGTTGGCCATTTTTCTCTTCTTCATCCCGTGTCTTTGTTTCTTCGGAACCATGCTCTACTGCGGCTATAAGACTCACCAGACCATGGATGTACTCGACCCGCCATCCCCCGATTTTCAGGCAGCAAAGGATTCGATGAGTTCTGCCACTGCAAAGCAGAATGCCGTGGTGTTTCGTATGTTGGCCATCCAGTCAGTCGTCCCGCTGATTCTTCTTCAGTTTCCGGCAACCATTCCATTCTCTGGCTCGATGTTCTTCGTTCTCGACAAGTGAGTTATGTGCCGAGGCGGACAAACAACCGTTCCCCTAGGGAGTACACCAACTTCCTTGTGATCGTTATCCTGACGTGTCCCTGTCTCGAATTTTTTTTTGATGAGATATCATCGACCATTCTCTTCTTTTTGTGCTTCATAACGAGCCTGATTGTTCATGTAGACGATAATATTGCAGTCGATCAAGGTTCGAATTAACATTTTCCTCTATCTTCCTCGATATATCCACGTGTCTATGGAGCACACTCGATTAATATGTGCAACTTATCAAGTTATGCTACTTTATTTCTTCCATTTTTGTATTAATTTTTCAAGATTTCGGCTATTGGAATTGGAATAAATGGCTACGTGCTCCTCACGCTTCGAAATCCTCGCTATAATGGAGCTTTTCATTACATTTGCAGGTATTTGTGCTTTTGCCCTGAATGAAAACTGGTTCAGTTTTAAATCAATCTGTAATATTTTAGTTCTACTAGCCTCTTTCCTGTGGTCGGGTCCTGTAACATGGCTGTAAGTCGGATTTTCCCTGTCCTCCCCATATTTGTCAATATCTTTACTAGACAGATAAATAGCTCGTTATTCTTTGGAATGGGTCCTTCGATCAGTTCTTGTATGACTGTTAATCGCTTCCTGGCAGCTTTCTGCCCTTTGAGGTTTAGAAATAGTCGAGGGAAGGCCATAAAACTGGTAGATATCTTTCTTGAAAGATTATCATGTGTTTTGCTTCAGCTCGGCGTTGCTTTCTGCCTAGTTACTGCACTTCCTGTTTCTTTAAGATGGATAATTAAAGGTTTTTTTGTCATGTATTACTAGTTGTATGCATTTTTTCTTAGAAGATTGCGCCTACAAGTATGATTTGGCTTCTTTGTCATGGAGGCCGTTTTCTGACTGCGTCGATGAGAACAATTATATGATGCTCTATATATTCGAAACCCTTACAGTAATCTCTATTATTATGAACATCTGAACCTTTCTTAAAATAACATTTATTATGGTGAACCTTGTCCCTGTAAAGATCGTCTTCAGAGAGCGATTCCAAGTGGCAGTTCTTCACTGGTACGAGAGAAAAAGAACCGCTGAACGGCCATTTGGCAGACTCATTTAACCTTGGATGGGTGAGTTACTCCTTTTTATTTGAAGAAGTGACCCGCGATTCCGAAATTAATCCGACATTTTTCGAAGAAAAAAGGTATTTCAGGTTCATCATGTACTGGTACAGTAGACCGAAGAAAACATCCCAGCGACCGACAATTAATATCAATCCCAGTTCCTGTTGATTAATTGTGACGACAATCCTACCCTAATAATAGGCAGATCTCTGTCTGTCTGCAAGACCTGCCGTCTGTACGGATTGACAGGTCAAATGAGAGAGAAGCAGAAAGTTTCGACTGTCAAATTTGTAATCCAAACGCGGCCAAAGGCCGCCGGAGGCATATTGGTTGTTTCAGGATACTTTTCGAAATGACAGGATATGGCTATATTATGGGCTACCATGCGACAATGCTCATCGTCTGCCTTGCTCTTCTATTTTTCTTCAGAAAAAGACTCGTACCATTGACGCTAACTCCTCCGATTGGACTGGCTACAAAATACAAATTCGGCACTTTCTACCGAATGTGAATTTATCAGATTAACAAAAAATAATATATAAATAGAAAAATAAAAGAACGGAAGAAAAGTAGCCACGCAATGATGGGTTATCATCACGCCTCAAAGAGCTGCTCAATACTACCGAGAAGCCGTTCTATTGATGCACACGATGCGAAGACCGGATTAGTTGCTCTGGATCCAGAATCCTATCACCGAGTCACACCCGCTGGCATGCCTCCTTACGAACTGAAGCTCAAGGTATTCAGCTTCCTTTAATCAGTTTCTATACAATAATTATAGAAAGGAGCCATTGTGATGCTTCTCGTAAACATGAACAGTGACTTGGGCCTTTCCAATGGAACGAGAACGGTTGCGAAGAAAATTGGAGACGTGGTTAGCTTTTTGTAGCCATTTAATTATTTTTTCGAGCTTTAGAAAGAGTGCCTGCCTTCCAAAGTCGATCTGACTCGGGTAGTCTTCAACCCGCCCAACTGCTTAACATGTCGCCTTCAAGAGGACTCAGTTCCCGACCAAGATGGCTTTTTGCATGACCTACAACAAGGCAGATGACCAAACGCTGAGCAAAGTTGGCCTGATCCTGAGGACACCCTGCTTTGCTCATGGTCAGCTCTACGTGGTCTTCTCGAGGGTTAGAAGATTTGCCTATCTGGTGCCAGCGAAGATAGAGAATGGAAATCGATCTCGAAAATGAACCAGAACTGGTGTTTACACTTCTTACAAGAACAATTTTCCTTTTGTAAATAAATTGTACCATATTCTCCAAATGAAAGATACAAAATGAACTGTAGTTATTGGCCATAGAAAGACCAGAAGTTTTGAACGCGGTCCACATTTCTTCCACAGATTCAAATCTTCTCATTCTGAGCACTACAGAATTTCCACGATGAACGATAGCCAATATTTTCTGAGGTAGTTGAAGAATCTCTTCTTCATACAAATATAATGGTTTCTTGTAGACGTCGCAGAAACTATTGATTTTGATCGTTTTCGGTTGAATTTCTTGCAGCGTTGACTCAATTTGTTCGTCTGATACTTTTCGGAAAAATACGCCATCACATTTGATGCTCTTGAATATGGCAATTGAACGGTGGGTTGAGGTGAAGGTAACGTTCCCCTGAATCGGATAACAATGCTATAGAAATGAAAAAATGCTTACAAGATGAAGTAGGCCCTTACAACAGATCCCTGCAACTTCACTGTCTAGTATGGGCAGTTTCGAATAAATTGGTTCACCTCCTCCTTGTTATGTTCTAATCAGAAGCTCCTAAACTTCGAGAGAGAAAGAGAGAGGGGGGAGAGACGCGGGCATAGGGTCCCGAGCCACATATTGTGTATTTGGTTGGTCCAATATCAAAACTTTCGGTAAAAGTGTATTCCAAGGAAAATAAGTTTTGCTGAACGGAGGAATTATTTTGGAGCTAAAGTGGAAACCTTTTTATCGGGGTTCAGTTGGTGATAATGGCCGTTTCTTCTCGTATTCTTGCCCATTATCTGAATAACTTGAGAAAGGTGGCTTGAAGATAGTCTAAAGCGGAAAGAGCGACTTTTTAGGTGACAAGCGATACCGTTGTTTACACGGCTTGACGCATCGCTTTCCTAAAACAATGGATTGAATTCAGGACACAATAAACTCACGAAGAAAGTATTATCCAGTGAGATACGGGAAGTGTTCAATGGGAAGGAAGGTCATGCGTTGAACTGGGCCAGTTGTTTCATCGTTTTACAAATTGAAAGAAGGGAGGGGCACAGTAGTTTTTTTTAACAAGAAAGGAGAAACAGAAGTTATTCAATTTAGCAAAAGAAGGGGTCGATTGCCAAGACAATAGGCAGATTTGTGCAGAGGGCGCCAAGTTTTACAAGTGGTCAGCGGCTTGAAACAAAAAACAAAAAAACAAACGTATGGCAAACAGCTGGGGGGAGTATAAAAAACCTAAACGCACTCGATCTCCGCGAATTTTCCCTTTTAACAATTCTGTTTTATCAGTTGTTTTTAGTATAAACATAAGCTGGAAAACATATAACTAAATTTAAACAGAAACAACAGACATAGGGGAAATGGAATTTTGACGCAATTTTGCGTAGAGACGCGTACGCCTTGGAGTTTGCTATTCAGGACAGGAAGAGTCTAACAGACAATGATTGTTGACACATTCACTTTTGAGACTATCATATTTTCGCTTTATTTCGAAACATATTTACATTCAGATGGTTTGAGAAGTCGTTAACTTGTTTTCGGAATTCTTCGCATTCCTAATGGCGGTCGACGGCTTCGCCCATTGCTCCCATTGTTCGTTTAAAATTCGTTCGTATTCGATACTTTCAGCTTGCTTTTTCATAATTTCGACTTTCGTGGATTGCCTGCGTTTGGTGACCAGGACGGAGACTGGAATGAGGACGGACAGGGCTGGCATAGGCTAAAACAGTGGATTCGATCCTTTGAGTTTTAACTCACGTAGCAGGCGCTCCGGGCAGTACTGTAGGCGACGATGTTCTCTCCAAAGATGGAATTATAGCTGAGACGGGCGGAGAGGACCAAAATCGTGGAGAAGATGAAAGCGGCAGTCGTGGTAATGGACACACAGAGCACTAATTCAGTGGTCCTGACATTCTCCGATATCTGGTACCGTTTTGACAGACAAAACCTTATCCTGAAACAGTTCTTTGTGTTATGTTGAAGAAGCTCTTGAAAGCCAGACAAGAAATGTTCTTTGTAGTGTAGAACTTACTGTTTTTTCCGCTCTTCCATGTTGTATTTATAGAGGTAACAGCTAATAATCAGTCCAGTCAGTGAGCAGATAATTGAGAGGGCCAAGGTATGGTTGAAGTGTTTCTTCGAGCCATCGGGCCAGAAAACATACGAGACTTCGCGGCTGGCAAAGATTTCCGACTCGAAGAAACCGAAGACATAAATGTACTCGAGAAATGCGCAGAATAACTGAAAGAAGCTCTCCGATATGCAGATAGATAAAGAACGTACCGCCGCCATGACCAGGGTCCGCCCGAGTTTCCGACCCCATTTCTCGTATTCATCAGACCTCTTGGTGGCCACGCTTCTTTCTACCAAGACACCCAACATGAGCCATGTTTGAGCGTAAGAGGTAAAGGTGATAAGGGAGTTGATGATACGGTAAACGGCCGGAGGCAGGAAGGCGTCACAAGGATTCTCAAAAGAGAACGAAACGGACAAGATGTGCACCTGTAAATAAATGTAACTATTTCAGAAAAACGTATACCGTTGCTACGACCATAATGACGCTGTTGAGGAGAAGATTACCGACGAAAAAGTAGGAAATGAGCTAAAATTGGAAGTGCGTCTACTGGGGATGAGGGCACCTTTAAATTCTGATGGACTGGAAAGTGAGGAATACGGAAGACGATTGTCCAAGCCAGGAAGAGGGTGCCCAGAGTAGAAAGAAGAAGGTGAACGAAGTTGGAGACACGAAATGGCCAAGACATCATCACGGGCACCGCATACTAAAAAGGGGCAGACATAGAAAACAAGGAGCAGTTCTTGAATTTCAGGAAGAAAACAGGGGCAATGCCCTTACCTGAATGCATGACAGATCGTCTCGGAAAGGAAAGTCTCGGCACATGTCACTGGGAGAAGCGAGGGGGGAGAGAGTGGCCAATATAACGTGGGATGTCTGGGATGTCTTTGCCACCCCCAATAGGGATCAAATTGCCTTATTAGAAGGCACGAAAAGGCAAACAAAGAGATAAAAAGAAGTAATCCGAGAAAGAGTTGACTGGGTGGGTGGAAGATGGCAAACATTAGACTACAAACGGGTCCAAAATGAGCTGTCTTTCGTCCAGGTCACGCTGAAATCGCCCCCGCCTTCAAGCTTGACCAAGGAGCGCTCTGTTGTTGTGCCCCCGAAACAGAGAAAAACATGTTTATTAGAGTGTACACATGATTCTCAAAATCTTTCATCTTCTTGTTGTGGAGGATGAATCGTATATCTCTAAAATTCAAAAATAATGAATTCTGTTCTTCCCATACCCTGGGAGTCTCAGACTCTGCCGTGTTTCTCCTTTCCTCCCATGGGACGACCACCAAGTATCCGTAGTCAGTACCAGACTTTAGCATACCATTCAAGGTGTCCTTCATCTGCTCGACAGCAACCCGCTGTTTAGGCTCCGCTTCCCAGCAGCTGCTCATCACGTCGTATCTGAATTTGGAGATCTCTTGTCAAAGAAATCTTGACGAGACCGTTTTCCGAGCTGATCCAGACTTTCCCAGAGAAAACATGGACTGAAAACTTACATCGGCTCAGGAATATCGCCTTTTGGTAGTCGTTCACCGCTTTCTAAATGTTCCAACAAAGCAGGAGCATGAATACTGGCAAATGGAATGCTCCCAAAAGTGTACATTTCCCATAGAAGTACTCCGTAGGACCAGATATCAGTTTTAAATGAAAACTGGAAATCTCGTATCGACTCTGGAGCCAGCCATTTTATAGGGAGACGTCCACCACGGGAAACATAAAATTGGGGCATGTAGATATTGGAATCGTCGGCCACTTCTGGCTCACGGGAAAGGCCGAAGTCAGAGATCTGAACTAAAGTGATGCAAAACTGAAGAGGAAAAATACCTTGGCGATCAGTTCCTTGGTTAGTAGGATATTTCTAGCAGCTAGATCTCGATGGAGGAGGTTGAGTGATTTGAGATAACACTGCAAACTACCGAATACCCGTGGCTATAAGGCACGAACCAGGCCGTCGCTAATTTGCCACGCGATGGAGAGCAGCTGTTTCGGGTTCAGCTCTTCCTTACAATGTTTGTATTTCCTAATCCAAGAGAGCAGATCTCCATTTTCACAGTAGTCCAGGACTATCAAAGGCAAGCCGGAAGCCGTGATACAACCGATCATTCTAAACAAATACAATAAGATGTTGGAGAAACGTACCTACCCTAGAATGTGAAGATGGTGTCCCAGTTTTTTCATGAAGTTGACCTCGGCCAAGAAATCTAATCTCGCTTGAAGTTCAGATTTTGGAGGCAACCTTTTTACCGCTACCTGTAAGTGGATTGGATATTTTGAGATACCAGTTTGAGATCTACCTGATTCGTTCTTTCTGATATTTTCAATGAGGATGGCATAATATTTTCCATTGGCCTTTTCCCCACCAACTTGCCCTCAAAAACTATGGCGAATGCTCCACGACCCAGCTCTTTTTCCTCATAGACTTCCAATTGTTTATCTCCTAATTCCCACTCGTCTATTTTTCTAGCAACCATTCTATCCAAGTGAAAAGGGCTTTCCTTACACTGCTATGGGTAAAACTCCGGACGCGGTAACCCAGAACGCTCGCAGTCTTCCCCTTCTTGCGTGGTACCGTAGACAGACTATGATTACAGTAATCGCAGCAACCAGAAGCAAGCCGGCTCCCAGACAAATTAACGATATCTCTAAAATGTAGTCAACCCCATCCGACCTCCGACGTTGATCCTACCAATTATAGTGACCGATGGAGCAGAAGTTGGCTCCGGTTCTGTTGTTGAAGTTCTTCCTGTCTGTGTAGGTGGACTGCCTGCACTTGAAGTTGTTGTTTGGCGCGTAGTAGAAGTTGAAGTTGACCCTTCTGTAGTTTGTGTCGTACCATCTAAAGGAATACGCTATGATACCGTTAAAGAATCAACGTACCAGAAAAGTTGGATGTACTGAAAATCGTATAAGGAATGAATGTACCAGTCGAGTTCTCATTTCCCCCGAAAATGGTCATAGTCATCTCTAAGGCAGTCACATTGAAGGTGGCCGGAGCAGTGACGTTATACAAATCCACACTAGAACTCTAGACTTCGCAGTCTTACTCTTTGTCTTACCTAAAATTATTCGTCCCCGACACGTTTTTCACTGAGAAATTCAGATAGGCGTCCACATTAAAGCTATGCTCTTTGATGGTGTATTCGAAAGTGAACACGTCTCCATCCACTTAAAATATCCAAATTGAAGAAATCCTCGTTTCTCACCGCTATTCAAAACGAAATCCTGCGAATTTTGATCCTGGCTAAAGAAAGGATAGTTGTTGCTCATGACGAATCCCCTTCTTTCATTAGCAGCTTGGGAATTTTTCGCTGCATGTTCAGTAATTAATCTCGAGGCAATTTCTGCTTACTGTTAGCGGCAACTGTGGTGTAATGGATAGTTACATTTCCTGCTTCCAGGATAAAGGTTCTCGCCATCCCGGGAAGATATTGTGGATAATTGTTGCCATCATACAATTGCCAGTCTTCATATATGCCAAGCAGGGTTCCATTTATGTTGTAGTCTCGGATCAATCCCCCGGCTATTAACGTGACAGGCGAGGTGCTATTCGCAGCACATCGTGAACATTCCTATAAATTACCTAAATGTTTTATCAGGCACCAGCGGAAAAGTGGGATAACGCGGGTAGAACCCTCGGAAATAACTGATCCAAAAAAGGTGGACCCTGCAAACATTGCCCGCGGGCCGCCTCAGGAAGCGT
The DNA here is from genome assembly GCA_932521035.1 of Oscheius dolichura. NCBI lineage: Eukaryota > Metazoa > Nematoda > Chromadorea > Rhabditida > Rhabditidae > Oscheius > Oscheius dolichura. The sequence continues at coordinate 9,572,159 of OW051495.1, forward strand.
GACAAAGTGTGATAAGTGCATAAGACGATCATCCTACGCGTGATAAAAATGGCACCTTCCAAAATGCAATCCCCCTCTCAAAAATTCAGGATTTGAAAATTGATTCAGTAAATAATCTGGCTTGGTCACAATTGTATACATCTTTGCCAATTTGATCCAAAATGCTGAGAATTCTACGTAATTCCAACTGGCTAACAAGCAAAATACTGGAACATTTCACTAACATGATACTCAATCCGCTCCAGGTAAATAGCATCGGACCCGTCGATCTCGTTGATTACAGTCAGCGCAGCCGGTCCGTGGTCAGTATCAATGGAATATGAAACCTCGTGATTTTCATCTGCTCTATAGTTAGACCAGTGAATGTCATAACTGAACATGTTTTCGTTGTCTAATAATGAATGTGGCTGCTTGTATAAAGAGCACTGACTTTGGTAATCACTGATGACCAACGTGGCCGTGGTCTCTGGACCCAAAGCTTGATAGAGAATCACAGTATCCATCGCAGAATTGAAGGTACCAAGCAGATTAGACAGAGCGGTGATTGAATACATTCTAAGAAGGGTAAGAACAAAGTTTCACAAGAAAACGTACGTTCCATAAAATTGAGGATTCTCGGCAGATCCAGTGAAGATAAAGATATTTGCTACCATCGCATCATCAATGATAGGGGATTGAATCGAGAGGAACAGCTGAAAAGTGTATTCCTTTCCGTTTTTCGCCTTACATATCCATTGGGTTCAGCTTTAGCCGTGATGAGGGTATCCTCCATCCAATTTGCGAACGGGATAAAGTACGGCTGCTGGTTGACCGCCGTCGTATAAACTGTTTGCTGTTTACCGGCCAGTGCCACTAAATTTGACTTTCTCTCCCTTCCCGACTATCTTACATGATCTGAGAGTGATATTTATAGTTAGGATCATAGTTGTGTTATTATTGTTTGTCTCTATCTGTAGATTGAACCACGACGGAGGCCACATGACGTGAAGGGAACCACTAGTGGCAGCGTCTTCTATATTAATTCTGAAAGACTATAAGGAGTACTTAGAGATCTTTACGAAACAGCCTGGGTATTGCAAATCTCTCCAGGAATATTAGGGAAGTTGCCCCATTGAGAGGCGACCTCGATCGTGTCGCCAGTTCTCAAGGAAGAAGCGCTGATACTGATTTCGGCCATGTAGCCGCTCTGTGGGAATTGGAACTGTAAAATTGTGCCTGAAATATTCTCAGGAGGACTCACATTCCATAAGCAATCCTGACTTTTAGCCGCTTGCGTAGTATTTAGATAAAACGTGGAATTGGTCTCGTTCAACACGAAATTTTCATTTGTACAGTCTGTAAGAATGAGAGCGCAACATAATTAGCAGGTTTGCTTCTTACGGAAGAGATCGCCACTAACTGAGCAGAGGAAAATTACAAGAAGGGCGGGGAACATACGCAACAGCGATATCTTCCGACTTAACACTCCTTAGGTATTATCAGTGAGAATTCATTTTTGATAGGGCCAGATTTTTTGTGTGTGATAATCCAACCACCCCCTCGTTATTATTCGTAATTAAAAACAAGCCTAAATGAGATTTCCGTAAATTATGAAACTTTTATGAAAATGGAAGATATTCTCCCTTCTTGAACGCAAAGCTGTCCTCTCCGGCGAGATTACAGATCACCTCTGCATAAACTGGTCAGGATTGCCATCTCTTCCTCTCACTCTATGTGTCCACTGCCCTTTCTATTTATGGTCTTCCATAAAATGTAAAAGAGGACTGTCCCGGACAGCAGGCCCGTCTCTCCTTAACATCCTCGTCCATTCTCTGCTTTTGACCTCGTTTCACGTGAACCTCCTCCCGCCGATGCCATTTCCGTTCCAGTTCAAACAATATCTATTGTGGATCATGGCCGAGTTCAAATAAATTCCTTTCAGGGTCCAAAGACGACACACCTCGGGTACAGGCCGTCTGCAATATTTATGACGCTTGCCGAGATCAATTTGTGCCTCGCTGCCTCGTCTCGACTACAGTAAGACTTCGATCCATCGAATGCAAGAACAGTCCTCCTGTTTTCTTGGAATATTTGGCACCAGGACTCGTTTCTTCATCCTACCCCTAGTTCTCCTTTGTCTTTCCTTTATCTGGGCTAATATTCTCAGCTTTAATTTGGTTACCGTCTGTATAAATAATGAAGCTGCGGCCAGCAATTCCAGTCAACTCACCATTTCCCAAAGTAAGTCTTTTGTACTACGGCAGAATATGTTTCTTTCAGCTCAAACCACCTATTCGATTGCGGCAATGGCAGTGGGAGCTCTTGCCGGTAACTTTCCTGCGGTTTATTTCGTCAATAGATACGGAAGTCGGGTTGTTTTCACCCTTCTAGGGCTGCTCACCTCAGTGGCTACGGTAGCACTACCCCCAGCTATTAATGTGAGTTTGGAAAGGATGATAGAAAGAAGGAAAGTGGCTTTAGAAAGGTTTTGGTTGGCTGATAGTCTGCCGAGTACTACAAGGAGTCGCCTACGCTGCCATTTTCCCTGTTATTGGCGCCTTTACAGCGAAATGGACTTATCATAAACAGGTACGGTAGTTTCTCTAGACAAAAATGGGAATAACAAAGGATAAAAAGTTTACGTCCATTTAGAGCGGCCTGTTTGTCTCCGTCCTGGTGTCCTATGTCCAAATCGCTCCAATCTTTTCCAATGCCGTCGGTGGAGTGCTGTGCGACTCTCTCGGGTACGTCCTCTTCCTTTCATGTTCCCAAACAATAACATTATTACAGCTGGCCGTCCATTTTCTATGTCCACGGCGGGATTTCTTGTGCCCTTTTCATAATTTACTTTCTTGTTTTCCGCAGTGCACCAGAGGATCATCCATGTGTCAGTTATGCGGAAGGGAATAAAATAGCCAGGGGAAAACCGAAAATGTACCGAAATCCGTGAAAAAGGAGAAATTGCCCACTTTCAGAATAGATACAGAAGTACCTTATCTGGAAATCTTGAAGACTCCCTGCATTTGGGCTATTTGGGTTGCTGCCTTAGGAAATGCCGTCATTTCCAATATTTTCTTCGTATTTACACCTATCTACATGTCAAAAGCACTGCATTTTTCCACCTCAAAGTCAGGAATCAATGCTATGTATCCTCCACTGGCTCAGCTGGTCACCAAAATCACTACCGGTCAGTTTTCACGCCTGAATGAGCTCAAAATACTCCCTCCTTTGGACTAAAAGATACTGAATCCGTCCGGAACAACCCAACAACTTGCGTTTTACTCTCTTCTCTAAAAGTTAATGAAAACAAGTTTTCAGGCCTCATTTCCGATAAAATCAAGTTCCTCTCCAACCGGTGGAAATTCCGCATCTTCAATTCGTTCTCATTCTTTGGATCTGCTTTAGTCAGTGTGGCTCTAGCCTTTATGGAGGACAGTCATCCAGTAGGAAGCCCACTGTTCTACCAAACTATCGTATTCAGAGCGCCAATTCACCAGTTATGGCTGTAACTCTAGCAATCTTGGGTACAAATACGGGTGGATTCTACAAAGCGGCACCTTTTCTTTCAAAACAATATAGGTAACCCCTTCTTTTTGTGGAGGATAATCCAGTTTTAGCTCATTTGTGACGGGTATGATTTCACAGTGCAACTGCCTCATCCTACTGGTAATTCCCTTTATTGTGCAAGCCATTACCCCCAACGAGACAGTCGGTGAATGGAAGATTGTCTTTCTCCTCATTGCCGGAACATTGGTACGTTATAAAAAGTGGAAATAAAACGAAACATATCCTTCGGTTCAGGTGGTGACAAATATAGTCTTCGTCATCTTCATTCAAGGAACGCCATTTGAATGGACAGGAGAACCCGCGGAAGTCTCAAGTATCTCTACAATTACGGTCTCTAATTCACTCTCAAGCTTTAGAACAATTGAAAAAGTCGAAATTGAAAAGTTTTGAGACCATTTCATAAATACTTGTATCATTCTACTGTTAGCATGGATGGGATAGGCATCCCGGATAAAATTCTTAGAATCCTTACGAACCAGACAATTGCTCGTAAAAGAGCTGATCTTTCATACAGTCAGGGCCTATTCCTACTGATAAAGAACCATACAGTCATTCCCTTATTGCGGTTGGATCAATTGAATGTAACTGGAGATAACGGGGTTTAGTTTGACGTAAAGAGAGCTTCTGGTAGTCTTATATGCTACCCGGGGCAGTTTTCTTGAGGAGTTGACACCTCTTGTTCCGATTGATTTTGGAAGCTTAACGTTAGTTGAAAAGTTCATTGTTTACGGATGTCTCGGCAACGATGCCACCGTCGCAATACGGCTGTCACTTTGAAATGGAGCATCCATCGCATTTCCATTCGTTTTTTTTTCATTATAATTGTCAATGAAGAAAAGGTTATAGCCCTTCTATAATAAAAGATCTAGCGGCCTTCCTTCTAGGCCTCATGATTGCTTCTGCTTTTCCAGTCCGCTACTATTTCGTTTTTGAACCCTATTGGTCGTTAGGTGAGCAGCACAGTAGTCTTATTTTCTTATCCGCTGATAACTTTTCCCTAATGCTTTGCTAATCGCATTGTTCGCGTCTGACCGCCACCCACTCGCATTGTTCTCATCTGAACAAGTTCTCTTCTTTTTCTTCCCTGCTATTGTGAGTAAAAAGACTTCAGCCGGCCGGTTCTCCCTATGCAAATGTCTTCCGCCGCCCTGCTGAACATCGTCTCGCGAATGACCTTGACTAGCAATCTTGACTAGCGGCAGCGACGTTATTATTTCTATTTGCTGATAAGCTATTTACCCTGACTCATTCACCTGCCGCAACCTCCTTTTTGTCCTCAAATATTTTTGCCCTCAAGTATTCTCTATTGAGGGCAGGCGCGAAGGCAGTCTCATGTTTGTTTCCTTCGCGTTGACACATTTTGCCTTTCCTGGACAAATATCTCCTCCTCTATCAGACGTTTCAGACCCATTCAACCCAAGATTCCGTGACTTGAAAGTTGCAAACCACCCCGTTCTAATGTTTTCCACATGTCGGAAGCAGTAAAAGACAAATTACTCTCTGACCTCCCTGGAGGGTTCTTTATTTTACGAGAGGGTGGAGTTCTCCTCAATTTGTTTTCTTCTAGTCTCTAAACTTTTTTTAAAGTCATCGTTTCCCACCCAAAAACACCGACTTGCCCTCCTGTTTTGAGTGACAATGACGAGCGTGAAAGGCGACATTGTAGTCGTCAGAAAAAGCGCCGTTCACATCTGTTTGCCAAAAGGCGCAGAGGTCATTCGGGGGTGGGCGACCTCCTCTAAGTGGAGGCAATTTTGACAAAAGGGGAACAAATTGATTTGACACCGCTCTTTCATTCATCATCAGACAAGATTTATAATCCAATCTCGCCCTAGCATGGGATATTTTGCTTCCTTTCAGCTGAACCATGGCCTTGGGTTTGGCCATGCGGTGAAAAAACAAGTTCCAAACGTCTGAAGAGTTTATGTTCTTCTCTTATCTTGATTTTCAGTCCAATTTTACCTATTTTCTGGTCCATTTCCATTGAAAAGTAGAGAAGCGATGAATAATTGTTGAGCTATGACGCATTTGCCCACACAAAGGTATTAGATGTCCCCCTGGATGTTGTGAAGCAAAGCGTTCGCTCTCATATTGAATTTCGCACAATTTTTCCTCCTTTTAACTTTTTCTTCTTACACCTTGAAGTTGGAAATTTTCGAGTAAAAGAGAAATTGCTTTTAAAGAGAACCTTCGTTATTCCGCCATAAAGCTAGAGAAAACCAATCTATGCTCCCTTTTAATCCCCTTGTTCTCAATCCCAGATCTTTTATTTCCAGGGGGCTGGTAATTTTCTTTTTTTTTTTTTTTTTTTTTTTTTGGGGGGGGGGGGGGGGGGGGGAGTATCCGGCTGCATTGTTACGGTTTTTTATTTGCCTAGCACCTTATTAAACAGCATTTTATCGAAGCATTTGATTTCGGACCGGATGTTTCCAAACGGGGGCACCTTTGTGAGACTGTCACAGTAGTTCCCAAAACAGCCATTCACTGTTGCCAAAATAACAATTGACTCATCCATATACACAATTCGAGGCGGTGAGCAGTCTTACCCTGCGGAAATACCCTATACTAGGACCATAGCCAATACTGTCCATTTCAGGTATTCTCCAATATGATCATATGGTGACCAGGTTGTCTAGACGTTGTTTCACAGTCGTATGTTGTTGCTGCCTTACGAGTCTTTTTCTTATTCTCTACGGGCACGGTAACTTGACAACTGATCATGTTGATGTGAGCCTAATTCTCTTATTTTCCTAATGTTTGAATTTTTAGAATGTTCTCCTTTTATTTGACTCAAGGAGTAAGAAACTCCTAGAGAGAAATGCTTCCGGAAGTTGGCCAAATTATAAATACATCTGGGAGGATTATTATGGACAGTAGGAGAATTCTCTTATCGGGGAAAAGAGGAGAATTTTAGGATCCCCGCCATTTACAACTGTAAAGAGTTTGCAGCAGGCAACGCCAAGGCCATAACACACTATTCATTTTTGGGAAGGATCCCACTGAAACAAGAACCATCTCTCACTATGGAGTGTGACCACATTCGACGACGAGTGATGGGAAATACGGTCTACAAACGGGTCAAACATCCTTATGCCGTTGCTAGGAACGTCTTTGCGGTAAGATATTAATGATGTGATATGAAACTCGCCGTTACACTCCTGCGTTATTCCTTGCTTTATTGCCACCAGTGATCATGACATCCCATCTTGGTTATCAGTTTAGTAGGACCAGCGTCTCCATCTTGGTTATCAGTTTAGTAAGACCAGCGTAATAATGGCAGTTTCGTCTGGCCCTCGAATCTTTGTATTTTGAGTGGAAGGTCCTTGAGAGACTGGCATGAGTGAATCAAAGGTCCTCCTTTTTTAACTTTTTTGATTTCAGGATTACTACCTACAAGAGCTGCTGCTCGCCTTCTCCTACTCGCCCTTCAATATGTATTGCTATGCTATAGACAAGAAAAGTCAAAAGTCCTTCAAGAAAGAACTCAAAGTACTGGGAAGCTGTCTTCCAAATGTTGTGGTCATCGATAAAGAGTACGACTTCGACTCTGGTGGTCATTTCCAAGATGAGGCACACCATGACTGTACAAACGAGATGTTACAATTCAAAGGATGGGATTATGTGATGTTCCTACAGGTTAGACTCGTACTTTTTTACTTTCACGGTTACTGTACTTTAGAACGCTGATATTTTTATCAAAGCACCGGAAGAGATCTCCGAAATTATACATGTTCTGAATGGAACAGCGATGACCGGCTTTTCAAAGCCGTTTAAGGATCGAATTCCAAAATCCAATTCATGGACTCCGAAAGATCTGAGCTTATTCAAAAATCGTAAAATTGAAAAGGGTTTCCCACAAACTCTTACCCTTTTACAGCTTCACAATTCACAAAAGAACAGTTTCTTACTCCTCTACAGCTGAGGAAGAGCCCCAATCATATGTTTCTTCCTCGTGAATTCGTTGACGCGGTCCAAGAAAAGCTAAACCTTAAAAAGTTGTTTAGTTTGTTTCAGTCCAAAAAGGTGTGGACTCCTTTCCCAAAAAGCTATATTTTTGTTCAGTATGGGGTGGATGAAATGCTCTACGCTACCCTGTTGTCAGCACATTTTCTAAAGCTGCCGGGGCAAGTGGAGAACAATTGTAGCGTGACAGACAACTTTAGGTGGATTGACTCCTGTAAAAGAGCCCTGCTTACCTTTGTTTTGCAGATATGTTCATTGGAACTTTGGCGACCCCTTAAAATGTCAAAGTTTCAAAAAGCGCCACGGTGTCTGCCTCATAGGAATGGAATACATCCGCATCCTAAAAGACAAGCCACAAATCGTCGGTACCTATTTCCAAAGTCAATAGATTCACATTATTTTCAGCTAATAAAATCTGGCCGGAATGGGATTTCGGCGCAATTATGTGTATGGGTGAGGTGCTCTACAATCGAACAAACTCGCTGCCAGCAAAGATTTTCAACTTATCGCCATATCAAAAAATTCCACAGGTTTTCTAATTACAGTACGGAAGACGGCGAATTTTTTAGGTACGGGAGCATATTCTCAAATCTCAGGGAAAATTCAACGTGTCCGCCTTCACTTGTTGATCTCGAATCTTTATTCTTTTCTTCAATTTTCAATGAATTTTGGGATATCCTGCAGTTCTAGGCTACAACGTGTGACTAGGAAATACCCATTCGAACAGCCGCATCTTGCAAAAAGTTGCATTCGAATGGGTTTCGTTTACAGGCTGTTCAGTACAAAAAGGATAAGACAGGCCAATTGGTAGTCAAGTCAAGGAGTCCCCCAATTTATTTTACCCTCTGACCACATAGTGTCACCGGTAGAAAGATAAGAGGTGAAAGGGATGTGTGAACTTTATGCTACACTTCAAGAGTTTTTAAAAGATCGCTCGAAATGAGAACGTTTGAGATCACAGTAACACAGTGTAAGGGTCAACAAGGAGAGATTATAATCATCAACAAGAGGGTAGATGACGTATCGTGAAATCGGGAAACTGGTGCGTACTTCAGGGACGAATACACCCGTCATACCGAGAAGCGCAGCTTGCACTCTTGTCTGGCTAGATGTCAACATCTCGGCAGTTCCTGTTGAGGATCTTCTTCGAAATGTCGGGCTACAAAAGATTTCTACCAATCCTTGCGCAATAAATGGAAGTATTTCTCTCCAGTGGCGCTGGTATCAAGAGCTTTTCCCGTCAGGTCGTTGACCACGATGCCAACTTCTGATCCGCTATGGTTACTTCGATAGCCTTTTAGACAGCGCATCTTCCTATTCCTCAAAATAAGGATCCAAGGGAAGATGGAGTTGGACATTGCATTTATCTAGAAAAGTTTACATTTCCATGAAAATCAGTCTCACATTATGATAGGCGAACGACAGCCAACCGAACATTTCAGGTTCTATTGAAGTGCCAAGTACCAACGTGACAATACAGCTGAAGGCAAGGAAACGGCATATGACAGAGCCTAGGAGGTAACGAAACAGAGCAACGTTGTAGTAATAGGTCTGGGCGCACTGAAACGGCTCTACACTTCGAAGAAAAGGGATGAGTACCTGGTATCGGAGTTCTAAATGCTCTCCTCGGCCAGCAATATAGGTTTTCTTGTTTATTTGAATTGTCAGGAGCAGCATCTGCAAGTTTTTATTGGGAGACATCTGTTCAAAAGAGCTGGGTTCAAGTTCACAGGTCACGCAGCGAATGCATACAAGGAACTTCTTGTCCAGCCTTTGCAGCCGCTCCAGGACCTTTGACCCCCTCAAGATCTCTGGGAATGCCTAGACTTACAAAAATGCCGCTGAATTGTAATAAATTCATGCCGACAGCTGCCGGCCCTCCACGTTGTTCTAAATGAATTACATCAATTGAATTCCGCCATTACAATTTTGTCTCACCTATATGTTGAAGATATGAAGCATACATACTTGTAGCAATCGAAAATACTGCGGCTACTAGTGTCATAAAATTACAAAAATGCGAATTCTCATGAAAAAACTGAGGAAATTTCCCCTGGAGTAGTCGTTCTCCAGCTACAATAAATATATTCATGGCAAAGAGAAAGAAAGCCATTTCGTGGATGAATAGGGTATTGTTGATGGCTCCTCCTCCTCTGGCCGTGTCGGGATAAACTAGCATATCCCCTATGGAGATTTTCAAATAGACACAGATTAAGTAAGTTGTGGTAGTCGATAAATCGCAGAGGACGAACATAACAACCAGGAATCTGCAAAAGATTTGAGTAACCCGGCGTAGAAGGCCCCCTTACTTGAGATTCCTGGATTTATTGTCGTTGTCTAGTACAGTAGCCAGAAGTAGGCAAAGATTTGTGAAGAGCGAGCAGCAATTTATGCAGATATCCACAATATAGACCAGCCACATAGAATCTAAAAGGACTTGACCACGTCGTCGTCAATACGCTTCACTTCCGGCTACAATCTTAGAAAAAGGACAATTACCGGATACTAATGAGAAAGAAAAACATTCTGGGAGGAAAATAGGGGCGGGACTTTTGATTGGATAAAGGAAACGTGTGAAGAGCTGTTGAAAATTTTTGAGGATTCTGAGAAGGTACGGGGAAAAACAAGAGACGTTGTTTTGCACCCAAAAAATATCAGTAGGGAATAGAAAATGACCCGTGTTGAGTCCCACTTTAAGTTGTAATGACGTAATTTCCTAACTAAACGTAAAGAGCTCCAGTCTATAGCCAGTCACTATCTGACCTCCTTTGATCACTGTCCACTGTACACAGTTCGTGTCTAGGACCTGTTTTCCGCTGGGTGAAGTTCCTTATTAATAAACAGTCCCCAGTCCTATAGTCCATTTCCAATGGATATGTCACGGGATTTAAAGGTCCTCCGCTGTGAGACCAGCCTTCTTCCAACTTGGTCTCGAAACGGAGATGCGCCGCGAAATTTGAACTCGTGACATATCCGTTGGAAACGGACTAACAGATATTGTTGTTTGAACCCTCCCTCCTTATCGCTCTTAACCCAGGACCCTCTTATCAAGACACGGGGTCCTCTCATTGAACTCTGTTTTGATCATCAAAAACAACTCCCCCGCCATTTTTCAGATGAAATTATGGTCTCTACTAGTTATTATTCACAGTCTGGAAGCACTTAACATTGTTTTCTACTTGAAATTGGTTGGGAAAAGTCACATAGATTTTGCGGCGTCTTTAATAGAAGTACTGGTGGATAGAGGACACAATGTGGTGAGTAATAGGTCAAGCTAAAAGGGAGACTGGCACGTTTTATTAGAATTAGGCGCGGCTGAATACGTAATCAATAATGAAGTGTGGCGGCGATATTTCATGTCATTATTAAGTCAGGGATCATGAATTGAACAGTGGTAGTAGTTCCCTAGCCTTTAGAAGGCGGCACTCTTCCTTGGGGAGCCCAGAATAGGAAATGGACTACTGTAGTCGAGCTTTGCAGCATGATGTTTCAGTTTTTTTTCTTTTACTTCCCGGGAAAAAGTTGTTTTTTTCTTCCTTATACCGTCAGAAACGTGAGAATATGGAAAGCACATCAATATTCTTTCGAACTTTCCTTTTTTAGGATTACATCATCGCAGAACTTAATTCTGGCGTCAAATGGCAGGGAAGTAGCAAAGCCAGGAACGTGACTTCGTTCGGTTTTGTGGGAGAAAGTCCCTGGATGCAGATGAATCACCTCCAGGACCCGTTCCAAGAGAATACACACTTTGATATGGTCCAATTTTGGAAAGTACAGGGGGAACTGTGTAAAAGTAGGCCACGACTACTGAATAACCCCGGAAAATGGTTCTAGTTGGTCTAGACTCTGGAAATCCGTTGGAATTCATGAAAGCCGGTCACTATGACGCGGCCATCGTCTCCGACTACAGTTATTGTGGAGCAATACTGGCTACAGCTGCTGGTATTCCGACTATTATGAGTTACACTGCTACAAATATTATGTACTCTCAAACATTACACATCGGGCTGCCGAATCCAACAAGTTGTGTATCAGGTAGGTGGAAAATATCGGGGAACAGTAGTGCAAAAATTGGACAATGATCTTCGAGAAACTCTTGAATAACAGCTGTTGTCGTTATGAGAATCAGCATTTGTTTTGAGAAATCGAGCCTTCCGGTGAAATTTATGTAAATTGCATTTTTTTTTCTACTTTTATAAGGTTCATAAATTGGATAGGATGAAAGGAAACGAATCTTATGATCTTTCAAAATTGCGGAAATTTGATTTCTGGGATAATTCGATTTCTGTTGATACGATTAGAAGAGAATGGAGAAAAGGGCTAATTTCAGAGAACTTCGATCCATATCAAGGAGATTTCAGTCTCTGGTCAAAGATTGGAAGACTTTTATATCTGGCCAAGTATAATTTTATATACAGACCGAGGGCTCTGGACAGACTGGTGAGTTGAGAGAGGAAGACCCCTAAGATCTTCCCTATAGCTTTTCGAAAATCTCTTTAATCTTCCAGACGACATATTCTCGCTCTGTCTTCGGGGCCGACTTCCCTTCTACTCGAGACATTATCCAAAATTATGACCTCACCTTCATCAATTCGAATGAAATCATCGAAACACCAAGAACAATCAGCCACAAAGTGAAATATATTGGAGGAATAGGTCTTAAGAAACCTAAACCTGTAACAAAGGTAAGACTTGTGCTGTCAAGCCAACAAATAGTCCATATCTTCAGGAATTCGAGCAATTACTATCCACACCGTCAAAGGGTGCCGTCATATTCTCCTTCGGGACTCAGGTCAACTTTTCCTCACTTTTCTGATCACTTCATTAATATTCCAGGTGCCCAGTAATCGCGTCAGTTCACGGATAAAATCTCTTTTGGCTAGAGCCTTCTGTGCATTCCCCGAATACACCTTTGTCTGGAAGTATGACGTACAACCAGGGGATAACGTCACCTTCAAGGGATTGGGCAATGTTCATATGGTCAATTGGCTGCCGCAGAATGATCTTCTTTGTAAGATTGAATGCGTCAAACCATTAGAACAGAGTGTTTTAAGATCATAATAGAGTGAAAGCATTCATCACCCATGCTGGTTTGAATTCTTTCTTGGAAGCGGCAGCGGCTGGAGTTCCAGTCATTGCTATTCCTCTCTTCGCTGATCAAGGGTTCAATGCCAAATCCAGTAAGTTTCCAAGGGTTGCCAAAGGGGCTCGTAGTTATATGTTTGGACGAAAACAATACAATCAATAAAAAATTTTAGTGTCCAGATTAGGAATGGGTATTTCCTTGGACAAAACGACCTTCACTTCCGATGATTTGGTTGATGCATTGGATAAGGTCCTTCATAATGAAAGGTGCCGTACCTTTCTCTCTTTACGAGTACAAATAATTGAATTTCAGCTACTTGCAAAAAGCGCAGAAGATCTCAAAGATGATGGCTCACAAACCGGAACAAGCGAAGCAGAGTTTTTCCGAGTGGGTTGAATATGCAGCAAACCATCCAGGACTACACGAAGTGTTGACTCTCCCAGAATCCGGGATGAATCCTCTCCTATATTACTGCCTCGATGTAATTTTCATAGTTTCAACACTTTTTATTCTTTCCTGCTTATTTGCATTCAAATTTGTAACATATTTACTTAGAAGGCCTCAACATCAAAAGGTGAAAATAAACTGATTTTTCATCACATGTCCATAGTACAGCAATGGTAGACTTCCTTGAAACTGAACCCTCTGATTCTCCGTTTTAACCATCGTGTAAATGACATACTACCAATGCCAATACAACCGCTAACCTACTGACAACGAGCACTACTGACATGAATACTTCAGCCCATGGATTATCGGTGAAGCAGATGGCCAGAACTTCTGTCTTCCAGAAGCCCTCCATTTCTATTGTGTAACTGGACCATGGCCCTTCTATAGCATCAAATATGAGAAAGAAATTGAGCCATTACATAAACAGGTGATATAGAAGTAGACAGGGAAAGAGCCGAGAATTATAATGAGTTGATTTGCAAATAACCAAATAGCAGTCCAAGCAGGTAGCTATAATTTCGAGAACGCGTCATATCTGGGGCTGCCGGAACTTAGTTATGCAGGAACTAAGTTCCGCTGCCTTTTTCGCTTCCGGAACTTAGGAAGGAGGAGCATTTAGTTCTCCGACAGCGATGATCGTAAAAAAATGTTGATTTATTTCGTAGAGAGATTTCGATTTAATGCAAAGACTATCGACTTTTGTGAATTGCCACATAGACGAGATTTCTTTAAAATGTCTACAATGGCTGCGCGATAAGGCTTATAACCTATGATATAACCGGTAAGTGCAAGTGGATACACTCCTCCACCGCTGGCTATCAATATATTAAAAAGATCTATAACATGGGTTCAAGGAAAGGAAAAACGCTTACCGCATCTCATAGACTGGCTCAAAACGAGATACATGACGAAGGGAACAATTAGAGCAACTGTACTCATAAAACTCGCCATCTGAAATTTGTTGCTTTCAATATTTTGGGAGCGGTATGTGTTCGGCCGCCCATGTTTTGGATTTGTATCATTTTGGCCGAATTTTTTGGTCATTTGTCAAAATTCAAATTTGAGAAAGCGTGAATTATATTGAATTTTTCCCATTGTTTTGTTATTCGTTTGCTAGGACGTTGCCTCAGGAGTGTTTAGCAACAAAAAGAATGAGGAAATACAGTAACAGTAGCATCCAATTGAATTTTGACAAGTGACGCAAAATTGCAGAAAAATTCGGCCAAAATGATACACATCCAAACTCATACCGTCCCATGTTTTCAGCTGTTACTGTCAAATTGAACCGATTTTAACGGATTTCTGTCAGGCCAACGACTCCTTTGAGCACATGCGTACTTACTAAGATTGTTAGTGAAATCAGCATCTGCTTGCGATCTCTTCTCATTTGTCTAGACATCCTTGCATTGTCTGTTTTAATCACCGCACTAATGACATAAACACTTCCAAGAAGTACTACAGTACATAGAAAGCAAGTGATGATTAACATTACTAATTGTGCATAAGCCCAAGGATTTCCAGTAAATATTCCTGCCGCAACCTCTTTCCTCCAAAATCCCTCCATTACTAACTGAAATTCCTCCATTAAGAGTCTCTTAGCTTCGTTTCTGGGAACATAGCGTATTGTTAGAAATATTAGAATAGAACCAGTATGAAATACTCCGTAGAATATAAAATATAGAGAATAACGGAGTAGTTTTGAATTTAGTGGATGGTACGGGGGAAGAATGGCATCCATTCGGTAGTAGAAAAGGGGAATAATGGCACATACGCCCGCTAAATGAATCTTGGAAATTTAAAAAAAAATATCCCTAACCTATTGCAAGTGTAGTGAATAGAGCAAATTGAACATCAGCATCCATTTCAAGTGCTGACCAAAGTCCGCGCAATTCTACTGCCGGGTACGGTAAGTAGATTAGAGGAGGAGTCAGAATTGTTATATGTAAATGGAAGAGCATTCCTCTGAAATAGGAGATCAAAGAGGGAAAACATAACTAGTTTACATAGCTACATAATAGAGGAGAGTATATCGGAAGGATCTGGAATTATAAGACGGTGATTTAAAAATGATCAAGTAGAAACCAAGTAAACTCTGGGGGATGCCGAGGACACACCAGATCTGAAAATATTATTGGTTTATCTCTTATATCTATGGATTGGTCTATTCGCTTCTTACTTTTAAAACTGCAAACATCCATGTAGGATTTGGATCAAAATAAGGGTTAGTTCTCATGAGTTTAGTAGCGGCAGGAGCACATGAAGCTGAATCAATGATTTGCAATTCCACCAGGTGATATAGTCCATTTCCAATGGATATGTATGCGACTAAACGTTAATTCGTAAGTTCGCCCCAACGAACAGTGCAAAAGTTGATAAATTTAACAGATTTGTTAGCTTTTTCTTGTTTTGTTTATGGAAACTTGTAATACTTGTGGTAAAAAAATGCTATCACAGCAATATATCAGTAAAAACATCATTCCATAAGTAAAACAAGAGAAAATAAAGTGGCTGTGCTAAAAATATTAATATTGTTAACTCTTCCCTTTTTCGTTACGGTACCTGTAAAATTACATACATCCAAGTAGGATTAGGATCAAAATAGGGGTTTGGCTTCATGTTACTGATTTAGCGATAAAACAGAAATCAACCAGAGCAATAAATGATGACGATGTGAAACAGGTGATATAGTCCATTTCCAACAGATATTCCTCGGCAAAACCTCTCCGCTACGGGACCAGGAGGGTTTCTAACATGGTCCCGTAGCGGAGAAGCGCCGCCAAATTTGAATCCGTGGAATATCCGTTGGAAATGGACTATAGTAAGAAGTGAATAACTCAGCAGGCGGATATTATATTCTTCACATGGCGTGAGTCAGAATTGTCATTACGCCATGGGTCCATTGAGGCTAGAGAAGGAAGCTTTATTCTTTTAAGACGGATAACATTTACACGAACGTAATCAAATGGAATCTTTATTTATCTCATAGAGTTTTGATTCAAGACAGGGGCCGTTAACCACCGAGACGAATTTTGACCCATCACAACAACTATTGTCTTCTGTGAGCAGCAAATAGACAGAAATTTCTTTAAAAGTTCTATCATGGCAGTGCGATACGGCTTGTAGCCTATGAGATAAATCATAAGACAACTTGGATAGACTCCCCCAGTAGCGGCTATCAATAGGTTAATAAGGTCTGAAAAATAGGCTTCAAGAGAGAGAGAAAGGCTCCCACCACATCTCATGGAATGAGTTAAAAAAATATAAATGAGACCAGGAACAATCATAAAAGCCAAAGTTACAAAGCTGGACATCTGGATTCTTTTGTTTCTGACTATATATGGCCCTTTATTTACCAGCCAAATTAACGAGATCAGCATGTTTCTGCGGTCTTTTTCCATTTGTCTAGACATCCTTGCACTATCCATCATCACTATTTTTACAATGACACAAACACATACAACTGGTACTGCAGCGCAGAAACAGCAACCGATGATTATCGCCACAGCGTCAACGAGGATCCATGGATTTCCATAAAACATTACCACTATGACCTCCTTATTCCAGAATCCTTCCATTTCAATTTGAAGCTCCTCCACAAGCTGTCGCTTGGCTTTATCTGCGCCATAGCAAATTGTCATGAATGCCAATGGAATAGGAATAATATGATATACTCCATAGAATAAAAAATAAATAGAATAGCGGAGCAGTTTTGAATTTAATGGGTGGTGGGCGGGAATAATGTTATCCATTCGGTAGTAGAAGAGTGGAATAATGGCAGCCGCGCCTACTAAACTGCGGTGAAGTAAAGGTGTTGATTTTATGGGGTTTATAGGATTCAGCTAACGTGGATTGACTTCCGGGTGGGCAGATAATACAGGTGTAGGGACACCGAGAGCACACCCCAGAGGTCGCTGCCCGATTATTAGGCAGATACTGATTCATCATGACTTTTTGGGTCGCGCCTTTTTGCCGGTTCGAACGGCAAGAACTGCGCTTTACAGTAACAAAGTTAGCATAGATCAGTAATTATTAGAGGTCAAAAACTTTTTCCTACAACTCACTTATAAACATTGAAACTATTATAGTAAGTTGAATTTCTGGATCTATTTGCAACGTTGTCCAAATTCCGCGAAATTCAACTGCCAGATATGGTAAATAGTTCAGAGGAGGAGACAATACAGTCAGATGTAGATGCATCAGAAATCCCCTGGAATTAAGCGTAAAAGAGGAGAAATTAGCCAGTCTACAACACGCCAAAATAAATGAGAGCATTCAGGAGGAGTCTGGTATTGTAAGACGGTGATTTGAAAATGACGAGATAGAGTCCAAGAATACTCGGTGGGACACCACAGCTGAAAATATAGTATACTTCTTGTTTTGCTTCTTGTTTTTTGTTGTTGTGAGATTCCACCAAATTGGCTGCCTCCGTTATAAATGCTACACTACCTTTAAAATTATATACATCCAAGTAGGGCTGGGATTAAAGAAGGAATTAGGCTTCAACATGATCTACATCGGCCAACGGAGCAACTGAAGCTGGAAATTCCGCCAGGTGCACGTAAAATCAAAATAAATCAACAGGCGGATATTATTAGGACC
The DNA here is from genome assembly GCA_932521035.1 of Oscheius dolichura. Taxonomy (NCBI): domain Eukaryota; kingdom Metazoa; phylum Nematoda; class Chromadorea; order Rhabditida; family Rhabditidae; genus Oscheius; species Oscheius dolichura. The sequence continues at coordinate 9,589,803 of OW051495.1, forward strand.
AGCTGAAAGTGGGGCTGTTCTTTAGCTATAATGTATCACGGTCGAATTTTTGTCATGCATCTTTATTAAAAATATAACTATTGAGCTTTCTACACACATTTTTCACCAAAATTAGTACCCGTAACAAAAGCACCCAAAACCTTGGCCGCGACAACAACACCAGCTCCTGTTACAGAATCCCAAGGTAAGCTGGACCGCCCCCTTTCAATGAAGGGTACAAAAGGTTTAATTTAACAGTTTATTCTTATCGAATAAGGGGGAAGGATGCCATTTTTCGTGTCGGTAGCTCACTCCTTCTTGTCTGGAACCGATGCATTATTAGTAGTCTAGACCTAAAAACTCACTGCAGCATTTGCAGCAGCAGCAACAGTTCTTGCAGCAGCTCTTGTCCGTGCATTGGCTAGAGCAGTTACCCGGCTGGCATTGGCAGTTATCTCCACACTTGCAGGAATCGTTCTTACAAACTAAAACAATAACTTTTTATGCAAAAAGCAGAATTAAAAGCTTACCTCCGCACTTGCAGTTGGTCATGTTGAAAGGTTATATCGCAGATGGTGATACTAGTCTAGAGTGAGAGCGTCTTTTTATACTCAGGCTTTATCAAACAAATGCCTGACCGCGCCTATGCTTCGAGTTTGGAGTCTCTGCTCTCGCCAGAAAATGCCGCGAACAGGTTGCCTAGCTAAGACCCTTTAAATTTAAATCAAAGTTGAGTTTTCCCAGCGGTATATTACCGCAAAAACCCGTCTGTGTGAGAATTTAAAAATACTTCTTTACAAGTTTTAAAAGAGCGCTCTGCTTTCTGTATTCTCTAGTCTCTGCTTTGTTTGTTTGCTTTCTGCGCAATTTCACCTTGACGTAGGCTGATCGTGATAACAGCCTGAGCAACGTTGAGGCCTTTTGTTACCTTGCCTGACAAACCTAAAAAAGAAACTTTGCAGAAGAGGAAGAAGACAAGTGGTCCTTTGGTAATGCATTAATTTTCGCCTTCACTGTCATCACAACAATTGGTATGCTTGCTCGTTTTTTGGATTAATAGAAATGTAGGGTACGGTCATGTTGCTCCGGAAACGTATGCCGGACGAGTATTCGTAGTGCTCTACGGGTTAATCGGTGTTCCTCTCGCTCTGCTGACAATTGCCGACTTAGGAATGTTTATTTCTATGTGCATAAAGAAATTGCTCTGGTGGAAAGGGCTCTCTATTCATTGAAAAGATGTTGTTGTGGAAGGAAGAAAAAGGTAGGGAAAACATTTTATATCCAAGAAAAAATGGCTCCAGGCAAAGAAAGAGAAGAACGACGACATAAGCACTATTTCCGATAGAAAAAGTATCCTTGAGACGGCGAGGGAGGAGTCGCTGAAGGCTGAGGGCGATGAGCTGAAGGAGGAAGAAGTAGAGGATGAGGAAGAGCCTGCTCCCGAAGGGCCGGTTGGCAGAGGAAGAGCTGAATCCATTTCTCTTTGTGTCTTATTTACAGCATATCTCTTCTTTGGTGCCCAGGTAAAATCGTTTAGTCCATAGTCCATAATAATTTCAGGTTCTGTCAGCATATGAGCCAGAAATGGACTTTTTCAAAGCTCTCTACTTCAATTTTGTTACTCTAACAACAATTGGCCTGGGAGATTTCGTACCCAAAAGGTTATTTCGTTTAATGATTATGCTTCCGCACCTTATTCAGGGACTGTCAGGGACCTTTTTTTCGGTAGCGGGTCCTGCAGCGACTGAACTAAGTAGCGTCCTCCGCCTTTGGCGCGCTTTGGCGGAACACGAATTTTTGAATTTTTTTTTCGTTTTTTGACATTTTATGAACGTCTATGGTACCACATTCCGTAAAAATATTACGAATTCGCGCAATTTTGATCGCGCACCTACCGTAACCAAATAAGGTTCCTGACAGTTCCTTTAAAAAGTGCATAATGGGCAACGCATTATTTTTCTCATTTGGCAACATCAACCCGCTCGTATTATATATTATATCTCCAACAAATTTACCGATTGCAATTCTACAGCCTAATCGAACATTAGCGAACGGGAGAAATGTCAGGGCTAGAAGCACCTTCAAGTTCGGAAATATTTGCGCAGTGGCCTCGCGGAGCTTCATTTCCTGCTTACAAGAGAGTAACCAGCGGCGAAGCTCGTTTCAAAAAGTCCTGATATTCGACGCAACGCTCTAGCAAGTTTCGCTAACAGATGTTGACGGATATTTTCCATTCTTTATTTGTATAAATTATGGACGGTGACAATGATATCTGCGTTCTAAACTTGAGCAAAGAGTTCTTCTACCGTACTCATCTTGAGCATAGATCGACGTTTGTACAACGGGCCTTCTATTGATTCCGAAAGAGCGATAGTCTTTGACTTTTATCGCTCCTGCTAGTTCATGAGTTTCGGGAATTATCTGCAAAGAAATTGGGAACTTCGTTGAGAAAACAGTGCTTTTTCTGTTTATTTGCGAACTCGAGAGAATTGACTTCTCTTTTACCAGTGATTATTCACAAGTGCTTATCTCGGGGGATTATCTCGATCAATTTTGATGTGGTATGAGATCACCCTAGCTCTAAACGGTTGAATTTCCCTAACGCTGTTGACCACTGTTTTTACTTCTTCTATTAAACTAAATGTTACACTAAATGTTGCTCCAACAGGAATATCCATGTCCCATTGAAAATGAAGGATGCATCTGAATTTGTCCATATGATATCTATTAGTCTTAGAATTCCAAACTGGTCTTTCTGCCGTTCTAATCAATACAAATTGTTGATTTTGCTTCACCTAAACTCTCTTCAGTTTGATTATAAACTCGTTAAAATTACCACATCAACGAGTTTTATCGTTATTTTGAACGAGGCAGAATCGATTACTCGAAAAGGACTCTCGGGCGTCATAACTATATGTTCCGATAGAAGAGAGTGATTATCATCGTCTGCTAATGGTTCTTCATTGACTACTTCATAATTTGTAACAATATAAAAAGCAATAATATTGCAGAGAAGGAGAGCACCCCCTAAAATAGTGGATCATGTAAAGGGGAAGCGCCAACCTCCATATAAAAGAAAAGAAGTATCCGTGACAAATTTCAAGAACATAAGAGGCGGAATTATGAGCATTCCATTGTCCTAAGAGAAACTTCATTTAATGTATCTCGTTACCAAAATAAAAAAATAAAAGCAAACACTTCGTAAAAGGCAGGTCAGTTTAAACCGGGCCAGCGTCTATAAAAAATGAATCTTGATTTTTCCAGACTTCTTCCTAACCATATAACTCTTATATCCGCTCATCATCCGAAAGAGCCAAAAGTTAATCGATGTGATCAAGTAGTACATCGCCAAACACATCACGACATATTGTTGGACTTCATTTCCATTTATTGAGATCCAGAAAAAGACGCCGATTATTTTCTGAGCGTTCTTCTTCTTTATTCTCATAAACTGTACCGAAATGTAGTGTAAAACCAGATATGTACACAAAACTAGGTAGGCGATCCTATTTCCGTAGTATATTGTTGGTCCTGTGGTTACCGCTTCCATGTTTATAAGAGGAGGAGGCGACGTCATCTCCTCCGTATAAATAGTTAAGTCAGAGTTACAGTCTCGGCCACAGACGACAGTTGTTTTCCATTTGTTTCAGGGGAAAGCGGCGCTCGATGGGGGAAGAGCAGTAGACAGAGTTGTAGCAAGCAATATTTGCTAAACTGACGATTATTTGCTCAAGATGAGTACGGTAGAAGAACAACTAAACTGAAATATTTGCTAAACTGACGATTAGAACTGCTTACATACTTACCAGTGTGACAAACCACTACCGTTCTGACGCATGACCACATCATTGAGGTGAGACACCGCCTTAGGGTGCTGGAAAGCCTTGTTGTTTTTTGCCTGTCGTGTTAAACAGGGTACTGTTTGCTCAACGGGCTCAAGCCCCTGGCTTGGCTCTCTGAGACGGCCGTCCTACCTTTTCCCCCATTTTTATTAAGTTAGCCACTAAGTACTGTCGTATTGTCCTGGTTCTTTCAACTACAATATAATTTCAGTGCATTAGTTCTACTGTTAGATGGCGCCCTTTCCAATTGCTGATCTTCCTCCCGTCCTTTTGGAAAAGGTTATCTCTCAGGTTATTTTCCTATTTTTAGTGACCAATCAGAAGTGTTTCAGCTAGTAAAAGAAGAAGGATATTTTCGTCTGCAACAGACATGCCGCTATATAGCTGAATTCTGTCAATATTCCCGGAATATAAACGTTCGAATCCGTAGATATTGTGAAATTATATGGGAAACGGCTGAAGATGGTGGTTACCAGCTTATTTTGCTTGTTCGAAGAGACGGTAAAGAAAAACGTCTGAACCCCGAAGTCTTTCATGGAGCACGGTTTAGAGAAGCCGGAACACCAAAAAGTTTGTCAATGATTTTTTGTTTAACCCACAAAATTTAGGCATAGCAAACTTTAATGAATTTTGCGATAATTTAAGAAAGTATCGGATTACATGTACAGATTTGAGTATAGAAGGCAGTCAGGTACATAACGACATAAACTTGACCAAGGAACAATGTACTGACCTGGTCAAGATACTGAAACCAGAAGTGATTTACATACATAGCGACGAATCAGATCGATTTGAAGCCGTTCTCCACGCGAAGGGATTGGTAAGTTAGCTCAATCCTCACTAGGAACACTTCTAAAACACTAGCAAGCTTTTGCATTTGGCTGCTACTGTATTTCGAGCGGTTGCTTTCGACTTCTTTTCCTCCTCCTTGTTTTTTATGAAATGTTTTCAGGAAGAATTATATCTACGCCTGAAACCGGAAGAGATATGCCATTCAATGAGCAAAATCCTAAAATTTCCAAAAACTCTGTTGTACACCCTGGAAGTCGGTCCAAAGACTCTGCACGAAATATTTGAACTACTCTTATCGGTCCTCCAGGTCGTTTCCAGAATATTGAAACAAACGTATTTCGCTTCAGATTCTCCCTTTGGAGCCTCTTCCAGATTCAAAACTTTACGTCTTTCAACTCTTTCTATGTGCTGATGCGGAACTTCCTTCTGAAGAGCAACTGCAGAAAACTTTTCATCAATTTGATCCTATTGTGTGCCATATAGAAAAAAAATGGGTGCCAAAAGTTCGCTGTATTTTATCCGTCTCTAGCAATTGGTCTTGTAAAATTGAATTTGCCAGCGAATTCACAGAAATGAAGTTTCAAAGAGTTTTCTAGAAACCTGTTTGTGTCAGGCTTGTGAGCATAATATGCGACAATCGAGAGTCATCCTTCCATATATCTGTGCGAGAACACGATTTGCGAGAACCGTTGAGATGTTTTCCCGGTCGCGCATCTTCGCCCTCGTTTTCCTGTCAATATTTAAAGAAGCGACCTCAACCGCCTGTGATTCTTGCCTACAATGCATGGCAATTTACAGCCCGTTATTTTTGAGCTCAATTTCACGGCTGGTCAACCGGAACCGGATGAAATTACTGACAGATACCTCGATAAAGGCCTTCCTTTTCGCATTCGATGCGTGGCCGACGGCAGCTACAGTGACCAACTTTTTGTGACAAAGTGGAACGAAGACAAATTGTACAAGTAAGTTTTTTCTGGAAAGTATCCTCATTCATTGTTGCCCAACGGGGTTTCTCTTCTCCTCCGTTCTCCATCTGGAACATTTTGTCTCTTGTTTTGTGCTCTTTCACTTCTATTTAGACCTGAAAAAATCATGCACAGACAAACGAATCACATAAATACAACTACACCTCTTTTCTAGAAAGGATTATGTGGACGACGCCGGCGTTTACGAATGTGAAGCCCAGTCTATAATACCTGGATCTGATGAGGTTTACGTAAAAAGAATGCGCCTCAGAAGCGTGTGTCTGTTCAAGACAGCCCATAGATGTCTTTAGGGGGCTCGATTCGACTCGATTCATCCAAGATGTTCGCCGGCCCAGCAGGACAACTGTGGTGATAATGGCGTCTGCGTTATGAAAAATTCCAATCCCCTCTGTTTGTGAGTCACCTTTTTAATTGACTGGCCACGCGGACTGAGTAGTAAAATGATATACACCGCACGGGTGGACACCCCAGAATGCGTCCAATGTTTCCCGTTAACGCTTCTGTTTCAGTTGTGAAGCTGGTTTTTATGGGAAGCACTGCAATCTGGACCTTGTCATCCGGGGAGACCACATGTGTGAATATTTTATTCTGTTAAGGGAGACAATCTCTCTCCTTTTAGTTACAATTATAAAAGTTGGTCAATCTGTTTTAGCCCCCAACGCTGTAGAACCCTTCACCGTCGTCCTCATTATCTTCATAGCTATTTTTGGCATGATGTTTATCAAGGAAAGGTAAACTAGGCAAAAATAAAGAAAAAGTTTATTTAGGAAAAGAACACAGAAACTACTGAAGGAGATAAATGCCTATAGAGAGTCCATACCTGGAAATTCGAAGAATGGTAACAAAAATAAAAAGGAAGAAAGAAATGTGACGCTGGTGGAGGAGAGGATTGACCTACCTCTGGTTGACTCGTCTCGGCTGATGGATGCCCCCTCCGTCTCTTGATAACGCCGTCCGAACTTTTTATCTTTTTATACACGATCTTTTCATTCTATTTCTTTCGGCCTTAGAAGTTTAATAATTTCCGTAAATTGTTCCGTATATACACGATCTTTTCATTCTATCGCTCTGGTTCAAAATGGGTGCAAACTATGTTCGAATGCCAGTGATTAGTCACTGGTAATCATCTTGAGCAAACAATCTGGGCCGCCGAAACACCGTCACTGCTTTTTTCTCTAGTGTGCTCAACGAGTCTCTAACAAGTTCTTTCGATAACGAGAAGGGGTCCAATGAACCAAGGCTCAATTCTCATCACCCGTAGAGAAGACGAGAAAGATGCGCTTGGATAGACGATATTTAGCGCTTCATAGAAGGAGTACAAAGTGCCCCGCGTGTCGTCAATAACGACAACAATGATTGGAGGGAGGAGGAGGTAAAAAGTCGTTTATTAGCTTAAATAGGTCGTCTTCTAATACCAACAGATAAACCTTGACCACAAACTCTCCCACATTCTTCGAAAAGATGGGATTCTTCGGATCCTTGGTTTCGGTTCCACTTCAATGGCGGCAGCGTCCTTTGCATATTTTATTTCCACAGAATCCGTGAACAAAGCCACTCTACAGTAAGATTGGCTGTTGGAAAGGCAGCACTGCAGTTCAATTGTGTTCGACGCTAACTGGACAAACGGTAACCAGTCCAAATCTCCACATGGATGGGCAATAACCTTCTTAGTGGATTGGGGTAGACAAATAGACTATATCTTATCCAGAAAAGGGTACAAAGCATCTATGTTTTCTTTGGCAAACAAGTGATTATACTCATATTGTTCTCGATACGTACAGTTTATCTATATTGTATCCCTAGTGCATGCTCACTTTCTTGGATAGACAGACGTCTTTCTTTGTAAAGCCCTCCTTAGAAACCATGCAAATAACACGTCTAATTTCATTTATCTCTGGTTCCTTAGCTGTAGTCTTGAACTTTCTTCTGATATCTATCATCAGCACGAAGAGTTCTCAGAGACTTGGAAAATACAAATACTTTCTATTGGCCTATGCTTTAAACGCTTGTTATTTCTCCATTGGGCAGATTAGCATTTTGCCGGTGGGTTCTACTGGGCGTTCTTCCGATTTATGAATATTCTATAGACTTGGCATTTGCCGGTCAACGGCTTCTTCTTGTTTTCCACTGTCAATATATTCCCATGGTGGGCACAACAAATCCAATTGACCTGCTTCGTCTCCAGCTATATGATCAATGTTGTTATCCTTGGCTGGTGCTTTCTCTATCGACTCGCCGTTATACAAAGGTGAATCCATTTCTTTACCATGAGTGTGCTGCGTAATGTCTCCGTTTCCGGTTCTTCTAACTTAAAATATTCAGTGCTCATCCCTGGCTTCTTTCTCCTTTAAATTTTCGACTCATGTTAATGTTCTCCATTTTCTTGGTATTTTATATGGTCGGCATCACCGGCTTGATTTTTCCAACCGACAAAACTGATCGAATATTTCACGAAGCAATGCTCCAGGGAGCTGGGGTTAATCTACTCGAAATCGGCTATATTGGAGCAGAGCTTACTGTAAGTTCGCCCCCTCGCTTCCGAATATTTCGACAGATTAATGACCACTTAAATATTAACCCCTGTATGACGTTCATATCCAACATCATCTTTCTTACAATCGCATCTTCAATGCTTGCCGTCTGTTGGTTTAAAATCGGCGCTAAACTAAAGGCAATTCGAAATCTGAGCTGTGCTAACTACCGATTCCAGAAGAAGCTTTTCGTTCTCTTGACTCTTCAGGTATTCTCTGTTGTGAGATCCTAAAACCAAGACTTTTAGACCATTCTACCGATCGTTTTTAATCTTTCTCCCGGTGCTATCGTAATGGGGCTCGCTTTGTTCAATATTCAATGTGAAGACGCCATTCATATCTGTTCAATGGTTCTTTCTTTTGCACAACTCTGTGATCCTGTATTTACTGTTATTTTGGTTACGGATTACAAAAGGGCAATTATCAAATTGCTGAAAAAGGTAAGCATAAGCATATGAAAAAGAAGTGGTGGTCTATTTCAGGCCATCGTGGTCATCGCTCCGTCAACTTTAAGCAATGTAGCTCCAGGAGGGGGTACTTCCGGGACCAGACAATCCAGCTAACCTTGTCTCAAAGATTTTAACCCAAAAAGCTGTACTTTGAACTTTTGTACAAATGAAATGTTTAGCTAGTAATCACACTCTAACTTATAACAAAAAAGTGTGACCTCTCTCCTTTCAGGTGAGCCATACTTTGCTCTTTCAGTAAGCAATCTCACCAAGAATAGAGTCCAATGCCGGTTCCATCCCCTTATATTGGTTTTAGAGGACAGAGTCCTCTTCGTCCGTATTTGAAGCATTGACAAAGAAGTACAAACCATTTACCCTTTGGCAAATTGTGCATTCATCCTGTTATGTCAGTGGTTGTCTGCTGGAGGAGTATTCATCGCATTAAACCCACTTCCAATTTTCCGTCTGGACGAGCACTTTTTGTTGATAGAATTTAATACAAAGATCTATCCTTTCGTTCGTAAATAAGTGGTTGTATTCCCACTGTTCTAGGTATTAGTGTGTGTCTGTATCCCTCGTACTATTGTACTCCTTTGTCTTTCTTTTAGGAGGTGGTTTTCGAAGACAACGTAGACTTCTTGGTGTAACCATGCAAATAACACGTCTGATTTCATTTATTTTTGGGCTTTTCGCTACGATTTTGAACTTCTTTCTGATATGTATCATCGTCATGAAGAGTTCTCAGCGATTAGCTAAATACAAATACTTCCTGCTGGCCTATGCTTTAAATTCTTGCTACTTTTCCGTGTGTCAGATCAGCACTCTGCCGGTGGGATCAACACTTCATTCCGCCTGAGAAACACTCTTTAGACGTGGCACCTGCCTGTAAATGGTTTCTTCTTCTACTGCACCGTTCACATTTTTCCCCGTTGGATTCAACAAATTCTTATGACATGTTTTGTCTCAAGTTACATATTCAATGTCATCATCCTTGGCTGGTGTTTCCTCTATCGACTTGCTGTTATACAAAAGTTACACATTAGACAAAAGTGATCAATTTCTTACTATGAATTTTGGGGCAATTTATTCATTATACTTCCTTTTCCCCGTGATGATAGCGGGGCGAGGTCGAATAGAACTTTAGGGTGGGCTTCACGAGGCCGGGCAGGGGTCAACCGTTCGTTGAATTGGATTCGATGACAATATTCAGTGCTCATCCATGGATTATCGCTTCACATATTCGCCCCACAACTCTGTTCTCCATTTTTCTGGCAATTTATATGGTCGGAATCACAGCTTTGATGGTGTGTCCAACAGATAGAACTGATAAAGTATTTCACGAAGAAATGCTCAATGTGACCGGGGTACAGTTGGCCGATATCGCCTACCTTGGAGGAGAACTTTCGGTAAGTATGACCCTTTTATTTACAAGGGAAGGATACATACTCGCGGAGACTTTTTGAAACTTTTTTGACGTAGTTTTGTACAGAATTTTATGGCGATCAAGTCATATTTTCGGGATTTTGCTCTAATGCCCCCGTTGTGGAGGACAATGCAAAATAAGATTACATTGTAAAAGAATTTTGGAGTTGTCTATTTTCCATTCTCTTTCTGAAAATGTGAAGAGGTGGCTGAGTGGGTAGTGCACTCGCTTACAAATCTTTTGCCTTTTTTCAACTTGGGTACGATTCTTTCAAGGGACCAAGTCATTTTTGTAATTTTTTGGGGGTGATTGAATCTGCTTTCGACTCCTGTCCCCTTCATATACCATAAAAAGACGAGGAGGAGTTTTTATACCCTTCTGCGGTGGAAATTTGAAGATTCTCGGAACTCCCAGTATTCTCGGAACTCCTAGTATGATCAACCGGTATCAATCACCCTTAAATAATTACAAAAATGATGTTCGTCCATGGAAGAATTGAACAAAAAAAATATGTCTTGAGCGCCATAAAATTCTCTACAAAACAAGGTCTCCGCGAGTATGTATCCTTCCCTTGTTAGGATAGTTTAACAGATTGACGACGAACCGAAAATGGCCCTCTGGACGGCGGTTATTTCCCTTTTCATCTTTCTCATAATTGGCTGCTCGATTCTCGCCGTTTGTTGGTTTAAAATCGGCTATAAACTCCGAGAAATACGGAATATGAACTTGCCTAATTACCGATTCCAGAAGAAGCTTTTCATTCTCTTGACTCTTCAGGTCTTCCTTTGGATTGAAAGCGTACTATTGAAATTTAGACTGTCCTGCCCATCGTTTTCAATTTGATTCCGGGTGCTATCGTAATGGGGCTCGGTTTGCTGAATCTTCATTGTGAAACTGTCGTTATGCTTTGTGCCATGGTTCTTTCTTTTGCTCAACTCTGTGATCCTATGGTCACCGTTATTCTGATAGCAGACTACAAGAAGACCGTTGCCCGTTTTCTGGGAAAGGTGGGTAGATATTTACTGACAAAGAGTTTGTGTTTTTCAGACCCTCGGGTTCTTCTCCCCTTCAACTGCGATTTCCAATAGTATAGCCCTAGGATGGGGTGCTTCCGTATCCAGGCAAACCAACTAACGCCATCTTTTTAAAGATTCAACATAAAATATGAAAATGAGTAATGGCGAGCCGAATTTACGCTTTCATCTCTTTTTATAAATTGACAGATGCTTTGGAAAACGGCAAAGACCGCTGGATTGAAAGAACGGAACGGCGCCTCCGTGTTCCATCTACAAAGATTAAGATTGAACGAACTTGGAAAAAGGATTATTTATTTGTGAGACCTACGGTGAAGACTATTGCTGTCCTATGTGGGCTGCCAAGCAGACGAGGACTTTTAAATAATGCTAAAATAGCTGTACGATACGGCTTGTAGCTTAGCCAGTAGCCTACAACAAAAACTGGGAACAGTCCTCCAGCATAGGCTATCATCACGTTAAAATGATCTGAACCCTGGCCTTCTAGGGCGGAGAAGTACTCACCGCTTCTCATAGAATGAGTAATAGAGAGATATATTACATAAGGAACAAACACGGTGACTGCACTTGTAATAACCGCCATCTGAAGTTGTTCCTTTTCTACTATTAGAAGAAATCGTTAGGGGCCGTGTACAAATATAAAACAGTAAACTACATATCAGTAAACGATAGTTCGATCCCACGCACCCGTAAAGCCTCGCATCGCAGTTTCGTAAGAGTTTTGAGGCTACTGTCGAGGGTATATGAGTGCAACCAATAGGACTATCTTGTACTGAGCTACCAATAAAAGGGAATGTGTCTTGATTATCGTAATTTTGGGGCATTCCTCTAACTGAAAACATAACTTACCAGAATAGTTAGTGAAAGCAACGTCTGCCTGCGTTCTTTCCTCATCTGTCTAGAGATCCTGCCACTCTCCTTTAAAAGCATAGTGCGAATAACATAAATGCTGACAAAAGCTATTACACCCGTTAAACAACAGGCACCGATGGCGCACAATAATGAAAATTGAGCCCACGGATTGCCAGCCAAAATTATTGCTATGACTTCCTTCTTCCACAATCCATCCATTTCTATTTGAAGCCTCTCTTCCAATTGCCGTTTGACCTCATCCTGGGGGGTGTTACGTATTGTCATTAGAACCATAGGTATAGGGCAGATGTGGCCCAGTCCGTAGTATATAAAGTAGACAGAATAGCGAAGAAATTTCGAATTAAGCGGATGATTTGGCGGAAGCATAACATCCATTCGGTAGTAGAATAGCGGAACGATGACACATATCAGCTCTGAAATATTTCATTTGAATCCATCGATCTAGCTTATTTTCTATCTAACCTATTGTCAGTGTAAACAATATAGTCATTTGAATATCTGCCTCCATTCCAAGCGTTGACCAAATCCCACGTAATTCCATTGCTGAATATGGAAAATAGACTAGAGGTGGTGTCAAAATAGTCAAATGGAGCTGGAACAGCGTTCCTCTAGAGATTAGACATGAACATTGAAAAGCATCGCTAATTTACATAACACTATAATAAAGCAAGGTACATTTGAAGATCGTAGAATTATACGATGGTGACTTGAAAATGATCAAATAGTCAAAAAGCAGAGTTGCCAGAACACCGACGACACACCATACCTAAATATAGTAAATCTACTTTTTTATAAAAAAGGGGCTAATGTAACCGATATCTTTTTTTGAGTGAGGAAGTCGAGAGTAGGCTCATTCGAACCGATAATTTTTGCTCTTTATGGCCTGCTACTTTTGCAAGCGTGAGGTTGAGGGCGTCGGGAGGAAGAGTTTCGAAAAATTACACAACGTTTTTTGAGCTAGCCTGGTGAGAGTAGGGTCATTCGGCGGCGCTTCTTGGCGTTTTCGCGGTTTAATTTTGGCTAAGCTCTGACGCGTCAGTGATGAATCGACAGCACTTTACCAAAGTTAAGCCCTTTTTCTATAGCCAGCCGGGTTCGGTCAGCCGGCGGTCAGAATGGTCTGGGATTTGGCAAAGCCGGGGATCTCGATCAAAACCAACGGAACGGAGTAGACCCCAGAGCGGAGCCTCCGCTAACACGAATCAGGGGCGCCTTGGCCGGCCGCCGGCCAACTGAACCAAATACTATGCTAGGCTGTCATTTTTACCAAAATTTAGTTTATTAGGAGGCGAATAAACTAGGTTTGAGTCGAAACATTGGATAATATGGTGGAAAATTAGGCTAACTCTGCTTTTTTTTATGAAAACCTGATTTCTGAAGGGTATTTATGGATAGTTACAGGTCTGTAGTTGATAAGGAACGAGCAAAAGCCAGTGGTACTGCAAGAGAAGGGAGTATGTTGACGAATGCACGCGTGCATTCTGACACGTTCCCCAGCTCGCCGAGGTCGGCACCTCAAAGGTGTAAAATGGCTAAAATAGTCCCGCAGCGACCACATGCCAGTTTTTTATATATGCGCTTTATCTTTTTTGTATTTTTTGTTTTGATGTAAAATGTTTTCGCTGCAGGAACCGTTCGTTGTGGGACCCTGCATTGGAAAGAAACTACTATTTTAGCCCAAAAAAGTCTCTTTTTATCGGAAAATTCCCATAAAAATTCGTAAACGAATTAAAAAAAAGAGAACGATCACTATTCTAAAAAGAGAAAACTCAAAGAAAACTGGTTTGACAGGAGTGTACAAAAAGAGGGCGATAATGGAAGAGTCAAACCGCTGCACTTTTTTAGGTGTTGGTACAAGTGTTTTTTCCTTCTTCTAAAATGGATGGTGGAATTACTGGATATCATTGTTTGCCAAACTGTTTAGGCAGATATCATTGAAGAACAATGCGAAAGGTGCCCCCCTTGGCCCGTTTCCAAAAATGAGGCAGGTTGTCAGGTTGCTTTGAATGAACGGACAAATTTGTTGAATGCAAGATGCCGATCTCATGGAACATAAAGGGGAATGGGGATGTGAAACAGACGTTTCCTTTAAAAAGTACAGGGGTTGACTCTTCCATTATCCCCCTCTTTTTGTACATTCCTGTCAAACCACAAGGTTTCTTTGAGTTTTCTCTTTTTAAAATGGTGATCTATTTTGAACTTTGGTAAACGAGAGACGAATTCGTCCATTCAGTTATTCTAAACGTTTCCTGCATTTCTCAAAGAATTTCTAACAAAAATGTTTTATCGCAAAGAGCACATGAAAGAAGTTCCCATGCCAGTTCTCATATAACTGCCTGCAAACATAGAAATACAAGTCTACCAACGAAACAATTCAAAGATGGGCAGTACGTTTTCTCTGTAGAATTTCGTATTGATCGTGACTTTCTTTTGATTATTTCGAAGATATTGCGAGAAGTTGTAAGCAGTTATTCTTTTCTTCAACTGTTTTTTTACCCATTCTTCTTTTTTAGACTCTAAAATAGAGCGGGCTTTTCTTGTTTTCCTGTTGCCCTCCCCTAATATAAGAGCTTGACGTCTGTCATACCCAATAGTGGTCTTTTGGTTTTGGTTTTCCTTTGAAAGTTGAAGAAATCTAATGTTAGACGAGAGTGATGACGTCATCCAGTACTGAAAAAGAGGCATCTTCCATTCTCCCCGTACAGTCTCAATTCCCAGGCAATTTTTGGCTGGCTCGCTGCCTAAATTCGATAGAATCCTTTTGACATCAAAAAGAAGATTTGAAAGCAGAAATGGACAGAGATTAGAGTTACAACATTCAGAGGAAACCAACCTCCAGGCGCTAGATGCGCAGGGAGTTACAGTCAGAAGAAAATGAGATTTAACTGGGGAATGGGGTATTTTGAGGGGAAAGTAAGTAAATAGCAGTGGTCAGGGGACAGCGCCCGAACTAGGAAAACTCTCTCGCGCCGGATTTCCCAATTTCATTTTTCGACGATTCTGACGTCACACACCCGACTCTTTTCTCCCCCAAAAATGATATCTACCGTGGTCCAGAAGCGCTTGTTTTTTGTCTGTGGCAAGGAAAAGAGGTCAGCTTCCAAATAAAAATCCCCCAAAAATACAAGAAATTCTCCTTTATGGCTTTCTTTGGAGGGGTAGCTGAAAACGGGAGCTACCCGGTCGAATGAGGTATCGTTCGACGGTGAATCGTATAAGGAACCTTAGTTTGTTGTCAGTTTTCTCCTAGCCCCAGTTTGAGCCGAGTTACAGGCTCTCGACTGCCGACCTCGTTAGCTCTCCCCTTCCCCCAGCCCGCTCGCTCGTCTAATCGAATGACACCCCGTAGAGAGATCACTACCAACTTTGAAGGGCTGTAACTTGGCTCTAGATTGGCTTTTTGAAATGGAGTAAGCACTGTAAGACTAGTTATTGAATTACCCGCCGAACAATACCTCACACGGCCTGGTCCTGGTAGACTTCATTTTCCACCATCAAAAGACTTTGCCATATTTCGAGAAGAATGTTGTTTCCAAAAGTCTACATTTTCACTTGGCTATAAAAAAATGCGATTTGTAACCCACAACTTTTTTTTGAGCTGAAGAATTGAGAGTAGGCTCATTCGAACCGATAATTGTAGCTCTCTCGAACTGCACTTTTAGATTTTTTTGCGCGTAACAGTGACGAATCGACAGCACTTTACCAAAGTTAAGCCTTTTCCTATAAGCGGCCTGCTTCCGTCAGCCAACTGTCAAAAATGGTTTTGCTTTTAGTTTTGTCAAAGCCGGGAGATTTCGACCAAAATCAACGGGGCGGAGTAGACCCCAACGCGGAGCCTCCGTCAACACAAAACGGGGGCGTCGGCCGGCCGTTGGTCGGCCAAGGCGCCCCTAATAAATACTGGGCTCTTCTAGTCCTACCCTAATAATAAGGAGATCTCGGTCTGTCTGTCTGTCTGTCTGTCTGTCTGTCTGTAAGACCTGTACGGATTGACCAGTCAAATGAGAGGGAAGCAGAAAGTTTCGACCGTTTGACCTTTTCTGACGGTCAACTGTTATTTGACCGTCGAATTTTAATCCGATAAGAAAATGACTAGAGACCGGTGCAAGATCGTCTCGCTGGGCAGGAGGGCAGCTTGAGAGGAGGAATACGGCGCTGGGGAAAGGAGAGGCAAGCACGGTCAAGTCGAAGGCGCCGAAGGCGCCCGTTCATTCATAATAGGTTAGATAGAAAATAAACCAGATCTATTCAAATATTCTAGCGTTGGTAGGTGCCATCATCCCCCTGGTTTACTATCGAATGGATGCTATGCTCGTTGCTCCATCTACTTTATATACTACGGATTCGGCCACACCGGTCCTATACCTTTTACAATAACAACATGTGTTTAAAATTGTTTACAAATTTCATTATTTCTACCCTACTTACCTTTAAAATTGTAAACATCCAAATAGGATTAGGGTCAAAATAAGGATTAGACTGCATTTTATAAACTTAACATTATAAAACCAGCAGTAACAGTGAACGCAATTCAATAATTTCTTATTTGCATAGTGACATTTATGTCTTCCCTCCGTTTCACAAATACCAGGTGTTTTGCCGTTTCCTTAGACAACTTATAGCATTGATCACTCGCGTCACAGAGGGTTATTCTCATCTACCTTGAAAAATTGAATGCCTTACAGACTTGTTAATGAAAAGGGCAATACAAGAAAATTGTATGATTTTAGGGGAAACATAATTAGGTAGTGGGCAATATATAGCGCATTGTATAAAATTTAAATGCATGTTTAACAATCGTGCAGTTTTAATGGAGAGTTTGAAGTCGATTCAACAGCTCCAAATCCTTCTTTTACGTTAACAAAAGCAATGAAAGCGAGTATAGGAGCCTAATAACGGAACGCTCTTACCCCCGCTCAATGTTCAGCCTACACAGATAAAAAAAACATGTATAAAAAAGATTATTTATTTGTGTAATTTATTCATAGTGAAGACTGCTCCCCCAGGCTTCTGTGAACTGCAACACCCCCAAAACTTCTTTAAACTTCCTACCGTAGCGGCGCGATAGGGTTTATAACCTATGATATACCCCACAAGAAATAATGGATAGATTCCTCCAGCACAGGCTACTATCACGTTAGCATGGTCTGAAATCTAACCCCTTCCAGAGGCGAGAACTACTTACCACATCTCATAGAATGAGTAACACTGAGGTACATGATGTATGGGATAATCGCAAGGACTATACTCGAAATAATAACCATCTGAAGTTGTTTCCTTTCTATTATTAAAAGAGATTGCCGGGATGCTTATGATGGTTACTGTAGCAGAGGAAAGGCCAGCGAAGCAACGCTTTTATGAAAAACGGATAAGATTGGTGCCAGTCTATTTCCCCATTCCTGTGAAAAGTCTTATCGCAAAACAGAAAGCGTGAGCGCAGTCGCTGCGGTAGCTCTATTAGCCAGCTGCTCGTGAATCATAGGCAACAAACATGAAATATGGAAAATTATGCAAACAGTAAACTGCTAATAGTAAACGGGCCGTCTCGATTACAGTAACTTGTCTCCCTTTTAAGGGCTACATAACTTACCAGAATAGTTAGTGAAAGCAACGTCTGCTTGCGTTCCTTTATCTTCTGTCTGGAGAGCCTACCATTCTGCTTTATAAATAATGTACGAATCACATGAATACTTCCAAAAGCTATGACACCAGTTACAAAACAGGCACCGAGAATCGCCAGTGTGGAAACTTTAGCCCATGGATTGTCAGTCAACAGTACTGCTATGACTTGATCCCTCCACACTTCTACCATTTCTATTTGAAGCCTCTCTTCCAACTGTCGTTTGACCACATCCTGCGGGGTGTTACGTATTGTCATTAGGGTCATAGGTATAGGACCGGTGTGGCCGAATACGTAGTATATAAAGTAGACCAAATAGCGAAGAAATTTCGAATTAAGCGGATGATTTGGCGGAAGCATAGAATCCATTCGATAGTAAACCAGGGGGATGATGGCACCTACCAACGCTAGAATATTTGAATAGATCTGGTTTATTTTCTATCTAACCTATTATGAATGTAACCAATAGAGTTATCTGAATATCTGCCTCCATCCCGAGTACTTCCCAAATCCCACATAATTCAATTGCCGAATATGGGAAATAAACTAGAGGAGGAGTCAAAATAGTTAGATGGAGCTGGAACAGGGTTCCTCTAGAGATTAGACATAAAAATTGAAAAAAAACATAACCAATTTACATAACACTATAATAGAGAAGGATACATCGGAAGGACGTGGAAGTATAAGATGGTGATTTGAAAATAACCAAATAGTCAAAAAGCAGAGTTGCCAGAACACCGACGACACACCATACCTAAACGCAATGGCGCGTAAATTTATATTTTAAAGGATGACTATCGAAGAAGATTTTGTCTTAATTACGAATGGCAACATTTCTGTTCGTTTTACGCCTCTTCTGTTATTATTTCTTTATATTGATCATTTCCAAGCACTTATGTGATGAGTTTGAAGTGTTGAAATACTATTTTCCAAAAGAAAAATTAAAATAATGTAAAAAAGCTGATCAAAAATCCGAATTCAAACAGCGCGCGCGCCGATACCATAATATAAGAGGACGCGCACAAAACCATGCGAGACTGTTCCTCTTATAATTATGGATTGGTCTATTCTCTTCTTACCTTTAAAGTTGTAAACATCCAAGTCGGATTAGGATCAAAATAAGGATTTGAGATCATGCTATGTGTTTTGGAGCATAAAGCCAGCTATAGCAATGAAAGCAACTCATAGATTTATTATTTATATGCTGGCATTTAGATCTCCCCAATTTATCAGACATACCAGATGTTTTGCTTATTGCTTATCTGCAAATTCACAACATTGACCACTCGCGTCACAGAATGTGCTTCTCATTGGTCTTGAAGAATTCTATGCCCTTACAAATGAATAGAGGAATGACAAAATTGGACACCTTAAAGGGACCGTCTCATACGCTCCAATCGTGTAACGCAGAATGAGGCCCTCTTACTATTTTTTGCGTTCATATACCACTTTCTAGGCATTTTTACTGTTTTTAAACCATTTATCCGTTTTTGGCGATCCCAACTTACTATAAAACAGTCGAGAAGGTACAAAAAAATGTCTAAATAGAAAAGAAACAAGCAATTTCAATAGAATACCGTTAAAATTTACAAAATTCGTTTTTCGCCGAGTTATGTTTTCGTTCGTATATCAAATTGATCCTTATAATTTGCTTAATTTATTGCAATAAAAATCAACAGAAAAAAGTAAGAAAAGTCATAGTAAAAAACAAATTCACTAATTAGGGGGGAGGGGTACTGTACCAATTCGCAATGGCGCGTGTGTTACGGCCACTTTAAAACATGTTTTGTTAGCATAGTGAGATAGTGAGCAATTTAGTGAGCGTAGTATAAAGTATACACGCCTCTTTACCAATATTCTAGGCTTAACGAAGCGTTTGCCGTCGATTGAACTGCTGTACGAGAACGGGCACGATCTTGTTTTGTTGGAGAAGCTTCAAAGAAAGGAAAATGAAAAAAAGAGACTATTAAATACTTGTTTTTAAAGGAACAGTCCTTTTTCCTCCTAGAGAATGGGGAAACCTGCCGACAATTAAGCTTTAATATCTATGATATTCTACCGAATATCAACAAAAAGGGAACAATCCGTTTGTTAAAAAGAGATGAATCTCAATAAAAAGAGTGATTTGGGAGAGTCTACAAAAAGAGATTGTTCTCTTTTTGTGTTGCATCCTTGAGGTTCTTCCCTATTGTTCCCTTTTTGTACAGTCTCCCAAATCACTCTTTTTATTGAGATTCATCTCTTTTTAACAAACGGATTGTTCCCTTTTTGTTGATATTACAGATATCAGGTGTTTTTTTTCTTTTTTTTTTCTTTTTTTTTCCTTTATTTCACAGATACCAGGTGTTTTGCCGATTGCTAAGACAACTTACAAGATTGGCCATCAGCGTCACACAGGGTGCTTCTCACCTGCTTTGAAAAAAATGTATACCTTGATTTTAGACGAGGACAATATGAGACACTGCATGGTTTAATGGAATACATAATGAGATGGTGAGCATAGTATAAAGTGTACACGCACGTTTAACGATCGTGCAGTTTTAATATAGTGTTTGCCGTCGATTGAGCTGTTGCACATCAAGCTTCACCTTCGCAATTGCAATAAGATCGTGTACTGGAGCCACCTTCTGAAGGTTATAGATAGAGAAGTACCCTCTTTAGATTGAGCGCTAGGAATCGACATGAATCGGTTCTCGGCAGACCACCTTCTTTTGGATACGAGCAAACTGGCCGATCGGATTTGGTGAAACGACCTTCTAGAAACGTCTATTCAGCGTTAAACGTTAGCTAACTTTTTTCATGAGGACTCGCAGAATATGCCTTCGATACGGTCGGAAACTAAACACGTAGGCTATACAGGTGACAGGGAAGAGGCCACCCGCGCTGGCTAACAATATGTTTATGAGATCTGTTGTGCCCTGATTACAGCAAAGGGTCACTTACCAGCTCTGGGAGAATTGTACATAAGGGCAAAAACAAGACTAGGTACAATAAAAATACCGACGCTTGACATATTGAACACCTAAATGAGATACGGTTTTAAAGATATGAACCTACCAAAGGCATTAGAGAGGTTAGTACAGCAATATGATCCTTTCTGTCTTTCGCCGAGATCAATTTTCTACTAACTTCCACCGTCCGATATATTGTTATTGTGCACACAAATATGACAGCAACCTCGGCAATACAGGAAGCAAGAATCAGGACAATAATAACAGTAGCCCATGGGTTGCTCTCTGTTCCAACTACCACCACTTTTGGGCTTAGAAAATCTTTATAGTTGATTTTGTAGGTTTCCAAGAGACCCATTTTCCATTCCAGTTGTGTTTTATAATGTATTGCTAGGAGTATTAGCGGAACCGGAAGAATACTCCCAAGCGCATAGAAACAACCATAAATAACATATTGGATCCACCACTTCTTGAAAGGATGATGCTTGGGTATTACGCAATCCATACGGTAAAAGAATAGGGGACACACTGCCCCGGAAGCGCCTGAATGATTTAATTGAATGGGCAAAAGATTATTAATTAAGCTTACAAACCACCAAATGGATCAAGACGGCAAATTGAATGTCAGGGGAGACGCCGAGTTGAGTCCAGATTCCTGAACTACTGCCAGCGATATACGGTAGATAAATTAGAGGAGGAGAGAATATGGTTAATTGAAGTTCAAATAACATCCCACTGTAAATATATTTCGGTTAAAAGGATACTGTAAAGATTCCCAACCCTATTATATGATAGACAATAAAACGCCGAAAAGTTAGTGACTGATTCGGAGGGGATTTGAAGATGACCATGTAGCAGGCAAAAAGAGCAGCAAAGACAGCAATTATACACCATATCTGCCGGATTAAAATAAGGGTTACTGTAGTGATTACACTCACCTTGAGTACAGTAAACATCCATACGGGATTCGGGTTGAAATAGGAGTTTTCAGACATTTATCATAAGCGTGATAGATGGAAAATCAGTTGAGGCATTACGGCATTTAGCTAGGAACAGGTGAAATGAGGCTAATTTTCTCATCAACTTTGTTCGTACATGTTCCTTCTCTTGTTCATGAACACTGCGTAGGCGAACAAATTAGTAAGCTGTGTGAACTGGGGTGGACCTACTTCATTTTTTAAATATTTTTAACCAAATACGTGCAGGAAATTCATTCTGGCTGAGCTGTAAACGACGCTGGAAAGAACTCAGCGAGAGCAATTTAGTGGTATACGATAGAGCCACAGAAGTGGAGAAATTTGGACGGTGGCCCACGGTTAAAACTGGAAGGTATCACCATGGGGTGGAGTACCCCATGGATCAAAAAATTCAGGTAAACCGTAAACCATCAAATAGGCCATTTCCAAGCCTTTAGCCCTCAAAGATGCCGGTGAGGATATTTTGAATATTCAAATTTCCCATTTGAATTTGAAATAAGTGCATTTTTCGCAAAAATTTCAGTCTCGGCGGGGATGGAACCCGCGCCTGGCGCGCTGAAAGCCAACCGGTCCCGGACCTGCTTTCGGTCAAGTATGTGACCATCACTACTGTTTATGTCTCCGTGGGCTCGGTCGAAAAACAGACTACACAACAATTGTTTCGATGAGCGTTCCCTGGCAGAACGGCTCTCATGGGCTCAATTCAATATCTATAATAGCTCACAAGTCTCGTCCTTCTTCACTTCAAGCAGAATGGCCCGTCTAGTTGTAAGTTTCGTCCACGTTATTCACCTCCACCTTCCTTACTTCAGCTGTTGTCCCTTTGCCTCTTCATGGCTTTCTCTACCATCAGTGGCCACGGTGCTTGCTATTGGACCGAATGTGAATACCGTAGAGGACTCAAGTGTCCTGAGAACTACTTTGTACCCATCGGAGAAGGCAATTCTGCAGCTTGCTGGTGGCCTCCTTTGTCAAAGCAAGACTATTGCTGTGAAGACGATTATCCTTCATCTGGATAAATGAAACATCCTCGAGAATCTTATGATCTTTCTGTTTGACAAGTTCCTCTTTCCTTTTTTATGGGCCCTCTATCTGCAAAATACTTCGTCCGTTTCTCGAAATTGCTTTCTGTTAGCAAATTTTTTTTTTGAAAATAGGAACAGAATAACAGTTTAACGTCCCAAATAACGCCTTGGACTCCGGCTGAACCGCGTGTTGCTATGGGGCATGCTG
The DNA here is from genome assembly GCA_932521035.1 of Oscheius dolichura. Classification (NCBI taxonomy): domain Eukaryota; kingdom Metazoa; phylum Nematoda; class Chromadorea; order Rhabditida; family Rhabditidae; genus Oscheius; species Oscheius dolichura. The sequence continues at coordinate 9,612,493 of OW051495.1, forward strand.
TCATAAACAAGGATGAAAGTTGGTCTGCGCAGGCAGAAGAAGTCGCCTCTGCAGAAATCAGACCTTCCCATAAATGGGGAAGGTTGTTTAACAAAGGAAAATAAAGAATTGGATTGTTTGTTTGAGTTTTGTAGCTGTGTAGAAAGAAAGGAATAACACGAATCAACAGGAACTGGGATAGATAATAATTGTCGGTGTTTGAGATGTTTTTTTGGGTCTATTGTACCAGTACATAACATATCTGCAAAAAATTATCATGAGAATAGCTTCAAAAGACGAATCCAACCCGTCTAGAGCCAAATGAGCCTGCCAAATGGCTGTATTCACTATAAATTGCCACCAAATGGCCGAAGACCAAGCCAGCGCATAGATTCCACCTAGCATGTCAACAATGTAGAGAATATCCTGCACAAAATTCTGAATTCTCCATTTTTAAAAGTAAAGCCATAAATCTACCTGTATCAACATCCGCCGATTCATTTTTTCACGTACTAGTGAGGATCTATCGCTTCGAATCGCTCTCTAAATATGGTACATACTGTGAAAAGGTTCCTATACCATGATAAACGTTATTTTAAGAAAGGTTAAAACATTCATAACTGTAGAGATAACGGTAAGTACTTCTATGATGTAGAGCAATATATAATTGTTTTCATTAGCGCATTCAGAAAATGTGGTCCATGATAAAGTAGGCAGATCATACATATAGGCACAATTTTCTGAATGGGGAGTTTTTTAGGCGATAACATTTAAAACGAACCTTTAATTATTCCTCGTAGAGACAGAGGAAGCACCGTAACCAGACAGAATGCTATTCCGAGCTGAAAGGAGAAGACTGTACTGCCTTGAAGAGAGATAATTACCAGTTTTATTGCTTTTCCTCGACTATTTCTGAATTTTAAAGGACAGAATGCGGCTAGGAATCGATTAACAGTCATGCAGAAACTGATCGGAGGACCCATTCCGAAGAATAGAGTGTTTATCAGCCCGGCAAAGACATTTACGAATTCGGGTAGAAAGAACCGATTCCTGTACAAATATAACTTATTAGGCGATCGGAGACAACTCACACTAATGTGACTGGACCAGACCACAGAAATGAAGCCAGTAGGACCAAAATATTGCAGATTGATTTGAAGCTAAACATTTTTATCAGGGTAGAAAGAATAAATACCTGCAGAAATAGTGAAAAGCCCCGTTATATAGAGGATTTCGCAACATAAGATACACGTAACCATTGACAACAATTCCAAGGCCGGAAACCTTACAAAATAGGCTTCAAACTTTGGCAGAATACCTACCACAACTTGATAAATGCCACATATTAATCGAGTGTGATTCATAACAGCAAATTGATGGAGCCAACAAGAAAAAGGAAAGTGTTAATTTGAGGCTTGATTGACAATAATGTTTTCGTTTATCTGTGGACAATCAGGCTCGTTAAAACCCACAGAAGGAAAAAAGAGAGCTGGTCGATGTTTTCTCATAAGTTATGAGTCATAAACTAGCAACATACCAAAAACAATTCCTGGATTAGTCGGAAATCAGGGAAATACCTACGGTCAAAGAGTTCTCATTCAAAGTGGAGTCAAGGTATCAAAACACGAGGAAGAGGAAGGGTACTAAAAAGTTCGCTCCAGATGACTTTTTCCCCATTGATATAGTCCACTTTCAACGAATATTCCCCGGATTCAAATTTGGCGGCGCGTCTCCGCTATGGGACCATGTCTGAAAGCTTCCTGGTCCCGTCAAGGAGAGGGTTTTCCGCGGAATATCCGTTGGAAATGGACTATAAGCAAGATGATCACGACATAGATGTAGAGAAGGACTCGAGTTCTGAAAACTTTTTATGGATGTATAAAGTAGAAAGTATGTGAATTCCCAGAAGCTACATCCAATTAGGTGCTTTTAATTCGGAGTAGAGCGTTTCTTCTAGAAGGAGCGTTCATAGCTGTTTCCATAGTTCGTCTTTTTCTATGCTAAAGTTAGTGATCACGGGAAGTGAGATTACTACATTCTAGGCGGGGATCTCTTTCCCATTCTTTTGGTCAGAAAACCTACCCTAGCTTCAAACGGAATTTGTTAGACGGTAGGCTTTTCTCTTAAGGAATATCTAGCAGAAGAAATTCCATGGTTTAGTTACTGTTAAAGGAGCAGTGCGGTCGGGGGAAACAGTTACGGTAAATGGGCGTCGGCACACTGGGTACTTTCTGACAGTCACCTGACTCCTTCAGCAAAAAAATTGGAAAAACGAATGCAAAATAAACGAGAAAATGGTAAAAAAACTAAATGAAATCGGAATTCAAATGCGATTTTCGCGGGCCGTTGGTGGCACTTTTTCCCCCGACCGCACAGCTCCTTTAAAAACAGTTGTTGGAACATTGAGGAAAGGCACCCGAGGACGGATTATAGGTGTAGATTACTGTAATACAACAAGAAGAATTTTTCTCTATTTTGCTTCATACTTGCAGAATTGTGCGGATCAACGCATATGGTTCTGAGCTGGACCGCATATGAAGATGCACTCTTAGAAATGTAGGAAGCAGCGTTGCGAACGCAACTTCAGCATTATCTTCAGTCAGAAGTACCTATACTCTTTTCTAAAAGAACCACTAGCCGGATGAAACATACCAAAAACTTACCGAAGTGTTAGAATGGAGCAGTGCCTCAAATCGATTGCAATTTCGACTGTTCAAATGGACCTGCCAAGGTTTTAAAATTTTCAAGAGCATCGAACATTGGTCTGTCGTACATGCGCTGAAATACAGTGGAAGGCGGAGAGAAGAAGGGAAGAACTGACCACATAATCAACTTTCTTTGGTTCTGTGTTCCGGAATATGAAACGGAATTATCGCCCGCTCCTCTCCTTCAATAATGGTTGAACTAGGCCTAACACAAGCAACATGGACTGAAATCCGCAGTGACACAACTATTCAGTCTTCCCCTTCCGTCGACTTCAATTGGTTCAATTGATGAAGTTCTTGAAGAGGATTTCAATGGACTGTGAACCTCCAGACTTCTGTTATTTTTCTCCCCATTTCACTGAAATTTGAAAAAAGTCCTCAAGTACTCCTAATTTCTTACAATTATCTTATGGGAAGAGAGGAAAAACAAAGTAAGCGTTCATCGTGCACCGGCCTCTTCCAGTTATAGGGTACATTTTGCTCGGCTGTAGAGACTTCTTTTTTCCTATCTATAAAGAGGTGCTCTTTGTTGCGCGTAGTTTTTCTTATGACCGCTTCTTACTCACCTCTTCTTATTTTCCGTTATCGTCATCTCGCCTTTCAGTAGATTTCCCGCTCTGGTAAGCCTAGCCTAACTACAGCTTTCCCACACAAAGTATCAACGGGTCCGATAAGTAGGTCCCTATGGAGATTTCTCTTCGTATTGCTGGTGGATCGTATGTCATGATTGTAAGTTCTAATCTCGTTCAAATAAGGATCGTCGGCTTTCAGATGGGAATTCTGGGAATATTGATAAATGGTAAAGTCTTCTTCATGTTGAGAAAATCTACCCACAAGACAGCTTTTCACTATTTCTGTAGGTAAGGCCCTATTCCTATCCTCCCAATACAGTAGGAGTCTAGAGCTCGAGCAGTTTTCAACTGTTGTACTCTTTTTGGAGTAGTCTTCTGGTCGGGGCCTGTGACATTACTGTAAGTGAAGCGGCAGCTGCCTTTCGATCTCTCCAATTTGTTCAGGAACCGCTATTACCTTCCCTATACGTACAATGTTTGGATCGGTCAATTCAGTGGCCAGCTCTCCTTTTCCATGGGTCCTATGTTGGCGTTCTGTATGACTGTCAATCGCCTCTTCGCTGCCTATCTTCCTCTCCAGTTTAGAAGTACTAATAAGGGAAACTACATGACGCTCGTTAGTTTTTCTGCCCTTTTGTATACTGCAAAATGTGTATCACACTACGGACCACATTTTGTAGTCATTTAGATCCCATGCATAGATTTTTACGGGCCAATAGGCGTGAATTCATGTCTAATCTGGTAATGTTGCACACGGAAAATGAATACGATGACGACGGCGAAGAGCCTCGCCTACACGAATTTTGAAATTGTACGGTTGCTCAGCTGAAAACACACAAAAATATCAAAAGGAATACCTGTAATTATACTTTTAGAATGGGAAATAATATAAACAAGGGGTAGGCTTCAATCATCAGACTCCTCTGCTCGAAATAAACGAAAAATTGTTCCAGGGATCGACAGCTATTTGCTTCGTTCCAGCTTTTGCTCTATTTTTGTATGGAATTGTAAAAGGTACGTTTTAAATTTAACTTAAAAATTAGGATAATGCATAGAAAAGTGTGCTTATCTCTACAGCTTGGAAACGCTGTCGTGGTATTGTGAATCTGAATGTGCAATCGAAGCCAGCACATTCATGTTGTATGGAATACTTTTAATCGCCTCTGCAGCTACTGTAATTAATATTTTAACATTTGCAAAACTCTACATGAGTATGGTTAGTTCACCATTATTTCAAGAAAATAACGCCGGTTTCCAGCAGAGAGTAACTCAAGATGCTTTAGTGATATCGCGAACTAGGGGGCACTATAGAATGCTCTTTCAAGTAAGTTTCCTCCTTTCCAAATAAACAAAAATTGGTTTAGAATTTTATCCAAGATCTGCTCTACGTAGTGGATATGTTAGTCGGAATGTTCGGCTATACTTTGAATGAAGCAATGTGGTTTCAATTTATCGTCAATTCAGCCTTCTGGCTGACGCATATTACAATTGATGGGTAAGTTTTTATAAAACGCTTAGAAACCGCATTGCATCTAACAGAAATAGTTTCTAGATTTGTAATGTATTGGTACAATCGTCATCGGTCCGAGACTTCGACTATTACAAGTTTGCGAAAGAATAATACAAGCACAACGCATGCTCAAGCTCGTACTTCACCTAGAACTTAAAATAAACCCGTCTCTTACTTTTACAACTAAAATACATGTGCTTCTCCTTGTGCGAATAACAAAGAAGATTTTTTAAATCGACGTTATTGATCCTGTTTTGTGTTTTCGACTTTAGAAACTCTTTCTGATTAGCTAGGAATTGGGAATATATATTTATGTAAAAATAAATAGAAGAAAAAGATCAACAAACATTTGATTCTGCCGATATGTGTCGTTTAATATCATCAAATTCCTTGAGTAGAATCTCTGCTTCGGCAATAACATGAAACATTCGTTCTCGGCCGGCTTTTCTATCCATTTCCACTGTATCTAGTAAAGTAGACGAATTAGGAACCTAAACAACTTATTTTTTGTGAAAAAAATAAACAAGCATGTAAAAGGAAGAATAAAACAAACCTCTTCTTTGCCTAGTAACAATTCCATATCTACTGAATCATAATCTGGCAATTTAACTGTTGTGGTAGAAAATTCAGCAGCTAAAACTCATAAATAACAAATAAATCAGAGGCAACTAACTTTCTTTGTTTATCAAATTTTGAAATTCAACATTGAGCTTTTCTAATTCGTTAATAAGATCTTGAATCGGTTCCTTATTTTTTGCACTGAAAATGAAAACATTTAATAACAGTAGCAACAAATCAAACCTATTTAGAATCAGTAATGCTCTTTGCAATCGTCTTGTAGTATTGATAAGTTCTTTTTTCCTTGGAGTTTCTGTTGCCGTGCAGGTTTCGTGACTTTCACCGCAGCAGCTGCTACCTCCTTCATGTTCAGCACATTTAGGAATGTCTGCTTTCTCGCGATAATCATGCGTAAATATATCAAACTAAAAAATAAACAATAAATAAAAAATAAACATCAAATTTGTTACCTGCTGATTTAGAAATCCATTTTGATCAAGTGCTCTATCAGTATCGTGTGAATTATCCTCCAAATTATCGGCCATTTCTATATTACCTAAATTTAGCATAAAATACAATGTAATTGCAACAATTAGATGTATATTTCCAAATAAATGGATAGCAACAAATAGAGAAGGAAGCGAAGAAAACATACAATTTATCACAACGTATCCCTGGCAACCGACGAATATTCAGAAACAACGAATGATTACGTATTGCGTAATCAGATGCAAGTCTTTCTTCGAAGACTTGCCTTCCTAGTCAGCCAATCAAAATAGAACCTCTCTCTTGCACTTTACTGACCAGAGAACAATATTTTATTGCCTTCTTCAACGAATCCTAGAAATAAAGCATAAAAATAACTCAAAATAAAGAAAAAGAAGCGAAATAAATGAGAAAATGTGAAGCGTAAACAAACCTGTACAAATTCAGCAACAAAATGAACTTTTGTATAGTTTCGGCAGTTTATGAAGCGTAAAAATTCCATAACAAAATCAAAACAGTTCCAATCTATGTCGTTATATATCTGAAAATATTTATTTATGAAAATATGGAAGAAATTTACTGGTCCTTGGAATTTATTCTGGTTTTGATTGATATATGAGAAAAGCGACTGATCAAACCAGTTATTCTCATCATTTTGGAACTGAAATAATTTATTTTATTCGAAATATCATAAAACAATACCTGATAGACCAGGATTGATTTATTCCAAGCTGATTCCTCTGCCGTTATACCATTTGTCCAGTAGGAATGGATAACTGATTGGGAATCGGATATTCCAACATGCAGATCATCTCCTAGTTTATAGCTGAATACTTCTATTTTTAGAGGGAAAATAGGATGAAATCTTACGATAGGAAGAAGCCACTGGTCGGTTTTATGACAATCGCGCATCTGGCATTGGCCTGCTCGACGAAGGGACTTGGCAGGGGGTTGTTGGACCAGTCTCCATCCTAAAAATAGACGTCTAATTATGTTATTTTCTTAGTATAGAGTAGAGGGTTAGTACCCTGGTATTCTTCACCCTTGCTCAGCAGTCAAGAGTGACCCCTTTTTCCGAGCGAGAAGCAGGATGGAAGGCGCCGTGACAAACTCGAGCTCAACTGGCTTCCAGAGTTTCGCAGCGACGATTTTGAAACTGCCAGCGGAGAAAAAGAAAATAGAAACCAACTCACATCACTGTAAGGGACTCCACAATCCGGACAAGTTGTGGTATAGGCATCCGGCGCCATTACCAGTACCCGCGTGGCACAACCTGTATGCTGGAGGTAGGTCAGGAAATGCATTCTGGGAATTACATTTTACTCTGTTCAAAACATTGGATTCAAAAGATTTTTAGGATCAGAACCTCTAAGAAATAAAGGAGAAGTGAAGTGAAATGTTTATTGGAGATCATGCCAGTACAGAGAGGAAATAAGGCATCAATCGTCGGCAAGGGCAGCGGAAACCCGAAGAGTTGTGTACATTTTAGCCGGTAGAGAATGTTTTCCCGGCTCGCGGTCCCATTCCCAATGGGTGAAGCCGTCTTTTCGATCGATTACATCAAAACGACGTGTTTCGGCTGAATATTTCTCTTATTTTTAGTTTATTCGGACGACATACCAATAGAATTCGGTCTCTCCTTCAGAACAAACAGCTCGTAGCCCTCGGGGACGGGAACATGGTGGCCTTCTAGACCACGGCCTCGGAAAGTCGCCTTAGACAGGCCGTTTTCGCTCTTTGTCTGGATGAAATACCTGGAAGAATGAATTTTCCAGGGAGTTCACAAATAAGGGCCCCATCCTGACCCAATTTGCCTTTCCATAAAGCCGACCACCGGTTTACAAGGCCGTTTGATGGCCTGATCCGGCTACACTTGAGAATTTTCGAATTTCTTTTGAGATAAAATCGTCAAAAAGGTTTGTAGATTTTGTCTGAAGGTGGTGAAACAAGCGAACGAGTTTCTGATCTCATAAACAACCAGTTTTTCAGCCGTCGCATTGGTTTTGGGGTCAAATTCCCGAAAAATATCAAGATCTCGATTCCTTTAAAAATTAAACAAATACTCACCCGTTAATATTGGCTGGGCCGGTATATTCAATTTTACAAGGAATAGAATGAAGCTCCTTTTCTGGAAGGGAGCCGCCTTTACCCAGGGAGATGGTACAAGCTGGGGCGGCGGTGGATGACATTCTGAAGATATTCTCACTCTTTTAAAAAAAGAAATATCAAGAAATAAATTTAAAATAAAGAATAAAAAAGAGACTAACAGAAGAAGGAATCGTTGAACTTGTTGTTCAGATCACAAATTCTGGCAAAATTCTGCGACAGGCTGCAGTCGGGGTCCCATCGATCACAATCGATACCGTCAAAGCGTTTCGGATTAGAGCTTCGTAATTCTTGAGGAAATTCACGGGGCCGTTTCCAGTTTATTTTCGCCGTTATTTCTTCCATTTCCCCCTTAAAAGTATCGTATTTAATTGGGATAAAATTGGGGGGAAACTAGCCTTCAGGTTGAAACTGATCACCAAAAGTTCCGGATCATTCTCGTCCAGGAAATACAGACCCAAGGCGAAATGGCCTTCTTCTATTGATTTTATGGTTCCTAGAGCTTCATCCAGTTCAGTTATATACTGCTGATACTGGGAAATAATGGAAGAAAGGGTACTGGACTGAAAACATGGCAAAATTTATTGAATGATAAGATTTTCCCCACCTCGGAAGCTGTGTCCCGGACAATCCAGTCAAAAATGAACCCCGCCTGATAGGAGCATTTGACAACTGGCGCCTGATTGGGGAAATTTTCCGTAAAATGAAGAGAAATCCAATAAATTTCATTGCTAAAGCTATTTTCTTATAATTTTAAGAGGAATCCTTACATAAGATAGAAATTAACAATGGGAACCAGAAGATTGGAAAGATCAACGGATGGACTCTGAATTTTACCCACCTAAAGAAGATTTTTTAATGGGAAATTGTGAAAAATAAGGAACCTGATGCAGCCATGTCCATTGGGAAGAGGATAAATTATATTTTGGGATAACGGGAGTGCCGCGATAAAGATCAGACCACAATTTATCCGTAAGGGGAACTCCGTTGGACATTTTGGGACAGAGAAACGGCGGGAGAAGTAAGCGCGCTCCCTTTTCACCGGGCCGTCGAAAGCTGATAGCTGGAATAAGAAAAGCAGCTTTTTATTTTGTTCAATTTCGCTTTCGAGCGTGATTTGACTTTACATCGGGGTAGTGCCAGGTCCCGGAAGCTAACTTTGACGCACACAGCTTTTCAGTTGAGGTTTCGTGAAATCTTTTTTTACCACAATTTCGAGGGCGGTCGATTACTCCTATCCCCAGATTTTCAGGGATGTAGTCCATAAAATAAAAGCAGGACGAGCACAACAAGTTTTGAAAAATGTCCGCCGTCCGCCGTCCGTGGGATTTTCGTGGTGTAGTGGCTAAGAGGCCGGTATTATCATTCGAGAGATCGGGGGTTCGATCCTCCCAGGGGGTAACTCTTTTTGCCTTTTTATTTTCAGGTCCGTAAACTTCCAAAATATTTTTGAAGTGAAGTGGACAGGATACCGACCTCAAACCGGATTGGAGCACCGTGAGGCCGTACGCTCTACTGGATTCGACATCCTAGCCGGCCAGCGACTTCTACCAACAGAAGCAGCAACAACATCAACGGTTATGGATGTGGGCTCCCTCTCCCCGTCGACTTGGCCACCTGGGAGAGTACCGGCCTACCACCTCGCCGTCCCGCTGTAGCAGTTCAAGAGCTCGCGCAGTACCCTACTGACTTGTTGGACGCAGACCTTGGTGATGATTTTCTCCAAAAGAACGGAATACAAACCAGCTAAGGGGAAATCAGACATCTTGTGGAAAGAAGGGCCGAGTGTGAGAGATAATGAAAACCAATAAGAACTTCGCTTGTGAAGTGAAAGCGGCCTAAATGTTTGCCTTATTGATTGAGACTACCGAGAAGACTTGGGAAACTGTCTCCCACATGTGTCTGTACATTGAGTACAACAAAAGTTTCATCACATGTTACCACAATACCAATTCTCAGTCTCACAAAGAATAACAGGATAAAACTCATATTTTATTCATAAAAAACAACTAATACCGTGGAGAGAGATTATAGAATAAGTAGATATTCTGCTCTACTCTTGGCCACAGTTAAAATAAATGACTGCGTGGAAGTCTTCGCCGAATTGAACTTCCATTTTACAATGAGATCCAGGGGGAAAATGCTGGGGCAGTTCTATCCTAGCGGTGAAATGGTCCTCCGTCTCATCTTCCAACGTGTAGCTGAAGAAGTCACGGAACAGCGTCTCGAAATTGTCTTTAGCATTTCGGAGTCCCTCTCTCTTCACATCGAATTTCAATTCGAGGAGCTTTGCCGAAGCTGGAGAAAAGAGAATCTAAAATAGAAATATATGTTCTAATAGTATTTCATAATCTTTACCTCCAGAACTGTACGGAGCACGTGGAACGGTTGAGTCCGTAATCCACAGAACACAGAAAGATCCGCTTTCTCGCACGTGGAAAGAAAGTTCCTGGTCGCATTCACTATTCGTGTTTCTTCTTTTTCTTCAGGACCAGCAGAGAAGTAGAGATCAATAATTTTCTGCAATTACAAGTAAAATAAGCATAAAAAAGCAAAACTAACCAAGGTTTTTAACTGGAAAAGTGTTTCATAATGGCCCCAGTCCTCAGTCTTGACGATTGTAGGCTTCAGAATGTTGAGCACAGTGGTCCAGTCCTCGGCAGTACAGTTCAGCTGGGATAAATCCAATTTTTCGCAAGTTATTCGATTTTTCCGAAGAGAACCAATGAGTTCTTCAGCTGCCTCCTTGTGTCCGTGAAAGTCACAATCTGAAAAATAAAATATTGGATTTCAAGAGAATAATTACACAGAAAACCACTAACGGTAATTTCCGCCAGCCGAGTTCCATAAAGGCTTTCAATGTCGATGACGTTGTTATATTTGGAAGGAAACAGACGGAAAGGCGTTTTTTGATCTTCTTCAGGGTCTCCGCCACCTGGAACGGCCGGAACATGCCTTTTTACACAGTAGACACCGTCCACTTGGACAGAGATGTTGCGACTCTTCCGAACAAACTTCTCCATTCCGCGGCAAGTCTGCTGCAGGCGAAAATAGCTCTTCTCTTCCATCTAGTACATTTTTACATTGGAAAAGAAGCGAAGAACAAACTTTTGTAATGATTTTTTCCAGGAGGTGGCTAGCCAAACCAGCAATTGGGAAGACAGCCATCTTGCCGGAGAAAAGACGAATGGAATGAAGTGGAAAAGCGAAAAGTAACGTGGAAGACTGTAGAAAACGGTCAAAAACGGCTATCAGCTGGTCAACAGCTTGTCATCTTGCCAATTTTTGACCAGAATTTTCGCTTTCTTCTAGAAATTTACCTGTCAGATCATTTACGCGGTCTCTCCCGAAAATATCCCAGCTAGGCCCATAGAGAAACTAATTTTCAACCAGCGGGCCTTTGACAGCCTACGGCTGTCGTCTGTCTGTCAAAGTTATCCGTTTCGATCTGTGGCGACCTTTCCGCTCTTCCGCCGACGACCGCCTGCGGCGGCCCCCGGGATTAAAAAATTAGTAATCCCTTTATCGTCGGACACTTTCCAATCGGACAGACAAATAAGCAAACAAACAAACAGACAAACACCATAGCGCTTTAATAGGAAAGAATGAATTGGTTGTCCCAAAACAATTCTCAATACTCTACAATAGGATAAAAAACATAGTTTATTTTTGACAAATAACTGTAATACAATAAAAGAAAAGGGGTGAAGGGTTTGCTCTACTCTTGTTCGCGAGTAAAACATATGCGCTTATAATTGTACCTACTAATAAATATTGTACAGGAGCATCCAAGCGGAAAGTGTTGAGGCAGTTCCACCACAGCGGAAAATTTGTCGGTATTTTCTTCTTTTATCGTCGGGTTAAAGTCGTGGAACTTATCCATTATTGCATCTTTGGTAGGAAGGCTTGCCATCTTACCGGAGAAAAGACGAACGGAATGAAGTGAAGAACGCAAACTTTTCCAATGAAATGCTCCCAGAAAGAGACTGAAACGTTCTAAACATTGTCATCGTACAGAGTTTGATCAGAATTGGCGCTGTTAATTCAAAACTAGCCGGAGGTGCCCTGCTTTTCTTTTTTTTTTCGAAGGACTGCGACTACTTTTGACTCCCCGAGCTACTTCCTTTAAAAGAGATGCGTGTTTTATAGATTCATTGCCTGGCTGACATTCAGAATACAAATAGTAAACGGGAAGATGTGAACACCGCCTCTTCTGAATGTTCTGGAAGGCCCATTGCTTTAGTTAACGGCTTCGGGGGACTCCGTTACAGCTCTGAAACTTACCTTTCATTTTAGCAAACTGAATGGATAGCTAGAAAACAAACCTTTTACGACGATAAGGATTACCATAAGGGGGGCGTAGTTGAATGCTCATCGGGTAATCTCCCTGATGATAATTTCCCGAGTAACGTCCCGGGTAAACAGGCAGATTTTGGTAGTACTGTGCCAGAGCGCAGGCCATCAGGGCGAAGAAGAAGAAAAAGTGCTTGAACATGGCGAACAGCATTGACTGTGTGAAACCCTCTCCAACAACGGCTGGTTTTATAGCAGCCCCTTGCATCCTCTTCATATTAACTGTCTAGACGTTGTTTCACTGTAGTCAGAGGCAAGTTGTCGAGAGAGCGGAAGATCGACAGTTTTGCAGGCTTGCAGGCCTGCAGGCTTGAGAGGAAGAGTCCTTTTTTGAGGCAATCCAACCTCCCTGTAGATTTTTTTTTGGTTAATTTGCCCATTTTCAGAAGGTTGGCCCGTTCTTCCGATGGAAGATAGGGTCCGACCCCTCCGGGAAACGACGTGTAAGGGTATGGACACCCAACCACCCCGATTGTTAGTTCTTTATGTCTTCGTTAGTATATATTGTAACATTCTTCCCCATATCGGAATTGTAACCCTTTATTGTCTCAGTGTTCAAAACCCCAATTGAACGCGTGCCTCTTGTACGCTGTTTAGCATGCAAGCGCGTTCATTCGTTGTTGATTAATATTTAGTCTTGAGAAGTCAAGCTTGGAGTGCGATTGGAATTGTATCCTTCCGTAATTGCCCATTATTGTTATCATTGTGTTTAATAAATTTTATTTAACGAGCACCCTGTGTCAGCTCTAATACTTGTGTTACTAGTGGAGTAACCCAAGTAGAAAAAGAATCTAGTCTCAGAGTGTGTCATCGACGTGAACCTCTGTCTTCTAGCGTGTCCAGTAAAGTCGAAGTGCCTTGGAGATCTAGGGCTGAGTCGGAACCTCGTTGGGGGAGAATCTATTGTCCAGAGAACCCTAGCGAAGGCTAACCGATAGAAGTGACGAGAAACAGGATAGGAACAAAGGCGAAGAAGAAAATTATAAGAAAGAGCGGTCCCTCCGGTATGTTTTGGCCTATGTTCGAATGCTCAAACTATTGGATTTCATCTCTGTCACAGACAGATGCCGTTGTCTGATTTTTATCTGTCATAGACAGATGGCCTGATTTTTAATTCTACTTGGCTATCTGTCATAGAATGAATCAGAAAGCAAGCAGAAACACGCTTCTTATCATCAATTCGGCAACGTTTTAGCCTCACTGATTATTTGCGGGCTGTTTCGCTGTTCGCTCCGTCTATGGGTCGGGCGTTCCTATTGTTGTTCCTGGCAAGCTGCGGTACCGATTTTTAAAGAAACACTAACTTCTTTCCTGTTCAGCCTATGCCCAAGTGAAACATTATGAAGTCAAAGGATATGTCACTCCTGGAAAATTGCAAAATGATGCACACCCCTTTGAAATAGAGAATTTTGTAGCTGAAGAGGCATTTCCTTTATAAAATTTATATTCTTTCGATGTTTAGCTCAAAGAGAACAATTTCTTCGTGCATAAGATTGCTTTCAATGAGATGAACAGTGAACTGTTGACTTTTATTGGTTATTTTGAAACCACTAAGGAATCCGAGGCTTTATTCGCTGCTTACAAGGAGACACAAGGCTTTACTATCGTCTTTTGGAGAGAACTTACCGATGAAAAGGGTTTCAACTCCTTTTTTTTAAATTATTTATTTTGTAGACTTTCCCGAGAGAGCAAACCTAGCAGTTGATGCTACTAGTCCCTGTTTGAATGGGGGAACACCTCTAGCAAACGGATCCTGTGCATGCGGATCGTTTACTTCCGGAGATAAATGCCAAAATGCCCGGTACGAAAGATTTTTCCTTTTTACAAACCTAATTTATTTCTTTAGTTGTCAGAGAAAAGGAATTCCTGAAGGAGGAGATCGCTGCTATTGTCCTCCCGGATGGTATGCCCGATTCTGCGAAATTCGAGGATGTCGCCCTCCTCTGAACGATAACCTGAATGTCGACAAGCGTAGTTTTATGCTCGTCCTTCCGATCACTCCGTCAATGGCAGATGTCAGGACAAACTTACAAAAGACCTTGGTCAACGTGAGAGAAAAACGGAACTTGAAGAAGAAGCAAAAAAGTTTAGGGGCTAGCTTCAGGACACTTTGACAACTTTCTCTTGAACATGTTTGTGCAAATTAACTGTGAGTCCAGTGATCACTTATATTCTACATTTTAACTTCTAGCCACTTCATATATTTCTTACATAACGGTATCTGGAAATCCGCAAGCACTTGTCAATAACATCCAAAGCACTACGATTACCGCGCAGACTCAGCCGGCAGCCTATCCCATAATGCAATCGATTGTGGACATTCAACAATATACGTAACTTTATGAGCAACATTGGAGTATTTTGTGTTTTAGTCGGCAGATGAACCCCAATTCTGTGATCTTCGTCTTTACCGACTCAGCCGATACGGACGCCGGTCCCATAAGCTACACGATAAATGACAATACGTTGGAATTGCAAGCCACACAGACCACAATGTTATGGAGAAGCAGAGTATAGAATACCCTTAAATTTTAGTAGAGCTATTCTTTTAGGCGTTCATCTTCTTCGTCCAAAACCCAAACGTGACTGTGGACACGTCTTTGGATTCCTATGATACATACAGAAGGATGGTTACCTTCTCCCACGGAGACCTCTTCGTTATCAATGAAAATGAAGTCCCAACTGTGAGTTTTGGAGTGATTTGTGTTTTAGTCCTCCCGTCCTGCTATTGATACTACTAAGTCGATTAAGAAAGGAGTCTGCCTGTGATAGGCTACAGATAGGGGAGGTGTTTGAACCGGCTCTAGCCTATCATATTATAGTGCCTAGTGGTTCAGTGAGTGGTTCAAATATAGAAAGAGATAAATAGAAGAGAGTATCTTTATGTACCGGATGTCTATGACTTTTAGATATAAACTATAAATTGGATATAAAACGAATCAATAATACAATACAATCAATACTCTCAACTAATTATCCCGTGACCCAAAAAGCAGCTCCACCGTCCAAGGGAGCGCAGAGAACAAGACTGACTCGCTCGACCTCTTGGGAGGGCGGGACGAGTTGGACCTTTCCTGACCATCCGTCAGGACAGAGGCCTCAAAAAGCAGAGCGGGTACTTTATGGCCGATAAATCGGGAAGTGAGGGGGGAATTTATAGCAGCTTTCGGAAAGACAGTATGCAATTATTTCAGGTAGTTCAAAATGTGCTTCCTCACCTGAATCGTCCAGAATACATCGACGTCCGCTCGTTTGCTCAATGCGATAACCTCACACTGGATATTGTTAGAGACGATCCGAACCAGAATGTCATCGTATTCATTACCATCGACAGTAATTCAAGTAAGTCTCATTTAAATGTTAATTTCACTATAAACTCTTTTTAGACACCCCATCAAATGTCACAATCACAGCGTGGGATACATTGCTCGGTGCCACAGAAATTCCCAACAGTATGAACGGGCCTCTTTGGGCGGTAGGTATCACTAAATTTTGAGATAGTTTTATAGACCTTCATCATTCCTCCTGGATGGGATGCAGTGAAGATAAACGTCTCTCCGAAAGCATTATGCTCGGCCAAAGCGTTCATCTCTACTCCTACGACTCTCCTCTGGGCTTACAGTGACAACGATTATATCGACAGTAATATAAGTAATATAGACGTTGGCAATTGCATGAATCTTGCTGGTGTGGCTGTCAATTATCCTTTTTATTATTTTTTAAACAGAAATGCCTATGATGATCACCCTGCAACCGATCCATTTCCCGCTTTTCTCCAACTTTGCCGTAGAGTTCACCAACCATCAGACAAATCAGCCTTTTACCTGGCCAATGGACGCTATCGTTCGTAATGAACCGGACTGTACCTTTGCTTACAAAATCCCCAATTTACCAAGATGTGCAGCTGGTCCTTACACGTATGCTACTTAATTTTAATGCATGCTAAAGGTAAATTTGTTAGGCAAAAATACACGTTCAAATTCACTAATATTGGAAAATATATGAGAAGAATTCATCCGGGATTCTGCTCACATGGAGATAAAAATAATGGAAATCAAACAATTGTTCAACAGTACCCTATAAAGGGAAATGGAACCGGGAATACGTGTTACCTTCTGAATACGGCTGACATGGGCGGCAAGCTTCACGATTTCCGACAGGTGTTTCCATTTTTTAAATGCTTATTTTTTGCCAACAATAGGCGAAGATGCTCTAACTAATTCAATTTATCCTGCAAGGTAATTGTAGCATCTGACGAGCCAATATTTTTGTAAGACTATACGTAATTTTTAGATAATCTTTGCCCTTGAATTAGTGCAAGAAATGAACGACGTAACCCATCAACTGCTCAACCTTATTTCGGACATTACAACAAGAATCACCAATGCCGACGCATACAGGAGGCAGTTCTCCTTTGTTATTTTCGATTCTGTCTGTGAGTGGAGTAAAATACTATGTTTTACTCCTTATTTTAGCTTGGAAAGCTGTTGTTTCCGATTACGACCCGGCGCAATTCACAGCCAAAGTCCAATATTATATTAAAGATCTTTCAAATGCAGCATTACATGCTTCTAATGGTGCCTTTTCCATGGATGCTATTTATCACGTAAGGAACTATTAAAATTTTGATTTTCTAAAAGTTTATATTCAGTCAATCAATTTGGAAATTGTCTCTCCGGCTATTATCCACGTTTTGACCATGTCTACCCCAAAAAGTTCTGATTTCTACAGAGTTCTTCCAACTGATGTCCAGGTAATTTAACGCGTGTTTCATTGAGTTTTTATATTATTATTTTTAAGGTTAATTTCTACTACTTCAGTCAAAATGCTGACGTTCCCGATTACAACGACTTCAGAACGATGCAGAAGCAAACGGGAGGAAGAATAATCGCCCTGCAAAACATTCAGGTAGGAAATAAAAAATATCGTTTCTTGAAAATTGCGAGTTTACAGGGCAAACGCTGTTTTTATTTAATTTTACATGCTATTCTTACAGAAGTCGGACATTTTCATGTCTTCCGTGTACCAGAACAATCTCCTGGTCGATACAGGCTTCCAAGATTGCAGTAAAGGAACTACAGTGACGTTCTCTGTTGAAAAAGCCGCCACCCTTGTGGAACTGTTAACCTTGGCCAGTGATACAACAGCTACCGTAAAGTTAACCGACGGAAACAGTTCGGTTTTTCGCGTTTATGAATCAAATCAATTTTCTTGAGATGCAGCGGTTGACTTAACTTCTACATATCTTCAAAGTCCGACAACATCAGTGATTGCAATTTGTAAGATTCCGACGTAACATACAAATATACGCGCTGTTTAGCAACAAATAAAACGACTCCAGGAACGTGGACTGCTACAATTACTGCCAAATCTTCATGTTTCTTGCAGGTAAAAATAACTGAACTAACAAGAATTATCAAATTCCATTCTAGGTTCGAGCCCAATCTGATGTGAACGTCGCCGTAGGATTTACCATGGATGTCCACGACGACTTTGCAGCTCACCATCCTTTCAACAAGAGAGGTAGGCTTTTAGATTTAATTCTATTATTTTCCTTATTTTTTAGGAACAAACGACACAACGTATCTCGTAGTCCGAGCAACTTCTTCAACTGTCCAAGAAGTCGTCGTTCAGTCAACGGATTTCAACAGACCCTGGGCTACGGGAAATGTGAATGCTGCTGTTACAGTGACTGATTTCACGAAATATGACGAAAATACTTGTGCCTATCAGTTTAGAAGCAGCCTTGTCAAGGTTTCTTAAATTATTAACTTCACACATTATTTTAGATTCCCGTGAATACAAATTCTGTAACTCTGTTGGTTACAGGAACTGATCAGTCCGGAACTAAATTCCAACGGCTCTTTAATTACTACACTCCCGACAACGATAGTAAGCTTTTACTTTTGCTATTTTCTAAATAATTTTATTTAGACGGACAAGAATGTAATGGAGGGAAAGTAGATGTCTACGGACAGTGCTCCTGTCCAGGAAATTTCACGGGAGAATATTGCCAGGACCGTGTCTGCGCGTATGGCTCCACTCTTAGTCATGGAATTTGTATATGCTGGTCGTTTTACTACGGAGACCGATGTGAAAATGGTTTGTATCTCAAAAGGTCTTTTTATGGTTGAAATGTTCAGTTCGCTATGTCCAAAGCTCGGCTACGGAGCCTCCCTATCCACCCCCTTCAACTCTGAAGCCTCCAACGACGCCCCCGAATAACGATAAGGCTTCTTTTATGCTGAATTATAGCGGGTCAGTTTTAGTTTCAGTTTTTATGTTATGTATGAGAGTTATTTGATTTTATGATTAGGAGATTATAAAGATTTTATGACTAGACACGCTCGGCGCCCACTCAGTGCCCTGGCCATCACAATCTACAACGCTTCCCATTCTTCGTCTCCTTCCTCGAAGTTCATCGAGACCTTCTGAACCCGTCCATTGGGTAAAACAATCTCTGGGGGCTTCGCCTGCTGGATTCCTTTGATAGACGAGCGGGTCTTCTTGGTAGATGGTTGAGTGGCTTCTTCTTGTGGGTTTAGCGAGTTCGACTGGTCGGCCATCGTCTTGTCCAGCCCGTATTCGTCCTTCTGCCCCCGCGCCGTCTTTACCAACTTATCCTTTGATGCCTGTGCGCGCAGTTGACGGCGCGGAGACTCGACATTCGTCGTCAGTAGAGGCCGAGAGTCATTCTTCGGGGTCTGTAGCACTCGAGAGGCAGTCTTCTTGGCCTTGGGTAGTCGTTTAGAGCGTCCCGTCTGCTTATAGGAAATTGGATTGCTTGCCAACGCTTTCGTAACATTATCGGTATCCCTCGTGGCTAGTAGTCCCGTCTGTTCCGTCGTGTTATCCCAATCGCGCTCAGGCACCTGAATCAGTGTTAGCACACGGTCAGAAGACAATGTTACCTCCTTGTTGAGTCGTTTTAAGATCCAGTGAAAGACGATAGTGCAGAGAATAATCACCCAGACAGGAATTGTTTGACTGGCAACGAAAAGGAGGAGTCCTCGGAGCAGTGTTACCAGTCCAAACGCCTATTTACTATCAATTACGGTCTGTCAAAAGAAGCTTACCCAAGAGGGGTTGACAGTTCCCGGATAGAACATAAAGAGAGCGTCTTCATTCGCATTGCATAAATCCTCGTAACAACAGCAGCCTCTGATTTCCCAATGTTCGGATTTCAACGGGAAACAGTGAGCCTTGTAGTAGTGGCATTCCAGCGGGAGGTGGTCCGCCGGCCAGAAGCCTCTTTCCGCCACTTTATGAGTACCATTATACTTTCGCATAGTTACACAAAACTGTAATATTTGTTGAAGAGAATGTTGAAGAGGGGTGCGAGAACTTATTTCCGCAAGGGGCGCGGAAATAAGTTCTCGCTCCCGTTGAAGAGAAGTGATAAATTACCCCATAGGATGTGTGGGTGGTTATGGTTGCGTTATCGATGACGTCCTCCTCCGCGGAAACCTCCTGGTAGCTGGTATAACATTTGAGCTCGGACTTCAAGTGCTCTCCACATGAGGAGAATGGAACTTGGAGAAGAAGGAGCGAAGTAGTTAGAAGCAGCCACATCAACCGCCAGCCGAAGAAAGGACAAATGGAATGAGCATACTTTTCGACCAAATCCGGTAAAATTGTGTGGAATACGGTAAAAATAACCGGTCAAAGCACTGCTGGACCTGTTGCCGAAGAGAACACGAAGAGAACATTCAAAAAGACAAGATTTATTCAATACAAAAAATAATTATAAAACAAAAGACAGCAGACAATTCAATAAGGATCACGAGCAAAAGACACGGAAGCTGTCGATCCATAGTTACCATCGATATCGAGGTAACAAAAAGATCCAGTAGGAAAATGGGGATTTCCACCATAACGTTCATCTCCTCCACATTGTCATAGTCAATCGTCAGGTTATAGTCACGGAATTTGGCCTTCAATGCCTTTCTGGATGGAGTTCTCCAGCGACCACCAACTATACAGCAGTGGAATTTGCAGAGGTGCGGCAAAGCAGGCTTAGCGAGAAGAATGTGTAAAAGAAAATCGAACTACGAATCTTTCACTTGATTGTCTCACCTGTACCAGTGTATGAAGTAAATCGAGGATATTTGCCAATGTCAGATTACGACCTTGATGCACAACTATTGAGATTTCGGGAAACACGGGAAGGAGCTTCCTTGCCAGTTTGAGAACATCCTTGAAATTCGCTCGTACTTTTACATGCTCCTAAAATTACAATAATGGAGACCAGGATGAAAGCGTTACCACAGCCGTTGGAAAGGGGAAACGAAGGAACAAACGGTAGGCCGTTCTTATTGTTTTGCCAATTAACGACAGATCCATTTTCAAAAAGTAGAAGTACTTCACCAGGAGCATGCTCTGTTTTTCCTTTCGTTTCTACTATTTGCTTTATGGGACTGTTTCTGAAAGCCCGGCTTCGTAGTTAAGCAAAGAAAACTTACACCACGGGTTCTGTTATCAATTTAAGGCGAATGTCACCGCGCATTATTATAAAGCGACCGTGACTAGTTCCCAGGTATGTTTGAGCCGATTTTGTAAAGGCAGCCGTCACCTACAGACAGTAAAACATTAATATGAGATGGCTACAGGGTATCCTACCGTTTCCATAAGATTTAAAGGCAGACGGAAGGTTTGCAGCGGAAGAAAGGTCGGTCTGTTCCTTTTCGTCGTATAGGCTAATTCTTGTACTGTACCATCACCATAAAACAGATGAAGAGTCGTGCCCTAAACAATATTATCCATCTAAATGTAATAAACAAAGACTAACATAGAGTTTGTTATCCGAGAAGCTGTCAATTGAAATAATCAAACGACCAGTGGGGACGATATCCCGCACACAGACAGTTCCTCCCTGGAACAGCCGTCCAACACAAATATGGGCAATGTAGCTGCCTCCCCAGACCACAAGAAAACCTGGAAACTTCACAATTTGACAAGGATGCTACGATCCAACCATTAGGCAAATACTCAATTCCTCGGACAAAAGTGCCAGTAGTTTCGAAGACACAAAGCCGTGAACAAAATTTGAACGAATCACAGCTTTCTGGACCACCTGCCTTGTTGAAAATGTAGAGATACGGCCCCGAGCCAAGTACAAGGATTACTTCAGGAGTCGTCGATGTCGAAATTCCAAATCGGTCGATGAAAGTCCATTCCAATGAGGAGAATGCTGGCGCTTCCTGAAAGTGAAGTTATACCGTAGTGGAAATGAGGGAAAGCTACCGCTGACTCGTTATGTGGTAGAACATATTCGATTGTTTCAACGACTTCCTTCACCTTTACCACGAGCTAAAATTGATGGGAGTAGTCGCCTGTTATACCGGTTATGCCTACCTCGTTTTTTATTCGCATCGGTGAAAAGACGCCAAGCGATACTCGAAGAAGCAAATGAAAACGAGACGATGCATAAGAACCACCAGCAAAGAGTGAGAAGAAGAAATGGAAATCCATATTATCCAGTTTCTACCAGGCTGGTACAAGTTTTTACATGGTTTTTACTCTGGTGAATCCGCTTTTACAAGCCAATATTGTCCGCAATTGTTTTAACGTGGCAAATGTCAAACTATAGTCTTGTGACGGAAATTCCGCCACGGAATACTGTAAGATTTTTTCCTGGTGTACAACTCCCATCCGGAAAACGTCTAACCCTGAAGAGAGCCGACAGCTGGCTTTTTGAGTGATCAGCCTTCCATAGAAGAGTTGTGCGAACTATTTTTCAAGCAGAAGAGTTGTGTATGCCTCCAACTGAAATTTTACCCATGAAAAAGAAGTAAAACGATAATTTACTGGATAAATGGATAAATAAAATATTATAATATTATTTAGTATTACATTGTGTAAAAAATAGAAAAACAATTAGAAAAAGATCATAAAAACCCATAGCTCCGAGCTCATCTGTCAATTGCCATCAGGATTAGCAGCTTCAACTGACCATTTGATTATTTGAATTTAACAAAATAACTAAGAGCTTCTCTTACGTCAGTAATCAAAACAGGATCCCCTTTTTTTCCTTGTTTTCATCCGTTCTGATTCAGCCGGCTTTGGTATGAGGTTGAGGTGTAAACCGGGTACAATTAAACCCGACCAGGATTATGGGCACATACTACTGTCGCAAAAAGTGTAGATCATATTGTAACCAAAGTCACGCTCTTTTTTGAAACGGCCCGATACTCATAACTTATTTTTTTCTTTTCGAGACCGCTACATGAAGCTATTAAATCCCTCATAGTTTTTAAGAGATCAAAAACTGCCCACCATGTGGCAGACCAAAGATTTTATCTAAAAGCTAAAGACCGTCAAGTTATTTTCGCTCGATATTGGTTCATCTGAGCTATTTGCCAACATCAGCTCGCCTCCGTCAAAGGGCACACTGATCAGCAAAAAAATGTAGTCAAATGGTGGGAATTATTGGTCGACTAAAAGATGGACAGGAAGTCGGCTGAGCTCTGTCAACTTCCCTGTCATAAATCACAAAAATGGGAATGAATCAAAAAGTGGATTATTATTGGAAAATCGGGGTCCTTGTTATCCGGGGTCTAAATCTAAGAATATGTTTTTTGTGACAATAAGTGACGTCAGTCGGAAAGCTGGGGATAGCGCTGACCCCGGGAAGACAACAGCTACGTTAACAGGTAGTTTAAAGGTTTGTTTCTGTTATTAATTCTTTGTACCACTCAAATTTTTCCAACACAAGGATTTACTTCAATGTGGCTTGGCGCTTACAGTGATCAAAATGGAATCTGGTATGCCACCAAAGAAAATCGCCTGTCCTTTACCAATTGGACACCTGGAGACCAATTCAAATGCTCTAATGATGCCTGATGGCAGATGGACCACTTTTTACGGAGATATGCAAGTGAACAACTATCTCTGCCGTATTGGGGTGAATGGGACCGCTACTACCGAGACCCCCAGAACTGAGAGAACCCAATAAACTTGTCATGGTACCATTTTTATACGAAATATTTCAAACGGATTTCCAGCAAATCAACTGCCAGCTCCGGGGACCGCAGGTGACCACTAACCACCCTTCTGATCCTTGTAAGCAAAGAGGGATCTCTTTTTCTTCTTCTTCTCCAAAAATACTGAAAACTTGGCATTCTATCAATTTTTTAATAATTGAATAAACATCATTAAACATCGCACAAAATGTTTAGAAAAAAACGATGCTTAGTACCTGATGCGGACAGCTGAAAAATTATACGCAGTCATAGAATCTCATTTGTTTTCCGCCCCGCGTTATCGAGGGCCGTATTTTTTTAAAATTCCCAATGGACCTTCTTTCTCTTGCCGTGGCCATTGGCCCTCTTCTGATAGATATTCCTTCATTATTCCTGATCTACGCAATTCTCACCAAATCACCAAAGAAAATGACATTTATTCGGCCTTTTCTTTTAAAAATAGTGGTAAGGACTCTGCAGCCATTTTTAGAATTTTTCAGATCAGTGATACGATCCTAGCCCATGGTTCCATTTGGGGATTTGGCTATGATATCCAGAAGTCATATTTTCCACTACCATTACTGAAAGCGAATAGCGTTTACAATTGCCTTGGAGAGCCCGGTGGACTAATCGCAATATCTATATTTTTGGCTGCTAATATCGTTTCACTATTGGCTGTATTTGAAGAATGTGTTGTGCGCTATGGTATTACTTATAAAATCAATTTCATCTTAAAATTAAGCCACGGTATACGGTAAGCGCAGTGTCTTTTCGCTTTATTGTTAACATCAGATTTATTTTATTGCAATTTATCCAATTCGTTACCATAGTACTTGTTTTTGCTAGCGGTGCCGTTCTAATCTTTGAAGGGAAACAGGTAAGATTCATTGCTATTGAAAGATTTATCGTGGGAAATTTTTGCTTACTTTAGGGATTACATGAGTTTGTCACGCGACAGAATGCCAGCCATCTTCTTGAAATCTTCGATATGGAACATGATATTTTCTGCTTTTTTCCTCCGGATAATCCATACTTTTGGTTTATGAGTAAGTTTACACGTATTGCCGACAACATTTTCAGTTTTACCCTTGATATCTGCTCTATTTATTTTTCCTATCGGACTAGGCGGACTTACATATCTAACTCATCGCAGAATTATGAAGGAATCTAGACTGATGTCAAATGAGAACTATTCCTTACAAATACGGCTGACAATTATGCTTCTTATCCAGGTGAAACTTCAACTTACAAGAGTTGTACATTGCAAAAACCATTTCAGACATTTTTACCCGTAATTATGACGGATCTACCGTTTGCCTGTTTGGGTATTGCAATGTTAATAGTATTTTCATCGAACAACACCGATTCAACCTATAGAACCCTATACGCCCATCCAAATTTGGGGTTCTCCTTTTGTGCCATACCAATAGCACTCTATCCCTTATTTAATACGCTAGCTACAATTATGATCATCAAGCCGTATAGAACGGCCATCTTTGAATTGATTTCATCCGCCTATAGATTCTTTAAAAGAAGGCGGCCTTCCGCAACGAAGACCTCTGAGGTTGCTCAGAAAGCCATTCGTTTACCTCCTCTGACAAATAATTCCCTTTCTCGCGTGGATGAGTGATCTGCGATAAACTACCGCTCATGAATAAATATAGACAAACGTTCTTCACCAATAGTCGGAACGTCTCTCTGTTATGCACTCTCCACCTTTGACGTTAACGCAACTTCGTAGTACTTCCTGGGCTAAAATGCTGGAGAGAGGGTCAAAGCTAACAAGATATTGTAAGATAGCGAAGAATTCCTACTCACTTCCTTTCACTAGTAGGTGAAAAATGTTCACCAGTTTACTTCTACATAGATTCCAATCAACCTCTCGAAAACTAAAAAAAACACAAGATACTGCTTGTGATGGCGTACTTTCTTGTTACCTCGAAATCGACATTTAGTTGACCTCGGAAGACAGCTGAAAAAGTATTATTAAAATCTCATTTGTCTCTTACTCTCCTGCCCATTTTATTGGAATAACAAATGGACATCCTTCTTCTTTCTTCTCTTGTCTTTACTGTGGGACCCCTTCTAATGGATGTTCCTTCACAATTGCTTTTCTACGCCATTCTCACCAAATCCCCGAAAAAGATGAAATTTATTAGCCCCTTTCTTTTAAAAATGCTGGTAATTCTATAGGCATTTCGTAAACTTTTAAGATCTCTGATACGATTCTAGCGCATAGTCTCATCTGGGGGTTTTGCTCCGATATCCAGAAGACATATTTTCCACTACCATTAGTGAAAGCGAATAGCGTTTACAACTATTTTGGGGAGTATGGTGGACTAATCGCATTATATATATTTTTGGCTGCTATTGGCGTTTCACTATTGGCTGTACTTGAAGAATGTGTTGTGCGCTATGGTATTACTTATAAAATCAATTTCATCTTAAAATTAAGCCACGGTATACCGTAAGCCCTTTATTTTTCCTTTTAATCCTTTCTACAGATTTATCCTATTGCAATTTATTGAACTTGCCATCTTATCGGTTGCTTTTGCTGTGGGTACAATTCTACTCTTTGAAGGAAAACAAGTATGATTTATTGCTAAACAAGTATGCCTCCGGCGGACTTGGGATTAAAAATTAGCCGGTCAGGAAATATTCAGCAGCCGCGTAATATCTGACGGTCGAATTTTTCGTGTGTTTGGAAAATGAAAAATCTGGGAATAAAGTACAAAAGGGCTCCGAAGCGCAGTACTTGTTCGATTGAAACGGACTGTGAAAAACCGGTACGTAATGTGAAACTTCAGGGATTACACCAGTTTGTCACGCGACATAATGCCAGCCATCTCCTCGAAAACTTCGACGTGGAACACGATGCTTTCGTTTTTTTTCGTCCAGATAATTCTTACTTCTGGTTTTTGAGTAAGTTTATATTTATCGTTGACGATGAAAATTTCAGTACTTCCATTGGGATCTTGTGTATTTATTTTTCCTCTTTCACTAGCCGCACTAACATATCTAACTCATCGCAAAATTATGAAGGAATCTAGACTCATGTCAAATGAGAACTATTCCTTACAAACACGGCTGACAATTATGCTTCTTACCCAGGTTAAACTTTTTTTCCCCAATAAGGGTTTAAACTCATACTTTCAGACATTTTTACCCGTAATTATGACGGATCTACCGTTTGCCTGTTTGGGTATTGCAATGTTAATAGTATTTTCATCGAACAACACCGATTCAACCTATAGAACCCTATACGCCCATCCAAATTTGGGGTTCTCCTTTTGTGCCATACCAATAGCACTCTATCCCTTATTTAATACGCTAGCTACAATTATGATCATCAAGCCGTATAGAACGGCCATCTTTGAATTGATTTCATCCGTCTGTAGATGTTTTAAAAGGAAACGGCCTTCCACCGTGAAGGGGCCCGAGCTGGCTTTTAAATCCATTCGTTTAGCTCCTCTTACAAAAAGTAACATTTGTCGTGTTTATGAATAATATGGAATAAATTACTTTTCTTCAATAAACTTTTACGAACATGTCGCTTTATTGTCTCTTCACCAATAGTCGGAATTAACCATACAATGCATTCGAAGTTGGTGTCGACCTGCTTCCTATTGGCTGGAAATGCCGCAGAAGTGTAATCAGTATTCACCACTTGAGCACTACCAAGTAACAGAATATAAATTGACTTAACTCGCACCTAACAGGTGAAATACGTACGCCGGCCCAGCACCAGCTACTCCTGCTTGTGTCTCGCTCCTTCGCTGCCAAACACACAATGAAGTTCATTCGCCTGTTTCTTTTAAAAATGGTGGTAAGAATCACTTTAACTCGTTTAATCCATTCAAGCTCTCTGATATGGTAATTCTACATAGTCTTATCTGAGGATATTGGCCTGACACCTACCTGCCTCAATTCCCCCTTTCTGTATTTCGAGTTAACAGTTTCTTTAAATATTTTTGAGATGTTGGTGGAGTTATCGCCATCATTGTCTTCTTTACTGCTGATTCCTTATCGTTAACCGCTATATTCGAAGAATGTCTAATGCGCTTTGCCGTTACCTACAACGTTAAGCTTATATTATTAGCGAGCCATGGAATACTGTAATTTACTGCCGTTTTCTATTTAATAGTATTCTTTTAGATTCTTCCTATTTCAATTAGGCGAAGTATCAGTAGGAGTATCCATCGTGACAATAATTGCTGCCGTAAAATGCCGAGGAATGACCGTAAGATAAACTATTTCAAGATCTTTCTTTAGGGAATGCAGCAGTTTGTCAAAAAGCATAATATTAGCTACGTGCTAAAAGAATTCGACGTAGAGCATGATGTTGCCACATTTTGTGCACAAGCAGGGGAAGACCTGGCATGAGTAGAAAAAGAGAGGAGGTGAAGTGTGATATCAGTGAGGCGTTATCAGTATGAAACAATACGCATTGCGTACTTCCGGGTTGGCTTAGATATCTTTCACAGGGAGAACAGTTAGAAGACGGAAAAAAGCATGATTAATAAAACTTGAATGAATCTTTATTGTTTAATTGAATAGCCGACTTTTCTTGGGAGCAATTTCCTGTATCCCCTTTGAAGAAGAACATATTCTTCCGCAATAGGGAGAAATAGCTTTCACAATGGCCATACGATACGGCTTGATAATGGCAATCATGGCTACAGTATTGTATAATGGATAAACTGCCATAGGGATGAAGTTCGGCCTCTGTGCACGAAGTCTTCCGACATCTCGTCCTTCCACTTATCCCAAAGCTCGTCGACGTTTGTTGGCTCGTCGAAGGCGAGGAGGGTGGCGAATGTGTCCCTCAAAGCATGGGGCATTCGGAAGAAGGCAGCCTCACGCATGGCCTCATCGAAATGGTCATCCGATTGAATGAGACCCAGTTCCTAAAAAAAGAGTTTGGCTGGGAAAAAAACTGAAAAACAAACCGTTGCTGCGTCGAAAGCTGTGGAAAACTGCTGTCCCTCCACACAGAAGAGCTCTTCAAACGATGTTGCTCCCTTGGTGTGGTGAAAAAGGCGGATACAGTTTCTCTCCCTCTGTTTAGGAGTTGCCGTATGGACACGTCCTATATTGTTGTTGTGCCGTTCCTTTTTCTTCCATTTGCCACTGTCACGGACAAAAGTGAAGTGTTCTGGGAACTGGTGGTAGTAGACGGTTCGAGGATCGACTGGTCCTAATTCATCAAGTCTGCCGAGGGCTTCGAGATTTCTAGCCAGGAGGTTGAAGTCGAAATAAGCCAGGAGGTCGTCTTGCGGTTGTTCTCGGTTGAAGTCGAAATAAGCCAGGGGGTCGTCTTGCGGTTGTTCTCGACTCTCTCTTGCTCTCTTCCTGGCTCGAAGACAACCACGTGCTTGTCCTTTTCATGTACTGCCAAGGCAATGACGGCATTGGACTTTTCGTGGATGGGGAAGGCAAAGAGGCGATGAAATCCTTCTGGACTGCAGACATAACGGGCATCCAGATGCTCTTCCACCTCATCCACGATTCCTCCATTTGCATCTCTCCTTTCTAGTGTCAGCTTTAGGGCTGCCTGGTCGGGGCCCATATAAACGTACTGAAATTGAAAATAAGTGACAATTTAAAAGAAAACCTCACATTAAATAAGTACTTGACGGCATGCAGGAGAGTGCAAAGCTCCACGTTGATGTGGCCATCATATTTTAACAGGAGGAAGGCGTTGAATGGAACAACCCACTGGTTGTTGTAATAGCGAACTCTGTCGCTTCCGACTTCTCTAATACGGACTTGAGTGCTGTCGTTTCTTCTCTTATAGGCGGGGAATCCGTCTCTGTCCATGTCCGCCACTTCTTGGAAGGACTTAGGAGTTGACAATTAACAATATTAGCACGGAGGGTAGAATAACTGTCAGAACTGGAAGAAAAACTGAGGTCTGTAATATATTAGCATATGAATGTTTCATTTGAACTTGCCATAATTACAAGAGACAGGAAGAGTTGCCTCTGTTGAGCCTTGTACCTGGCCGAGCCAAAAACTCCTACTTTACTTGTCAGCTGCCAAATTACGTAGCAACTTATAACCACAACTGTTATACCAAGGGAACATATAAAAATCAACGTGTGGACGATAATTGTAGCGATGGGGTTTGACAATTGTGAGCCATCTACTCGGGTTGCTACAATCTGATCGGACATAAAATCCTCGTAGTAAATAGAGAATGTTCGGAGTAGATCTTGCTTTAGCTCATTTTGATCCTCATAAACTACAGCAGCATAGATTACAGGGACCGGGAGAATATTAAATACAACATAGACCAGAATATAGACAAAATAACGAAGACTTTTAGAGTTGAGGATATGTCCGGGAGGGAGAATCGCGTCCATACGATAGTAGAACAAGGGGATGGCTGTGGAACCGGTAGCTTGAGATAATTAGAGGCTAATTGTTCACGAAGAACTTACTTAAAAGTAACAGAACATTAACTGAGAACTGTAGGTGTGGAGCAATATTAAGGGAAGGAATTACAGACAATATTCGAGACAGCGAAGGACCTATAAAGCCCCTCTGTTTATGCAAATCCCAGCGATTCACGATTGTCAAAAATGACTTTCAGACGCTGCACATTTGGCAGAACCCGGGAGGATGTGGGGAAGGCACCGGTCATAGTCCACTTTGTGCTTGAAAAAAGCCTAAAAAGAAAGCACAGGTTATTCAAAAATGACCGACCATGGAACAAATCCTGATAAAGAGATCCCTCTGGAGGTAGCACAGCTCATGGGAGGACGGATTCTCCAAAAATATCCGCTGGTCCAAGCCGTCAAATTCCTTTCCAGGCGCTAAAATCGAAAACCGTTCGGTGAACATCCATTCCAATGAGAAAAACCTTGGCTGCCTCTAAAGATTGCTAATATGTTTTCAAAGGGAAAGAAACCAACCCTCGAAATGTGGCGAAGTTTGGAAGGTGTGTTTTTTTGCAAAGCCATCTTTTTGTGGTTTGTTCATCTAGATGGCAAAGAAATAAACGGATAGAAGGGTAAATTGGTGAAATGCTAAAATAACAAGGAGATATCCACGAAAGAAGACGCCACAATAGTAGTTCAACTCATTTATTATTACACTTTCCCGTAGATATCCATTATACTGTACAAGACGGCGATATTATTGAAATAGACCCGGAGAAAGATCGGCACTCTTGAGGTCATTTAATTGCTGTAGGTAGATTATAAAAAAACTTCTTGTGGCAACTCCTTTTCCAACTATCATAATACGCCTAAATGGTCTGTTCTTACTTTGTTATAATGGAAAACACACAAGTCTATAACCGTAAGTTTTCGTGGTGAAGGAACGGGGCAGGCCCAAATGATAGGATGTTGCTTTATCTAGAAAGTATGGTTCACAACATAACGACCCTGATCCTACCTGTAATCCTTTTGAAAATCTTCTAATGACAACCATCCCGCTTACATCCAATGAGAATAGAAAACTGTCTTCTGTACCTATTACGAAATAGTCAATATCTGAAAAAAAGGAAAGGTTTAATTTACAAAGAACACAACATACCGATAACCTCATGTTTATGAACACGGTCAATGTAGAATTTGGGGCCGGTTTGTTCATTCGAAATCAGCATATAGGTCCATCCTTCGGGATCACCGACCATAAGTAGATTTACTATTTTTCCCGCACACTGCTTTAGAACCGAAATTTTCCAAGTCTGTAATTAGAATTTGAAAAAGAGAGAAAGAAACGCTTACCATTTCTATTGTGACGTTTTCTGGTGGGCACAGCTGCATCCTTCTGAGGATACCGTCTTCTCCCAGTGCCGTGATATAGTAATACTTCTTGGGCTTCATACAGAACGCCTGAAAAGTTAACTGATAAAATAGATGATGGAAGTACTGACCGCCTTTGTTGGAACAGGAAATATTGCCACTTTCTTCACCGTTACAATATCGTTAGCCTTGCATGGATAAATCTTGTTCGTATCTATCTTGATCTGCTTCACACTGCCGTCTTTTAAGAACAGCAGGAAAAACTCGTCGGGCAGACAGACACTCGTCATGAAAGTGATCTTCTGTCCCACATTATACCGGAACTTTCCCAATAATTCTGTAGAGAATAAATAATAGAATCAAAGCGTGGAAAGTCTTACGTATAAAAGGGAATTTGAATTTTTCGTAGAGGTGAAGATCGCCCTGAGAGGTGGATACGGCAATATGTTTTCCAAATCCGCGCGAACATAGCAATCGGTAATTATACCGGAATGCTTGAAACCTTGAACAATTCCCGGTTCATAAAAGTTAAAAACATCTTCTTTTTTCATCCCAGCTTTCTAAAAATAAACAACTAGGGAAAGAGAAGAAGTAACTCACGTGAGTATAAGATATAATCAGCTGGTTGTTTGTACATCGTCCGCCTCTGGGAAGGGATTTCTTGTCTTCAATTATTGTATACGGGAGACTAGAACTCCTAGTCTCAACGGAAAACAAATGGGCGTATTGAGGCGGGCTATTTACACCCAAGGAAACTCAGCAGACATGAAGGGTACTCTGAAAAAAATAGAGTTCAAAGAAACGTATGCTGCTTTCCAGCTTTTTGGCAATATTATCGGAAGTAGTGTCTATTGGATCTGTTTTTAGTTAGCTGAAGGCAAAAATTGGCCCGACGACTACGTGCTCGAAGAAGTGAAGAGGTAATTAGGAAATATTTTTGAACTTACATACCGTAAAATCTCCAATATCAGGACACCTCCTCCCTCCTCCCAAAAGAACCAAAATTCAGACTGGCATCCCCTAAAGTGGCACCGGAGAAGAGGATCACACTCGTCCCTGATGGCTATATGTTCAGAAACCGCCAGCAGCACCGTTAGTTGGAAAGGGGGCATCTAACAAACGAGGGTGTTTAGAGCTCCTGGAGAGAGAAACGACAGTCTCGGACGAGGCGGCTCCGCTGAAAAACAGCCTCGTTCAGATCAGGATATCGTCGATGGGAATAATTCTCTCGTTCCGCCTGGAAACAACAGTTGGGAGGCAAAACAGGGTAGTACGGGGGATGGCTCTCTGAAGGGATCCAATCCAAGAGGAACCAAGATATCGTTCGGAGGACGAGGAATTAAAGTGGCTGGAGGGACAAAATCGAAGCCAAGAACCCTCAAGGCACCAACGACAGACTCGGAATCGGAAGCGGAGGATGCCCCAAAGAAGACGAAAGTCCTTCCAGAAGCTGGTCTCGACACATACAACATCCTCGTGGTTGGGGACTCCGGTGTTGGGAAGACGACATTCATCAATGGGCTGGCCAACTACTTTGAGTACTCCACATGAGAAGAGAACATGGAGAACGGGCCGAATATTCGTATCAATACTCAGTTTACAATTGTGAACCTGGACAACAAGCCGGTGACCGTCGTGAGCAAATCTTCCTATGAGACGACCAAGGAGGAACGGAATAATGCGAATCTGGGAGGGCAGGGAGAGTCCGTCACCCAGGTAGGGATAACACTCATTCCAATGAACCGAGTATTCCAGAAACCCGTTACCCACACTTTCCTTGTGGGGAGAGAGAAGAGGTCCTTCAATCTGAATGTGATCGACACGCCCGGGATGAACGACATCCGAGGAGCCAGACAAGACCAGCTGAACCTTCAGAAGATCGTCGACCACATCCGGGGACTCAAGTAGGGTTTCCCTTGTTCGGTACAGTATCCCTTCAGACAATTGAATGCTATAGTTCTGTTGTTGACTGCCGATCAACCCCAGATGACTTCCCAATTTCGCCACTCTCTAAATGAACTTCTCACCCAATTTGATAAGGAGTCCCCGAAGAATCTGCTCTTCTGCTACACTCGAACCAGACCCTTCAACTACAAGCCTGGAGATGCCGTTGGCACTTTGAGGGAGTACCTCGACGAACAGTCCAAGCGCTCTGGGGTATCTATTCCACTGGAAAAGTAACTTTGAGGAAAAGTGTAGGATAAACACGGGTTAAGGGGGAATGTCTCCTGTATTGACAACGACTGCTTCCGCTATTTGCGTCTCGTGGACCAATTCCCCGACTGTGAAAGCGAACGGTTGAATAAGGAATTCGGC
The DNA here is from genome assembly GCA_932521035.1 of Oscheius dolichura. Classification (NCBI taxonomy): domain Eukaryota; kingdom Metazoa; phylum Nematoda; class Chromadorea; order Rhabditida; family Rhabditidae; genus Oscheius; species Oscheius dolichura. The sequence continues at coordinate 9,645,793 of OW051495.1, forward strand.
GAGTGCTGGTCCCAAACTCGACGTGAACTGCGCAGGTTACCATATTTTTTAAGAGGTGACAGCCATTTTAGACTGTTGAAAAGAGTCAGAGAGCTGACGCCCTACAAACTGGACGCGTCGGCAGACCTCACCAAATTGAGACAGATGGTGAATGTTCTTGCCCTCCCACAAGGAGAGATCGCAAAGATGAATGTATCCTGTACTCACAATTATGAACGGACTTTCAGCCAGGTTATGAATCAATTTCTTCTAGAAACGAGAGGTATTTAGGTACATAAGCACTATGACAAGTCAGGGAATGGTGTGTTGGGCGTAACGACATCACGTGTGAGCAAAGACGAGGAAGAGCTTTTGAAATCGTTAAGCTTCTATGAAAACAAGGTCGGTATCCAGTAGATTCAGTTGGCAGAGATGAAGAAGGAGCGATGTGTCATCCTCGACCTGTGCGCACAAATCCATGTTCATATAGCTTACAAGGGCGCGACAAAGACAACTGATGAATTTAGAATCCAGCTGATCGACTACATCAAAGAGGCGGTACGGATGAACATGATCGTATGGTATTTCATGTAGCAGATGAAGCAGGGAGGCGACCCAGCAATGATCAAGGACCTTATCTCGGCTGTGGAATATTACGAGGAAAAAGTTATGGAGATTTGGAAGGAAGTTGAAGAAAAGAAGAGGAATATTCTCACAGAATACGAGGTAAAGGGGTCGGAAAAGACGAAGAGTTGGGAGTTACAGATTGAAAGGCAAATGAACGAGTTGCCGAGACTCAAACATTATGGTAGCCTACTGGCTAACGCCATGGATGTGAAGGTAACCTCGACGAGTACCACGTTGTAATGAGAAGCCGAGAAGCATTGTCGCAGTAAATGACACAGAATAGGTTGGAAATATGAAGGGACCCCGAAACAATAACCACTATTTCCAGGAAAAAAAGGAACTAATAAAACTCCGGCGAGAAATGCCATCCAAAACGCCCTTATCAAGACTGGAAGCATCAGTGAACCCTTATCAGTTCTGCCAGCTATCCCTGCCCGAAGTGAACACTTTTTCTCATTATTTTCCCTGTCCAATCAATTCTCTGTCTTCCAGCTGTTAAAATGGATAGCAAGGGCGTTCTTGAGAAACTATGGGCTACCGAAGCGACAAGTCAAGAACTACGAGATACAATAGACAAGTTGAGCCAAGAACTTACAAGAAAATTACAAATGGAAGGTAATTTCCCGTGTTTTTGCGATGACGGATTTACAGGGCAATCTTCGAGTAATTCGGAAGAGCCCTTCATTGGATTCTCAAAAAAGGCTCGCCAGGAAGGTCCATCGTTTTTAAAATGGATGTGAAATATTGTTTTTCAGATGGAGATGGTAAAGAAACAGTAATGAAATATCTAGTAGAGCAGATTGATCTGGCCTGTCTTATGAAGAAGATGAACGACAGGCTCGAGTCGGTAGAAAGATCTGTAGAGCTTTTACTCCGTCCATATACGATAAGCGCGCTCCCAACCCCTTTGAAGAAAGTATTCCTCGTTGAATATACGCGCTATTCACCTACCGTATACCGTGCTCATTCTATCTTCAGATTCTAATTATGGGAGGAGGGCATGATGGAATGGCAGTATTGAGCCGTGACAGAACCAAGTGGACTGAGTTACAAATGAAACTTCCTCATAAGACTACTGGCGGTGGTGCCGTCTATCTCAACCACGAACTCTATATATTCGGCGGATTTCCGAAATATAAAACGTTATTAAAAATGGACAAAAACAAGAGATGGAAATTCATGGAAGATATGCATGATGGTCGTAGAGGAATTACAAATAGCTGTTTGGTATGGAATGGAGCCATCTGGGTTTTTGGAGGATATGACGGCGAAGAAGGCGGATAAATGGACGAAAATGCCGTAATTCTGAGAAAAAAAAATCTGGAAATTAAACAGCTTTTAGAGAGATGAACCAACCCAGAACCAAAGCTGCTGCAGTCGTCTGGAAGGGAAAAATAATTATTTGTGGAGAACTTCGGAAAGACAACGACCTTTTGAAAAGTGTAGAATGTTATGATCCGGAAAGTGGCGTGTGGAGTGAGTTCGACGAGATGCCAACACCTCGTATTAATCACTCTCTCATTTCACACGAAAGCAAACTGATCCTACTCGGAGGTTTCAATGGGAAAGAAGCAGTTGCTTCTGTCTTGGAATTGAAAAATCCTCTGGAAGGAAATGGAAGATGGAAGCAGCTATCAACAATAAAAATCAGTTGTTCCTTATTTGCCGGGTTAGCACTCGACAGTGCCCTTTTTGTAATTGGCGGTGACAATGATCGTGATGGTAAATTCGACCGAGTACAAATATTCAATGGAAAAGTCTGGGAATTTGGACCTTTTCTTCCTTACAGATGCCTTCATCCATCTGCTGTACTTATTCCTCAACATTTCGCTGATCTCCTCAGTAGTCAGTAACATGTAATAAACATTCGGCAGCCATGTTTACGATGAAGTTGTGAAAAAAAACAAGGACAAAAGAAATGGACGGAGTGGCCCCTAAATGTATAGCCGTAGAGGTAAAAACACGGGGAAGGCAGTGAAAGTTTAAGCCAAACAATTTTTATCTCCTTTATTTCACGGTTTCCACTTTAAAATCTTCGGTTTTTAGCGAATAAAATGAATACCGATCACAAAATTGGAATGTTCGAGGCCCTGGTGATATTAGAATAGAAAAGAGCAGACTTTACTAGTCAAAAGAAGGGAAAGGCAGAATTGGACGCGAGATTGAAACGATGGAAATTGGAACGGGGCGGCGGGTATTTATTCTAGAAAACAAGTATGCCTCCGGCCGCCTTCGGCGGACTTGGGATTAAAAATTAGCCGGTCGAGAAATATTCGACAGACGGGTAATATCTGACAGCTGAAACTTTCTGCTTCTCTCCCATTTGACCTGTCGACCTACACAAACAACAGGTCTTACAGACAGATATCTGCCCATTATTAGGGTAGAATTAATTTTTTACTTTTAAAAGGAAATAAGCTGGTTGTAATGGGTCAAAAGGAAGTTTGCGGTGTTCCTATTAAAATGGTTCCGTTGGATAATAGGATGGAACATCCTATCAATACGAAGGGAGCATGGAAACAGCTGCCACCGTCGAAAAATTGCCGTTTTGGAGTTTCGATATCAATTTTGGGTAATGAAATATTTGCTATTGGAGGAGGATGGCCATTTCCGAAAGAAAAGGATGACCGAGTTCAAATATTCAACAGCAAGAACTGGCGATATGGAAACTCCCTTCCTGAGAATGAATGTTTTAGTCCATTCATTGCCATAATTCCCCAACATACAGCTGGCCTTCTCTGTGAAAATGAAGAATAAAACATCGCACACGCGAAGCGCTGCGCGTTATTTGTGTTTACCCCTGTGAAATGCTAAGTTAAGTAGTGTAGTTGTGCGTGTAACTCTTTTTCCTTCCGAAAAACCTCAATTATTTTTGATTGCGCCGGGTGCGACGTACAAAGTTGCACTAGTGACCCAAGTTTGGTGAAGTTCGGCAATGAAATAAGCGAGAACGACCGGCAAACGCGTTTAGAAAAGTCCGGCGTCCGCCGTCCGCCGTGTGTCCGTAAAGCAGCGCAGTCGGCAAGCGCGCGGTCTGGTGATCCAAGGCTTGCGGGTTCGAACCCAGGGCATGCAAAAACTCTTTTGCTTTATAGATACATCATTCAGTGTGATTGTGGAGGTATGAGAAAGTGACAAAAAAATTAATATGATGTAATTTCAACTAGGAAAATGCTGCTTTGAGGCATTTTCGCTTTTTTTTTCTTTAGAAGAAGGTATCTCTTTTTGTATAGCGACAAACTTATTTCGCGCATGCGTGCGCAAACTCTGGTAAGCGCGCCCAAAAATCTTTCACACGATTGGAGCGTGTAGAAGGCTCCCTTTAAACTGGGCACTTCTAGTCACCCTACTATAATAACAATTCTTATCGTCGACTTACAATTCCGTTACAAATAAATTTCACGGTACAAACCACACAAAAATTATTGCGACAACGCTTTAGATAAGGATCAAAAAACACAAAACACCACATTTTCAACAATTTTTGAAATGAATTCTCTTGAATAGGAATACTTTAAATGGAGGGAAAGATTTATTTGTTTAATAGGGGATTACTCTGTGGAATTAGAAAGGATATCAGCCAAATGGCGGAGAATAACAATTGAAGACATATAACTGCACTCATTGGGAAGCTGGGGACCCTCTCTCCAGCTATTTCCATTAAATATTTCAGTTTTATCGAGATATTTGTCTGTGTCATATCCATATCCTCCAATTACAAAAATCTCATTGTCAAGGACTGCTGCAGAAAATTCACATCGAGGTTGTTTCATTGGCGGCAGTTGTTTCCACGTTCCTTTTTCTTCTAGATTACTCAGTTCCAGTACAGTATTGACTTGTGTCTTTCCATCCCAACCTCCCATTAAAATGAGATTATTTCCATGAGAAACGAGAGAATGAGCAGCAAGAGGTGTTGGCATATCATTCAGCTCCGTCCAGACACCACTCTCCGGGTCGAAACATTCCACACTTTTCAATTTATCATCATTATCATCCAATCCACCAAAGACAATGAATTTGCCATTATGAACTGCTGCAGCTCCCCAATGTCGCGAATATTTCATGTCCCTAAAATATTGATTAGCCCTGATTGAGCCTTGTATCAGATGTTGTATCATCTCGTTTGAGAGACGAAGCGGCCGTTGGAAACCGAACAGAAGAGATGTTACGACCCGGAGAAAAAAGGGGAAAAGTATTGAACTTACGGCATTCTAATCCATTTGTTCTTCTTCGGATCATATCTTTCCACACTTTTAGATGATGCCTTCTTGTCAAGGTCATATCCTCCAAACACCCAGATGGACCCATTCCATTCCATACTACTATTTGAAATACTACTTCGCCCCTCATTCATATCTGCCAATCGTATCCATTTCAATGTTTTGTTATCCAATTTGTATAATTCTTTCTCCATCCAAATACCACCGAATATATAGATCTCTCCATCCAGATATACTGCACCTCCGGCATTAAGTTTTTTCGGTAATTTCAATGCCAATTTGATCCATTTGTCTTGTTTCAAAATGACCATTTCGTCACTTCCTCTGATATAGTTTTCTCCTCCAAAGACTAGAATCTAAAAGAATGTTAATTAATCTCTTCCACAATTCCCCACCGTCCCCTTATCCACTTGTCCTGGGATCAATTGTCTTTTTTCTTCCAAAGGAACGGGTCTCGCCTGGATTGTAAGACGATCTTCACTTTGTTTCCCTTCCATCCTTCCAACTAAACATTAGTAACACTGAAAAGTATTAGATCTGGCTGACTTTTGTGAGAAATCTCTGCGATGCCCTCTTGTAAAGCCGTTATAGCATCGGAAACTGAAATTTCTCTCGAGTTCTAAAAGGTTTCAATGATTTCTCACCCCCTTGTTGCTTGTCGGATACTTCTTTCAATCTCCCTGAAAAGTCATTTCGTATGCAACTCAAGCCATCTTCTGTTTCCCGTCGAAGTCGTTTCATCTCCTCATTTTCTATCCCTAACGCATCTATTTCATATTTTTGAAAGACTACGTCGTAAGTCAGAACATACCGTTTCTACCCGAGTTCAGCTCCATTTTCCTCTTCAATTCTCTATTTTCCGCCTCCAGCCTGCCTATTCTTCCCATTAGGTCCACAATCACCGTGTGGGTATTCGCTTCAGAAGGATTAGTTGCCATTAGAGTAGCTGAAATAGTTTATGGAAAGGTTGAGAAATGGGAAAAGTCGATTTGAACAAGGGAAGAGGCAGGCAAAGGTCCTTGATAAGGGAGACTCCATGCTGCAATTCGATAAGACACAGAAATTGTTGTCGAGTTTGCGGACGCGTGACATCCATGGACCTAATGTCGCACCCCGTGGACCTAATGGCGTGCGTATAACTCTTTTTTCTTCTGAAGAACCCCAATTTTCCAAGTTTGGTGAAGTTTGGCCATGAAATAAGCGAGAGCGAGAGGCAAACGCGCTTAGAAAAGTGCGCCGTCCGCCGTCCGTCTGGTGAATGGCCATGTGGCGCAATCGGCAGGCGCGCTGTCTGGGGGTCCAAGGCTTGTGGGTTCGAACCCCAGCAAAAACTCTTTTGCTTTGAAGGTACATCATCCAGAGTGGTTCCGGGTGTATAACATCGTGGAAAAAAAATAATTAGATGCAATTTCAATTAGAAAAAAAGTTGTTTCTGGCCGGCTACGCTTTTTTTCTTTAGGGTTAGGTATCTCTTTTTGTATAGCGGCAAAATTATGGACATTCTAGACGAATGTCAACAAAAAGTGAACAATTCGTTTGTTGGAAAAAGAGAAATCTCAGCAAAAAATATTATTTGTGTTTACAAGGAGGGTACAAAAAGGAAACAATATTGGGAAATGGAGAGGAATCTACAAAAGTGGAACAATACCACAAAGGTTGAAGACAGCCGTTATTTGTGGTATTGTTCCCCTTTTGTAGCATCCTTCCAGTCCCTACTATTGTTCCCTTTTTGTACCCTACTTGTAAACACAAATAACACCTTTTATTGAGATTTCTCCTTTTCCAACAAACGAATGAAGATTAATTTCTATATTCCTAACAAATCCTTTCATATCCTGATTAAAACGAATTGAATTATCAACTTTTTTTTATTGCTGTCTTTCATTTTCTGATTATTTCCCTTTCTAAATGCTAAGGTCTTCGCCTCCTGCCCAAATTGGTGACGTAGCCGTCTTCCCCGTACCGTTAAACAATAAGAGAGGAGATATGACTCACGTGACAAGTTTCCATTTCACCAACTGGGGGTGTTTAGGGTGAGGTTGATTGTGGAGGACGAGGGAAGAGAACGAGAACGACGAACACCAGGGGAAAGGGCACCTTCTCGGCCAAACATCCTAACCGTTTCATCTAGGCTATTTATTCTTCTTCTCAATCTTTCCCCGTTCGCATAGACGACACTATTAGCGTTATGTTTTTGATAGTAATAAGCAAAAAATGTGGTTTTCTTTATGTTTTCTTATTTTTCCGGCAGTTTTATGCCCTCTAATCTGTTCTAACTCCAATAGCCCATTTTCAACTCCAATTGTTGCGGTAGATTTTAACCAAGGCATCCCAAAGCCTTATTAATCCGGAACTGGTAAGATAGGATTCTCACAAGGGAAGGTTGGGAACTGAAAGTCCCCGATTTGGCTGATTTTTTGCCAGGATGTAGACCTATGTTAGTGAATCACAAAACAAAACAAAATTCGCTTCCCCAACATCGATTTGGAGGAGCTAGAGCTGTTTGAAGGTGCGAAAACTCACTTTTTTGCCCATTTTCACTGCCTTATAACTTTTGATTCATACATCGTAGAGAGGTCAAATTTATTTCTACGTATGCAGAATGATATGTTTAATAAGCACAGCACAAGAAAACTAGTATTTTCTCCTAGAGAAAATTTTCAAACCCGCCGTCTTCCTACCTTTGTCGCCGCAAGATGGATCAAAATGACCGAAATCTTTATTTCTGACGGAATATAGCCAATTTTGGTGTCATTCTGCTTCTCTTGCTGTTAAAAGTTCTAACTTCAAGATTGGTGGGGCTTTTATATTTCATAAAACAGCATATTGTGCTTTAAAAAACAATGATAACAAGATCAAATAAACCCGATCCACTTCCATCTAATCTTCCTGTCATACAGAATTAGATCTTTCTTGTCGCTACACCTTTGCCAATGACGATAATCTCCCTAAAATATCATCCCCGTCTGCTTATCTCTGCAATAAAAACATACTTTTGAGTTGTTACGCCAATTTTTCGAGGCGAGGGTACGGGGCACGTCCAAATCATCAGATCTTCATTCTAAAGACGTTTCTAATTACGAAACAGATAGCTAACCGTACACTTGTCTGTTTAAAAGGCTGCCGAATTACCACAATACCGCTGATATCCAATGAAATTAGGAAGAAGTTGTCGTTGGTGGCGCAATAAGTGATGCCTAAACGAGACTTTTAATACTACAGTATAAAATAAAATACCTACCAATAATTTCACACTTGTGATATTGATCTATATAAAACCAAGGAGCCGCTTTTTCATTGGACAAAATAAAGTAAAGCCAGCCACACGGGTCTCCAACCATTAGCAAATGTTGAGATCCCCTAGGAAACGAGATAAAGATCGAAATTTTCCAGTTCTGCAAAGTCTTTCTTGTTGAACCACTTCTCTCCTAACCATTTGAACTTCTTGATTTCTAATTTGGGGGTACTGTGTTCTCCTGAGAAAGTTATCAACTCCCAGGGCAATGATATAGCTCTTCCCTCCGTGTGATGTAATAGATACCTGGATAACCAAAGTTAATGGGAGCCTTTGGGATACTTGCCGATTTTGTAGCCGTCGGAAATTTGGAAACTTTCTTTTGCTCGATCATGTCAGCCACCGATAATGTTTCTTCTTTTTTATTGTCCACCTTGAGCTCCATTACCGAGCCGTCCTCCAAAAATACTATAAGATAGTGTAGCGGATCCTTAGCGAAAGTAACATTCTTCATACAATTGATCTTTTGTCCCATATTGTACGGGATCATCGGCAGAACTTCTATTGAGAAAGAATTATCGGAATACGAATAGAATTACTTACGAGTGCGGGGGATGCTCGTCGCTATGTACAGATGTAGATCACCCTGGGAAGTACTGACTGCAATATAATCTCTAAATCTACAGCTATCTGTCACAGCTCCATTCAAGGTAAAATCAGTTACATACAGCTGTCCGTTCACTATAAAGGCAAATTTATAAGAATAATGGGAAGACAACTTACGGGATTTATTGTCTTGAGCCCAAATACAAAACTTTCCACTGGTGTCTCCTGTATATAAATATTCTTTCCCGTCTTTCAAGTCATTGCGGATCAAAAGGCTTGTTATTATTCCAGAGTGCCGGAATCCTTCGATCATTTCAGGTACAAGGAAGGCAAAATGATCTTCTTTCATCCCGTCTTTCTGGAAAATTGCAGTCTATTATATGTATAGAGTGATGCTCAGACTGTACGAGCTACAAAATAAATAGTGCACTTACATGGCAATAGGAGACAATCAGCTGATAGTCTGTCACTCGAGTGCCGTCATGCTGTGGAACCTTGTCTTCAATTACAGTAAACGGAAGGCGGGAGTTCAATGTTTCGACGGAGAAGATATGGTTGTATTGGGGAGATTTGTCAACGTTCATTGAGATCCGACAAACGTGTAGGGTATCCTAAAATACCACTTCAAAAAAACCGTTTCAGAAAGAAATGTATCGGAAGTATGAATACCCACCTGTTTAAAGCCAATCGCTAGTATTCCCTGGGAAGTCTCCATAAGAGAATGTCCTCTGCCGATAACCCCACTCAAGTCTTGCTGAGCAACGTCCATATATACTACTGGGCCTTCTCCAAGTCCTATAATTATCCTCGGCTTTATTTCTTTACTATCTTACGAAATTTCTTTGCAACCAGGTGGGCAATTCCTTTATGAGACAGCAGAATGCATTGTAAATTTCCAATGTGCTCTTTGCTCGCGATCATGGAAATGACGTGGCTGCCTCGTAGATCTACGGAGAAATTGCAAGACACCACATTCTCTTCCTAAAAATATTGCTAATTTGGCTTGCTAAGAACAAGATTTACCACAGAGTGGCCGCTTTTCCATTCTATAGAAAGCCCACCAAAAGATCCATCATCGTAGGCATACAGAACATCGAGCAGGTTTATGCTTGGTCGCTTCGGATCACTTTTTTCAATGCAAGTGGCCGCTACAATCCTGCACTCGACTATAATAGTCGCAAGAATATACATTCCATCGTTTTCTAAGTCGGAATGATATAATTTCTGAATAAAATCATATTCGATTGCCACTAAAAGTGGTACCGTAGCTTTAGACACCAATTGAATCAAGATGTATGACGGCATCAAAAAGACTTGATCTATGACGGCCCGCTTCCCAGTAGTGTGATCATCTACGGGAACATCGACAAGTTCTACATCGTGTCCTTTTAGGGTTGAAAAATCTAGAACAATAATCTTTTCGAGGAGAAGGGCAACTAGTGCTACCTGTGATATTGAGGAAGTATTCGTCCTCAGTATACGCAAAGATGATCTCCCGGTCGGGCACTCCGCTACAGGAGAGGTACTTCACTTTCATGTTCTCCCTTTGCCATTGTAAGTCAAGTTTCCTCTTTTTCATCTTGTGCTTCTTACACAATTTGAAAGCTCTAGTCCTGAAAAACTAACGGTCGATAAAGGATATTCTGATGCATGCCCCAAGTTATGAAAATTTTCACTTACAATTTGTCATCCTTCAAGAAAAACCATCCAGCAATTGTTCTATAGCGACGCTCGCAGTTAATTACACACGGAGGTGCAATATCACAGTTATCATATTGAGCCAGTTGAGTCACATCAAACCATTGTAGTTCGCCCATTTCCGTCCCAATAATCTGTAAAAAATTGAATGAAAAGAGGGAAAGTAAACTAACGAATTTCGTCTGGCTAATGAACTCGATCAGGGTAATTTTATTGAAGCATAAACTTCTCCTTGCCCGATATATTTCCAGCTTTCCTTTGATAATCCGAAAGGCCGTCAGAGAACCATCCTAAAAAGAACACGAATCTTTGTCTAGACAACTAACTTACTCTGTCACCAGCGAGAATGTATTTCTCCTTGGCATTGATACTATCAATTGCTTCTATTTCAAAGCTGGCCTCGGAAATACGAGTGTACCGGCCTGGCAATTCTCTAAAATATTTCCTCTCGTACACCAAAAAGGGGCAAAAACTTACGTTTTGCAGTTCTTGTCTCTATAAGAAAGGATTGAACCGTTGTCATACAGAAGAAGAGTCATGTCAGAGCTTGTTAATTGGGTGATCTGCATTATCGAATTACTTCTGAAAGCGGAAGATTGCTCATATTTTACAGGAAAGGCAATAAAATCATTGAGACCAACTTACGGTCCAGGTTCGATGATGGATATGAGAAGCATGTCTTTTATAGCAATCAGACGACCCTCGCTAGTCCCGAGGTACGTTCGAGCAGATCTTGTATACGCAGTTGTGACCTACAATGTCTAGTTAACATTAACTAAATATGACCTACCGTTTCCTCAGGGCGTAAAGGGAGACGAAATCTTTCTTTGGCTGCAATAACCGGCCTCCCATCTGACTGAACATCATAGGTCATCTTTTGTATTATTCCATCGGCAAAATAGACTTCGAATGAGGCTAGAGGAAAGCAGGTATGGAATGCACGGATGGACACGATCGGGCGACCCGTTGAGAGAACGTTCAGCTGGCAGACAGTGCCTCCTTCCATCAACTGATCAATAGGAATATGGGCAATGTAGCTGTCGCCCCAGATCAGAACAGCTTCTATAATCCGTATTTCTGGGACGAGAAGTATGGGCTCACTGTTGGACAGGTTGGCAGCTCCTCGAACGAAGGTAGCAGTACCTTCGAACACACACAGCTGGGCTTCGAAGGTGGCAGACTCCATATGGGCTGGGCCTTCTTCCAAAAACCAATAAATGTAGGGTCCCGAGCCGAATATGATCAGTGATATTGAATCTTCAGCAAATTTAAGTCGTTGTGTGAATGTCCACTCCAAAGAGGAGAATCTTGGCATTGCCTGAAGGTAGAGAGATGAGTTACCGGGAAAGAGGGAGGAAATATACCGTAGAATTAGAAGCTGCTACATCAGATTGAGGAGGATCGGCGTTTGGACTCATGATTGACACCTGAAATTTAAAAAGATAAGCTTATCCACCCCTCCACTACGTAAAAATATGAACACTTAGTTGAAGAACGAAACGAAGAAAGTATATAAAAGTTAATGAAGGGAAGGAGAAGCGCTTCTACCAAGGAAAGAAAGCAGGAAGAGCAATTTGCTTGCTCGTCGCTTTCTTGAACGCTTTTCCGCTTCGGTTAACAAGATGTTTTGTAAACATTTGAAAATCCTAGGATCGGAAGGAAACTCCTTTGTAATTTCATGTGTTTTTCCAGCAAAATTCTGAAAGAAATCCTAAATCGGCAAAAGACTTAGAAAATACAGCGAATAGATGATTATTAGGGGCTTTGGGAGAGCGGGATGAAATAGAGACCAGCCATATGGCAAAGCACACAAAGCAAAAGGCGCCAACTTTTACAAGCTATCGGAGATAGGAGAGCCGAAAGAGCGGCTAGCCGCCAGCCAGGGGTCAGCCGCAGATGGCCAGACAAAGTAAACATGTTATGCAACCTGCAGCCCGCAATTTTACGTCAAATTAAAACTGTTGGGAATCGTCACATACAGCTTCAAAACACAATATAACGCACACTTTATATTCCAGAATTCAGAGAACATACTGTGCACTAGATAACAATAATAATAAGATCAAATAAACCCGGTACTATCATCCCGTCTGAAAGTTGTCATCAGCCGATGGGAGCTTTCTAGAAGCTTTTTGTCGCTGCACCCTTTCCAAGGACAATAACCTGCCTAAAATTACAGTTTTATCTATTCATCTCTGTAACACGAACATACCTTTCATCGGTAATCTTCACTTTTCGGGGCGACGGTACAGGGGACGCCTAAATGACGAGATTCGCATTCTATAAGACGTTTCAAACTGTGAAACAATTAGCTAACTGTACCTAATGTATTAGTAAAAAGCTTTCGAATCATGACTACCCCGGTTATATCCAACGAAGCGAGGAAAACTTCGCCTTTGATTGAGTAAACCTTGATATCTAGAAAGAATTGTAAAAATTTTGTTTGTTCCCGCTACCAAAAGAGTAAAGTAAATGAGGAACTTACCAATTATTGTTTGTTTATCATAATGGTCAATAGAAAACCAAGTGACCGCTCGATCATCTGTCGAAATGAAGTAGAGCCGGCATCGATGATCTCCAACCAGTAGCCATTGTTGACCATCATTGATACTCTGGTTTGTAAACGAAACTTTCCAGTTCTGCAAATCATTTCTTTTTAAAACTACATTTCTCTTGGTACCATTTGAATTCCCTCGTTTCCATCTTGGGGTAGCTGTGCCCTTCTGAGGATGTCATCAGACACCCAGGACAATGCCGTAATTCTCCCGCTAGAAAATTTTCGTCGCCACGTCTGTTCCAAATACGATAACTTACCAAAATTCAGTGTTTTAAACTCTTTCAACAATAGAAATACTCACATTTTACAAGTAGTGATCTCAACATTGGAAGTTTTATTCAACTATGACACAAGAATCCGCTACCATGTGGAATACCTTTTAGAAAGGGGGAATCTATTCAGGAAATGGAATCAATGGATCCGTTTTGATCCAACAATCATCTGTACGCTTTGGATTTTTCGTGGTACTCCAAGATATGTGACCATTCTTCGCCAGCCCTTCCACATCTTCAGTGCTATTGCTTAATCGAAGACCATTGCAGTTCAGTCCAGTTATTTCAAAAACCTTCTCTACCTAAATTGATAAAACTTACTAAAATCCGGAAGAATCCCTCACCCGCTGCTTATTATGACATTTGAGCCATCCACAATAGTATCCAAGCTCTTCGGTGTTCGTTTCCAGTTTGTGACTGATGTATTTGCAGTCGAGATATCCGCCGGTTTGGGAGGAAACCCACTTGCCGGACCAGCTACGATCCAGTTTATTTACTCTAATTATGCAATCTTTTAGACTCTTTAGATAGGTTCAACTTACTTGCAGCAGTAGACCTTCTTCTTCGTAGGCAGGCAGGCGTCTCCAAACGACTCCTCCACGGAAGGAAACAGAGAGAAGGGGGCAAAGCGGCTGCTGGCTGATCGCTCTTGGGTCCAGCCGGAAGGACACCTCCCTCGACAAAGAGGGGCACGGCCATACCATTTACAACCCGAAGCCATTCGTGATTCATTGTAGACTGGCAAATTCTCTGCCTCTAGCGAGGTTAAACCTATAAAAAATCTTTTATGCAATTTCCTGTATTCATTATCTATGATTCCATCGGTGCCGGGATTCACGAGGGCAAAAGTAGAGGTGGAGAACAGAGCAATGGCCAGGAGGAGACCACTGGGAGCCAACATTGCTAAAGAATGGTGGGTTTCTTTTCTGTTTATTTTCTGATAAACACATATGACACCTACCGCTTGCGCTTCTCTTCCCGCTTCCAACTGCTTTTTTCGCTTTCCAGGAGACGAAGCAGAGTGGAATGCTGCTCTCCTCACCTCCTAAATTAATGAGGATTCCTTCTTTTTGCGCAAAAAGTGTAGAATTAAGAATGCCAGCAACAAAATGAAAGAGAGGAAATGCAAAATATGGGCCAGTCTGGCTGCTCGAGGAAAAGCAGAGAAAATTACACAAAGGCAGACAAAAGAACTGGAGGGCTGCCGGGTGCATGATGATTGATCTTACCTCTGATCCAGTAAACCTCAAAGGGCCCTCTCCCAGCTCTGTTGGAATTCAACATGATTAGGAAGGAACAAATGACAATCGCAATAATTTATACCTATCATACCCTACATCATGAAAAACTTCGAGGAGATCACAGAAATCTCATGTTTATGAACACGGTCGACGTGAAAGCAAGCAACGTTTGAATCATGAAACGCGATTAGATATACCCAACCTTGGGAGTCAGCTGCCATCAACAGTTACTGTACCGTTGGTCATTTGCTTGATGATAGATATTTTCCAACTCTAGAATTGTATCCCTATTATTTAAAGCGCTACGGTGTCCGTTTGTGACTTGACATGTCGAAATTTAATGGTGTAGTGGCTAAGAGGGCGGTCGCGCGGTCGGAGAAGTCGCGGATTCGATCCCCGCCGCTGTTAAACCTTTTTGCTTTTTTGTTTTGAGGTCCTAGATATTTCCTAAGTGTTCCTGAAGTATTTTTCGTTGCGGGACCCGTTCGCGGTGGGACCCCAACCCGCAGGGCTACGGTTCAGTTCCTCCTTCGACCAATTTCTTTTGTTTTGTCTGTTTAGCATTTTTGATTTGTTATAAAATGTTTTCGCTGTGGGACCCGATCGTGGCGGGACCCCCAATCGAGGGGTCGAAGGTTCGGTTCCCCCGTTGAGTAACTTCTTTTACTTTGTCTATTTAGCCATAACTTCAGTTGTTGAAGATGATAACACCGCTGACGAGGTCAGAGCAGGGCGGGCCGGGTGGACGCGGAATGAAAGATATTTGGAAGAGAAGGAAATTGAGGAGCACGTGAGAATGGAGGAAGAGACGAACGACAGCTCCCCTTACGAGTGATTATCCTTTTATCAATCACAACCGAGCAGAACGGACGCGGGGGGATCGGTAAGGTAGGAAGCACCAAGGGAGGGACGACGAGGTAGAGGGTATGGTGTGGACAGCAGAGATAGATAAACGGGTGAAGTGAAGAGAGCGAGAGAAGAAGGAACGCGCGCAAGGACGGGGGAGAGAGCAACTCGGTAGAACGGACTGTTCGGGAAGAGGAAAAGAGGAAGCGGGCAAAGGACTGCGAGAGTGGAACAAAGGGAGGAACGGGGAGGACGGAACGAGCGGAAGGGACTGGGCGGGGGAGGGGAGAAGGGCGGAAGGGACTGGACACGGAGAACGGGAAAGAACCGGACGGGATGAGGGGGACTGGACTGGACGGGGAGAAGGGAAAAAGCGGACGGGGCTTCCAAGCGCGAGGTAAAACCACAGTTGGCGCAGCCAACGTCCAGCCGAAGAGGGGGGTCGAAACGGTTGGTTAACGTTGTAGGTAACGGCAAAGCGCATTAGACATTCTTCGAATATAGCGGTTAACGATAAGGAATCAGCAGTAAAGAAGACAATGATGGCGATAACTCTATCAACATCTCCAAAATATTTAAATAAACTGTTAACTCGAAATACAGGAAGGAGGAATTGAGGCAGGTAGGTGTCAGGCCAATATCCTCAGATAAGACTATGTAGAATTACCATATCAGAGAGCTTGAATGGATTAAACGAGTTAAAGTGATTCTTACCACCATTTTTAAAAGAAACAGGCGAATGAACTTCATTGTGTGTTTGGCAGCGAAGGAGCGAGACACAAGCAGGAGTAGCTGGTGCTGGGCCGGCGTACGTATTTCACCTGTTAGGTGCGAGTTAAGTCAATTTATATTCTGTTACTTGGTAGTGCTCAAGTGGTGAATACTGATTACACTTCTGCGGCATTTCCAGCCAATAGGAAGCAGGTCGACACCAACTTCGAATGCATTGTATGGTTAATTCCGACTATTGGTGAAGAGACAATAAAGCGACATGTTCGTAAAAGTTTATTGAAGAAAAGTAATTTATTCCATATTATTCATAAACACGACAAATGTTACTTTTCGTAAGAGGAGGTAAACGAATGGATTTAAAAGCCAGCTCGGGCCCCTTCACTGTCTCCTTTTAAAACATCTACAGACGGATGAAATCAATTCAAAGATGGCCGTTCTATACGGCTTGATGATCATAATTGTAGCTAGCGTATTAAATAAGGGATAGAGTGCTACTGGTATGGCACAAAAGGAGAACCCCAAATTTGGACGATCGTACATAGTAGAATCGGGCTTGTTCGATGAAAAGACAATTATCATTGCAGTACCGAACCACGCGATTGGAAGATCCGTCATAATTACGGGTAAAATGGTAGTATGGTAGTAGGTTTAATATTTGGTGAAAAAGTTTCAAATTTCAATTTCTTTTATGTGGCTCTTTTTCCGTAAACCAGAAGAATAATCAGCAAAAAAATGATTGAAGACATGTGAAGCTATCGAAATAATGATCAAAAACGAAAATAATGCTCTGAAATTCAAATTCAAACGATTGGGGGCGTGGGCGCACTTGGGCGCACCCGGTCCCCCGACCAGACTGTTCCTTTAAAGAATCTACAGACGGATGAAATCAATTCAAAGATGGCCGTTCTATACGGCTTGATGATCATAATTGTAGCTAGGGTATTAAATAAGGGATAAAGGGCTATGGGGATTACAAAAAAGGTAAACCCCAAATTTGGATGATTGTACATTGTAGAATCGACCTCATTCGAAGAAAATACAAGTACCATTGCAATACCGAAACACGCTAATGGAAGATCCGTCATAATTACGGGTAAAAATGTCTGAAAGTATGAGTTTAAACGCTTATTGGGAAAAAAGTTTAACCTGGGTAAGAAGCATAGTTGTCAGCCGTGTTTGTAAAGAATAGTTCTCCTTTGACATGAGTCTAGATTCCTTCATAATTTTGCGATGAGTCAGATATGTTAGTGCGGCCAGTGAAAGAGGCAAAATAAATGCAGAAGATACCAATGGAAGTACTGAAATTTTCATCGTCGACGATAAATATAAACTTACTCATAACCCAGAAGTAAGAAGTTTCTGGACGAAAAAAAACGAAAGCATCGTGTTCCACGTCAAAGATTTCGAGAAGATGGCTGGCATTATGTCGCGTGACAAACTGGTGTAATCCCTGAAGTTTCACATTACGTACCGGTTTTTCACAGTCCGTTTCAATCGAACAAGTACTGCGCTTCGGAGCCCTTTTGTACTTTATTCCCAGATTTTTCATTTTCCAAACACACGAAAAATTCGACCGTCAGATATTACGCGGCTGCTGAATATTTCCTGACCGGCTAATTTTTAATCCCAAGTCCGCCGGAGGCATACTTGTTTAGCAATAAATCATACTTGTTTTCCTTCAAAGAGTAGAATTGTACCCACAGCAAAAGCAACCGATAAGATGGCAAGTTCAATAAATTGCAATAGGATAAATCTGTAGAAAGGATTAAAAGGAAAAATAAAGGGCTTACGGTATACCGTGGCTTAATTTTAAGATGAAATTGATTTTATAAGTAATACCATAGCGCACAACACATTCTTCAAGTACAGCCAATAGTGAAACGCCAATAGCAGCCAAAAATATATATAATGCGATTAGTCCACCATACTCCCCAAAATAGTTGTAAACGCTATTCGCTTTCACTAATGGTAGTGGAAAATATGTCTTCTGGATATCGGAGCAAAACCCCCAGATGAGACTATGCGCTAGAATCGTATCAGAGATCTTAAAAGTTTACGAAATGCCTATAGAATTACCAGCATTTTTAAAAGAAAGGGGCTAATAAATTTCATCTTTTTCGGGGATTTGGTGAGAATGGCGTAGAAAAGCAATTGTGAAGGAACATCCATTAGAAGGGGGCCCACAGCAAAGCCAAGAGAAAGGACGTCCATTTGTCCTAAAAGAGAAAGAAAGTCCAATAGCGAGGGAAGGAAAAACCAACGAGATTCTATGAATGATACTTTTCAGCTTCTACTCCAGGTGCTAATCATCATGCCTTTGTGAAAATGAAAAGCCAACTGCGGAGATGTAACCCGGAGCTGCTAGTTAATTTATTAACAATGGTAACAAGGAACATTTATTTTGCTCTCTCAATTTTTGGGACCACGGTAACGACTAACTCCCAATTGATTCTCGGCGGTTGAATTCACTCCAATGCGACGTAGGTAGTTGTTCACTTGCATATCTCCATAAAAAGTAGTCCATCTGCCATCCGGCATCATTAGAGCATTTGAATTGGTTCCGTATTTCGGCTCTCCAGGCGTCCAGTTGGTATAGGACAGGCGATTTCCTCTGGTGTCCTACCAGATTCCATTTTGGTCACTGTAAGTTCCAAGCCACATTGTAGCAAAACCTTGGGCTGGAAAGATTTAACCATTTTAAGAGTAAAAAATTGGAACAGACCTTTAAAAATCATATTAACATACGTATTATCAAATGAGTTTATAGGAAGAGCCAGTTCCACGTCGGGTAACTATTAGACCAAATCGCGTTTGGTCGAATGGTTCCACATTTGGTCTAATGGTGCCACCTGGCTTTAAATTGCTCGTAAGGTGACTTTCACATCATTTTTTCGTCTCAAAATATGTTAACCTACCCGCATAACCCCCACCCCTCCTCCCAAGTAAAGGCTCCGAAGGAGACATGCCGCAGGCATGTCGCCGAGGAGCCACTAAGCAAGGGGTCCGGGGGGCGCAGCCCCCCGTTATTGTTCCCTTGGTGTCTCTCTACAAAATGATGTTAAACACGTAGAGACTATCAAACACCAAAGTAAATATCAGTGCAACTTGGAAAATGAGTCGTAACTGCTATGAAAGTCAGCCTACGGGCAATTTAAAGTCAGGTGGCACTATTAGACCAAGCACTATTTGGTCTAAAGGTTACCCACCCCAGTTTCAAGCCAAGAGAACGGCAGCCAGATTTGCTAGAGTTCCATTGGACACCAACTTTAGACTCAAAATAGCACCTGGATAAAATATAATTGAATTATAGCTCTCTAGACCGACTCACAATCCATCTGCGCCTACGAATGTGTGCTGAGGGCAACTTCCAGCTGGAGGAGGAGTGGGGACGGTATAACTCACAAGGGAACCTTTTTAGTTTAAGGTGGATTCGTGAGACGAGACCTACGCCATTCGATAGAGCGTCCAAAACTAAGCCAGGAACCGTGTTCCGTTTCTCCGAAATGACTCGTGCTACGGGGTGGCACACACCTGAAGTTTTATGAGTTAAATTTGTCAAAACTGGTTTTCGCCGTTGTATACTACAGATTGCGGTTTACAAAATGTGGAGCGGTGGCCGAGTTTTTTTACTTTTACCCACTGGGTTCGAGTCCTCTATGAAACAAAACGATTTTTGCCATTTTTTGTGAGAGAATAAGATCAAATAAGAACAACAAAATGTTTATGTTCAACAAGAGTGATCAATGACCACGAAGTGATGGAAGCAGTGTTGCAGTGGGAGCACAATCCAAAGGAGTAGTCCAGGCAGCCGGCTTCGGGACAGACGAATCCATCGAAAGGAGGGAAACAGATCTGGGCGGGTGTCTTGTAGGAAGGAATATCCACATCGCAATAGCCGCTCTGCTTCCAAGCATGGAGAATGAAGTTTGTGAACCTCGGGTTGGAAAAGTGGTGATGCGTCACGGAGTGGATCCGGAGCATGTTCTCCCTCCTGTGGACTGGAAAATCAATCCCGTCGGTTAATTTGTTAGCAATCTCTCACCGACATCATAAGAAGAAGAAAATGATAACAAGACAGATTTATTGGAGCCTCTCATAAAAATTCAAAAATTCATTCATAAACATAAAAATGTATGCTATATCATGAAAGGGGAATTTTTCATAAGAGAAGGTGAACGAATGGGTTTCTAGGTGTTTTCAGATATTTTCGCTGGGGAAGTCCTGCCCTTTTAAGGGAACAGTCTGGTCGGGGGTCAAGTTATGGTAGTACGTTTGATATTTGGTGAAAAAGTTTCAAATTTCAATTTCTTTTATGTGGCCCTTTGCCGTAAACCAGAAGAATAATCAGCAAAAAAATGATTGAAACATGTGAAGCTATCGAAATAATGATCAAAAACGAAAATAATGCTTTGAAATTCAAATTCAAACGTTTGGGGGCGTGGGCGCACTTGGGCGCACCCGGTCTCCCGACCAGACTGTTCCTTTAAAGAATCTACAGACGGATGAAATCAATTCAAAGATGGCCGTTCTATACGGCTTGATGATCATAATTGTAGCTAGGGTATTAAATAAGGGATAGAGTGCTACTGGTATGGCACAAAAGGAGAACCCCAAATTTGGATGGGCGTATAGGGTTCTATAGGTTGAATCGGTGTTGTTCGATTGTTCGACTACCTACCTGTTTAAATCCAACTACAAGTATCCCAAATGATGTGTCCATAAGAGAGACCACTGCCAATAATTGGACCCAAATCCTGCTGCATAGCGGTTGTGTACACTCCGTTGGGCTTGTATGATATTCCAGGCCCTAAAGCACGGTCCAATTTGAAGTTAATGACACGTACAAAGATGTTTGGCTGCTAGATCGACAACTCCTTTACGGGATAGCAAAATACATTGACTATAACCAATGTGCTTCTCACTGCTGATCGCCGAAACGACGTAACTGCCACGTAGGTCTGCCTGATAGGGGCAGCAAGGTTGGCATCTTCGCTAAAGATCCGTTGTAGATGTAAATTTATAGAACGCCTACTAGAGTACCGTCTCTACTCCATTAGGCTATGTATAAGTCACCCCAAACTATAATAAATCCTACAGATTGTTATTTGAATCGTAAACAAGAGAGACTTACCATTGGCTGCATCTGTTGTACCTCGTACATCGGTGCCAGTGGTTTCAAAGACACAGAGTTGCCCATTAAATGACAGAGTTTTGTTCATCGCTGGGCCTTGCTTCTCGTCAAAGGAATAGAGATACGGTCCAGAACCGAAGAGACAGATTGTGGCCGGCCCTTTTGAATTTTGAATTCGATCAACAAAGGTCCACTGCAAGCTGAAGAATCTTCTCATAGCAGATAACTCGTCAGATTTGGGCTTGCATTGACACGTAGTCATTATCTGAAATGAGTTGGGGTTGTTGTTGTTTTACCACAAAAATAATTTTCTTAAAACATACAATCCCTTGTTTACAAACGAAACTTACATGGAGAAAATAGTTGTAGACCTAGCTAGGTGTTGAGAACCCAATGTCGGCAGTTTGAGCGAAGCGAACAGAGAAGCACCCAAAAAAAAACGAAAAGCGCTTTTGTTCTCTAGCTTGTTTCTCTAAAGCGAAAGTAAGCACACACTGGGAGATATATCGTAAAAGTTCGCTTCACGATTTCATGAATCTAAACACTCTCTAGATTTCATGAGTCTAAACACAATGCTTCTCAAATTAAACAAGGAAGTAACCATATGAATAAGCTGGAGACAAGGATGGACACAATTTTGCGTAAGCTAACGTCGGTGAACATTTATTAACAAAATCCACTGCAAATTGGCTCATTTTCTTAATTTACAAAATGGAAGATTGTTCAAATTTATCGAAAAATGTTAGTAGATTCATTTCTTTCAGCGTTTTTGTCAACAGCCGGCGATTAGAAACTTCTGGTAGCCACACCCCGGCCAAGAACAATAATTTTCCTACAATTGTCCCGTTTCAAGTCACCTGTGAGAAGCAAAGCTCACCTGTTGTCAATAACTGTAATCTTTCGTGGAGAAGGGACGGGGCAAGCCCAAATGGTGAACCGATCTTTTTTTTTGGTCACGAGGTCACTTCGATCTTCGGAGAGAGAAGAGAAAATCAGGGGGCCGGACAAAAAAGAAGACGGTTTCTAGGGGAGTTTTGGACGGACTACAAAATAGGTCTCGGTGAATAAAACCGCGGCAACTAAAAAGATTTGAAGTTGTGTTCATTTCCGAATGGCATGCAAGGGGAAACATTTTGGCCGGGAGTAGGCTCCCACAACAAGGAATCAACGGTTAACCTTTACAAATCATTTGGAAATGGACTCTATTGCTCACTTTTCTTTTCTCACTGCCCGTTTCGATTTCGTCATTTATTGTTTGTTCTTGTTTTTTTGTTTCTGTCGCAGGGGGCTGTTCCGCCTATAAAAGAGGCAGACCATGAGACGGTCGCTCAACTTTGACCTGCTCTCTCAACAAAGTAGCACTACAGGCTTCTTTCCCTTCAGATGGCAGCTATTTCATTATTTTTTTCCTGCTCTCAAAAAAGCCTCCAAACGACCGCTTTAAATTGATGTGCTTCCCTTTTTGGTCTGACTCTTCCTTCTCCTTAAAATTATTTCTCTCATTATTCTTTACCTTCTCTCAGACGAAAGTTGAAACCTGAATTTTCAGATGTCTGAAGTCTGTGGCCAACGATATTTGCAGTCCGAGCATAATACATTTCTGCGTTCCTTCCCCGGCGCTTGGACAGTAGACGTGGTTGGTCACGCAAAGGAATGCGAACGGTGGCACGTCGAGGATCATGGCGGCAAGGTCGCCTTCAAGTCCGTCCATTCGCCCGGACGATTCCTGAGAGGATGGCCGAACGGCGAGGTGGGCTTGGCTCCCCATTGTAAAGCCGCTGAGCTGTGGGAGGCCCATAGGAATGACGATAGCTCCTGGTCCTTTTACGATGTCCACGGCCGTTGGCTGAGCATTCAAGGCGACTACAAGGTATGCACCATGCCACACCGCCGATCCTCGGAACGCTTCTGGCTGCCCTGGTGGTGAGAAGAAGAATTTTTGAAGCGATACGAACTTCTTCTATTTGTCTAACGAATAAACACAATTTTGTAGCTTTATTTTCTCTAAATGCTAGAAAATACTGGTAGCTTGTTTTTAAACAAGGGTCTCTTTACAAAGGAAGGCTACTTGCTCGGCACCACTTTTTCAACATTTTTGACAGTCTTGTAGATAGTTTTCTGGTGAACAAGATTTTCAGCTGCCGCAATTAGGGTTTAGTGAGATAATAAACAATTCGATTACAAGTTTATATGGAAATGTTGACAAAGATGCTTGTCGCTTTTGTAAGCAATTCATAGAATCTCTACAAATGGGTGGCAGGGGTGTAGATTATTATTGTTCACGGCTCCATTTGTCATATTTATTACCCGTTATTGACTTTGAATAACTTACATAATTGGTTCTGTAATGAATTGAAGAACACCACGTTTGACGGCCATGAAACGTCCGTGGCTTGAGCCGAGATAAGTTTGTGCCGATTTTGTATTAGCAGCTGTCACCTGTATAGATAGTTGAAGATTAAAAAGAGTATCGAATCTGTACCGTTTCGATTAAATTTAAGGGCAGACGGATATTTTTTGACACCGCGACTGATTGTCTATCTCCTTTCTTGAGACTAAGTGCCAGTTGAATTGACCCGTCGGCATAATACAATTCGAATGAAGGATTTTAAAAACATTTAATCGAAACGATTTCACGGCCAACTGATAGAATATTCCGAGAACAAACTTTTCCTCCATTCAGCAACTGGGTAATGGGAATGTGAGCGAGGTACCCATCAAAAAAACGGTCGCGCCCAAAATCGGGCGCGCCCGGGCGCGTGCCCATGTATGTCCTCTTGGTTCACCTGGCAAATATCAGCTTCGTTTTTTCGTTTTTTAACGGGTGCAGTAGACTTTTCACCTCAGGACCATATAGAAAAAAAAAAGAAAACAATGAGTATGAGTCACCATGGTCGCTCACATGAATTTTGCAATTTGTGCAAGACCAGGCGCTCTTGCTTGTATAAACAATGGGATCAGCGTCCGCCCCAGTTCCGCCCATTTTTGATGTTTAAAAGATCCTTTCCCCCATTTATGATACAGCCTCATCTTCTATTCGCCTGCTTTTCCTCTCAAATAATATGGCTGAACAATGCTTCGACTGGGCCAACTTCCACACGGATAGAGGCTTTATTCGAGTCAATGGATTACCTCTAGTTCTGAAGGGAATCAACTGGTTTGGAGCAGAAACAGAAACTTTAATTCCTCACGGCCTGTGGTCCTGGTCCATGGACTCTCTTTTAGATATTATCGCCAAGTTGGTTTATTCTGCTTTATCATCTTTCCCATTTTAGACACGACTTCAACGCCATTCGCGTGCCTTTTTCGCTACAAATGATCCGAGATAACAAGCCGCAGACAAATGCGAACGGAGCTGTAAACCCGGACCTTGTGGGGAAGAGCGGACTAGACGTATTGGAGGCGCTTGTGGACAAGGCAGCGCGTCGCGGATTGCTCATCATGCTCGACTACCATCGGATGAGGGCACAAGATGGCATCAGCGAGCTGTGGTGGGACTGGGAGTATCCAGAAAGTGAGGTCATTAAACTGTGGAATCGACTCCTGGACCGTCTTGGGAGAAAGTGGAACGTTTTTGCTATCGATCTGAAGAACGAGCCTCATGGAGTAGCTTCATGGGGATGGCAGGCGGATTCCGACTGGAACCAGGCAGCCGAGAAGATGATTAAGGCCTTGGCCCCCAAGTTCAGCAATCTCTTCTTTGTGGAAGGAGTCCAGCAGAATGCTGCGGCCGAAAATCCCTGTCGGCATGCCTTCTTCTGGGGGCAAAACCTTCAGGGCGTCAAGTGGCACCCTATCCGTACAGGCGACGACTGGTTGAACAGACAGGTCGTCTACTCTCCACACGGTCAGTATTCTCTTCATTATCAAGACAAATTAAATTTTAGTCTATGGACCGGATGTTCACAATCAGGATTATTTCAACACTGGCGACTTTCCCCACAACATGCCAGGTATTTGGAACGAGCAATTCGGAAATGCAAGAGATGTCAGCGGTCAGCCGGTAGTCTTCGGTGAGTGGGGTGGTCACTTCCGACCGGGAAGTAAGGACGAAGTCTGGCATAATAAGCTGGTCGACTACATGATCGACAGGGGACTGACCGATCAGTTCTACTGGTGTCTTAATCCTAATTCCGGGGACACCGGTGGTTTTCTCAATGACGACTGGAGAACACATAATGAGCACAAAGCCCAATTGCTGTGGAGAGCCGTTCCCCATCCGACCAAATTCCAAGAAAGAGATGGAAAGATCTGTATTCGACCCGGGTCATATCCTAATCCCAAGTATAACTTCTAGCCAGCCAAATAAATTAATTTTTACTTTACGCTTTTCTGTTGTTGTTTTTCGGCTGGGACGCTTTATTTTCTCGATACTGCCGGCTGAATTAGCAGCGACCAATAACTTCAGAGACTGAGTTCACGGATGCAACTCCGGCTACAGCCAGTGCGGCAGCTTCTGCTGCAGAAGACGCTAAACATCGTCTACAATACGACAACGACACCCGCGATGAGACCAGTGTGCCTATCTGTACATAGGGTATTGCCCTTCCCTTCTCAAAGGACCAAGTGTTTAAATAAATGTTTTTTTTTTAATTACAAACAACTTGTACATTCTTGGGGATGAACGGAAAGCACTCGGCATTACATAACCGTCTTTCGAAGGATATCGCTGTCATTTTTGGTGACGTCTGGTAGAGAATTTCTCGGACTACATTTTGACCTACGAAGCCCGGCCCCGCCCCGCTCAGAACAAACAAACTTTTATTTTGCAAATAGATACGGTGGACGGAGGCACTGCACATTGTGAAACTAATTTGAGCGGTCACGATGGTCATCCACTCCCAGAATAATGCTAAGGAGACCCTTGTTTAAAAACAAGCTACCAGTATTTTCTAGCATTTAGAGAACGAGAAAATAGAGCTACAAAATTGTGTTTATTCGTTAGACAAATAGAAGAAGTTCGTATCGCAAAAAGAGTGCTCGCCAATTCTTCTTCTCACCACCAGGGCAGCCAGAAGCGTTCCGAGGATCGGCGGTGTGGCATGGTGCATACCTTGTAGTCGCCTTGAATGCTCAGCCAACGGCCGTGGACATCGTAAAAGGACCAGGAGCTATCGTCATTCCTATGGGCCTCCCACAGCTCAGCGGCTTTACAATGGGAAGCCAAGCCCACCTCGCCGTTCGGCCATCCTCTCAGGAATCGTCCGGGCGAATGGACGGACTTGAAGGCGACCTTGCCGCCATGATCCTCGACGTGCCACCGTTCGCATTCCTTTGCGTGACCAACCACGTCTACTGTCCAAGCGCCGGGGAAGGAACGCAGAAATGTATTATGCTCGGACTGCAAATATCGTTGGCCACAGACTTCAGACATCTGAAAATTCAGGTTTCAACTTTCGTCTGAGAGAAGGTAAAGAATAATGAGAGAAATAATTTTAAGGAGAAGGAAGAGTCAGACCAAAAAGGGAAGCACATCAATTTAAAGCGGTCGTTTGGAGGCTTTTTTGAGAGCAGGAAAAAAATAATGAAATAGCTGCCATCTGAAGGGAAAGAAGCCTGTAGTGCTACTTTGTTGAGAGAGCAGGTCAAAGTTGAGCGACTGTGTCCTGGTCTGCCTCTTTTAAAGGCGGAACAGCCCCCTGCGACAGAAACAAAAAAAACAAGAACAAACAATAAATGACGAAATCGAAACGGGCAGTGAGAAATGAAAAGTGAGCAATAGAGTCCATTGCTAAATGATATGTAAGGGTTAACGGTTGATTCCTCGTTGTGGGAGCCAACTCCCGGCCAAAATTGTGTTTCCCCTTACATGCCATTCGGAAATGAACACAACTTCAAAATGCCGAGGGATAGTGATCGAATTACCTTTGAAGGGAACCTTTTTAGTTGCCGCGGTTTTATTCACCGAGACCTATTTTGTAGTCCGTCCAAAACTCCCCTAGAAACCGTCTTCTTTTTTGTCCGGCCCCCTGATTTTCTCTTCTCTCTCCGAAGATCGAAGTGACCTCTTTCCTCCCGAACACACTAGATATTTTCCCGTTGTCTTATCACCAACTCCCGTTCCTCTTCCTATATTTGTTCCCGTCGAATGAGTAGTCCTCTCGAAAAATGACTTTCACAATTTGTACTGGTTTTGTTTTGCCGTGTTTTTAGATCGCGGGCAAACAGAGACGGAAGCTGCATCTTTTTCTGTTAATCTTTTCATGATCCAAGAATGCTTATCGGGGGATAGGACTCGGAGCAAATTTCGAAACTCGTTTCACTCGAAAACTAGAAACTCGAAACACAGCTCGACTGGCACTGGCTTTGGCATTGGTTGCAGCTCTGCTGCTGAGGTAGTTGGACCATCATGACCTGGGGAGGAGGCTGGGATTGGCCACAACAGGAGCTCTGCTTCTGGTTACAGCACTGGCGCTTGGCACGAACGGCGGCCACTGCGGTGGCATTCTGAGAATAGGGAGGATAAGGAGGGGGATCGGGGCCGGGGGTCACCTCAGTCTTCTCTTCCTCTCCGTAGGCAGAAGTAAAGGCAAGGGCAAAGAGAGCGAAGGCGAGGAAAAGACGACGAGAAGCCATGATGCCGGCAGTGGTGTCCTTCCTCCCCGGGCCATAGCTTATAACGGCCTGCCAGGACCGGCTTCATCCGGAAATCGGACGACACACCCATGGTTTTTCCCTTGACTTGGATGAAAACACAGCTTGAACCGTCCGGGAGCAAACGTGATGACTCCCCTTGGCTCAATGTCTGGTTTATGGGATAAGAGAGACAACCAAAGAAAGAGTGATTACACAATGAGAAACATGAGAAAAATACAGCTTATAGTCTGGACATACACGAGGAAATCATCGGAAATATGCCCGTAGTCTTATGGAAAGACGAAGGTCATCAAATTGAGCTAAAGAAGAGGCAAAGACCAGTTCCGGTGTCTGAAACTAAACTGAATCAAATGAACTAGAGAGCAAAAAGAAGTGGATACAATGAATAATTTATATAAAGTAATTGTTTTTACTGTACAAAAGTTGAAGTAGATTCCGTATTTGGAGCACATCTATCAACGGCCATCATGACTAGAAGCTCCTCGTGGCCACACCTTTTCCAAATATCATAAAATGCCTGAAATTGAACATTTTCTTCGCCACAATACGGAGCAATATACCGTTTAAAAGCAACCATAACCTTCCGCGGAGATGGAAGGGGACAGACCCAAATGACAGGACGATCCTCGACCGGAAAATAGCAGTTATTCATGGGAAATACTCTTTCTGAAACCTTTAGTCCTGCTGAAAGCTTTCGAATCACTACAACTCCGCTTATATCGAATGTGAAAAGGAAGCCTCCATCATTAGCAATGCTGTAGAAAAGAGTATCTGGAAAGTCTCGTCTCTCTATAAACGATAAACCCCTACCAATAATTTCATGTTTGTGATAGTGATCAATGTGGAAGTAAATTTCTGCCGGGCTATAATTTTTCACTGAAAAGTAGAACCATCCCTGAGGATCTCCAACCAAATGCAGATTCCATGTTCCCTGGACATACAGTTTAATGGTTGAAATTTTCCAGCTCTGTAACTACAATTTTATGAAGACACGCTTCCAGCCGTACCATTTTAGTCATCTCCTTTCCAGCTGGTTCTTGTGTTGTTCTTCTGAGAATACCGTTAACTCCCAGAGCCGTGAGGTAATATTTTCCGTTATATGTCATAGAACTAGCCTAGAAAACAATTTTTATAAGACATTTTCAAGGATCGTCTTGTGAAGAAGAAGTAAAGAAACTAACTACTCCTTTTGCAGCGACGGGAAACTTTGCCACGGTTTCAATTTTCACAGCCTCTTCGACGGAGTCCATAAAAAGTGGATTGTTAATCAATTTGACCTTCTGGACAGTGCCATCTTCTAGAAAAATTCGGAGAAAGGCTTGGGTATCATCCGAAAAACTCGTCAGGTGGCTGATCTTCTGTCCCATATTATACGGCATCAGAGGCAGTAATTCTATTAAAAACAGAGATTAAAAGGAGAGCCAGAACAAATCTTACGAAACGGGGATCCTTTAATTACTCTGTACAGATGTAGATCGCCCTGAGAAGTGGTTACGGTAATATAATCCTCAATTTTGTGGATACTCGTCACGGCTCCATTCAACTTGAAAGAATAATGGCATATTCGACCATTCACTGTAAAAATATCCAGAATTACTAAAAAAACGGGTGTGAAACATACTCCGCTGATCAGCAAAAGACCAGACACAGAATCTTCCATCTGTATCGCCCGTATGGATGAAAGATGTCCAAGTCTTTCCATCACTCATATTTGCATTGTAAATATAGCAGTGTGTAATTATTCCAGTATGTTGGAATCCTTCAATTATCTGCGTTTTAACAAAGCGGAAACGAGATTCTTTAATACCATTCTCCTGAAAAATGAGATGGCACGGGGCAACTGATCTACTCACATGATAATAGGCGGCAGTAAACTCATCACTTTCTTGTCGAACGCCCTGAGGATTCCCTTTCTTTGATTCTATTATAGTAAACGGAAGACGAGAGCCTCTCGTATCCACAGAGAGTAGATGACCGTATTGTGGCTGTTTTCCCGGAGCTAGGGAGATCCAACAAACATTAAGAGTATGCTAAAATGGTCTATAGACCCGAGGAAACTATGAGTGAGCGTCGCCGAAGCTCTTCCTGACTTACCTGTTTGAATCCAGCTGCCAGTATTCCCAGCGACGTTTCCATAAGCAAATGACCTTTGCCGATAATTGGACTCAAATCCAGTTGGGCAACTGTTACATAGAACGAATCTACGTGGCCTAAGACGGACTTTTTCTGACCGGCTCCTGAAACAGTTTCTTATTCGATTATCCAACACACAAACCAGAAATAATTCCAGCCATATAGGCAACTCCTTTACGGGACAGCAGAATACATTGGGAGAGGCCAATGTGTTGTTGACTGGCAATCATAGAAACGACATAGCTGCCTTGGAGACCTGGCCAATATGCATAGATGTCGCTGATTATCTGTAACATGACAAGGATGGGTCGAACAACAGAGTGTCTTACTCCTTTATCGCCTCCGTTCCATTCCACTTTAGCCACAGAAATTGTTCCATCAAGATAAGCAATCATTAGGTCAAATTTCATCAGAGAATTGTCGTTTTCAGTACAAGTTTCAATACAAGCAGCCGTCGTGACGCTACCGGTAGTTGGAATGACCACAACTTGTACAAATTTTGAAATTTTACAATCAATGTACACCAATTGCTGAAAGGGGTTCATATTCCAATGGAAAGAATAACTATACCGCTGCGTCTGTCCTCACTTGCATTAGAATGAATTACTGCATCAGAATAACTTTTGGAAAGATGCTTGGCCCCATAGCGTCACTGTTTACAACTTGGCCGCCATGTTGAAACACGCGTGCTACATTTGAAGATTTAGAATAATCTAAAATAGTAAAATGTGACGAGAAGACAGTAAGGGTATACCGTGAACACGGCCATAATAGTCCTCCTTACTACAAACAAAAAGTATATCTCTGTCAGGAGTTCCACTACAGCTAAGAAACGTCATCCTCAAGTTCTTTCGCTTATAAAGTAGTTCCATCTTCTTTTTACGATTTTTCTTTTTTGGGTTAAACGCTTTGCTTCTGAAAGGTAGAACTTCCAAACAACAACAAACAGAGCTTACAATTGGTTATCCTTCATAAAATACCATCCATCATTAATTTTGCAAAAGCATTGGCTGTCAACTACGGAAGGAGGAATCGAGACTTCACTATATTCCTCTTGTGCCAGAAGGTACAAATTAAACCACTTCAAGTCGCCCGTATCCGTACCAATGACCTGGAAGCATTGGAGGATAATGAAGAGTAAGGAGAACCTACTATTTTACCCTCACTAATAAGTTCGGAACATGTGATTTTAGTTAGAGTAACCTTTCTGACGGTCGGACCTGCTTCTATCTGTCCACGATCAATTCGAAGCGTCGTCACATTTCCATCCTGAAAGATGTTGAGTTAAAGTGACGTGGCCAGCACATACCCTGTCACCGGCAAGAATACAATTTTGACCACCGTATTTGGAAGTGCTCAACCCGAAGATAAAATCAGAAATGGAGGTAAATTGGCCTTTAATTTCTCTAGAAGAAGATGATTACTTGATGAACAGAAAACAACTAACGCTATGTGATTTTTGCCCTTCCAATTAACGACGGATCCATTTTCAAAAAGAAGAATAATTGCGCCAACATTATTGGCGTTTAATCCTTTGGTTTCAACAATCCGTTTCATGGGACTATTTCTGTAAAATCTTTCCGTTTACCAAGACGAAACAACTCACATCACGGGGTTGGTAATGAGATAAAGAACGGTGTTGCTTATGATGATGAAACGACCGTGGCTGGTTCCAAGATACGTTTGATTTGATTTTGTATAAGCCGCTGTCACCTACAGATCATTTTAATAAATGTTAGGAGGTGTCCTACCGATTCTGTTGGTTTCAAGGGTAGGCGGAATGTTGCAGACGGAACTATACGCGGTCTACCTTTATCATTCCAGATGTATATCACTCTTTGTATTGTTCCATCAGCAAAATACACTTCAAATATAATGCCGGGGCCGGGACGGTCTATATGGGACCTGATGGAAACAATTAGGCGACCAGTTGAGAGAATCTCTTGTATGCAGACTGCTCCTCCTTGAAATAGCCGTCCGACGCAAATATGCGCAATGTACGTATCTCCCCAGGCCAGAATAAATCCTAAAAGTATCCGTTCTACAGATAAATATGATGCAAAATCTCACCATTATACAAATTCTCGACTCCTTGGACACAGGTGCCGGTGGATTCAAAGACACAGAGCTGCGCGCGAAGAGAGAAAGATTCGCTGTTTGCTGGACCCGCGTCCTCAAAAAACGTGTAAAGATACGGTCCAGAGCCAAAGATAAGAATTGTTGAGGGACCCAAAGCCGTTTGTAGCTGGAGTCTCTGGATAAAGGTCCATCCCATTGAGCAGAATGTTGGCACTCTCTGAAAATAGCGGAATTGCCAATAAACAAAGATAAACCGTACTGGGGAAGGTTGACGAAAGGTGGTAGTCATGTTTATCCGCAGCTTTCCTGACAGAACCTTGCTCATAGTCTGAAATTACAGGAGTTACGTTTTTAAACTGTGAAAAACAACATACGTTGAAGAGGAATACTTGAAGAAGTAGACAGAAGCAAGAAGCAGCCGAAAAACTGCAAACTATGAAGAACAAATGAGAAAGAATTGGATCGCGTTTTGACAAGGGCTACCCTGACGTGGCCCATCGGATACTTCTTCTTGAAATGGATATGCTTACTTTGTAGAGAAATACTTGAAGAGCGAAGCAGAAATAAGACGGTGCCGAAGGAGAAGACCGTGCCAAATGATAAAAGCGAAAATCACTATCATACCGTTTTTTGGACAAGTGTAAATTTTGTAGAAAACGGATGTCGCGTTTTGACAAGAACAGAAGCTGTCGGAAGATCCTACCCTAATAATGGGCAGATCTCTGTCCGTATGACCTGTCGTTTGTTCAATCTGACGGTCAAAAACAGATAGTAAGAGAAGCAGAAAAGCCGACGGTCAACGTTTGTTCGGCCATCAAATTTTAAGCACAACGCCGCCAACGGCGGCCGGAGGCATTCTTGTAGCAACAGAAGACAAATGACAATATGCATCGACAGATTGAAAAAACGATGACAATGAGTTCAGCATGTATCCGTTGAACAAATACAACTTTGTAAAAGAATGGTTCCGACCGACTTTTTGATCTATCTTGTCTCTCCACCCAAGTGTCCACCGGGATACGCTTCAAAATAACTGCAACACAAACACGTGACTTTATTGAACATAATAAAAAACTGTGACACAATAAAGAATAAAATCTGCCGGAAAAAAAGAGGTACCGTTCTCTACTCCTTCTCTAATGGCTTATTTTCCCGTAGTTTCAAGAGACAACAAACAAAGAACAGACACTCTACACATAAATAATGTCATTGAGGAGTCATTTAAAGCATAATATGTTGGTATTCGTGTAAAGCCATTTGATCATGGAGGCCGGCGTAGTTGGGCGGCAGCCCTCCTACGGCATAGTGGTTGTTCGGGGAACTTTGTAACATCTCGTGAGGAGAGGGAAGGAAGTTAACCGGGTGGGGGGTAGCATATTCCAGGGCCATATAATGTTCCGGAATACTACCGGTTTCCGGAGAGGATTCGCTCTTCTTTACTCGACGAGACCGACGCTGTTCAGGGGAAGACGCGGGGGTTAGAATTCCCGTTGAGCGGTACCTGAAAACAGACAGTTTAAAGGAGCCTAACGATTTTGTGTCCATGTGGTTCTTATTCGTTTCGGGACCGCAAGTCTATTAGAACCCAAAACAGGCCTTTTGGTAGTCTACATTCGCAGGCCGGCTACTACTACGGTTCATTTTTCATCACTGCAGGGTCGTCTACAGTTTTTCTAGGAAAAGACCGATAACCTCTTACTACGTAACCCGTTTTCCGGAAATATCACTGTGACCACTCGTACGGGATGCACTTTTCCTAGAGAAATCTCTAGTTTTCGAAATCTGATAGAGCTGGCTACAGTAGTAAGAGTTAAACCGGAAGGCGGCTGCCGGATCATGGCTAAAGACAAAATCCGCATGTTTAGACAGCTTTAAATAGTCACTGCTATTTCAACTTTCTATAACTTTTCACGTGGAAAGTTCATCTGCCCTGCCAAAGGGTTTAGCCGCCCGTACCCTTTTTCTCCCCTCTCGCGCCATCTAACGGTTCCTGATTTTCGATTCGCTACCCTAATGAGGAAGTATTTCTTACCTGCTGATGATCTTACTGACACAGCCATGTGAGATGCAAAGACTTTTAGAGATCGCGTTGACTTTCATTCCATTCATATGGAGCTCAATAATACGAGTTCGCTCTGCCATGGACAGCGGTCGTCCTGGACAATAAGGACGCCCGTAGAGATTGGTTCCTGAAACTGTAACAAGTCATTTTTGCACATAAAGAAGGCAACTTCCTCCACATTAATGTGTCAGCTTGTCTGTTATGATGTTAATAGGAGGAACAACAAAAAATAAACAGAAGAGAATTAAAACGTGCCTTTACCTTTTCGTCGAACCTTACGTAGGTCTGTTTTGACCGGTTCGACTGGCTCTGGTGGGGAAGAAGAATTCGAGGTGTCACCATAGACATCAGGTACCTCGCTCTTGATAAAATCGATGGTTGGACAGTAATCAGAGACAGAGGGACGGCTCTGAAAAAGACAAAGAATCATTAAAAGGGAGTGCCAGTAATGGGCAGGGTGGGGAAAGCATGCGCCTTTCAATTGCATACTTTCTATAAGGTTAATCATTTTGACAATTGTAAGGTTACTGTGCCCGCCGTAAAAAGTTACACAGCTAGAAAAAATGCCGCGAATGGCGAAGGTGCAGTCGCCCCCGTAGTAACGAAAATAATCTTACAGTAAGCAAGGTGGTATTGTAGATAGGACTACTGTAGGTGGAGCCGAATTGAATAAGATAACTGTTAGAGGTGAGAAGAGGATCCATTAGAAGAAGAAGAGGAAGAAGAAGACGGATGGCAACAACCCGAACAAGTGTCTGTCTTTTTCTCTCTCACTCTTTAACAGTGATCGAGGCAGGCAGGGGGCAACGCCGACGACGACGACGGCGGTGGTGGTGCGGCGGGCGGACTGGCTGCCAAACTTTTTGCTCGCTCGGGCCGTCGCTTCTTAGAAGGTTTACCGACGCTCGCCCACTCGCGTTGTACACTGCACTCCCTTTTCTTTTCACTCTTATTCGGGTAATGAAAAATGAACTACTGAAGTGATGAAAACAGTCGATGAGCGAGAAGGAGCGAGAGAGAGTCAGTAGACCGGCAGATTGGCTGATCTGTTTAGAGCTGATTCCAGTTGTTGGCCGAATTGGGACCCACAAAAAGGGGGGAAAGTAATTTAGAGCAGGATGGTTGAGTCATTATTGGAAAAGGAATAGAACCGACTCAACAAGCGCATTCCTTTGGATTACTGTAAGAGACATGAGGGGGCGCTGACTTGGTCGACGACATTGTGAATTTCAGGAGGGAGACCCAACTGGTCATTTTTGCTCAATCAATAGAAGGCCAAACTGGTTACGGAACCTATTAGAAGACCACCATGAATTGCGACAGAGGTCTCGAATATTTGGTGACTCAAAAGGAAGCAGTAAAGATCCCTTCCTGCTAGAAAGATACGGTGAGTCCAGAGAGAAGAAGCTTTGAACTACCGTATATCTTTAGTAAAATAAGCAGATTTTTACCACTATAATCGTTCCAGATCTCTGATATTCTGATATTGCTCATTTTCATCAGCAAAGATGGATTCCAGGGTTCTTTAAGCGCCTTTTCTCGTGCGTATGTGGTATACTGTAAGAAGTCGGCTTACTCATCAGCTAAACTGTTCACTTCTTTTCTTTTAAAACTAATCAGATTGATGCACGGTATTGGTAAAACTAATCGAAAACTAAAATTTTGGTAGGCAGATTTCTGTCAGTTTGCTAGCAGGGTACCAATATCGTGCATCGATCTGTCTTCCTTTTTAGAGTGTCAGAGATTGCCGTACACCTAGACTTCCTGTCAACGGTAGACGTTTAGTCTGTTTTGGCTAAAACCAGAAACGAGTGACGATAGTTAAGGGAGAAGAAATTTGAGGTCAACAGATGACAGAAATAATAACTCTCAGGAATACACGCTATGCCATTAACTGTTAGCGAACTCAGGTTTACAAGCCTTTCTACTAGCGTCCCTATGTTAGAAAGACGCTAAAGGACAAGCTGAAACCTTTGAGGAAGAAAATAAAACTGACCAACAGCCACGCGTTGAAGGAACGTTCTAAGAGTTCGGGAGAAGAAGTGTCAATCACGAAGGTGCCCTCGGAACCGCTACAGGCGTCCGCAGCTGAGACCACTTCTTCCATTCCTTCTCCCGTTTTCTCCTTCCGCTTCACCCCTGCAACAACCGATTTTATTCTAATATTTATTGTAAAGAGTAGCTAGAAAGAAAGGGAGAATTCACTTCCTGCTTCATCAAGACCACGTATCTCTTTTTATTCTGTTTACCACCGTCTCATCAAGGGGTCTGATCTCGGGTAGACCTGTCTCTCACTCTCTCTCTCGTCGTTGCACTACTCGCTGCTTCTCTTTTTTGGGTCTGGGGAATTTACGAAGGGACGGACAGTCTCCTTCCCTCTCTCTCTGCTTTTCGAGAAAGAGAAAGAGAAGGAATCAAACCGGTACCCAAAAGCTTTTTTCCAGATTTACACACTCCACAACAGGGAAATGGCCACTACATTTGATGATCACAAACCGCTTGTATCTGCTAATTAGGGGAGGGGAATATAGGGCTGTCTAAGAATAGAGCAACTGTTACAGTAAGTAAAGGTTTAGACATGTTGACATGTTTTTGAAAGTCGTACGGCGGGATTGTTGATTATTAAAAAAACTGCCGGTGCTCGGCCTAAGGTACCGTAAGACTGATGAGGAAGAGGGCGGGCTCTTCTGCTCAGAAACGATTTAGAGGTTATCTAGCGGAGAGGATAACTGATTCTGATCTAGCAAAGAACTTATGGACTGTAATGTTTGGGTCTCTGAATCTTTGCTGTCAGAAACCATCTGCAGCACGTAGTTCCTCGTTCCCGCCAACAGAACAGAGACATCTAGCAACAAATGGCTTTCTTGGAGAGATGTTATTTTTGAAAAGAAACAAAAGAGCGTGGTTTCATTCTAACTGAAAGAGACTGTAATAAGCGGGAAGCCCTCAAATAAGGAACGCCTTCGGATACGATTGATGCCCAGCTTATGCCCGTAAATAGTATCATAAAATCAGCGGCTAAGATTAAATAAATCGTCTTGTCTTTCAGTGTATTAGAGATCTACAAATAGAGAGATAAATACAATCATCTTTTGTGGTTTGGAGTACCAGTTTTTCAAAATTAAATTACCAGATGAAAATTTATGAGGTGTACAATATCTTATCGGATTCTATTTCCTTCAAGAGGGAGTTTTAACCAAAAAAAGTGTAAGTAATATAATTTCTAATGAATGAAGCTGCCGTGAACCACACCGATGAAGGGGGTTACCATGATAAATGCTCATTTCCTCTGAGAAATGGCGATACTTTTTTTCAAAAGTTCGTCCGGTAAGTGGAAACCAGAGGATCGTGAGCAGAGGTACGATATTGCAACCCGAGGAATGGAATTAGAATTTGCTCAACGCGTGTGAATGAGATCACTTTTTAACGTGTTGTAGTCTAGCAATGCTGTAACTAATCCAGCGGAAGAGGATATCACAAGTCTTATAGTTAGCGACGCCTGATTCATATGTAAGTCAGTAAAAACACCATACACGAGGAAAAACAACCGTTTACTAGATGAACTTAGGAGGTGTATAGTATCATTTATCGGATTTTATTTCCTTCAAGAGGCTCGGGTACGCAGGTCATGAGGAAAAAAGATCAAAAATACAGGGGGCATAGTATCCATTGGATAAAGTTAATGTGGGGCTGGTTAAGAAGCCGTAAGGCTCAAATAGGATAGAGCAGATGACTATGTTAATGGTGTACGAACTTTTCAAATTTGGTAGATCAGAAGATTCAAGAAGATTCTCCACATAGTCCGCAAGATTTTCGAACTCTACAAGGCGGTCTTTTCTGCATCTTGGGTCTGCTTTAAGCGCCAATAAAATCAACTTTTTGCCTCCTTGTTGCCTGCGCCTACTAAAGACTCCTAAAGATTTTGATGATCGTACCCAAAACAAAAACGAATAAGTGTTCATTGATGTGTTCTCACAAATAAATTTGACCGATTCTTACGTGAGATTATCTTTCTGTGAACGGGTGAATACAGCTGGGCTTATCCCCGCATTTTTCTGATTGGTGCCATGTGAATGGTAAAGTCGGGTCTTTGATCAAAGTTGACTAAGTCGGAGGGTCGATCTCAATCTTTATTTTTTAGTAGGGACGAGAAAATTACTGGCGATTCAGTTCACAAGACCAAAATGAGCTCATATTTATTTTAAGCTTTTAAAGGCGAGGTGAACGGCTAATTATGATTGTACATCGTCAAGAAGAGCCTCATCACGCAGAAAAGCGTGATCATATTCAACTTCCGCATTTTTTACAGTTTTCTGTGTGTTTCCAACGTATGAATCAGACGCTTCGGGACCTTTTGACAATTTTGCGATCAAGTATTCCTCATTTTCAGCTTTGTCACTGTAAATCAGGAAGCCATAATCATTTTTCAATATTAGGCCCTGATACGCCTAGCCCCTACTTTGGAGAAGAACAATAGGGCCTGCACGGATTTCCAAAATTTATCCCCCCGTTTGTTTTCCAAGTTTATTGGTGAACTCATAGGGGAAACATAACGGAGCTAGTGTCTACTTAATGTAGCAGCAAATAATGAAAAGAAGTAAAGGCTTGGAATGAAATGAACCGTTCATGTTGTATATATAACAAAAAGTAAAAGGTAGAAATAGACGGGACACTTGAGGCTTAGCTCTTTGAAGCGATACCTCTTGGGAAGCCTTATATAGAGGAAAATAGGGGAGGGAAAAATTAAAATCTACTTAAAGTCGTCAGAAATTACGTCCTCTTTGCTTTTCAACGTTTGTGTTTTACGTAATCACATTTTGCATAGGCTTATCGTCATCTTTAGCCGTCAATATTCCGTACTATTAGACGGCCTTATGATGCAGATGAGCCGACTAGCCTGTGTGAGTGATGGAGGATGAGAAGGAAGGATCATTAAAACGAATATCATTTGGGGAAAAGTAGGATTTAAACTACGAAAAATGAAATCATGTTTTTTTTTCTAGAAGGAAGAGATGCCGAAAGGGAAAGGGTCTGACATTGGCAACAGGGGCTATAGGGAGGAACTTGTCTTCTCTCTTCTCTCTGCCCCTGCCTAAGGCACGGAAGAACCAGTAAAGAGATCTGTTTTGGCCTATGGTGAACTGTTTTCGCCCCTGCCAAAGATGTAGCTGGATTGCTTTTCCTACCGTCAAGTGACAGACAGACAACAAGCGGCTCTTTCACTTTTCACCTTCCTCTCTCCCTTCTCTTCTTACCAGTTCTATCCGGCCGGGGACAAACGAGCTCGAACAACCATTGGCAACAAACATGGACAGGGAAAGGGAAAGTCGGATAAAATGGAGGGGGAAGTCGGATAAAATGGAGGGGAAAGGGAAGCAATTGAACCTATTGGAAGACTAATCTGGCGGTTTCTGCAGCTTTTCAAAAAGAAGGGCATTTTCAACAAAGTTTTGGAATGCTGAACCGCTAGTATTCCTAGCACAGGCTACTTCAAGGTTCACGTAGAAATTTAACCTTTGGGAATTACACCTACAAATAAACAGTTGGGTTAGAGTATCTTCGTAGCACTAAAATCAAATCAAAGATGCTCTATAAACAATTTTTTTCTCATTCTGTTTTGGTCTCTTTGGGATATATGATCTATGACCAGAAAAAGGGGCATCTTTTGAGATCAACTTGCAGGCCGCTCCTAACTGTTCTTTAAAGTTCAGGTTTTAAAGGCTTTAGGGGTTGGGAACATGAAAAGGGCAAATGCACGAAAAAAATGCTTACTTCTGCAATAGTGGATACAGAAGAGTGTTCTTTGGCTTTCAGTTCTTTCTGCTTTCTATTGGGGGGGGGGGGGGGGGGGGGGGGTGACTGCCGTATCCAGGAAGCTGATTAAGTTACTAGATAGTGCTGTCCAGTATGTGATCTTTAAAAGGAAGGAGCGTAAGAAAAGGAAGTGTTTTTTGCTGATCCCCCATGCTAATAACGGGAAAGACATCCCGAAGAGAAAAAGTGAATCCACATGGCAGGGCATTTCGCTTTCTCCCCCACACATAGCCGCAGCTGTAGGGGAACTCGAATCGAAAAGGGAAATTTGCCGTTCGTCCAGCTATTTCCGAACAAGCTAGCCCCTGTAGCTACACGGGGGACTTGGGGGTGATAGGAATGGATAAGGAAGCGAACCAATTACGAAGCTAACAGCTGAGGGTGATGCGATTTTTTTGGCCAAGCAGACTTTCCACCTCCCAGACAGTTAAATATGCTTTATTTGACTGTGTTTTGACTGTATACAACAGAAACCAATAAGAATGTTTGTGAATTGCTCTCGATTACAGCCAACCTGAAAAGATGTTTGGCGTTTTAAATACCGGATAATGGTTCATCTAGTGGATTGACCTCTGTAGATCATGGTCAAATGGAGAAGACCGTTCAGCTTATACGATTTTATTAATCTGTTTGTGGAGATATCAGTAGTTCAGATCAAAAGTGCTGCAGGAGTCTTTGGATATAAGCAAAACATACAAACAGAAACACAAGTACCTTGGTTTACAGAGGTGTTCAGCCAAAAAAACCAAATATTTTTGCCCTTGCTTTTCGTTTTAGTTTCAATTCCAGTGAGATGTTTTGTAGTGAAAAATCTCAAATATGACAAGAACCTCCAGCTAATAATTCTTCTCAAAGGTAGTTTTTGATCTCTGTCGAACTGGTACAGATCTTTGCTGGCATCATGAGCCGGATCATACCAAGAAGCATCTTTAGTTAAATGACGGGATGGTTGGGATCTGGAGTGGTAGCTTTATTTGATTGAGATTGGTATTGGGGGTTCTGATGTTCATGGCTATTTGTTTGTGCGATATGAAGGTGATCGGCTAACTCTGTCTCCGTTATGCTCCCAGCTCCAACTCAAGGCCTCGATGTTGAGGGCCGCCTCATGGCGGGCAAGGAACACAACCCGTATAAATACATCTGACCGTCAGAGCATGAAAGACTATGGTAGTCGAGAACAATCACGGATAGTCAGCTCGAAATCATTACAGTTCCGAGCTCTTCCATTCTTGAGGTGTTTTAACACTTTTTAACACCAGTTTAAAAACCAGTGTTGCCGCATTTATAGAAGCAATATTATTGAAAAATAATATTACTTTGAAGGCGGTGAAAACAATAGGATCAGTGAAATCGTTCAGATAATAACAATATCAATCTTTGAAGTTAACAGAGTGCCCGCAATCTGGCGAAAAACGGGTGGACTTATACTTTCTTGACGCACTGTTGATTGAAATACAATTTAGATAAACGGAAGGACGACAGGATTACTGGAAGACCGGCGGAGATGCAAGATGATCCTTCTTACAAGGCTGAAGTGGCGCTGTTTTTAGCACAAATAAAGTGGGGAAATATTGTGAATAAAAAAATTTCGCGGGGGTCTTTTTGTTTTCTTAGTTTAGAGTGACCTCCGATAGGCAATTGCTTTGACCTCAAGGCGGTCCGATAATCGGAAACGGCAATTGACTGACATCTGGCGAATTGGAGTCTCTTCCACTCATTCCACCCTATTTCTTCTCCCTTTCTCTTCTGTATGTACTCGCCCGTAATACCAAAAAGTAAACTTTCTCCCGTAGAGCGGAGCAGGGTTCTTAATGACAAAACACCATCATATGGCCCCGCTTTTCTCCCCACTGAAACCCATAAAAATTCCATAAAAATCATCGGAAATGACAAGTTTTCCACTTTTCTGTCAAATGCAATTTATCACTTTTCTAAGTGCTCCAAACCTGATCTATTGTCCACTACGCTCTCTCTTCTTCTCCCTCTCTCTTTCTCGCAATCAACAGCTGTTTGTTTTCTATACAGGAAATGAGACATACAGTCGACAAACAGCTCTTCACTCATTTCCGTCTCCTGGTTGATTTTTAACCAAAAAGCGAACTGTTTAGGCTGATCTGTTGTATTTCTTTGACCAAATATACTGCTAAAATGCCTTTCCTTGCTTTAAAACTGTTGTTAATCGCCAAACTTCATTTAGTTGTTGTGCTTTATATCTACAAGAACGATTATAAACCACAACAGGTAACAGGATTCTCCTACTTATCTTATGTTATCAATTTGCCCCTAAAAATGACCACAAAAAGTCGTCACCGTGTTAAAATTTCACGAATTGAAGCTACGGTACTTTCTCAGGTTCCAAAACGCCATATATGTCCACCACCTTCAGTCCAAATAGTCTAGCGGTGTCTCCCGATCGTGTGTAGAGAGAGAGAGAGGTCCTCCTCTCAATAAACACACACCTCGGCGCAATTTCGTTGACTCTCCGTATTAGGAAATTCACGCGTTCCCCCTCAACTGACCCACTGTTTTTCCTCTCTTTCAATGTTTCCCGAACCGGAGTTGCGGTCTCTTTCCATCAAAAAGTGAGCGAGAGAGAGAGAGAATTCTCTCCTCCCTGCCCCTTCTCTCTTATTACAAGTTGTAATCGCCGCAATCAGTTTTTTCTCCCCCTGCCCCTTCTGCCCGTTATCAACATTTT
Source organism: Oscheius dolichura (assembly GCA_932521035.1). Taxonomy (NCBI): domain Eukaryota; kingdom Metazoa; phylum Nematoda; class Chromadorea; order Rhabditida; family Rhabditidae; genus Oscheius; species Oscheius dolichura. The sequence continues at coordinate 9,688,320 of OW051495.1, forward strand.
TGTCGCACTCTCTATTGGTCATTTGTTAGTGTCATCTACTTCGCGGTTGCTTCTTTTTTCCCGTGCGGGCAAAGAGAATTAAGAAATTCGCTACCAGTTTGGATTTGTTGCATGTTGAAAATGGTTGATGTTCGGTCAACTTTATCGACTCGACACAGTCCTTTTCCGCTCGCATTACCACCGAGTTCACTGATTTGTCAAACGGGAATATAAGAGCGTTACGGAGGAAGGCGAATCTTTGATTTATCTTCACGTCATCTTTATTTTTACGGCATTTGGAGAGAAAACTTTTTATGGTCTATTTTAAAGCGTTGCGCTGAGGAAACGGGAAGAAACAGCCGTTTTTGTTGCAAATAGCGAGGGTTCGGTCTCTTTCGGTTCCCCTTTTTGCCCCGGTATCATACCTTGTCAAGTGATTTGATAAAGTGACTGGTTTGGGACTCCTTTGAACTTCTGACAAACCGTTCTTTTCACCACAGGAGAACGCTGTTGTTATGCACATCGATCATAGGAAACGATCGAACCGTTAAAAATACCGGCGATCCTTTCCATTTCTCCACGTTTTTCTCATTCTTCTTCTCTTATTTATGTCCGTGTGTGTTCATTACTCTGTAGATTAGCTACAGTCAGTTCGCTGTCTGGCCAGGACACAAAATTTGTCCTAATCTTCGGAAAACATTCGGAAATTGGCTGGACCCACCTCGCCGAACGGCTGATTCTCTTGATAAACCCCTTCTGAAACCGGGTGCCGATATTCAGTCTTCTTATTTTTCTCACTAATTCTTATCCGTCTTCTTTTAAACTTCTTACCCGAATTTTCTTTCCAGATGACGCTCAACGTCACTCATTCGCCCCCACCGTTCCTCGATCCCCATTTCATCTCCCATTATCGTGTAGTATTAGTCATTTTCTCCATAATCTCTAATGTTTTCACCATCGTCACCTTAGTTGCCCTGTACCATAAGCAATTCCACCTCCGCCGTGTCATATTCCTGTCCATATTGTTTCCTAACTTATTGCTAACCTATACATTCCTCATTCTTCAACCGCTAATAATCCTTCCCCATCCGATTGTCCATTTCTTCGGTCCTTTGCCCTTCTCGGGTTCTTTCCAGCTTCTAACCTGGGCATTCCTCCTAATTACCACGCTAGCTGTCTTCGCCTATTCCCTTCTGTACATATTTTTTACTGCCATTTTGAGAAATAACGCTTGGAATCAGTTGACTATGTTCCTCCTGGCCGGGTTAGTATTAGTCTTTACGGGGGTCAACAGTTTCCTGGTCTACAGCTGTAACGAACAGCCGATGCCCTTGTCCCATTCCCTCATTTTCCCTCATTCGACGGTGAACTACACCTTTGTGGAGTACCTCGTCCTCCTGATGATGGGATGCGGCATTGTCACCTTCACTATAGAACGGTATGCCTTTTTTTCTTATTATCAGAAGTCAGAACTTGGGATAAGGTCACCAAAATGGTCGAAAGACCAAGAAAAAGTAGTGATAGATGGCGGTTTCCACCTGACAAATTAAGATTGATACCGGTTTCGAGAAGTTTTGACAAAGGTAGAGACAAACAGACCGAAATTTCTCTCTTTTGACATAAAGGGATTGGCGTATTTCGTGGATTTTGGCGATTTAAAGTTGCTTTGACCTGGAAACTGGATCAACTGATTCACTGATTCAGAAATAGGCACTGGCCTGGAAAACAACTGACCTGCGGCTGGCGCTCTGAAATGACTGGTTCTCGTTGTAAGCGTCAAAATTTTTCTTGTCAGGGGCAAAGCTATCCTTCCTGCCGAAATTGTATTACAGGGGCAAAAAAAGTAAAATCCAGTCGAAAGTCCCGTTTTGCCGGTCATTTCCAAAAAAGTACAGTGTAAGGGAAAAAATGCACTCCCTAAAATGATTTGAAACGATCAGAAATTGTATTAGGAACATTTTTCCCCTATTTCCTCCATTTCAGAGCGGTGACTTCGATGAAGGCAATGGTCAAGCTGAAGCAGAGCACAGTCCACCTGCAATGGTCTTTGCTCAAGTTGCTCGTCTGCTACGGGTCTATTTTCCTGTTTGTCTTCGCACTGCCCGGCTTCCTGCTTCTCTGTAGCCTACACTTCAAGTGGAAAATAGCCAGCGGACGGTTAGTTTGTTGTGACTTTAATAAACACGACGGGGCTTTTGCAGGCCGGTATTCTATCTGGCGTTGATGGCACCAACGGCCCTCGTTTGTCCAGCTGTCTTCATTGCACATTTTCTCCACGTTAAACAATTTCGAATGGCTGTCCGGGGACGAAGAAATACTATCTCACCTAAACTTTCTATCCCTCCTCGTAATTAATAAAGTCTCGAGTCCCGATCACTTTCGCTCTCCCGTTCCGTTCCTTAGTGACCACTGTGGATTTTAGATTTTGGCTTTTGACTCTTTAAAAGAGCACATATGGCTGTAATTTGAGACCATCAAAAGCCCGCCAAATAAGAACACCGTGGCTTCTTGTCGTATTCTGTGCAGGAAGAGAGTGCCACACAAAAAGCCAACGTTTGTTTTGAAGGATCTTTGGCGTAGCCAGCTACACACATACAGTGTCACATCCTACAAAATGACACTATCTCCCCGGCTTTTCTTTATTTAAATCTCGAGTCATTTTATTACTTCCTGCAAAATAATACTCTCACTCTAAAAATAGAATAAAACTGAAAATTCTCCTCCGTTTCACGTTTTATTTGGATACCGGCCCAGCATTTTCGGAATTCATTTCGCTCGTGATCTATAGCTCAAATTTGAACTGGAAATGTACTCACCCCCGCTTTATTTAACCAGATGGCTTGCGTGGGTCACTCTAAACCACATAAAATCCCGGGAAAAGGCCAGTTCACGTACACCCGTCCTGGACGAGATGACCCTTTCCATTTTCCACTTCCCTTTGTTTATGGTATCTAAACGAGAAAACTGTTATGCTTGCCGGTACCCATTGTCTGTTTTCTGTTATATTGCGTGTGTTTTTCACTAGGAAAGTGCTGTGAACGTGTACAGGGGAAATCCAGAGATTATAAAGTTATAGATCCTACAAAAATAGCACAGCCAATTTTCAGAAGGACCAGCTTGAAGAAGGGCTGCCATAAAGGAGGGCCTTCTCTTCCTCTTGATCCCAGGTGCCCCTTTCCAGCTTTCAACATTTTCAAAAGTAGTTGTTGCCCTCCATTCTATTCACACAGTTTATCTTGCTAAAATTATCTCTACAAATTTGAGCCCCCTCTCTTCAATTTCTCCACGAGTCAGGGGAAACCACGGAAAATTCTAAAAATAACAACAATTACTGCAATATAAGTTCATCATCACTGATCCCTTATAGTTCCCCTCTTTTTAACCGATTATTGTAGCTGGGAACGTCGAGAAATGAAGTCTAGACGAGCAAAGATGAGCACATGGAACAGCGTAGCCAACTGGGCGCCTGGCAGAGAAGCAATAGGCTGGCAACTCGGCCAATATTGTCTCTTGAACAATGGTGTCTAATCCCCAACACCGGATAGAGGTTCCAAGTGGTTGAGGAGCTTACTTATTTATTGTTTTCTTCATTTTCCTTTCAAAAACCTCAGCTTTTTTTCGGATAATTCAATTTTTGGTCTTTCTTGTGCTCCCTCTACCTACGGAACCTCCTACTCCTTCATCGGCGATTCTTTTCATTCTTTTCTTCAAAAATTCTTCCGCAAAATAGTGCACTGAATGGGTAAAAATAAGGAGGAGAACGTCAGAATGGTCAGTAAAAGTTCTGATCGGCCTTCTAGACTTCCGTGGAGATTGTGACAGTCAGCCCTCGGAGTAAGGCGCGTTGCGACTCTCCTTGGGCGCAGAAAGCCAAAAAATCTTCTTGGAAAACAACTTTAAGCTTGTTTTGAAGCTCCCCGGGATGGTTTAAGGCGTCTTCGTTTAGCCATAGTCAACCTAAAAACACCCGTTGTTAGTTCTGAAAGGAAGTAAGTCCTAACCCTCGCGTCATCTGTTTCTCTACTGGCTTTTGCTTTTCGTAATTATAATGGGTGGGGAGGTCCCCCTTCCCTTGGCGTTCCTCTTCGCTGCTCGAAGATCAGCCAATATCGCTAAATTACCAGGGAGGAATTATCCTTTCGACCTCTCTCCCCCGTAGCCCATATGTGTGGATTATAACTTTCCCATTGGTTTCTTCTTCTTTTCTCGAAATTGGAGGGAGAGGCCGTGCCATTCATTATGTCCTTTTTTCTCTGCATCTTCCCTCTTAAAATACCTGCTCACTTTCATCCCTCTGGCCCAATCTCTGGTCATCTCCCCCTTCCCGAGGACCCCGCCTCAGTATAGTGACTCAAAGATTACGTTTTTGCTCTGGACATTCGGCATTCGAAACGAGATGTTTTTGCCCCAGCTAAATGCACAGCTGAGCGCTCTTTGAGATCTTCTTTTTTTATGTTTTTTTTCTGAAATAACACACGTGGATCTTTTCTTGGCCGGAAAATGAGAGGAGGAAACTTGAGCATAACCCCCGCTGATCATCATTGACTTTTCAATGTTTCCCGCCCGTGGGGAATAAACATCTCGCTACGCAACGTGTGGTTTCAGGTGTTCAGTTAATGTTTTCCCTTTGTTCTCGAGAATTTCGACCACTTATTTTCTGCAAATTCAAACACCATTTTATGGCTTTTCCGGCGCATTTTTCGCACCGAACGCGGCTTCTAAACCGCTGTGGGAAACCACTGGCAATTGTTGATGCTATACAATTATTTGTATGGGCTTTACACCGTACTTTGTAGCCACTTTCTGAAATTCTCAGACTTCCTTGAGCCGTTTCCAAGAGGTGATCCTGACGTAAACGTGGGAGACTAGGGCTTTCTCCAAGGTACTTTGCTTCCGTGCTCTTTTCAAATAACACACGCCTCCGTTTCTGCAGGTTCCCCCACCTGGGCCAACAATTGGGGTTTCTCGTCTCCCGCTGTCCGTGTGTGTAGTTTCATTCTGATGACTCTTTTGCTTTGGCTTGCTAGACATCAATATATTGGCCTTTTATCGTTTCGTAGGAAATGTTCTGAGAATTACGGTCTCCTACCTCTTTATCGAAGCATAATGATCCATGTTCTTGACCCCAGACGGGGTAATAACCTTTTCTTAACAAATCAAATTAACTCCAACAAAGTTGGTGAATTATTTACACGTGCCACAGCATCATTTTTTCACTTTTCGATCAAGAACGCTTCAAGACGTTTTCACAGAATTTTCAGTTATTCTTCCTCTATTTAAAGGGACTGTCAGGGACCTTTGGATTAGTAAAAGACTTAGCGTCCTTTTTCTGTAAAGCCCTTGGCGGGAGTTCCCATTTTCAAAAGCCATATCCGTGCTTTGCGGCGGTTGGTATCAGTTTGTAGAGAAAAAATCGCTTGTAAAGGCGTACTATCGACGGTTTCTTCACTAGACCACAGTGAACTCCAATTTCAAAAACGGGAAATCCCGGTCAAGGGCTTTACAGAAAAAGGACGCTAAGTCTTTCACTAAACTAAAGGTCCCTGACAGTCCCTTTAATGCTAATGTTGTTTGCGAGAAGTAACCATTTCTCCTCTTTTGAACTTGATAATTTCCCGTCATTTTGTCGCCTACTCAAAAATTAAACACGTAAGTTATTCGAATAGCGGCGAACATTAAATTCTTAATCAATGTGATTACAACAAATGGAGTACAATCAGTCGAGGGATTAAAGAACCATACTTCCTCATTGAGAGAAATCTCAGGAAGAGAAAGATTCGTTATGTTCTATGAATTTGGAAGAGGAAGCTTATTGCTATGGAAATAGGTGGGCTGAGGGGGTATGGCGAGGAAGAGGAACATTTCTGACTTTTACTATCTTCCCCAATAGGTTATTTTGGATAATGAGCACAGCAATCATGACTTTAGTCCTATCTACTTGTTTTCCCTTATTAGAATGCCACTGGAAAAAATTAACAAATTTTTCTGTTCCTCACAGGTAGTAATGCTTCACTTGTACGGTAGAAATTTACCTAACCCAGCCAGCCAATTGTTGAAAAGACCAGAACGATCACATTTGGTACTCGAAGAACTTCAATCTATGTTGCATGGCTCCAAAAATCACTTCCAATCTGCTATTTCCATTACGTGCTATTCCTCATTCCGATGCGATCCTTCACATGAGCGGAAGTTGCATAGTAAATGATTTTGGTGAAGAAGACCTTCTTCTAATTTTAGTGACAGCTTCGACCGCTTGTTTTTACTGATGTTTGAGTATTGTTACCGCTTCAACAATTGAAAACACAACAGAATTGTTGAAGCTGTTGCCTCTTCAACGCGATCGCACATCACAAACCAGCAAATTTGCAACCTGTAATTTGTTTTAGTCAAATGTTAGCCGACATCAAAGTCCTCCTTGGTAATTAGACGATATCCGAGGATGAAGGATATAATTCTGTGTCCTGACTCACGTCCTCCCACCGGTGTACGGTGTGTATTTTCAAAGTTCAATCTCCGTCTATTTTTCGGCTACCGTAGTCCCGGATCAAAGAGTTTTCAATCCCTTCTTATTGCCTGCTTATAAAAAAATTTTCTCTCTGGCATGTTTCATGTGACTTTTGTAGAATGTTTCGAATCGTTCACACGCTGCCTTTCCGGCATACAAACGGAAGAACAAAAGTCCAGAAATTCATTTCCGTAGGCGCAGCTGTAGACATGCTAGGAATTTACGCTTCTTGTTAGTCTTTTCATTCTTTTCAACCTGCTGCCAGCCCAAGATAACCTCGCTCACAGCTGATACAGATGATGCAGCAGAATGTTTTCCTTATCACCTCCACCATAGATCAAAACTAGCTCATTTCCAATCATCATTTACCCGGCTGAGCACATATCTTCGTTTATTTTCGAGTTCATAAAAGAATCAAAGAATGGCTTCGTCACCAATCTTCTCGAGATCAGGCCGGTCTCTCCAAAGGTCCTGTTTGTTCGTGGGTGTACCCCCAGCTCGCTATCACTTGTGCTCTTTGAAGCGGTCGTTCTTATACACTATGAGACCCGCTCTTTTCCTTTTCTTAAACTTTATTCTCTACTGCCTAGTCCCTGCTGGTACTTTCCTCCCTCTCCCGCTCCCCTTTCCCGTTTAATTGCATTATATTATGAGCTTTGATGTTGTTCTGTTCACTCAGGCTAGGGGGCTATTTTGTGTCTGCCCCTCCCCCAACATTCTGGACTATGTATAGACCGAACCTTAGCGTTCAAAGCACGAAAATGTCGTGTATTATGTACTGCTTCCCCCCATGGCAAATAACTTCCCCCCTTCCGCCCTTATAATGATTCAGTTCCGCGTCAATGGGAATGTTTCCTCATTTTGACTGAAAAGGTCAAATAACTATAAAAAGAAGTCTGAGTTCCTGAATGCCGTCGGGTGTTCCCCTCTATTTTTTATGGATTCTCTCTATTCTGCTGCTTCTTATTTTGATTTACGGCACCCCCTCTTCATGCCCGGGATGAATCATAGACTAAAGCTCAGCTTTGCCTTTTTTCTGGTCCTTTTATGACCTCAAAAATACCCAGTAGACCATAAAAATTCGAGAGAAATAAGGTCAAACCCCAATCTGAAAGTCGTTTCCCACTTCAAGCTACGCAGACTCAAATTACCAAGCTCCGGAGAGAGAAAAGAGAATGCATTCTTGATTTTTGGCCCCTTTCCCTCATAGCTCCTCAATTTTGTGTAATACGATATCAGTCTCTGTGCTTGTAGACTTCAGTGAGCAGTTCAATCCCGACCAATCTCCATCGGATTTGACTGTCTACTGGTAAAAAAAGATGGTTAGACCTCAAGAACCAAAGAACCTTTGAGATAATTCTCCCTAAAACGAGCAGACACTGTTCTATGTGCTCTGCTAAGAATCTCGCTTCTATTTGAACCACCAAAATGGGATTTCAAGAATAATCCGCTCTCTGGTCAGCTTGGTAATCCTTTTGATGCATCGGAGCGCAATAACTTGAGAACAAGAACCAAGCTTTTGGCGGTAAAATGAAATACGAAGGGTTCAGAGCCGTCGTTAAGCTTCAATATCAACCCAGACTATTAAATGGACCAGAAAATTGGGTTAGATTGCAAAAATGGACGCCAATGTTCATGAAAAAGGTTAGAGAACGCTCTGTTTGTTGAGAAAAGAAGACTACGCTTTTTTTTCTGCTCCCTGCCCCCTCTGGTGGTCATCATAGCATTTTTATAGCAGCTGCCGGTAGCTTATCATTGCCGCATTTCATGTGGAGAGCGAACGGTTCAGAGTTCTTCCATTCTTTGTTTTGCTCTGTTCATTGATACTTGTCCTCCTTCACCTCGCTTTTCATTTTCCATTTTTAACCCAGTTTTACCTTTAGTTTGAAACCATCCTCCCCCTCAATAGCCTGCTAATTTCATGTTCTTTATTTATTCCATTTGGTATTTTAACCGCACAAAGCACATTTAAAATCAGCCTAGTCTTTTGTGCTTCTTATCAACCGGAGTCTTTCGTTTCAGTAAAGACTTTTGGCTAATCCGCAACAGAAAGACGTGTGCTCCTGGACAAATATAGGCCACTCTTCGTCCCTTATCAGTCCGACTTTTAAGACAAGAGAAGACGCCTTCCGTTTGCTACTTTATTGTCTCCAAAGCAGTCATTTTTCCTCCTAAATACCCAAAAAAACAAAGAACATCTCAATGCCCACTTTCCTATCAGGAGCCTGAACGTCTTTTCACCCTTTTGTACCCATTTCTAACCCGGCAAAGAACTATTGTCCCGACTTATTAGCCGTCTTTCTACATGAGTGTCGGAGATCGGCGAAAGACGTAAGAATACTGTCAACTGGGCACTTGTTTACTGTCTATGAGAAGGTTCTCTTGCAAGCTTGCAAAGAGATCTCCCTGCCCCTTTCTCTTTTCTCTTTTTGCAACCATGACAATAGCTGTCTTTTTTTTTGCTGCGATCTATGGTTACGCATGAACTGTGATTGTCAGAAAAGATATTCAAGGAGGGATCATATTGCATCACGAAGCTCATTCTATTTATGGTCAATATGAGCTCTGATCTGTTCTTTTTGTCTTGCTCATGGCATAATCCGCATTAATCTGTCTGTAGGATTACTGTAAGTGTTTCCCTGAACCAAATCCAAAAGAAGATGACCGTCTATCCTATTCCAAATTCCATTCGAAATGGTACCCGCAAAATTTTACGGAAGGCCTTTGTTTATGGCTCAAATTTCTAGGAATCGCTCAGGGCTACTCGCGTACTGGACATTTGTACATCAATAGGCTATTATCCCAAAACGTGTGCCTGTTCCTTGTACTCCCATATTTTCCTCTTTATCGTTTCTACAATTTCTCCTCCCCCGTATATGTCTCTCTTACAATCAAGTTCTTTCCAGAATGGGCGCAGAAAAACCATCAGACACGCTGCTAGAGAAACAACCGCTCGAAAATGGAAATTCAAAACCTGTAACCACCAAGAGAGCTCGTAATTTCCTTTCAATTTAATCAGAATTGTCTCAATTCAGCTCTTTTCCATCCCCTATCCCGAAGATTTCATATGATCCTTTTGCTAATTTTTGGATTCGGATGTACCACCTTTTCCCGTGTGCACATGGCAATCACAATGACCTGCATGGTCAACTCCACGGCTGTAGCTCTGATAGAAGAAGAACTGTATGGAGGAATAGGAGATAAGCACGTAACATGGTCACCATTTGGCAACTTGTCAGAGGTAAGCGAGAGAGAGAGACCCTTGTGTTTTGCGTTCTGCAGTCTCCGCTCTTTGACGTTGTCATCCAGAGAACCTCCTTTCCGTTCATGAGTTCAAATCCGCGAAAAAAGATAGAGTCAACGGGGTCAAGATCTTGCGTAAGCGTGGTAAAAAAGCGACTGCACTGATCACTGCTCCTTGAGTAAACATGATCTTGTACTTGTAGGTCAAGACGGACCGGCAGGGGAGACTGCGGGTTGGGAGGACGGAGACAAATCAAATTGGATAAGGGGCTGTCTCCGTTCATAGTTTGAAATAGGGAACGTAGTTTGAAATCCCAGCTTCCCGCCTATATTCTAGGGGATACTGTATCCTTCCACCTGAATAAAAATGTAATTTCCAGCCAGAGCCGCTCTTCTTCAATCAAACCATCATCGCCTCAGATGGTCAATGCGATCAAGTGACAGAAGATGGCCACCATGTCGTAATGGACTATGGGGTACGTGCTCCTCTTGGGCTTTTCTTTACATTGCCTCAACTATTCAGGGTTCTCTTCCATGGACACATGACCAGCAAAATTTCATCTTCTCCGGTACATTTTGGGGAGCACTGATCATTGCTTTACCCTCGATGAAAATAGTCCAAGAAGGCTCTCCAAAAATTGTTCTACTGGTCGCTATGGTCATTTACGTCTCCTCTTCTGTAGTCACTCCTTTCGTGGCTAATAACTGGGGCGTTTTTCCAACATGGCTGGCTAGAGTTTCTATGGGATTTGGAGAGGTTTGTTCCGGTTTTTGCTGTGTCAGAAATGCGTATTGCAGGGAGTAGTCATTCCTACAATCAATGCCATCATCTCCAATTGGTTCCCTACAGAAGAACGGAGTACTGCCTTGGCGTTATTCACTACAGGGAATCAAATGGCAGGAGCGGCTGGGCAACCAGCAGCCGCGGCTCTTTGTGCTTCTGAATTGGGATGGCCCGCTATCTTCTACGGCTCCAGTAGGCTGAATTCATCAAAAAGGGACAACGAACCTTTTCAGCACTGATGGGAACAATTTGGATAACGTTATGGTCTTTGGCTGCTGCTAGCAGGCCGGCGGACTGTAAAGTTATGACCACCGCCGAGAGGGAATATCTAACGGGCAAGGTTGTGACTCCTACAAAGAAGGTATTCATTCCTGCGTTAGTTTTTACAGTATAATCCCTTTCTAGAAGTACAAGGCTCCCTTCCGTGCCATCTTCATGTCTGCTCCTTTCTGGGCCCAGCTGCAGTCACACTTTGTCATCAACATGATGATGTCCCTGCTACAGATCTATCTTCCAAGTTATCTCAAAGACGTTCTTCGGCTAAAAGTCGTCGCTGTAAGACTCCTTATTCTTTACACATTCATTTGGAACAATTCAGAATGGAGCCTTTATTGCCCTTCCGAATGTCTGTCAAATTCTGGCGAAGGTAGCCTGGGGAATGTTCATGGATTACACAAAGGCCAAGAAGATGCTCACCCCAACATTTTGTGTAAAATTGTCACAAGGAATAGGTAATTTTGGGCTGTTCAAAGAGAACAAAAGAGGAATTTGCAGCTAATTTTGGTGGCACCATCATCTTCATCTGTGTTTGCCTCTTTATCGACTGTACAAATCCAGGAACAGCGTTGTTTTTGTTCTGTCTTATGTAAGTGCCCCTGCTTGTCTTATAATGGACACATTTTACAGGTATTGCTGCTTGAGTACATTTACTAGCGGCTTCTACACCTCACTATTATCATTGGCGCCTCGGTATACGGCAACAATCTCTTCGATGTCTCAATTTGCCGCAATGATTGGCCGATTGGTCACTCCCTTCGTTGTTGGATTTGTGAAAAAGACGGTGAGTCTTGCGTGAAACAAAAATCTCAAAGGGAACTGTATGGAAAAGTTTGTTCCCCGGAGTGACAAAGGATCACAAATAAGTCGAGGGAGAGGTAGAAAAGATGACCCCGTTGTTCGTCTCCTTGATAGCCCGTAGAAACAAGAAGATACTCTAACAGGAAAATAGAACAAGTGATTTTGGGTGGCCGAAGCCGGTTTTTATTCACGTAGGTGTCCCTCTAGGGGTTGTACTCGATGGGGAGGTTCTTGCGGCGGACCATTCCATCGCCCTGGAACCACTCGCGGCGGAACTGCTTGGCGGCACCGTCGGGGGTGTTGGTCCACTCGATGGTGATGCGGTCGTTGTTGGTGTCCTCCTGGCCGTAGGCGAAGGCATCGCAGCTGACGGCCATCAGAGTGGCTTCCTTGGGATCGAGAACCTGCAAAATCCGGGATTATGAAGGATTAGAGAGGATTAAAGAGGATTAAAAAAACAAAAATTTTGAGCGTCCGGGACGATTCAGCTACGTAAAAGTGAAAAACTCACTCCACAAGCGGGATCGACTCCGAGACGCTTCAGAGCTGCGGGGTGGAACGGACTAGCATTCCGGCGGGGGGCGGGGGGACGCAAGGGTTTGGGGCGGGGTGATTACTGAAGAGGGGCCGTGTGCAGCGACCGCGGACGAACCGGGGTATGCGATCCAGGGGCTCGCTGGATCGCAATGCCTGTCCCCTGAACGGATACTACCCGGGGTAGGTTAAATTACGAATCAGATTTCTTGCAGGCTTTTATTACCCTGAAAAGAATAGTCGTGGGGGTTAGTAAACTTACGGTAGTAGGGGTTTCCCTACTTCTTTTCTTTGATGTTTACTTTATGGTTCCCGTTTATTTTCGTTTTTTTGGAGTACTTCTTCAGCCACTCCTTCCTTTTTCATTTGAGTTCAGGCTCCACTAGCGCAGCGCGAAGCGCTGCGCTTTGTGGGCTCTGCTCTTCTTTCTGTCAATTTTTTCTTTCTTTTTATTTGATTCAGTTAATTCTTTTCTTTTTCTTTAATTCAAGTCAGTTCGGACCACATTGTTTATACAGGCGGTTCGTAACCTGTCTCCGAAAAAAGGAGAGTATGGCCGTTTAGTCCAGGCAGAGCCAGCCTGTCCCCAAAACAGGGAAACCGCATTTAGTAGGCGCAGTCGTAACCTGCCCCCAAAACGGGGGAACCATTTTAACCGGCTGGTCGTTACCGGGCTCAAAAAAGGGAGCAGTTCTTTTTGTTTTACCTTTTTCTTTCCCCTTTCAGATTTTTCCTTTCTCTTCATCCTATATGCTGGTGGTTCCTTTCATTTCCTTCGCCTCTTTTCCTTCCTTTCCTTGTAGACTTTTCCTTTTCCTCCTTTCCCTTCTTCCTTGGTGGTCTTAATTGCCCAACCAATACGGCGTGCAGAGCTATTGATGATCCTGATGTGATAAGTGTGCTTATCGTCGTAGGGGGAGTTGAACTGGTCTTGGTCTTTATAGCCCAGCCGATGCGACGAGCGGAGGAATTGATAATTTTTATGTGGTATGTATGCTTGTCATCCTGAAAGTAACAGGTTATTAATTGAAGATAGCTGGCGACTTACGTAGGGGGAGTTGAACACGATCTTGGAAGCAGGTTGAGTTTGGATATCTCCTGAAAAGAAAAGATTAGTTTTGTTAATCCCTTATTCGTGTAATTGATGGCCCAGATGGTTTTCGAGGCGATCAAGCGAGCTGTGCGTTGAAAACGTCAAAAGGCGGCTATTCTAGGTGTGGTAGGTGTGCTCGTCACAATCCTAAAGAGCCGCAAGAAAGACGTACTTGTTATTTTGATAGCGCAATCGTCTTTGGTGCCAGGTTCAAAATGCAATAATTGTCGTAGCGAATTCAAAAGCGTTGCAAAAGTCCAAGAGATGAGTGAACAAGAAAGAAAGGTAAAAAAAAGAAGAAGAAGAAGAAAAAGCTTACCAGGGGGAATGGATTGAGACATTGTTGTTGTTGGTTGATGTTGTGTCCAATTCGTTCGTTTATATACTTCTCAAAGCCCAAAATTTGACATGTCAAAGAGAGAGAAGCAGACTATCGAGCCCAGAAGATGGGTATGCTAATGAGGGAGAAGCAGACGGGTTGAACAGGCAGACTTGGCAGGGAGAGAAGCAGAATAAGATATTGACAGGCAGAAGAGAAGCAGAAACAGACAGTACTCGACAGGAAGAGAAACAGAATAGGATTAGAGCGGACTGTATTTGACGGGAAGAGAAGCAGAAACAGACAGTAGGGTTTTAGGAGAGAAGCAGAGGAGGAATAGGGCAGACAGTATTGGACTAGAGAGAGAAGCAGACCAGGATGTTCAGTTCGTGGGGAATAGTGTCTGTCTGGGGTGGAAAGAGGGAGAAAAGTAAGGGATAAGATGGAATAAGTAGAGTTCCTCGTCCGTAAACAATACCTTTTCCTTTCGGGGCCTCCAACCTTGAGCTCTATATTTGTAACAGTACTAATTTTCTTTTTTTTTTCAGGGTTCTGAAAACGAGTGGAAGGCCCTGTTCTACTTAATGGCAACCGTCTCAACAATCTCTGGTGCCATTTTCATAATCTTTGGTTCGGGTGATGTTCAAGAGTGGGGTCGCGATGATCCAGAAGTCCCTGTTGCTGTACATATTCCCCTTGTTGAGGCCACAAAATCCACATTGGATTTAAACGTCGAAGTAGACTTAGAATAGACAATTCTTCAGTTTCCCCTTTATCCATGAGAGCAAAGCTTTTATCATCTCAGCCACGCGGGTAATTACGGTTGTTCGTTGTTTTTATTGTTGTTTTGTGATAATAAATACACGGTTTCTTCACATTTTTGGTAATAAATATATGTCTACATTCGGTAAAAAGTGCCGAATTTGTATCTGGTGGCTAGCCCAACCGGAGGGGTCAGCACCAGTGGTACGAATCTTTTTCTGAAGAAAAATAAAAGAGTAAGGCAGATGATGATCATTGTTGCGTGATAGCCCATAATATAGCCATAGCCAGTCATCTCGAAGAGCATCCTGAAAAGTTAGACGAATCCTACAAGCTGTACTTTATGGTGGGCAATCGGTAGAAAATTGAAAAACTCACGACGAAACAACAGGAGTGACAAATTGAGACATACTAGCCGCAAAAGCAAACATTCCCTGAAGCAGTCCCTATAACCTGACTAACTTTCCATCAAATTAATATTACCTGTTTTCTTGGTCCCAAAATTTGTGATAGCAACGTATTACAGGGATTAGACACCAGAGGGAAACCAAGCCCCAATAGCACAGAAAATGCAAACATGTAGAGGGACTTTGGAACTCGTGGTGTGTAGTCGCACCAGGTGTATTCCCAAGAGCAGCCTCCTTCATTAATCATTTCTGTTCCATTGACCAGCGGGGTTCGATCCAGCGGTCCTTCATAAAACCACCATGGTAGATGAATAACCACGTAGCTCCAAAATCCCAGAAAACCAAATGCCAGATGCCACCGACTGTCCCATTTTCCCACCCTGGTTGCAGCTATGACAATGTAGGTCAGGGTATTGACAACACAGTTCAGTGTCTGGGCAATTCCCGTATAGAGGACGGCTTCCTCGCTACTCCATGCATACATGGCCATTACGATCGGAGCAGCCAGACTTTCAAAACTGGCCATGGCTGAATAGATCCACCAGAAGAAGAAAAGAAGAAGGATGGCGGTGCGGTCAAATCCGGGAATGACTAAGAAAGGATCCTCTGAAAGCTTCCCTCTCTTACAATAGTACACTCCGATGCGGAAATATTGGCAGTAATCGGTTTACTGTTTTCCCCCGGTCAAAAAGATGCAAAGCCAACGTTGTATGATTGCCGACGGAGTGTACAAAGAGTTGAAGATCAAAAAGGAGAGTACATAAAGCGCGTACCTTTCTTTTCGTCGTCAGAAACAATTCCCGCGTAGTCTTCTGCCAATAGAATGTTCACAAAAAATATAGCAACAATACTGACGACAACCATAGAATAAGTGGCTAGGGTATAGGTATTGATGAGGAGGGGTCCCAAGTGGAAGCCTTCTATTCCAAGAGGGAGGAACAGAATCTAAAGAAGGTAGCGCGTTCCTCTATGAAGCCTTACTTGTAACACTGGTCCCAGTGAAAAACCACAGGTGTAGCCAGCCATTCCCATGGACACCGCCTTGACTCTATCATCCGATGTGCTTGCAGTGGCAATGAAGCTTCTAACAATTGCCAAAGTACCTAAACGTCCTTACCCCTCAGTTTTCAGACCGTGTTACCTACTCCGACTCCAATTAGAAACCTCGAGAAATACAAAACTGGAGTGAAGAGATGGAAGGGAATGACTGGCAAGAGACCGTAGAGAAAATTCCCCACAGCACAGCAAAGAAATCCGACTGACAACGGCTTCTTCGTAGAAAGCGTCTTTTGATTCCAAAGACCAAAACACGGGTTTGCGGCAGCACTACCGAGGGAACTGATAGCCACCGCCCATCCCATTTGATCCATGGTTGCTCCGCTATGAACACTGGTAATGTAGGGCCAGGTGGAAGTCAAATAAATCGACTTCTGGATCCCAATAATGAATGTAATGAAAGCAGCAGTCCAGATGGAAAGCCATGGTGTTACTTTTAGAGCAAGACGGGACCTGGAAATGTTGATGGGGAAAAGAAGAGAAAGTAGACTTACGCTGCGCTGTTCTGATAGTTCATTCGCCGAGTGACCCCCCAGTGATGGGAACAAACAGGGAAAGTGCAATTTACATAAACTCATACAGCAGCGAAAAGGACAAGAAGAAAGTGGCGCTCTAGAAAACATACAAATGCTATCCTAATCAGAATATTAGGAGTAAACATAAGTCTTGTGGTGTCCCAATAAAAGAAGAGATATAATATTTATTGTAAAAATTTGCATAATGAGTGGAGAGATGTGTTTATACCGGAGAATGGGGTTCAGATGGCGGGTAAGGTCCGATCGGGAGATATGATTCACTGGGAGGGTTAGATCCTATTAGGGGGTACGCTTCAGATGCAGGATGGTCTCCAATTGGAAGGTACGAATGTTTTTGAGATTCAATTGGCGACGGTACTTCGGATCGAGGGCGAGATTCACTTGGACTGTGGGATACGGCAATGGGAACGGATCCATTTGAATTGTGGCATTCCGGCAGAGATTGGGTTTCAGTTAGAGGCACGAGCTCTGCTGATGGAGTGGTATTGGAGGGCTTTTTCATCAGTCCGCCGAAAAAGTTTCCCACTGTCTTCAAGAAGGAGCTGTTTCTCTTCGGCTGCATTTGCGGTAGTGCCACTAATGAATCGTGCCGGATTGGATCATTAGTCTTTTCCTGTCTAGCCCATTGAACCAGCTGCTTCTGGTAATCCGCTTCACTTTCCGTTTTAGCCTCAACGTGTTCGAGCATCTTCAAAATACGCGTTATTAGAGAACGCGCAGTTGGAGCCTTACCGCTAGATTGCAGCGACGAAGATGGTTTTTCGTAACTTCGACACATCTATTGAAATTGGGACGACGCTTGGGATCTTCTTCACAACATTGTTCCATCAACTGACAGCTGAAATGGAAAATACACTTTTCATGTGAAAAGCAGATCAAAGCGTACATTTCTTCATGACTATATTTCGGTTTCGGGTTACGGTAACCATTTTTTAACTTCTCTAGAAGGTCGTCGTTTCCGAAACCTGGGTACGGTTGCCCGGCCAGGGAGAACAATTCGTAGAGAACGATTCCATAAGACCAGATGTCTGACTGTAAAATTGAATATTCAACGATGGAAAAGGAAAGAAGAGCTGCTTACCGCGACGGTATACATTCCTTCTTCGATAGCTTCAATAGACATCCACCTAACAGGTAGTGGAATCTTCTTACCCTTTCGTCGCATTCTGAAGACATTTCTGAACGGAGAAGTGATGCTTACTTGTAATATTCATTGTGCATATTGCGAGCTAGTCCAAAGTCCGCTATTCTGATTACTCTATTTGAGGTGACAAGAACATTACGCAGTGCCAAGTCGCGGTGGACACACTGAAAGTGGGAGAATAAAGTAAATCTCACACCAGTAAAAAAAGAATACTATCCAAATTCCGCTCAAAAAAAAATAAACTAACCGGAACATTAGAGAGATACTTCATCCCTTTGGCTATCTGTAGAGCAAAAGAGAGCAGGTCAGAAGTAGAAAGAGAGGTAGGATCCGAAAGATGAGCATGCCTTTGGGAAGGTCCTCCGTCACAGTAGATATAAGCTTCACTCTACAGTACAGCTAGCTTCTATGAAATTAATCCTACTCACCACGTATTGAGTTATTTTCGGAGTTCCGTCTTCATTTAACTCTTGACTACTAAGCTCGTTGCTGAAGTTGTTCTTACGCGCTACAATGTAGCTCTTCAGATTACCATTGTCACAATATTCCACGACAACATGGAGCTCTCCACTGTAAATGGAATTTAAATTGAAATTACGCCCCCAGTGATAGTGCCCTACTTTCTCATAAATTTGGTAACCGCTCCGAGGAGTGCAATAACATTGGGATGGTTGTCCAGTGCACACATGATCTTTAATTCTTGAACCAGCATTGTCTGGTGTTCCGGATTGCTTCCAATTAGAGGTTCTTTAACAAACAAACTTCTGGAAGCAAAAAAAAAGAAATGCTTACGTTTTATGGCAACAGTTGTTGGCTCTTGAGTGCCTTCCTCGCCTCTTGTTAGAGTTCCTTGGCAGACTTTTCCGAACTGACCAACACCGAGCTGTAAATTAGCCCCCCAGTGCATTCGATAGTAAATACTCCTTACCATGTCCCCAAAACTGAGTTGATCTTTTTCCAGCTCATATTTTCGGTCATAAGCTATCTCTGCCAATCTTTGATCTAACGGGATTTTTAGGCCTTTTGGATGGCTCTTGAAGTTTGTCGGAATTTGGCTCATTAGTTGTTCGTAGAGCTTTCCCAGTGCCCTGAAATAAATTTAGATTGTTTTAAAATAAACTTACATAAGGTGATCTTTGTTGGTCTTCTTCATCTTGAAGTTATTATACAGTAAGTAACCGACTACTAGTACTACTACGGCTAAGAACACAACGACAGCTACAGTTCCAATGACGATCAATTCGCGCTGGGTGTAGGGACCGCCTATTACCTTTACAAGGATAATTTTAGAGGAAGCTTAGAATATTTTACTCACATTAGCAGTGAAGGATACTTCTTTTTCTCCTGCGCGGTTAGTCGCTTTGCACATGAAGACACCTTTGTCCTCAATGGTTACCCGTTGTATGGTGAGAGTTCCATTGACATCGGAAACTCCCAGATGATACGGTTGGCCATCTTTGTACCTGAAGAACCGCTCCCTCATAATTGAAACGAGTTATTACCAAGCAATTTTTGGTTTAGGAACTCCAGACAACGGACAACTTAAATTAACAAGCTGGCCATATTCCAGCTTCACATCAGATTCCATGTGTGTGGAGACTATCGGTGTCTGTATTTTAAGGACCTGTAATGATTATTTTTTAAATATAATAAAAAGCGTACACTGAAAGAGACTGGAAGAACTAATGGTGTCTTCTCTTTACTGTTGACAAAGGCGCATGTGTACACTTCGTTGTCCGTGGCAGAAACATTACTGTATTGTTACTATTACAGAATTGTGAAGCAACAGTAGTTTCAGTTTATTCGCGGTATCAAAACAAATCGTGTAATCACGTCGGTCTTGCCGCCCACATGTCGGCGAGCCATTGCTTCGCGTCTCTTCTGGCTTGCTGATCCCAGGCCTGCGTTCCGTAGGCTGTCTCGGCCGCTCTCCGTATGTCCGTGTCCCATCTTGTGATCGGCCGTCCTCTCCTTCTCTTTCGATTCCGTGGGTACCAATTGGTGGTGGCAGTCGACCATCGGGATGGGTCCATTTGAGCGAGTTGTAGGGCCCATTTAATCTTTCTTCTCCAGGCCAGTTCCACGATGTTCGGCAGCGCTGTTCTGCGGCGGACTTCCTCATTCTTAACTCTATCTAGGAGAGATAATCCTAACATCGACCGTTCCATGCGTCGTTGTACACTTTGCAGTTTACTTCTGTCCTGTTTTCGAAGGCACCACACTTCGCAGCCGTACAATAGACTTGGGACCACACATGTGAGGAAGACCCGACGTTTCATCTTCATCGGTATTGTTCTTTGAGAAAAAAACAGGCGATGTCGGTTGTACGCTGCCCACCCTGCTCCAATTCTCCGGGATATTTCCTGTTTTTCGTCGGTGAAAGTCACAGAACAGCCAAGATATACGAAATGACTGGAGAACGCTATAGGAGCCCCATCTATCGTCAGGTTACAATCTTCGGCGTTTGTCATGGCAACCGTTTTGGAGCTGTTGATTTCTAGTCCAATCCTTCGGCTCAATTCTTCCAACTCCGTGACCATCCGCTGCACTGCCGACGGACTTCTTCCAATGAGAACGACATCGTCGGCGTACCTCAGATGAGTGAGCCGTTTTCCATCGATTTTAACACCTAGTCGCTTCCATTTGACCTGGCGGAAGATGTCCTCGAGCACGGCGTTGAAGAGCAGAGGGGACAGGACACATCCTTGGCGGACTCCACGTTGGATCTCGACCTCTACCAGCTCTTCTTGCACCTTGATCTTGGAATCAGCCACGTCGTATACCTTCTGTAGCATCTCGACATAGAGGGGTGGTACTCCTTGCTGGAGCAAGGAATTCCAGACGGCGTCCCACTCTATCGTGTCGTAGGCCTTCCGAAAATCGATAAATACGAGGTAGATGTCGGTGCCGTAGTCGTTGGCCTTGTCGATAAGCTGCTGGACAGTGTGAAGATGTTCGACAGTAGAATAATTCCGGCGGAAGCCGGCTTGTTCTACGGGCTGATTCGATTCCAGCCAACCATGAATCCTGGCCAATACTACACGTGTAAACAGCTTGTAAGGAGCTGGTAATACGGAGATGGGGCGGTAATTGGCCAGATCCGTTAGGTTGCCTTTCTTCGGGATAAGCGTCGTTATGGAGTCGGCAAATCCAGAAGGGACAATACGGAGGTCGAGCATCGTAGTGAAGAGCTGTGTAAGAGCAGGAACCACTTCATCTTCAACACTACGGAGCATCATGGTTGTGATGGAATCATGACCAGGAGCAGTGCGCTTCTTCATGCGACAAAGCTGTTTCCGCACCTCCTCCTCGAGAACCGAGGGAACACTTTCAGAGGGCGGATGAGTCACCGGATGTACCACAACCGTCTTCTCATACAGCTGGTTGAAGAATTCCTGAATCCTTGCCTTCAACTCTTGGGGAGTTGTCGTTGGAGATCCGTCATTCTTCAGCACCTGTCGCATCACATGGGTTGAGCATTTTTCAAAGAGCTTCTTGGACGCAAGTGTCTGATGATACCGAATTAGAAGTCTCTTTTCTAGGTCATCGGAAATGGAGATACGCAACGACTTGTTGATTTGGACTAGCTGAAGTCGGGAAGATTGATCTCCCTTGTTCAGTAGCAGTCGTCTTTCGGCGAAGAGGTTTCTGGTCTTAGTAGAAAGCCTCTCTTCTTGTGGAATCTTCTCGGTGGCCACAGCTCTGGCGTGCTGGAGAACCTCGCAAATTTCTAGATATTGCGCCGATGGATTATTCGTCTTTTCCATTTCTTCTTTCAGCTCCTGGACCGCATGTCGGAATAGCGGCCAGTTCAACTTGGTCTGCTGTGCCTGTGGACGACGTCTAGGAAGACAGCCTTCAATGTCTAGGACGAGGCGACATAGACGGTGATCGGAACGGAAGTTGAAGTTATTCACAACAGAGACGGAGCGCACTACATCATGTCGTCGGACCAAGAACAAATCGTACTCCTTCAGGGTTGCCCCGTTTGGAGCTCTCCAAGTCCACTTGCGGCCTCCCCTCTGCTTGCAATACGAGCTGGCAACTTTCCAGCCGTTCAACGAGCAGTAGGACACCAGTTGTTCTCCCCGTTGGTTACGATTACCGTAACCATAAGGTCCAACAACTGGCTCTTGGGGATGGGCGCGGGAACCGACGGAGGCGTTAAAGTCTCCCAGCAGGATGGTGCACCTTCGGGAGTTTCTTGGCGGTGCCGTCTGGTCGCTATTGACCTGGCCCTTACCCTTACTATTCCTTCCAGCCCTTATGTGCAGCCCAAATCTTGTAGTTGGTCTACACATCTGGTTGCACGCCTGCTGGATACAGCTCAGGAAGCTTTCGTAGTCCTGGTCGCTCGCCTCTGATGTAGGGGCATAGCCCATTACAAGGCAGAGGGTAAAGCGCTCAGTTCGGATTTCCATCGTGCAGCATCTGTCGTTTATTGGTGAGAACCGATAAACATTTTTAATCAGATGTGGTGCGACGATGAAGCCGACGCCTCTCCGCTTGTACTGTCCTCCGCTGTAGTACAGCATGAAGCCAGACTTGCGCAAAAGGGCCTGACCACTACCGGCCATCCACGTCTCGCTCAACCCGACCACGTCAAACCTGATTTTCATCAGTGCCTCCTCGATTTCGACTCGGCGGTTCTCGGTGGTGATGGACCGGCAATTTAGTTGACAGACGTTGAGCATCGCTCTCGACATGGGGGTTGGCATACGAGACCGCTGTGCCGCAGTTCTGGTCTCGGCTTCCCTGCTTAAAAAACACGACCGCATGGCCATGAGAATTAAGAAGGAAAGCAACAGTATACCTCAGAGATATTTTTAAGATGCGACTCGCACCTTCAAAAATAATGTCTTCTTCTTTAATGGGAATCTCCTCCTCATTATGCATCCAAACCACATTCCACTCATCATTTATAGGATGGACACAGCTCAGCTCCAGATTGTCTCCTTCATAGATCTCTTTCTCGTTCTCTCCATCAAGCGCTGTAGGGCCACGAATATGACTGTATACTGCCCTTGGTTTCCCGTCAGCAACCCCAATATCCAATTTTTCGGTGAAATTTTTTCCTTTCCGGGCAGTGCACTGAACTTCTTGGCTTTGTCTTACAATTGTATCCCAATGTATCAGAGTTTCATATGTGCCATGTGAAACTTCCAGATCATTGCGAGAAACCTGGTTCCAGTCGCCTAGCGGGTACCTGAATGTGGCAGTTAAAAGTAAGCTGAACGCAGATAAACTTGTAAGAGAGTTCAATGTCGTTCATTAGAGGGACTGCTTCCACTTTGCAGAAAATATCAACTCTGGATCCAGATGGGTAATGCTTTTCACCGAGAATCGTGTAATTTGTTGACGTGGCAATAGTCATGTTTACAGTTGGCTTTCTGCTATGGACAGTCACCTAAAAAAGATTGTAACGTTTTTGGAAGGGTTTCAGCAAATGACACAGTCCAAACACTTACATTAAATTCAATTCTTTTGGAAAAGTCGAAGATTTGGATAGTCAACACGTATCTGAAATGACAACGAGTTGGGCACACCTTAAATAGGGGGAAATGGCTATTTCTTACATTCCGGATTGATTAGTTCAATTTATGCAATGTTCAGCTCGCATTAGCTCAATTTACATAAGCTCATGCAGCAACGAAAGACAGGGAAGGTTTCGACTCTTTATATAATACAGAACAAATAATCAAACTTCTACTGACACGCATTAGACAAAGTTCAGTTTTAATGATATACATGATGTAAGCGGAGGAATTCAGTTTTTCACCAGGCAATAAAAGAAAGAGGAAAATATAAATAGGTTTTAAGTCTTGCTTTACACTGGAGACGCAAGTTCAGCTGATGCAATAGGGACATACGGTTCACTGGGAGGGTGAGATCCTGTTAAAGGATACATTTCAGACGGTGGGGTTCCAATTTGAAGGTATGAATATCTTTGTGATTCGGATAACGTTGGGGTTCCTAAGGGAGAGTCGCTTGAAGGCTGGGAATCTGGGGCGGGAAGGGGCTGTTGGGATTCGGATAGAGGCTGGGTTTCTGTCAGCGGTATGAGCTCAGTGGGAATAGAGGAGTTCAAAGGTTTTCTCATCAGCCCACCAAAGAAGTTCCTTACTGACTTAAAGAAGGAACTATTTCTTGTCGCCGATTGCAGTGGTATTTCCACTATAGAATTATTCCGTGTTGGATGTGTGCTCTCTTCCTTACGAGCCCATTGAACTAGATGCTTCTGGTAATCTGCCTCACTTTGTGTTTTTTCCTCAACTTGTCTTAGCATCTATAAAATGAGAATGTTTAGAAGACGTTAACCTTACAGCATCATTACACCGTTGAAGATGGTTCTTGGTTACCTCAATACACCTAATGAAATTTGGACGGTTTTTAGGATCTTCTTCACAGCATTGCTCCATTAGTTGGCAACTACAAGAGGAACATCGTCATAAATAAAGTAGTAAAAATACATTTCCTCATGAGCATATTTCGGTTTCGGGTTACGGTAACCACTTTTCAACTTTTTCAGAAGATCTTTGTTTCCAAGTAGTAGGGGATAGGGTTTCCCGGCCAGGGAAAAGAGCTCGTAGAGAACAATTCCATAAGACCAGACGTCTGACTGTAAGGTCGTAGTAATGAAATGTAATAGAAGAACGGATTACCGCTACAGTATACATCCCGTGTTCGATAGCTTCAATAGACATCCATCTCACTGGTAGCGGAGTTTCCTTGCCTTTTCGTTGCATTCTGTAGAAGGTTTTCGAAGAAGTGTGGGGACTCTCACCTGTAATATTCGTTGTGCATGTTACGGGCCAATCCAAAGTCAGCTATTCTAATCACCAAATTCGAGGTAACAAGAACATTACGCAGAGCTAAATCTCGATGAACACACTGAAACGGAGAAGCTATAATTATCAAAATGGAGACAAATTAAAGGGATTGTGAGGGATCTATCTGGCTGACTGTAGCTTTTCACAGGTTTTTGAGAAAGTGCGGGGCATTTTACTCGTTTCACTATTTTCTTTGATTTCTATTGATTATTTTAATGTTATAGTCTGTCAAGAAAAAAGACGACATTAAAGGTCTAAAATTTTAACAGTGGGTCGTGCTTACAGGCAATTTTTGCATTGTGGAGTTTGCTGTGACCGTGCTCCTCGGCTAAAATTTTAGGCCTTTGTTGTCGTCTTTTTTCTTAATAGACTATATTTATCATAAGTAAGTGAAGGCACATCAAAAAATCACTTAAAATGAGAAAAAATGAGCAGAAACAAAACAGAAGTTGCCCTTCTCCTCCGATTTACCACAGATGAAGGCTTTTATTTGTTCAAGAGACCGTCTCGAAAAAAACACTAACCGGAACATTAGCGAGGTAGTTCATTCCGTTTGCTATCTGCATAGCAAAAGAAAGAAGATCAGACGTAGAAAGAGAAGTTGGGTCCGGTAGATAAGCCTGACGTTGAGAAGGAGCTCTGTCACAAACAACGTAATCTTCACTCTGAAAGCAATGTTAGGTTTCTTGAAATAGTGCCTGCTTACAACGTATTGGGTAATCTTCGGGGTGCCGTCTTCGTTCTGCTCTTTACTAAGCTCGTTTACAAACTCTTTTCGAGTTAAAATGTAGTCTCTCAGATTTCCATAATTACAGTACTCAACGACAACATAGAGCTCTCCGCTATTAGGAATTTTTCCAAACTTTGGGAAGTGACCTACTTTCTCATGTATTTAGTAACTGCTCCGAGAAGCGCTATCACATTTGGATGGTTGTCCAGGGCGCACATTATTTTCAACTCTTGCACTAACATTGCCTGTTGCTCTGGTTCGCGTCCATCCCTTGGTTCTTAAAATATTGCTTGGATGGGAAACGCGAGGATTTACGTTTAATAGCAACAATTGTCGGATCTTGTTCTTCCCCTTTTAGAGTTCCTTGGCAAACTTTACCGAAATTACCACGGCCGAGCTAGAAATGTAACATATTGCAATTTGCCTCTGTATAATCCTTACTTCGCCTCCAACAGTGAGTTGTTCCTTTTCCAGCTCGTATGTTCGATCGTAGGCTATTTCTGATACTCTTTGATCCAACGGAATTTGTAGACCTTTGGGACGGCTTCCGAGATTTGTTGGAATCTGGCTCATCAACTGGTCGTAAAGCTTTCCCAACGCCCTAAAATAAATAATCTAAAAATAGACAGATTTCATTACAAGACGTGCTCTTTATTTGTCTTGTTCATCTTGAAGTACTTGTACCCGAAACACCCGAAACTTGTTACTGCTATGAGAACAACGACAACAACTAGTAAAACTCCAATGATTATGAACTCGCGTTGGGTGTAGGGGCTTCCGGTTACCTTTTAATGCATTTTTATATAGTAAAAATAAACAAGCTCACTTTAGCAGTGAACGAAACGTTTTCCTCGCCCACACGATTAGTTGCTTTACATCTGAAAATGCCCTTGTCTTCAATGGTCACGCGTTGTATAGTGAGAGTTCCATTGTCATCCGAAACTCCCAAAGTGTACGGTTCACCGTCTTTATACCTAAAGTTTCCATCGCTTACATATGCGAGCAACGATTACCATTCAATTCTTGGTTTTGGTACCCCAGACAAGGGACAACTCAAATTGACAGGCTGTCCGTATTGCAGCTTCACATTGGTTTCGACGGGTGAGAGAAGAATCGGTTTCTGTGTTTTGCGAACCTTTAATGCTTAATGTTTAAGGCGCTAGAGATATCTTACACTGAAAGGAACTGGCAGAACTAAATGGCTCTTCTCCTTACTGTTTATCAAAACGCAGCTGTAAACTTCGGAATCTGTAGCAGAAACATTCCTGAAATTCTTTTGACATTACAAGAAAATAAACACACTTCAAGGATATTTTTAAGATGCGGGTCACTCCTTCGGAACTAATGTCCGTTTTCTCAAGAGGTATCTCTTCTTCCTTATGAGTCCAAACCACATGCCAGTCATCGTTTATTGGATGGGCACAGCTCAGCTCCAAATTGTCTCCTTCATAAATCTCTCTTTCATTTTCTCCGGTAAGTGCTGCGGGACTGCGGACGAGCTTGGAGACTGCAGTCGGTTTTCCATCGGCTACTCCAATGTGCAGAGTTGCGTCACTGGATGCATTTCCTCTCCGAGCAGTACACCGGACTTCTTGACTTTGTTTTACAATTGTATCCCATTTTACAAGCGTTTCATAAGTTCCATGTGTTATTTCTAGATCTTCGGGTGAAACTTGCTTCCAATGGCCTAGAGGTTGCCTAAACATGGCTTTTTAGATAAAGTATGAGAGAAATTCAACCTGGACATGAGTTTAATGTCGTGCGTTACTGGAACTGATTCTATTTTACAGATGAAATCAACTCTGGCTCCTGAATTGTAGTACTTTTGACCAAGGATGGTGTAATTTGTTAAAGTCGGAAGTGTCATGTTTACCGTTGGCTTTCGGTTTTGCACAATAACCTAAATGGTCAAATTACATCATTTTTAGAACCCAGTTTATTTTTTCTTACGTTAAATTTAATTTTCTTAACAAAGTCGAAGACTTGTATCGTGAGCACGTATCTGAAATTAACAAAGACAAATTCTTATAAATGTGCATTACTTACGTTCCGGTTTGGTTTGGCTTGAGATCATGCAAGTTTAATTTCTCAGAAGCTAAACTGGCGTTGTATTCACTCCTCATTGCCATTGACGAAACGTCTTCAGAGACCACAAAGCTTTTATGGGCAGCACGTGTATATTCCTTTTCATAAATGAATTGTTAAATTAATGCCCACTTACTCTCGTCCAAGTGGTATTGTACTGTCCGAGAATGAACGGATAGTGAGTGAAATTGACTTGGATGCGATATCCGTGGCTTTCATTCAATATGATAATCTCCGGGGACACATGTTCAATCTGGAATGCTTAAAGGGACATTAGCGCAGGTTTTGAATGTAGGCGCGCCGACGCCGTCTGATTACGGTAACTATTATGAAAATGCGTTTTATGCATAGTTTTCAATTTCTGTTGCTTTCTTGTGTTTTGCCATCATCGAATTACCATAAAACAAAAGAAAAAATAGCAAGAATCGTGCTGAATACATGATTTTCGGAAAATGCACTAAAACTGAAGATTTTGAATAAAAAAAATCATGTTTGATGAATTATTTATCCGTTCATACATCAAAATGCTCGGTATGATGTGCTTATTGTATTGCAATAAAAAGCAGATAATATTAATGTCAGCAATCAAAGAGAACGATTATTTTACATCGAAAATTGTGAATTTTCGATAAATTTCGTGCATGATGTTTATACGTACTCTAAAATTTACCGGCGGATTCTGCAAATTCAAAACCTGCGCTACTGTCCCTTTAACTCAACAATAAGAAATAAACAAACCCTAATCTGCCCTTTAGTTGGAGAAACCGCCAAGTTTACTGTAGTTTGTTTGTATAGTGTTCCGTTGCTTAAAAGCACGCGGCATTCATAGTTGCCGGCATCTTCCATAGTAAGATTTTCAATTACGGCTATCAGCCGATGCAGACTCGAATAATGCTCAAAAACTACCTAAACTTTTTCTTCATTGGTAAGGAAACATCGAGTTCATGTTGCTGTGTTTATATGCAACATATGAGTACTGTAGCGGGGGATCGCTATAGTTTCATTCCTATGGCAACCCACATTTTTACAACGAGGACAATGAATCGTAATATCGCCGTCTTCGCGTGCGTGCTGAACATTGCATGTCAAGTTCAAGCTCATCCCTACATGCTTCCATTGTCCAATCTTAAAAGTGATAGAGGTTTAAAATGGAAGAAGTGCAACCTTTTCCCATGTGACTTCGAAGTTTCTATCGAAGAACTCTTTATTTTCAAAGTGAGACCATTCTGGATCATTCAAATGACCAGTGTCGTAAGTACAGGAAAGCGAAAGGTACTCTCTAATCGGTCTTGTTTCCGATATTGAAATTTGGAAACCAATTCTGAAGTGCCCCTTTGTAAACGTTAGGATAGTAAGCCGTTACCTAGGATCATAGACAATGTCATCTCCTTTCCACTCTTCTCGGAAAGTCCACAATTCGACCAATGACTCATTCATGTTTTTGTTAGCCTTACAAGGAACAACTAGCGTCTTCTCATTCGCGAGGTAAATATTGGCGTTTGTTGGAATGAAATGCTCATTGCCAAAACGAGAACGAATGAAAACATAGATGTAGTGCGACAGTTTCGGATCATTATAGAAAGAGCAGCCATAACTTCCAGTGTCTGTGATCTGTATTAGTTATTTTTGACGGCGTAGAGATACTATCTCTGAACTTCATTAAAATGACTTACTTTAGCATCAGAAATAAACAATGTTTTGTTATAATGATTCGGCCCTGCTCGCTTTCTTGCGTAGTAGTCCGTGTCATTGTAATCCTTGTATTCCATCAAGTTAGGAAGATGATATGCCACAGCTGAAAGTTTCGGTATTCTGGTGTTTTGTAGCTTGTGCGATTCTGTCGTTTCTTATCTGTACCTTCCGCTGGGACTCGTTTCCTTTATACTCAACCCCAGTTGATTTCTTAATATAAAACTTACGCATTTTATCAGGAGTGTTGCATAAAAGCGAAATGTTGTCTCCTTCAACAAATTCAATATAGTCGCCAACAAGCTCATCGGTCTTAAAAACATTAAAATTAATTTCAAAAAAGGCGAATTTCAATTGATCTCCAAAAAATTACCTGTATTTCACTGAACAGTGATATAATTCGAGGAGTTGAACCTGATACTTGTGGAGTCACGGTGGTGTCTCTAGAATAAGAGCTTCGCACCAAAGCTGTTTTCAATAGCAACAATACTATTATGGTAAATTTCATCAGAATCTGAAAAGAAAATGCTGAACGAAAAGTTGGAAATGCAAGTGGTGAGAAAAATCGACAGATGCGGTTATGTCTTTCCTCCTTTTTCCCGTCTTATCTCTCTTAAATATCCAAGCAACCGGTGAGTGTTCTCAGCAGCAGATAAGGTGGAACCACCCGAATGAGCCATCATTATCACCGGAAGTAGAGAGTTACACAGCGTTGTACAACAGTTTTACTCTTAAATTAGTCATTTGGTTAGTTTATAACGCGAACTCGGTGAATCAGAATAGTTCAACCAGCCGACGGAAGCGGAGGAAAGAAATTCAGAAGCATGATTCACTTCGAGTTAAAAGTAGACTATACCTATTCTGGAATTCCACTTTTTAATGTTTTAAGGTTTATGACAATATTTATTCACTACAGCAGGTCCAGAGCCTTACAACTCTGCGTTCGCGACTATTGATTTCGACTTGGCAAGATGCTCCACTCGGAAAATAATGAGGTAATTCAACTTGAGCTGTGATTGTGTTGTCCTTTGCTTCTATCGTCAAATTAAACTCTCTAAAAACTTGAAAAGATCTCCTGAACGGCCAACTAAGACAGGGATAATTTATTTTCAACGTAAAACAATGTAAACGAAGACTATTAAAATCTTTTAATGGGCCCTGAGCTTGGCTCGCCCCTTGAAATGTTCCATGGTCTCATTAATACCAAAGTATTCCGAGATCAGTTCAACCACTGAGCTGGGAAGGAAGCTGGCTGTGAAGATTCCAAGGTAAGCGGATCGAGGAAGAGCCAAGAAGCGTTGATTGGTGAGAACGGCATCCATGATACGTTCCACTACGAATTCAGGGTCCAGAATGGGGAAGATGTTAGGGGACTTGGTCTCGACTCCGTCAAACATTCCCGTATTGATGTAAACTGGGCAAACGACGGTCGTGTGGACACCTGTTTTCTGAACAAAGATTTTAAACCGAACTTTTGACCAGCTCGCTGTTCTTACCTTCAAAGAATTGACTTCGGCTGTTAGGGATTCGTGGAACCCGACAGCTCCGTGCTTGGAGGCGCAGTAGTCCACCAATCCAGCGCAGCCCGTCTTGCCAGCCATCGAGGCAATGGTGACAATATGACCGTGGTTTCTTTCCAACATGGAGGGAATAAAGGTCTTTCCAGTCTGAATATACTCTTCTTTGATAATTGTCACTACTCTACTTACAAAAAGAAGTGCGTTGCAGTTGACGGCCAACGTCAATTCCATCAACTCATCGGGACATTCGAAGAGCTTTCTTCCAGTGACAACACCAGCATTATTGATAAGGATGTCAACATCTCCGACTGCTGTCTTGACTTTCTTTGCCGTAGAATAGATTTCTTCTTTCTTTGAAAGGTCTACAGTGTAAGCGTGGCCCTAAAATAGCAATTTGTCGAGGGGGATCTCAAGTAAAAAGGGGGAGCATTCGTGTGAAAACCTACCTCAGCTCCAAGAGCGTTGACTTGTGCCAACGTTTCTTGGTTTCCCTTCTCGTTGACGTCCCAAAGAACAACTCGAGCTCCCAATATGGCAAACTAAATTTCCCGTATGATATTGTTGAAATTATGATTATTCATACCTCTTTAGCCATCAGCCGTCCTATTCCACTGCCAGATCCCGTGATCAATACAATTTGACCTGAATAGGTCAGTTTCGGAAATCTGTTGTACACCTTTGACATTTTTCCTTGGTAACACCCCGGTTGGAAGAAGTGCTTTGATTATTCCTACCAACGTTAGGATAATCATTTTAAGGAAAGTTATAACGGCCTCGACGTTCTCATCCATGACTTCTAGAAATAAACGTTGAAGAGGAAGGGGGCGGAAACGAGGAAAGTGGCAAACAAGTCGACTACGGCAGCTCCTTATCAGAGGTTTATAAGGCAGGTTCAGACTAGACTTGAGGCTAGCGGAGCAAGATGACAGGCCGTTCTCCTTTGAGGGCCAGATTGTGACCTTTCGTTGATGTTTTTCTCCTTACAAAATCAATATGTGCTAATGATTTTCGAATAATTTTCATAGAAGAACAAATCACAATTGGAACTAGTCTTATCTTGGAGAAGCGTGGACAACATCAATGGGCATAGTAC
The DNA here is from genome assembly GCA_932521035.1 of Oscheius dolichura. Taxonomy (NCBI): domain Eukaryota; kingdom Metazoa; phylum Nematoda; class Chromadorea; order Rhabditida; family Rhabditidae; genus Oscheius; species Oscheius dolichura. Next base: position 9,719,706 of record OW051495.1, read on the forward strand.
AAAAAATGAGAAATTAGGGAATTTTAATGAGGTACACTATACATTGAGCAGAGATCAAGCAACAAAGAAGATAGCAATGTATATCCTGAGCTATGAATCATGGTTATATTTAAAGGGACTGTAAGGGACCTATAATAGCGTTCACGGGTCCCGGCGCGCCGTGAACGAGTAGCTTTTCTCCGCGCTTGGCGCGCATTTGAATTCTGGGCGTTTTAGCGTATTTCTTCGTATTTTCTAGCGTTTTCTTGCCCTGCCTTCTATTATTGATGGGAAGTAAGGTCAAGTGATCAAAATAAAAATTTAAAACACGAAGAAACGTGCGAATTGCGCATGCACGAAAAACTCATTTCCCGCGCTTTCTCAAAGCCCGCGAAAATCTACAGTCGGCTTCTTAGGTTCCTGGCAGTCCCTTTAAAGAGGGCCGTATTCTATACTTGCACTTCGTCGTCGCAAAATAACATTACAGAAATATCCATGAGGAGCATCAGGTAACTCAACCCAAGCAGAGCGGTGGTACCTGGTTTTTGGGTCAAACGACAAAGTGAAGCCATCTAAATGTTTAGCGATCTCTTCCTTGGAATGTAAGTGCCTTTCTTTCCAATTTATATAAACAGAGAATTCTTGAAGCTGTGGGAACGGGTTAGAGAGAAAAATCTGAATAATTAACTGAAAATAGCTTACTTTTCTTACCTGTAGAAGTCTACGGATTACGGCAAACGGAAGTGGCTCCTGCAGTCTTACGGTGATCTTTAATTTCTGACAGGTGGGAAGAAGCTTTGTCGCTGCGGGAAGTACATCATTACACTGCAGTTTTGCATTTACGTTTTTCTAAATTTTAAAGGAAGATTATACGATGAAAAAAAGAAAACCTACCAGTTTTTTTGATTTGAAAAGCGCTAAGAATTTCTTGGGCCCGTGTGCTTCGAAAGAAACCTTTACTGGTTTTAAAATGTCCAGGAACGCGTTGAACTGTTCCACTGTCAATCCTGGGTCTGATTGCATTAATAGTTTATGGCATGTTATTCTATTTCCTTTTAGGACATCACAAATCCCGTTAAAATTTACAGTATATTCTAAAATTTCGCTATGAATGAAGAGGAAAGTAAAATAACTCACTATCAAAAGGGCACAACTGTTCTAATCGAATTCCGCAGAAGATTTCTATCTTGTGATAGTCGGAGCAGTCGTATAATTTGAACGTTCCATCAAGGCAATAGTATAAGAAATATTTTCCTTCGAGATAGATGGAAATCTTTTTACTCCTTCGGATAAACTCCCCCACGCCTCGACATGTTTGTTGTAGACGAAAATAGCTGATCGCTTCGAACTAAATCGTTTTTCTAGAACATAAAAACTAAACTAAATATTACCTTCGTGATGATTTTCTCCTTGAGAGTTGGGATAAGATTAAAAAGCGGAAAACCTTCCATTTCAGCAAATGTAGAAGAATTACATTGAACGAGCCGCGTCTACAGTGGAACGCTGCGTTCGCGTTGGCGGAATTATTTTCAAAGCAACGCCATTCCTTTCGTATTCGAAGAACTACTGCAGTATAAAATGAACAGGTTTATACGAACCATAAAGGAAGACACTTGTATTACAAGAAAATACGAGGTCAAGGTTAGGTTACTTTAGATTGGGCCGCGGGTGTAACATAGATCCACGCAAGGATAACTTGGTTTAGTGATAGAAACCGTACAAGATGTTCCTTGGGGAAAACATGATGGAAAATTGAGCAAAAACGAAATCCGCTCTTCATCACCTTCACCTTCTGTCGTCCAATTGTAGTCATGTAGATAATGTTCAAATTCTTGTTTAGAAGGCCATTTGTTAAATCCCCATAGTGAAGTGAAGGTGAATTTGCTGAGATTTGGAAAATACTGAGAGCAGAGAAGCTGAAAAATATTGTTGTGGGATTAAATGCTTTTCTGTTCAGATTCGTTTTACCTGCAAAATTGTAGAGAGCAATTCCAATCGCTGAGTTAACTTCGGATATATCACACGAATTTTGACTTTCGGAAATACGGGAAAAAACATGGTGGCTGCCGTAATTGCATCGTCGTCGTCCAAAAGAATATCTGCCTTTTTCTAGAAATAGGAGTAAAATCAACTGAACAAGTCCAACTAAACTTACCAGTCTTTTTGAATGAAGGAACGCCTCAAACCGCTGAGACCTCTGGCTGTTCAAAAAGAACTTTTCAGGCTTCAAAATATTCAGCAATGTCACACACTGCTCTGTCGAAGCCTGTTCCATGTGAATGGTTGCGTTTTGGCATGATATTTTATTTTTTCTCAGAATATCACAGAGCTGTTCAAATGCCTCGTCAAAATCTTCTTTCCCAAGAGGATAGCGGCCATAAGAGGGTGGTGAATGCAACTCCCGTAAACGAGCCGCTTTTAACCCTTCTACACCTAGCAAAGTATAAGGCTGGAACTGCTGGAACACCCAAGGCATTTCCCAAGAATCTCTCTGTAGAAAATAGATACCATCCAAGTGAACAATAATGTTGCCCCTCTCAATAAACTCTTTCATGTACCGACATGCCTGCTGGAGACGGAAATAGCTTTTTGAGTGCAACTGGAAAGTTTTCGCTGATGAAAACAGGTAAAGAATATAAAACCTTTCTGATAACTTTATCCAGAAGGACGGGATGAAGAGACACAAGTAGAAAAGAGGCTATTTTGATAAGGAGGAAAAGTGGTTTTTCTCGAACAGCGTGTATAAAGGACTATTTTCGCTTTGAATACGAACGCATGATTTGATTATCGATTATTGACAGCTTCCCAGGGAAAGGTGCAAATGCAAGAGGGCTATCCAGCTGGCAACGTTCCCTTTCTTTTTTCTTTTTTCGCGTTCTTTTGGCTGGTTTGTTTGGCTCTATTCTGAAGATGAAGTCTACAATTTCAGTTTGGCATCCTCTACGCTCCAATGAAGCCATTTTGTCGTCCAATTTTCCTTCTCTGGGCATTGAAAAGATATCTTCGACTGGAGAGACCCGTCGTTACTCCTTCACCTTCACCTCTGAGAAGCACTGTAGTCGATAACAACACTATTAGAAATAACAATAACTGCATTTTATTATACAATGTAAAGCATAAAACAATACTGCACAAACAGGGGCAAACTGGGAAGAAAAATACGACGTTGGAGGAGAAATTTTTTACTGGAATATTATGCTGGAGTCTCCGTTCTTTCTCTCGAGTATATCAATTCAACAACAATACCGTGGACCATTTCAATTTTACAATTCCATCCATCTGGAAAATGTGGAGGAAGGTTCACAGCAATAGGAAGGATTTCTGCCTCATCGTCTCCATCGTCTCCATCGTCTGCCACCAAATTACAACCCCGGAGCTGATCCTTCAACTCCTTGACAAAAGTTGCCCCTCCTCTTTGCCAATTTATTTGAAGCTGGAATCGTAGGAGATTCGGTAAAGGCTCAGCAAAGAATATCTGGAAAGACAGCAAAGGTAAGGTCGTTTATTGTGTTTCTCACCTGTAGAGTGTTTCGGATCAGCTCAAACACATTTGTAGGGTCCTTCACCACTATTAGAACGTCAGGAAACCTGGGCAAAAGCTTCGTTACTGCTAGAACTAACTCGTCCGCATCCAAATCTACCCATATGCTCTTCTGAAACAGCAGGGAAACTTTTAAAAGAAGCTAAATGAATCTTACCAGCTTTTTCAACTGAAACAGTGCCTCATATCGGTTGGATCTCTTGCTGTCCATGCTGACTTTTATAGGATTCAGAATAGTTATCAGCTTCACACATTGCTCTAGCGATAACACATAGTCAGGGCAAAGTGGTTTTGCCTCATATATGGATAACGTCGTGCAGCTTATCCGGTTTTCCTTTAGACTATTGCAAAAGTCTTCAAAAGCTTCGCCATTTTCAAAGTCTAAAATCTTTTTGTAAGAAGAAAGAACTAGTCCACCAACCAGGTACTTCAATATGTCTTAACCGGGTTCCGTGAAGGCTTTCGAAAGAGGCGAAATACCGTTTCGGGCCAGCAAACCATTCGTGAGCATTCTTGGGCGACCAATCCCCGTATATAAAGAAATAGTATTTCCGGGAAGGTTTGTTGTACTCCAGTACAAAGATCGCGTCTAAATAGATGCAGATCTTCTGGTTCGTTCGGATAAATCCGTTGACATCGCGACAGGTTCGTTGAAGTCGGATGTAACTTTTTTCGGTGCACTGGAATAGTTTTTCTCAAGTAAAAATGAAATGGAAATTCTACCTTATTGATGACCTTTTCCAAATTGGAAGGGTTCAGGGAAAGCAGAGAAAATCCTGTCATTCTAGCTGGAAAACGTTGAATTTAGAGGAAAGGAGCTGTCGTTAAAATACCCCCTGCGGGAAGGAAGGACAACCACGAAACTCGAAAAAGTGAAACAAAAACTCGTTTATTTGTTCCGAACCAGCAAAGATACAACAGATAGTCGACGGCGCGACGAGAAGGGAACATTATGATCGGAAATACAATAAGGAAGTAAAAAGAAACAAGAACAATGCTACACAATTGGAAAACAAGTAATTGAAGGCTGGGGGGAGTGAGAGGGAGATATCTGATAAAGCTTACGTTACGGGCATAATTGTATCCACAAACAAGTACGCTATTTCTACTATTACCAATGGTCAATAACGATTTTACAAGTCGATCCTTCAGCAAAATGCTGTGAAAGGTTCAAAACAAGCGTATCGTCCTCGTCAGCATCCACCGCTTCCTCTTCTTCTATTGTCAAGGCATAGTTACGAAACTGCTCCTCGAACGTCTGCTTAGAAGGTATTTCAATAACTGGCCAGTTTAGTTGAAAGCGAAACTGCCGAAGATTTGGAAAAGGTTTAGAAAGCAGAACCTGAGAAGGCAATGAAAGAAAATGTTTGTTGCTGTTCCTCTTGCCTGTAAGATGGAATGGAGAAACTCAAAGCAGTTTGAGATAGGAACTTCGACACCAATTTCAATGTCCGAAAAGGTGGACAGAAGCTTTTCTGTTACCAAAGGTGCATCTTCTGGGTGCACGTGACGTACGGCAACGCTTTCCTAAAAAATGAAAAATTTAGAAAAAAGGAAACAAGGAACTTACGAGCTTCTTGAAGTTCAACAACGCCTAGATTTTGTTTCTCTTTCCTGTATAATCATATGGAGAAATGGAAAACCGTTTGAAGGCAACCAACAATCATCACCTCAGAAAATATGGACAAAAGTTTTGTTACTGCTGTAAGGGCTTCCTTTGAGTCCATTCGTATTTCTACTTTTTTCCTAAAATAAGACGTAAAAACAGAAATGACGCTTACCAGCTTTTTGAAATTCAACAGCTGCTCATATCGATTTGGTCGCTTGTCATCCATGCTGACTTTCGAAGGATTCAAATAGTTATAACGTGTACACATTGCTCCTTGGTCAACACATATTGAGGGCGAAATAATATGGCCGCGTACATCTCTAGTTCGGTACATTTTATCCGGGTTTCTTTCAGAGAATTGCAGAACGCATCAAAAGCGTCTGATGTTTCAAAGTCTTAAAAAATTGTATGAATAAAAGACAAAAAGTCACTTACCAGGTAGTTGGCTGTATCTTAACCGAGTCCCATAAAGCATTTCGGTATCAATAAATGTTTTTGTGCAAATTCGACTTCGAAAATACCTTATTTAGGACCTTTTCTAGCATGGAAGGAACCAGATTAAGCAAAGGGAGACCATTCCCTGCCATCTGAAGAGAGATGAGAACGTTTTCCGTTTCTGAGCAAACAAATAGTTCTAAAAAATAAATATATACACAACAAAGCAATTGTTGTTTGTTGCCAGCGACGTTTTCGAAATTATATGAGTTCCAACGTTTTTTGAAGAACGATCAAATTAGGTAGCTTGGAACAATTGAGACAGAAGCAAAGCAAACCGAACAGTAATGAACATGCCTTGTTTAAATTAAAACAATGTGAACCGTACTTTTAAAACACCCAAACAAATGTAACCAATGGAACAAAAGAAAAAAAAAGCTAGGGAGAAACAAAGGGCCATCAAAGAAGATCAAATTCATCAAGAGGGCGATAGGATATGGTAACATTAATTTTATCAATTATGATTACACAAGTGTGACCGTCGTGCTGCGGACAGTTCACTCGAGCATATCTATGCTCTCCTATCATGGGGTGTTCGTCTGTTGCCCAACTGTAATCCGGCAGCGCTTCCTCTAACTCATTTAGGGTTGGCAAGTCCTCTCTGTCCCACGTTGAATACAGATGGAATTGATCGGGATTCGGAAAAGGTTCAGAAAACAGCATCTGGAAAAAATCAAAATGAAAAAAAGTGTAATTGTCATTTATCCACCTCTAAAGTCTTTCGTATCAACTGGAACTTATCTGTCCAATCGTCAACACTACACATCACATCCGGAATCTTCGAAATCAGCTTTATGGCTCCACTAAATACACTTTCTGGGTCGAGATACACATGGGCGGCTTTCTGTAATAGATAATGAAGGAAATAGAGAACGCCTACCAAGCTTTTAACTTGCAGAAGTGCCTCATAACGGTCGGAACCTTCGCTGTGTATATCAACCTTCTCCAAAAACAAAAGGTTGCACAATACTACACATTGCTCTTTGTTTGGCGAATACTCATCTCCCAACAGTATCAGTTCTTTGCATGTTATGCGGCACTTCTTCAAAGTATTACAGAGTTCATTGAAATTCTCTGGGGTTTTAATGCCTGCATTGTAATTTGAATAGAAAAAGGAATGTAACCGACCAGACAAATAAACCCGATCTGTTAGCCGGATCCCAAAGAGTGCGTCTGCATCGACCCTCTTATAAACCAATTCCTCGTGATCGCTGTCGATGGAGTTAGCAACAGAGCTAGCCATTTTAATTAAAAAATAAAGTTTTCCAGTATCTTCGTCAAATTTCAGCGTATATTTCCTATCATCGTGAACAGTGACCTTACGGCTGGCTCGGATGAATTCCCTCATATATCGGCATGTTTGTTGGATGGCGAAATAACTTTTTGTTTTCGTCTAAAATAAAAAAAAAGGGAAAATAGAGCCTAAAGCAAACCTTTACAATTACTTGTTCCAAATTGGCGGGATTCAAAGTAAGAAGCGGAAAATCGGTCATTGCCAGGGGAGAAGGCTAGGTGATCGAGCAAACGTTGTTTTTCCTGCACAAAGAGATTCAAACAGCTGGCGACCCTAGAATGCCGCCATTTTCATACCCTAAATGGTTTTCAAGGCAATGGCGATTATGGGATTTCGCATAAAATTGAAGAGCAAAGTGTTGTCCACAAGTGTTTATTAGATCTCTCTCACTACGGATAAATAAATTAACAAAACAAGGGCTAATACTGGTAGAATTTATCACAATCTGAAGTAAAAGATGCAATTTGGTCTGACTAAAGTTTTCTTCGAGTAGAGATTCAAATGTGATCAAGTAAATATGATGCTAGTTGGCGAGGGAAAAATGAGGAGATGGCTGGAAGTTGAGCTCTAAGCTGAGTAGGCGTTACTCGTCACACGGCCTCCTTTGCCAGTCCAGTTGGTGTGTACCTGGAATGGAAATTTGTTTGGCTGCCTAGTAAATAAACAAAAAAAAAGACGGTATAGATGCTCACCCAATTGCCTTCCATGGTCAGAAGCTCGTAAGTATGAGCTCCGAAGTAATCCCGTTGAGCTTGGATCAAATTGGCCGGTAGGACTTCACTCGAATATCCATCATAGAAGGCTAAAGCAGAAGACATAGCCGGGATGGGGATACCCAGCTTGACAGCAACGGATGTCACCTCGTGGAAGGGATTCTAGAAGTTTAGTGTAGTCCAAAATCGAAAAGAAAGCACATACCACAGCCTCCTTCATAGCATCGATGAAGAACTGATCCAGGAGGAGGTTGGTCAGCTCGGGATCGGTGTCGAAGGCCCTCTTGATGTCCCCGAGGAAGCGGGAGCGGATGATGCAGCCGCCGCGCCACATAAGAGCAATCGCTCCAAAGTTTAGATTCCATTTGTAGGTTCGGCTGGCCTCGCGCATCAGCATGAAACCTTGGGCGTAGCTGACGATCTTGGAGGCGTAGAGAGCCTGAAATGGGGAATAGAGACGCCCATTCGTAAGAAAGAGAGGTTTGTTCCCCAAAAATGAAAGAACTTGTTGCCTACCTTGCTAATCTCCTTGATAAAGCGTCTCTTGTCTTCAATCAAATCCTCTGCCTTGAAAGTGGGCTTGGGAAGCACCTTGGATGCTTTCACTCGTTCCGATTTCAATGCTGAAAGGCAGCGAGCAAAGACGGCCTCGGCGATGAGGGTCACTGGCTGTCCGTATTCCAATCCAGCAAAACATGTCCATTTTCCTGTTCCTTTCTGCAATGACCGACTGTTTCCAAAGCTTTGAAAAGCCGGCTACCTGACCAGCAGCATCTCTAATGTGAGGCAAGAGAGTCTCTCCCTTGTCATCCTTGAACTTCAAGATATTGGCTGTGATTTCAATCAGGAACGAGTCCAGCTCGCCCTTGTTCCATTCATCCATAACCTGGAAGAGTATTTCTTTACCATAAAATAAGATCAACAACCAACCTCAGCCATTTGATCGTGTGTCAGTCCGAGTGCCTTGTGCATAATGGCGTAGGTCTCGGCGATGAGTTGCATATCCCCGTATTCGATGCCGTTATGGACCATTTTAACGAAATGACCAGCTCCGGCTTCTCCAACCCAATCACAGCATGGCTCTCCGTCCGATTTGGCAGCAATTGACTGGAAGATGCCCTTCAGATGAGGCCAGGCGGCGGGATTTCCTCCAGGCATCAGAGATGGTCCAAAACGAGCTCCTAAATTGGATACTATACTCCTTCCTCTACACGTTTTGATCCGTGCCTTAAATTGTTTCTCTCTTTCTCTTCTCGAGAATAATACCCCCGTTAGTTGCCATGACTACAAGAGCCGACGGGCACCCCCTGCAGGGAGACCGGATACGTCACTACACATTGCCGCCCTCGATATGAGAGGATATTCATAATCGCCCGTCTAACGATATGTCAGACAAGGATGATCAAGATGAGCTACTGGATACCCCGTCATCCCAGAAGGATAGTCCCTCGTCTAATGCCAAGCTCCTCCGCTCCCAGAGTGAGCATCACGTCCAGCAGAGGGACAGGAAATGTAGGTCGATTATAGTCATTTCCTCCTTGGAAGGGATAAATACCCACACCTATTCCAGTCACAACTGTGGATGATCACACTTGGACCTACGTTAATCAGCCCGTTCAGATAACGTCAGTTTTTGCCTGTGTTCCAATACAATAAACCTTTTAGGACAGAAATTATGGGGTACGGCAATGTGCCTATTCCGTCATATGGGTGCATTGCCAAGATATCAGCGGACAGTACTATTTCTATACGGGTTGTAACCTGGAACATCAATGAAAAGGTAGGCAGAGCCGTTTCTAACCATGTGTTCACTGTCGGACTCTATTTACCGGGAAAAGACGGTGTCTATCCCTCATTATCCCTGTTTTGATTGTTTTCGTATCCCTACAAAGCGGAAGTCGCAGTAAATTCCTTGTTTTAGAGTTCACAAGATACTTGTACTCCGTGTTTTTGAAACAGATGCATTGTTATCGAAAATATCTAAAAAAGAAAGAGATTTGAACAGTGTTTCGTAACAAAAGTGCTTTGTTTTCAGTCAGCTAAAGTTCTTACTCAATTATCGGATCAAATCAAGCTCGCGGCAAAAGAGGGACTGGAAGATATCATTTCTGTAGCCTTACAAGAGTTGCCGTCTTCTTCTATGTAAGTCTAAAGTTGGTTCCTTCAAAATTAGCGATTTAGAAACTTTCACGAGGATGCGCTGCTGATTTTGAGCAAAGCGTTCGAAAAAGATCATGCGCCGTACATTTGTCGAAGGACAAGGACACAGATGATTGTCGTTTTTATAAGGAAAAGCCACGTGAGATATGCAACAGGTGCTTCAGCTTTTTAGACAGCGAATTTAGCTTTTCAGAGGCTTCAACGAAATTTGTCTCGGCTAATGTCTTCGCTAAACCCGTCCGAACAAAAGGAGCAATAGGAATATGCTTTCGTTTCTGTCAAAAATGGATCGTCATCATTGGCAGCCATTTATCTCGTTGGTTTCCCGAGCAATTCTAATCGGTAGGCCAGTTTAGACGAGAATTTTATCCAGCGAACCATGGAATATCAAAAAATCGCCAGGCAGATGTGTTTTCCCACATTGCATAAGTTCACCCATAAGGAGAACATGTTTGCCGCGGATGTGAGGGATCATCTTTGCTATTTTTGATACCCGTTTAGGTGATCCTATGGACAGGAGATCTAAATTTCCGGTTGGCTAGGGATGAAAAACTTGACTGGAAGAGCAAAGCAGTCAGGGCCATAAACATTAACAGGGCGCTGGAGTATGATGAATTGAACTTGGCTAGGAGTAAAGGTAAGAGCACTTGACTATAAAACGGGCTATTTTTAAAGGACAAGCTTTTGAAAGCTTTGAAGAGGCTGAAATTAACTTCCCTCCCAGTTATAAGTTTGATATTGGCGGTAAGAACTACACGGGGACGCGGATACCATCCTATACGGTACGTTTTGAGCTTACTAGCTAAACTACGGTTGATTAAAAAGGGCAAGGCGTTTTTGAAATTACAGGACCGTGTTTTGTACCGCTGTAATGACAACACTTTGAAGAAAGTGGGCGCTTACAGCCTGTTGGAGACTACCGCCTCCGACCACAAAGCTATTTCCGGGTCATTTTAGTAAGCCTTCCTTTTATATTCAGTACTCCGATCTTATTTTTAGCCTAAACGCGACGGGAAAACCATCGACGGTACGGTTTCTCAGTACGGAATAAAGAGAGAAACAATACTCACCTTCTTCTCCACCGGAAACTCCACATCCAACGAATAGAATGCCCTTGTCCGCTAGTTCCTTGGCTCTTCTCTATAGAAAATCAATAGATGGAAATAAAGAGACTCATTTCTTACATTGGAATCGGTGTATTCGGAATTTCCTCCGTCGATAATGATATCACCCTCTTCTAGATGGGGGACGACGTTGTCAATCGTCTGATCGACGGCTTTTCCAGCTTGTACCAGCATCATCACACGGCGCGGCTTCTTCAACTTCCTATAAAGGAAATATTCTATTTTAATCCAATTCTGTGCAAATTATAGGAAGTTTTGATCAAGAGGCAAATTTCTTATCGAAATTTGCAACATTTGCAGTTTTCTTCTTCGTGATTATCAGCAAAAGTAGCTACATCAAGGTGATAGTCACTCCTTTTGCAAGAATATAATCTGCAGAAAAGCCGCAAAAAAAGGAGAAAGAGACTTACCGGCACATGTCTTCAATAGAAGTAGCTCCGATGATCTTGGTTCCCTTTGCCTCATTTTCCAAGAAGTCAGTAACTTTCGAGACTGTACGGTTGAAGGCACACACCTGAAAAATTGTTTTAATAAAGAAAATAACACAGTAAAGTGGAATCAACGCTGTAAATCAGGGCTGCTTGGCTTTATAATTTTCAAAACGGCGCTTTTTCCCGGAATCTGATGCAATTCCTCTAGTCAGCCAGCAAAAAAGCGGTCGATTTCGCTATGTGATGCAAAATGTTTGAAATTTCAACAAAAACAGCTAAAATAATGACAAAACTCACCGTAATGTTGTGGTCATTCATATTGAGAATAAGATTCTGGCCCATGACGGCTAACCCAATAACAGCGATATCTGCTTCAGCCATTTCCTGTAAATTTTAACATTTTTACACACGTAATAAGCATAATATTTCAAATACATGCGACAAGAAGGAAGGACACGGTATAAATTAAAAGAAAAACAACCTTTCGAGGAATTTTACGCTGTGGTGAGAAGTCGTGGAAGTTAGTTTCTCGGCCGGCTAGCCAACTTTGGACATAGCTGCCAAAGAGACCGGCTAAGGCGCTCATACGAGCCCAGTCGATAAAGACTGATAAAGCTGGTCACCATTGTAAATCCCCCTGCAGTTGCAGGAATAATCACGTAAAAATTTGGTAGGGGATTGGTTAGAAAACCGTTTTTCCGCGGATTGCGAGAGATTAGGATTAGGGCGCGTTCTAGAAAAAACAACTACGTAGGCGTCAGACCGGCGAGGGGTGGCGACATCGGCCTATTTGAACAGGGGGCAAAAACAAATGCCGGGGTTCTCTCCTATCTTACGTGTGTGCGATGTGGTCTATTCGTCACCTTGGAGAGAGAGCAAAGTTCTACCTTTTACCCCCCATTCTCGAGAGAATGGAAATGCTGACAAACCAGCCGCACTCCCTCGAACAATAGCAGAACTTCGGAGGAAATAGAGGACAGGGACCTGGGGAAACACGGCAAGTACGAGACAGTTTTTCTTCCTTTTATCAATAAGACGACGAGATGTGTGTCATCACGCCATGGGTCAAATCACCTTATCGGCATCGGCAGCTAATATGAGGTGTTAGTGGTGAGATTTTGGCCTTTTCAACTAGGTTCAGAGAAGCCCCAACGGCTGGAGAAAGGGGAAAAGGTGACAAGTTTCTGTAGCGAATGTAATCAACAGTGGAAGGCGTGGAACTGTTTACCCCGAGGATTTCTCTTTGCCAAGGTGATACCAGGACATTTTTGATGATTTCTGTGAGCAAAAAGCACTATGCCCTCTTTTCTTACAATATGAAACGTTTCAAAGACGATTACGTGCCGTTTGGTAACCATTTCCCTGAGGGAATCCCCTCCCTCGCACATATAAAACTGACGCCGATCATCGAGGGGTTTTCACAGAAAATGCGCAAAAGATTGCTATCTCCGAGAAAGGCGAAAAACTTCAATACGGATTATAGATTTAGGAAAAGGTAGAGAGGATGGCGAGAGGGACTGTTTCTGGCATTCGCGCTGATAAATTGGACCACTTAACGAGTTATTTGTCCGCGTTGTGGAAGGGACAACAGAAGGCTACAATTGTTGGAAACAAGGAGGGAGGTGAGTGAAATATGAGAATATTGGGCACAAGGCCTGCTCTGATTGTTCCGATGTTAACGAGAGCAAAGAGTGTGGAATGAAAGGGAGCAGGAGTGGTGCTAACCTGGCTGGGAACTTTTAAAGATTGTAAAGCGAACGCGAAGGGATGACGCGAAGGGGAGCCCACCCTCGCGTTTCCTTGATACGATCTGGAATGGCTCGGGTTCAAAGAGCAGAAACCAGTGAGCAGTACGGCGTTTGGAGGGCTCAGAAATGGACTGACTTCACTCAGAGACAAGTATGCAAAGGGAAACATTTTTATGTCAGTTCAGTAGTAGACTTCTTATGTCGGTATTCTGTCGAGTAGAAGAAAAGTGAAAGCAGCTTCTGCATTGTGGGTTGTGCCCTGGAAATGGGCTACAAGAGGAAAAAGTAGCTGCTAACTGGTTCGTCTGGTGAATGAGAACAGAGCATACAATAAAATCAAAGACGGTACGAGGCTATGATGAGAGATTAGCCACATGGGCATCATGTGACCAGAACCAAAAATAAAGGAAGGTGAATGGTCAAGGAACTTGGTCAGAGCTAACAATAGGGAGCAAGATAACAACGTGACATATAACACAGCTCGACCCGGTTTTTTTCTGTGTTTTTTCTTCGAAACGAGTAAATATGGGAGAGAACGAGAACTGCAGGTTTATTTGTTAGATGATTCTTTTTGGTCTTTCTGCCCTTGAATAGTGACAGGATGAAGTACCGGTAGGGAGTAATGGGTTAGCGACGGATTATGCCTCTGGTGGTCCCAGGACTCTGAAAATGATGAACTTGAATCCCCTCACAGGCCAGGGAAAGTAAACTACAAAATAGAATCAGTGACTTACTCGATATCTCCTTGGTCTACAGCGATTATACTAAAAACGACGCGTTATTTAGAAGCAATTGGAGGTAACTTACAAGGAAAGAATGGACAGAACAGTAATAACTAGACAAACGGTACAAGCTCCGCAACAATAGGCGATGAGGGTATTACGTCGCATGGTTCAGGGTAGACTGATGCCTACGGCAGATATATCGGCTCTCCACTTCCGTACTCCTTTGATCTCTTGAACGGGGTGTGATTTTCAGAGAAGCCAGCGAAACGATGACAAACATCTCTTGCCAGCCGGTAACTTTTCTTGGATTCTTCTAAAAAGACGTAGACAAGGAAGTTCGTTGCAATTGAAGCCTGTATCTCCACATCCCGTTGTTCTTTTAGATGGTATCTCTCCTCGGATCAAAAGGCTTTGCAGCAACTTCCGTCTACAACGGATCTCTCTCAAAAAAACCGAGGAGCGTGAAAAGAATGGATACGATCTTCAGAATAAGGTACAACCTATTCAGTAAAAAGCCCGTCAAAATCTGTGTATAGATCTTGTCCAAATCGAATCGTAGCCCCGGCCTGATTCTATATGCTAGATTGTGCTAGATATAGTTCAAAAATCAGAAATTCATTCAGAAGATGGGCCTCCAGATGCATCTTTGGTGCATGTTTCTTACTACTCCAGTAAGGAGTCGTTAATAGCCTGTTCTAAAGAAGAGTTTGCGAAAGCATCAGTTCAAGCCACGGACTTCTATAATTATCCCAGGTACGCTTTACAAGAACAGTAGAGGACATCATTCCACCCATTTCAAGAAAAAGAAAGCGTATCCCATGTCAGATTATCCGCAAACTACGCGTTTTACTTCAATTTCTTTTTGATCTCTTCATCAATTAGCATCATTCAAGGTTTAAAAGAAGGATGCTCGTCGTCATTAAAATTCAATTTAGCATTTTGAGCTGCCATCACAGTTCACAATATATCGCCGTGTTCGAATTAACCAACTCATTTCAGATCTGATCTAATTTCACGAGGTAGATTACAAAACGCTGCGGTTGTGACATAAATTGTCTCGTCGATGGATATTGCCCTCTCAAGAAAGCTCCTCTTCCCCTCAGCAGCTATTCTTCTTATTCTTGGTTTAATTGGAATGTACGGTCACGTCTGTATCATCTGGGCGACGGTCAAATTCAAGTAAATCTTTAGGAAAGCCACAATAACAAGTTCTAGGGATTTCCATCTACCTTGCAGTATCCTTATCGCACTATTGGCTATGGGTGACTTTGGCCATCAGATCAGTCATATTCCTTACACCATTATGGTCTTCAGCGGGACTACATTTATCAGCCAAAGGTTAGAAAAGTATATGAATTGCAGTTTGGCGTTACATCCCTAGCAATTGCGCAATATTGGGAAAGCTCCCAGTTTCAAGTTTGCCCAGAGGGTGAAGTCTACGGCGTAGACTCTACGCAAATCCATTGGCAAAATCTCTGAAATAGATCTTGTGGTGGCGAGAGATTCCAATCGAATGAAGACCAAATGATTAATAGATGTTGAGAGATTCCAATCGAATGAAGGCCAAATGATTAACTTTTCAGGATTTGTTTTTGGATTCAACTCGTCCCTGCCATATTCTTACTACATTCAGTAGTTACAATAGCTCTTCTCGGAATCGATAGGCTAATATGCGTTGCTAAACCCATAACGTATGGCCTTCTTTGCATCAGAACATAGGATTTTCTAGATACAGGAACATATCCTTATCCAAGAAGTCCCAACTATACTACCTCCTTGCGCTAAATATTGTTCCCTTTCTGTATATTGTTTCTCTTGTAACCTTTTCATACCAGGAAATGATGAAAGATCCCAATAAGTTTGTGTTTACAAAACCTACCGATTATCTGTCATTTTAGAGACACACTCTGTCTAATTGTTGCATTCTTTGCTGGGGATGCTGACCAATATTGGTTCATGACAGCAGCTTTCTTCACAACCTCAACAGTATTTGTCTATGTGATACTTTGGATCTTCGTGTGGAGGAAAACTTGTAAGATTTTATAGGCAAACTGCCTCAAATTTCAGCAGCTTTGGCTTCCGTAAAGAGCACCTTAAAACCGTTGACAATAATCCTCGGTATCAGCTTTTTTGGCTGGTTTATGGGGTCAGCTATGATCATCTACATCTCGGAAAGAAATGATCTCGACAGTAAGAGGTTGAAAGGCGGGTTGTAAAAGAGGTATAGAGAATCTTCGGGTTGGATTGATATCATACGCCGGAATATCAATCAATCTCGCCATTTCTGCCAATTATTTTGTCTACAGGTTTTTTGGGTAAGGAGCAATCCTACGTTCCCCAATTAAAGTGGTTTAGAACTGATTATAAGAAAGCTTTCAAGAAATTATGGAAATCGAAGACCTCATCAATTACATCGACAACCTAAGGAAAAAAAGAAGAAGGGAATACACTTTATACAAGTGCAAAACAAAGCTAGTTTGATAGGAATAATAAAGTAGAAATAGGTTTGCATTCTATTCATCTGAATTTACTCTGAAAGAGGTGGAAAGTTGTCGATGGGTAGTAGCGGAACTCACTCAATATCTCCTTGAACAACACTTGTAAATGTAGAAATAACCATTAAAAATAAAATAACTAGACAGATAGAAGAGAGACCAAACATGGCGGTGGAGGCTACCTGCGCCATTGCAGCTACTGGATGCTGAGATTCAGAAAACAGATAAGACTGCAGAAGATTACGCTTACTTCAAGTTTTTTGAAGGTAAAGGGATGAGCCTTGTGACTACTGTTGGATGCGATACAACCCGTCGATTAGCTAATAAAATAAACGGCAGGTGAAACCACGGGTAGGAGGAGATTTCCTATCTGACTTTCGAAGATCCTCGTCGCATCGCTTATCTCACCATCTATGTTCTAGCTTTAAATTCTCTCGGAGAAATATCTCGAAAGCGCTGCAAACAAACACTCTTGCGGCTGCATGATAACCTGGCTAATGCTCAAAATGGGCAAGGAAATATAGCGCCCAGGCCTGGTCAGCATTCCCTGTAAGAGGCCAGAGTCTTCCCCAAATTTCCTGGAACTTCTCAATGGAGAAACGTCATTGTTTCCCAGTCCCCCACTCCAGACAATAAGTCGGGGAGATTAGTGGATGTACACTAGTTCTTCTGACGATAAGCCCAAATGTTCACCAAAGTCTGGCGGTCTAGAGCTCTAACATAAGGAAATTGTCTATCTCCCTCCTGGTTCTGTGCAAAAAAAGGAAGCCCGCGATCCAATTTCCTGGGGCAAGGTAGACTTTCATGCGGTTTGCTCGTTCTCGAACCATTCACAACACATGTACAATTAGCATCATTTGACGGAAGAAAATCAAGGACTTTTGAGCTTATTAAGACTATTTTGCAGCTTGAACTTTCCTTTTTTTTCGCAGACACCCTCACCAGCTATTTTTTGAGATGTGTTTTGTTGTTTTCAGTCTTTTGCGCCTAATTGATGAGCGAGTCTGGGTGAAAACCTTCCAAGTAATTGGTGTTCAACCAGTGGAATTTACAAAATTTGAAGCAAACTACTAAAAAAGGACAATTTTTGTTTTTGTACCTTTCCTGCAGCTGTTTTCTGCTCAATTAAACAGTTTCGATCCAGAAAACGTCGTTTGCTCGTATGCTTGCTACAGTACAACAGATGAATATAAAATAGATTGTTGTTGTGCTTTTGCGAACGTTAGTCAATGATATTCTCCCTTCAAATCAGACTTCCTTGATATTTCAAAACTTTGTTTTTTTTCAAACTTTGCTCTTTCATTCTCCACTAATTCATAATCAGTCACAGGCTGCAATATATTGTACCCCATGCTGATTTTATTTTACTCGTGAGATTGGAAACAATCAGGGTGTACACAGCAAATGAACACTTCCGCGGACACAGATGTTTCGAAGAGCCTTCTCTTACCGTCAGCTACAATTCTCCTAATTTTGACTTTAACTGGACTCTATGGAAATGCGTGCATCATCTGGGCCACCTTCAAATTCAGGTGAGAGTTTGGAAATAGAGGACAAGAGCTGGTCTTTAGGGATTTCCATTCACCTTGTGGTATTCTCATCGCACTGTTGGCTGCAGGAGATATAGGGCATCAGTTCAGCCATATACCTTACTCCATTTTGGTATACAGCGGGGTTACGTTTATTGGTCAGAGGTGGGTCTACTCTTTATTAATAGTTTGCCTATTTTGTCCTTCTTCTAGAGCCTGCTTCTGGATGCAACTCATTCCAGCCGTTTGCATGCTCCACTCTGTGGTCATTATTGTTTTCCTCGGGATTGATAGACTAATTTGTGTAGCTAAACCCATAGCGTATGGCTTTTCCTTTTTAATAATGATCAATCCTTCAAGATATCGAAAAATATCCTCTTCCAAAAGATTTCAATTCTATTACATCCTTGCTCTAAACTTGGTTCCCATTCTGTACATCACCTTTATGGTCGCCACTTCCTACACAGGAATGATGAAGGATCCTAATAAGTTAGTTTCACAGAGACAGGCCATACTCCGTTATTTTCAGAGACACCCTCTGCTTAGTTGTGGCTGTCTTCGCCGGGGATGCTGAACAGTACTGGGCTCTTTCTGCCGCTTTCTTCACCAGCTTTACAGTACTCATTTACGCTCTACTATGGATAGTTGTGTGGAAAAAGACGCGTAAGTCGCTATCTTACTATAGTACATTATCAAATTTTAGTGGTATTGGCTTCCATAAAGGGCACCCTGAAATCTCTGACAATAATCCTAGTCATTTCCTTCTTTGGCTGGTTCCTTGGAATATCCATGGTTTTTTACTTTTCCGAGCGGACTGATCTCAATAGTAAGAACAAAACGAATTTGTGTTTTAGAAGAGTTTTAGAAAATCTCCGGGTTGGTCTGATATCATACGCTGGAATGTTTATCAATCTTGCAATTGCTGCCAACTATTTTGTCTATAGATTATTTGGGTAAGAAAGAATTCTATGTTCCTCGAATAAGATGTTCCAGCACTGATTACAAGAAGGCGTTCAAGAAGTTGTGGAAACCGAAGACGTCGTTTATTGCAACGACAGCGTGAAGCACGATCAAAAGAATGAATACTGTTTATTATACGTACCCAGGAGAGAATACAGGGAGGGGTTGGTCGATGACCTGAGATGTTGATGTCGACTTTCACAATTTTGTTCCAGATCTCATCAAAACCATAATCTAGACGTAAAGGAGCCATTCCTGTTGTACAAGCCGTACAACAGGATTCCAAGACCCCAAATATCAACCTAAAGCTCTCAGTATACACCAATCGAACCGCTCTTGCCTTTCGGTTATTAAAATGGAGTTCTAGAGGAGCAAAACACAGAGTTCCAAAAGTCCACGCTTCGAATAAAATCTTCGCTTCAAATATTTGTGGAGATCAGTTTCGGCCTTCTCCATAAAAATTATATGAACATCCTCAGGGACAGTCCCTGATATTCCTATAAGGGGCACTGGGTATATAGCATAACCTAAAACGTTATCTGTGGAAAGAAGGGCACTAAATTCGTACCTCAATTTATCCCAGATTTGTTTTTAAAGAAGGTGGGAAGGTTGCGCTCAATATATGTAAACAGTAGCCATCTTATTGAAGTATTGAAGGGATGTATGCTCCTGGAAACGGTGGTATAATTGCAAAATAAGTAGTAGGAAAAAAGAAGAAGATAAAATCTTGGTAAAGAAAGAGAGAGAAGGAGCGAGGATGGACAGATTTTTAGGAGAGAAGCGGTGGAACGTTCTAGAGGGATACCGCACAGGGGCCAGTCGAAGGGCAATACCCTATGTACAGATAGACACACTGGTCTCGCCGCGGTCTTATTTTAGACGTTGTCTAGCGTCTTCTGCAGCAGGAGCTGCCGCACTGGCTGTAGCCGGAGTTGCATCCGCATCCTCCGCTGGACTGCTGGACACAGGGGATGACGATCTGTTGAGCCTGTTGGCAGGTCTGTTGGCAGGTCTGGAAGAGTCCCAATTAGAGGAGGACAGCCTCGGGGAGACTCACACTCTGGCAGACTGGCTGGCAAAAGTCTTTATTTTGCAATATTTACAAATGACTTACAGAAATACTGTTCGTTTATTATTCTTTCTTATGTTTTGTGAGACAATTTTAGGAAGAAACACCCGAATCAACGCGTAAATATGCTCAACAGATGAAGGAACTTCTTGGAATCAAGTCGCTTTCCATTTAAAATGTTCTTCCATTGTTATCAATCAATTTTATAGGTATTTTAGTATAGGGTTTGTTGTTTTTTTATGCTGACTTTCAATTTAGATTAAAATATTTCATTTTATAATTTTGTTTGAAGGAATATGGAGGACGAGCCTCACCAAGTTTGTTATTTTGTTCATTTTCAGTAGATCAACAGTTTGCAAGAATCTTTATTAAGTTTGAGAGATGGATAAAAACAAATCTAAGCAGTTCAAAAAGTCTTTTTAATCAATCTCTTCCTGGCCTCCTCCTCCGAGATGAAGAAAATTGTAGTGATGGTTCTGATCGGCCGAGAATCCATAATATCTTGATGGGAGGGGTATATCTCGTCGGAAACACAAACGACCATAACTCGAGTTTTTCCTTGTCCGTCCTTCACTTTAAAGAAGACTTGTATCCTGCCGGCACTGTTGACTCCCTCGCCAAGATAATTCTCATATGTGATATTATGATTGAGGAATTGGTAAAGCTGCATTTGGATGTCGGACAATGCTGAAAATTTATTAATGAGACTATTAGATTTTTTAGCTTCTGTAATTTTGACCAGGAATCCCAGAGAGAAATTAGAGGTTTTGTAAGTTAGGCAGAAGGTCTCTGGCCTTTCCTTGGAACCACAACCAGCCAGTTTACAGTATTTTCCTTCTCTTCTTACCTTCTTTTTCCTCATCACTGAGGCTTTGTAATGTTTGATAAAATTCGTTCAGAAGCCAGTAAGCCTTTTCCAAATCGGGAGCATTGGTAATGGCCAAAAGTTGCCGTTGAAGCGATTGGGGAAGGTTCGCAATATTGCCAAATAGATCAGAAATAACGTCAGCCCATTCGTTGGTGTGGCGGAGAAGACTGTGCAACAGACCTTGACGAGTATGATTTCTCATAATTGCCCCCTGAAAACTGTCAGTTCTTACAGTAATCTGTGAGCTGTTTACAGTAAAATTAAACTGCGTCGGCATTTGGACATGTAGCCAGGAGAGAGCCTGAAGTCGTTCTTTGCAGTTTTTCTTGGATGGATCACGTTGATCCCGCTTCAATTTGTATATTTCCGCATCTTTAGAAACAGGAATATCCGGATAGGTCCTGGTCATGGAGCCTTGCGGCTTCTGCTGCTCGTATTGGGCACAACGGGCTTGCTTTTTTTCTTTTGTATTCCAGTCTCCAGCAAGGTCGTGCAAATAGTTGTCGGAAAGTAATCCGTCGCATTTCCTAAATTCAGAAGAAGTTACTGTATTCTATCGAATAAATGTTATAAAGATCCATTCTAACAAGATTTTCATGGCAATTTTAAGGAACCCTGAAGGACCTAAAACAACGAGTAGATTGTAGATTTTCGCTGGTTTTTTTTTCAAATTGTAACCCACAGATTGAAAATGAAACCGCATTTTTCAAGGTTTCAAATTTTGGTGTTTTCATTTTAGACTTACCTATGAAAAATCTTGTCAAGCAGCCTCTCGTCGGCCTCCTCTTCAGAAATGAAAAAGACAGCAGTGATAACTCTGACCGCCTCTTGAAAAAGTTTCTCCGGGCACGGGTACAGCTCATCGGAAACACAAATAACCATCACTCGAGGATTTCCTTCACAGTCTTTGATTTTGAAAAAGACTTAAATTCTTCCAGAATCGTTGACTCCCTCACCAAGATAATTATTACAATTTGTTTGACTGAAGATGTAGAGATATATCTCCATTTGTATATCAGACAACACTGAAAAATTTGTCATGCCGTGTTTTTTTACTGTTTTTACCTTCTTTTATGGCATCAGTCAGGTTTCGAGAAAAGTTGTTCAGTTGCTGACTAGCTGTAAAATTTTCTGGAGCAGCGGCTATTTCTTTTAGTTCCTTTAGTTTAATTGTCGGTATTTTCCGAAAAAGATCAGAGATATCAGGATCAATTTTAGACCAATCCGCGCTGTGACGAAGAAAACTGTGCAGCAAACCTTGACGGGGGCTATTTCTCATTATGACACCCTGAAAAACCAATTCACAGCTGTGATCTTGCACTTTAGGCGGTCAATGAAGTCTATTTTCTAACATTTGCTCAATTTTTCACATTTTCAAAGTGGGCTATGATGCAAAAAAGTGAAAAAAAGGACCATTAACCGCCTAAAGTTGCGCTAAAGCCTCGCTTACGTTATAATTGATCGGAAATCCTAGAACAATTTCGAGCCAACAGAGCGACTGTAGCTGATCTTTCTTCTTTTTATCCGCCTTCATTTCGTCTATTTCATCCTCGTCATAAATGGGAATATAAGGATAGGTTCTGTAGAGGGAGTCCTTCTGCGGCTTTTGCTCTCCATATTTGGTGTATTTATTCCGCTTTCGAGATTCTGTATTGCAGGAGCCAGTAATTTGCTTGCTATAATTGTCCGAAAGGAGTCCGTCATTGTTCCTAGAAGAAATTAATTCTATGAAATAGGCGGATATATTTCCAATGGAAAAGACACCCGCCAAAAATTAGTTCCCCCGAGCCTACGACGATAA
Organism: Oscheius dolichura; assembly: GCA_932521035.1. Lineage (NCBI taxonomy): Eukaryota > Metazoa > Nematoda > Chromadorea > Rhabditida > Rhabditidae > Oscheius > Oscheius dolichura. The sequence continues at coordinate 9,742,247 of OW051495.1, forward strand.
AAAATGGCCGAATTTTTCAATAATTTCGTTTGAAAAAAAAGGGCTACCGAGGACAAAATTCAAAATAACTCAATCGCCATGCCTTATTTTTCCGTGGGAAATGGACTATAGTCCGTTTCTAACGGCCGGTTTTCGCGTTGCAGGACATTTTAGCTATTTCGTAAAGAAATTTTTGAATTTTTCAAATTTTTACCGGAAATTCGGGCAATTTGTTCACGAAAACGCCAAAAGGTCGCGAGAACCGGCCGTTGGAAACAGACTACATTTGCATGATGCACAGCGAAATTTGACCAGAAAACATTTGACCTCGGGTAGTTTCTTCATTTTTTTTCTTCAGAATTTTCGGGGGTTGATTAAAAATTTTAGGAAACTCACTTGAGAGCTGGAACGATCTGCTTGTGAGATGATAAAGGAGCTGACTGTCTATTTCTTGCGGGAGCTTCCTCTTCCTCTGAGGATTCTTCTTCTGAGGATTCGTTCTCAGAGATTTCTTCTTCCGAGGATTCTTCGTCTTCTTCTTCCTGTTTCTGGTTATTTCTGGTTATATTTTCTGGTACAGTAACAAAAACCGTGACAGTTCTGCTGCAGCTTTCCGATTGACGAGTTCGATTCTGTGATGGTGTTTCACTTTTTGGAAGATTGATTGGTCTTGTCCCGGCTTCTCCTACGATAGCTTTTCCAATTGCCGTAACTTTTCCCGCCGTCGTTTTTGCTGCTGTTGCCGTTTCCGCAGCAGCAGCTCCGGAAGCGGCCAATTTTCCACCAGCATAGCCTCCCAGCCCATCTCCTACAGGTACTGCCACAAGTTCGAAGAAATTTCCAGTATTTGGATTCTTCTCTGCATTGTCAATAGCTCTATAGATGCCTTGTGGCTTGTCGCTGGCCATGGAATCAACTGTATCAAAGGCTGCTCCAGCAGCAATGCCGGCAGGAATCGCTCCAAGACCTTAATTTTATGTTCAGGAGGGGAAAATAGGCTTAAAAATCACCTCCAGTAGCTAATCCAGCGGCAGCCCCGCTCCCAACAACGACAGTAGTTCGGGTTGCTGCTTTCATTGCACGATCGCCTTTCTCGTCGTCACCAGCGGCATAGTGTACCATGCCTAAAATAGGTTTACATGATGTTTTTAGACTAATAAAGACGGCTGGATCTCATTTAAAGCGGCAGTATAATCGTTTTCTGGCAAAAAAAAATGAGGGTAAACAGCCGACAAGGCGTTGCTTGACGGAGCGCATTGAGCTAAATTGAATTTTTTGCTTTTTTTTCTCTCTCATTTTTGAGATTTGTTTAAAGGAACTGTCAGGGACCTAGGAAGCTGACTGTAGATTTTCGCGGGCTTTAAGAAAGCCCGGGAAATGAGCTTTTCACGCATGCGCAATCCACACGTTCCTTTGGTTTTTTAACGTTTATTTTGATCACGTGGCCTTACTTTTCATCAATAGTAGAAGGCTGATCAAGCTATAAAATACGAAGAAATGCGCTAAAACGTTCAAAATTCAAATGCGCGCCAGAGGCAAGGGACGCTTGTGGGGGCAGTCACCACGGGACCACTGCCCCCGGCGCCGAGGTCCCTGACAGTTCCTTTAATATTTAAATTAGTTATTCGTAAATTGAGCATAGAATTCTGAACATTTCAAAACCAAATTTCGGGTAGATGACCTACCTTTAATGTGTCCAACAACTGGAATACCGTCTGCCACATTGCTCATAGCATTCGCGCATTTCTCTTGGGTTCTACTTGCGCCTTTTGTATCGCCTACTAGAACCTGCGCAACGGAAACAAGTTGTGAAACACCAGGACATTCTTGAGCAAAGTTCTGTGCTGTCCGTTTAGCGCCGTCAACATCTCCGGTAACAAGTTGAACAGCAGATTTCAGCTGAGATACTCCCGGAATCCAGTCACATCCAGGCATTCTGTAATCGGTTGATATACTGGATTAAATAGAGGAAAATGAAGAAATAGATGAAATGCAATGGATAGAGGAGAATAAATAACGGGGGCTGGTGCCTTATTCCCATAAAAATTCCCAAGAGATCTGAAGGAATACGGTAGCTTATTTCGAGAGTCTGCTTTTCTATTATTTATGCCAGATCGAAATGACAAGATTGGTTAACGCCGGGGCGAATTTCTCTCCGAACCAACCGGTTATTGCACAACTTCGCGGCATATTTCACACAACTTTCAAACACTGGCGTCAATTTTTAGGCTTTTATTAGGGTATTCACTGCTTTGTCTGTCTATGAGGGTTTGGGAAACTGAAAAAAAGTCAGAAAAGAATAAATTCAGTAAATGAATGCTCTATACAGTTTCATTAAAGCAGATAGCAAGAAATTGAGAGGGAGGCGGGCGTTATTGGTCCTCCCTCTCGGTAAATGCACAAAATTTCTGGGGAAAAAATTCAAGAAGAAATGAAAAAGAGTAAAAGAAAAATAAAAAGATAAATTGTACTGCTATCGATGGGGGAAGGCAGAAAGGAGAGTCTTCCTGCGCTGCACGCGTCAGTCCCAATAAATTTCTCATCGGTGTGATTTGGTCCTTTTCTCGGGCCAAAAGTTTGAAAAGATTTGAACTTTTTTCTAATCGTTCAATTTTGTAGGGAGCAACGGGCCCAGGAAATCGCATTTCAACCAGAATGTTCTTTTATAATTCACAAGTTTGGGAAGTGACTAAGACTACAATTCAAAGCATTTCAGAACGTCTTTTTGATCAGCCGTCTTCGAGCGTCGCTTTCTGAAATGAAGAAAATGGTTGTGATTGTTCTGATTGGGCGAGAATCCGGAATATCGTCATGTTCTGGGTAAAGTTGGTCCAGACGGCCATAACTTGATAATTTCCCTGGTTGTCTTTGACTCTGAAGAAGACTTGAATCCTGCCGGCGTCGTTGACTCCTTGGCCAAGATAATTCGCATAGGTGATGTTGGCGTTTAAAGGGACAGTAACACATGCTCCAATCGTGTGAACACTTTGTGAACAATTTCGGGGCGCGCTTACTGTCAATTGCATGCAAATATGGTTTTTATGCATTTTCATAATTTTTAAATGAGGTATTCATTTTTGCTGACCCCAAATTACTATAAACAGTTGATAAAATGCAAAAATATTGTTGAATACAAAAGAAACAAGCAATTCCAATAGAAAACCGTTGAAATTCACAAAAATCGTTTTTCGCCGAGTCCCTTAAAATTTGTAGAGCTGCATTTGAATTTTAATAGTCAGATCCAGTCGTCTACATCACATCTATTTCTACTGCTTCTACAGCAGGGCACATTATCTTTGAGGGAGACCTCTCTCAGCCGTTTGCTCTAAATGAATAGAAACGAAAGCGGACTGAAGTTATTATCAAGACGACTACGAACATTTACTGTTTTTGTCCCATAAAAACCGGAAAATGAGTGATATTCCTTCTTGGGTCATCAAGAAAATCGCCTTTCTTCTTGAAAAAACTTCTCCTGCTTCGTCTTTTCTCTTGCTCCTGCAAGTACTTCTAAGAAAAGAACATTCCCCATAAAATATTACAAAAATCAAATTGTTCTCTACCTCTTTTGATACCAAATAATTCGCGTTTGTTAGACAAAAACAGATGAAAATAATTGAACATTGTAACAGCGTATCCCTATTGCATAATCAGCAATCTCATCGGGATAATAAAATAACAGTTGTTTTCAAAATATATTTATTTTTTATTTAATTGAAATTCCAAGTGAAATAAATTATCCCGTTGGAATTGCTCTTTTTTCCGTGAATATAAGATAGAAAATTGACTTCCGAAAGACTTTAAAGCAGCCGATTTGAAGGTAATCGCTGATGAGGGGACCCAATAACGGCTGGCGCTTGAAGAATACTATTTGTAGGTTTTCTATAGATTAAATTCATCACAAATATTCGATAAGGCCGTATCAAAATAAGAGTTGGAATGGTAGAAGCTATAGAATATGCGGCTAATACATAATACAAAATGGTATTGACCACTGAAACATCAAAGAAACCAGTAGAAAAATAATCACGGATCATCGGGATGCACACGATGAAGACAATGATTCCGGTCACGATGGGAAGGCCTATCTAAATATTGCCGAGTCGCTTATTTCCCCGCTTTTTTTTCTCTTGTACCTGTGATAATAAGGTGAACATAAGCCGCCGTTGGAGATCGTGCCTGGACGCCATAATGCTTGAAGTACTCATCAGGTACATAGATCGGGCGTGGGTTGCTATATTGATAAATATTGTCAGCAGAGCGCCGGCACCGCAGACAAAAATGAATAAACCGCCTAGAAACAGATTTTTTTCTGAATTTTTTAACAAGAGCAGGGGGACAGGGATGGGCGGATGATCCGATCCGGATTCGAAAAACAGATTAATCCTGGGCCTTTTTTGTCTAATTGATCCGGAATCCGACAATTTTTGACCTCAAGAGTTTTTAACAATTCCTGTATCAAGATTCTGAACGATTCTTTTCATCAGCAGGATCTTAGAAGCTAGAAAAAAGAATAAAAAATTGCTTTGGATTTAAGCAGGTGGCCATATTAAAGGGACTGTCAGGTATCTTTTTTTCCGGTAGCGGGTCCCGCAGCGACTGAACTAACTAGCGTCCTCCGCCTTTGGCGCGCATATTCCGTAAAAATATTACGAATTCGTGAAATTTTGATGGCGCGCCTACCGTAACCAAACAAGGTCCCTGACAGTCCCTTTAAAAGCGGCTTTTTCTGTTATTTGTTGTTTATTATTATTGTTCTTGGTTACAAATAATTTTTTTTTCGTTATTAGTGAGTAAAATTATCCACAAATCCGATTCAATTTTGATCCGGTTGATCAGAAATTCCATTCGATCGGATCCGGTTTCCTTTTGAAGCTAATGATCCGGATCCGGGCAGAATTTCCCTGGTGGGTCTGCATAATTTTGGCTGGGATTTTCTTGAAGAATCCTGCAATTCTTACCTGCAGGAACAATTATACCGGAAGACAAGTTAAAGACAAGATAGGGACGTCGATCAAGCATTAAATCATAGAGAACTTCAGACAAATTTTGCTCTTTTGCCAGAGCTGATAATTTCTGAAGTGACTCAGTTGCGGGGGAGGTGGGAGGCCTGTTTCACCTGCTTATCCAAAAAGAATAACGAATAAGTGACGGAAACAAATATAGCTGACGCGAATATTGGGAAAATAAGAAGAACATTAAATCTGCAAGTTTAGGAAGTTTTTTGAATTTAGAGTTCAGCTTACAGCGGCCTGAATCTATCAACTTTGATATCGAAAACAGTTAGCAGGCGAATAAGACTGCACAAAAAGATAGACATCAATGGCACGGAGAACATACTGCAGCCGGCAATTGCCTGGAAAAAGGTTTTTCTAGAAGATTTACTTCCATCGATTATTGAAGAAAATAAAAATTAAAACCTACTGAAATTATTCCTCCCAAATAGCCTAAATATTTTAAAAGGCCATTTATCGTCACACCGGGGAGGCCTCGAACCCCTTCGGGTATTATCACAATTAAATAGCAGATAACTATGCAAACCTCTCCAAACTGTAGCACAAAAAAAAAGACTTTTCATTCTTCTTAAAGTTTTTACCGTTATTACGAAGAGATAGACTTGGATATTTTTCATAGATTTCGGTGTTTGAGTGACAATGACGTAGAGAAGAAGACATTCAAGTGAAAAGCCGATTAGAAGGAGAAATTCGTGAAGAATATCCGAAATGTTGAACATAGTAAAGGAGGAAGTATAGAACGGAGTTGATTATGAATGAATAAAAAATATCAACTATTTTTATAAACCGCTTAGCGGGCCCAGCCAGCCGACAGCTTGCCGTTAACTTTTTAATTTTTCAGTGAGTTTTGCTTGCCCGTTACTTCTTTCTGAAATCTTTTTTTCTCTTTTCAATTTTCCAACTTTTTGTAATTCCTAGCTCATTGGCCTGTAGAATCGAGTCCCAAAATTTCGATGGTCGGTTTCCATCGGCCGGCTTTCGCGTTGCAGGACCTTTTGGCTGTTTAGTAAACAAATTTTTGCGGGAAATTCGGGCAATTTGTTCACGAAAGCGTTAAAAGATCCCGCAACCCGAGAATTGACCGTTGGAAATAGACTAGAATAAGATTCTGGACACATTTTAAGGATTTTTCTGGAGAAATAGCAGGATCCCTCGATCACATTAGGAAAAATGGGGAACGGCTGGATCAGAATATCTTTTTTGACGTAGTCTACCGCTTTCATAATATTAAGCACAAATCATAATGTGGTTTAAACTGTGCAGTCCCATCATTTCCTGGTTTTTGTGTCCAAGAGAGATAACGGAAAGATAATATGATGGCAGATAAAGCGTTCGATGCTCTCCAAGGTGCTTCTCCTATTATGTATTATTTATTTTGTACATTCTGCCAAAATTGGTATTTTTACGGCAGCTCTTAGTAACAGTCAGGTGAGAGACATTTCCTCGTGGTGCTGGGTTTCCCCGACTTTTCCTTGCTTTTTTCAACTGCTTTTCTCATTTCTTGGCTGTGGGACCTTCAATAAAGCGCAGCCGACCTTGTGAAGCCAGAAAAGCCATTTAAAATGTTAAAAACTGATGAAAAGTAACGTTTTTGTTCGACTAAAATAAACCAGAGCCAAATTCTTTGCCAGGCTAAAAGAAAAAAAATAAATTTAGATAATGTTCAATATTCGAATAGCCGAATCATTGGCGGCAGATGGCCATGATGTTGTAATTATCCGACCAGAATACAATCCCCAATCGACTGAAATGAAATTAAAGAATCCGAAAATTCGAGAAATACACACAAAAGCAGTTCCGCCGGAAACGTTTAAAGAATACGCCGAGATTTCAAGGCGAAGCATTTTCGAAGGACTCACCTTCTTTGAATATATTTCCTTTGCAAATATTTTAGTTAATGTGACTCTGGAAGCTTGCAAAGGTAGCATTTTATTAGTTTTTTTTAGAAGCAGAGACTATATTTAGGGATGCTGGCAAATGATAATTTCCTAGAGAGCATAAGAAAGGAAAACATCGACTTGGCATTTCATCATCACATCGACTTCTGCCAGCACGGGTTCACAGTTTAAATATTATACAAGAAAAGCTCTATTAGAATCTCTGAGGGTTTATAGTTCAATCTGCCGGGGTTCGCAATGAAATAGGATCGTTTTTAGAGAAAAAATGAATAATGAAATGAAATAGAATCTGTGACTAAAAAATAGAACTGTTACGGATTAGAACTGGAACGAAATAAAACTACAGTCGGAGAGGATTACAGTAATCCGCCTCCGTTCGGGGTTATTTTGAGATTCGCTAAGAAATTCTCAAATTTGGACTGATTTTCAAGAAAAATTCGGGTTACTGTAACCCTTGAGTTATTTTGAATTTTGTTAAAGGGAGTCATTTTTACCCAACGAAATTATTGAAAAATACGCGATTTTTGAGGCTCCTGAAAGAAAAGGGAAGTAATAGAGCTTTTTCGGTCTATTTAAAAACAGATTTAAATTTCAGGATAGCTCACCATTTAGGAATAAAAAAATGGGTCTACACCCAGCCAGGTCCAGCACATTTGTTGATTCTTCAAGATCTTGGAATTCCTTATTTTGATTCTTACATGCCGAGTATAAATTGGAAAATTGAGAAAATATTAGAAATATTCAGATATTGGTCAAAATAGTACAATAGATATGAATTTTATGGAACGGGTCAAGACAATTACGGGAAATTTGCTATTTGCTCTTATTTCTCCTTATAGATTTGTAAGTTTAATTAACTTTTGATTTAAAGATCAGTAGATTAATAGCAAAATATTAATTTTTCAGGATCGACAAATGACTCAAGTGCTTCGCGATAAATTTGGCCCTGATTTTATTCACATTTCTGAATTGCGAAAAACGGTAAATTCCACTTATTTTCCGCTTGAACTATAAGAGATTTAGGCGGCATTGGGTTTTGTTAACAACGATCCCTTTTTGGAATATCCTTATCCCCACACGCAGAAACTTCAATTTATTGGAGGAATTGGAACAAAGGCAATAAAACCACTGACAGAGGTTTTGAGAAACTCTTTTTTCTAAATTATTTTCTCCAGCCTTTTCTTTCCTTCGCCGAGAAAGCGAAGAAGATTGTTCTGGTGAGTTTTGGCTCAGTCGCCGTCTCATCTGAAATGCCGCAAAGTTGGAAGGATTCTTTTGTTGAACTTTTCAGGTTCCTCCCCGGTTTTTTCCTTTCTATCGAAAGTTTCAGAAAGAATCCCGATATTTCGTTTATCTGGAAATTTGAAGAAGAACTTCAATTATCGGAAAATGTCCTGAAAACTGAATGGATTCCCCAGAATGATCTCTTGGCTCTCAACAAAACGGCCGCCTTCATAACCCACGGCGGGTACAACAGTCTTGGCGAGGCCGTCCAATCGGGTACTCCTTGTGTCTTTGTGCCGCTTTTTGCTGACCAATTCCGAAACTCGATGCTGGCACAATACAGGCAAGTTCCCTTTGGAAATCCTCAAAATACAAGAGAATTTTCCAGGGGAATAGGTATCCAACAGCCAAAATTTGAATTAACATTCGAAAGTCTCAACGCAAAACTTCACGAAATATTAAATAATCCAAGGTGGCCATTTTACCCATTTACTCAGACGAAAATAATTCAGATATTTGGAAAAAGTCCAAATGTATCAGTCGCTCCACAAGGGCCAACTGAACTCGCCAGATCAGGTGCTTCGCCACTGGACACGACTTCTCCTCAACCACCCGGAGCTCGACCTCTCCCTCCCCCGGCTGTCCTCCTTCCAACTTTATAATTGGGATGTCTATTGTCTCTATTTGATCACCGTCGTAGGAGCTTTCCTGCTGTTGCGGACACTTTTCCGCTGGTATTGCTGGTCCTGTTGTGAGATGGCATACAAAGAAAAGGAAAAGATACAATAAATTATGTTTTTTTCTTCTGTTAGCCAGAGAGTCAACAAAAATGGCAACGCAAGTTGGTTGCAAAAGAAAATCCATTACGGGTGGCGGTCTGGACCCGAAATCACGGTCGTTTTCCACGGGGATAAATCTTTTTTTGAATTTGAGGAAGAATTTCAATGGCTCTTTTCCCCTATAAATAAATTTATGGGCCCTTATCTCTTTATCTAGGCGATTAATCAGGTAAAAAAAAACATGAAAATTACCAAAGCTCCATTCCATCTGCTGATATAGAGCCGGCTCGCCGTCTTTGGTTAGTTTGCTAATTTTCTAGCTACTTTTGGCAGCAGCTAGGGTCCATATTCATAGTCCACAGAAAGATTCTTTTTGCGAATTATACTTTGTAATTTGTTTGTAGTGGTTTCGGCTAATTTTTGAGAGCAAATAACAGCATTTTATTATCTGTTGACGCGACGACGACATACGACACGACACGACAGCTCCAAATTTTGCCTATCGTGTCGTGTCGTCTGTCGGCCACGACACGACTCACAACCCTAATCAACTCAGCTCATGTATCTTGCCGTTCTTATTATATTCCTTGTGGAATTTTCTCTAGCTGCTCCAGTCCCGGAAATGCAACTGATTATTTTAATCTAGTCCCGAAAAATGAAACATATGACGTTAATCCATCCTCGAAAAATGAAACGGATGCCGTTAAGAAGAGCATTAAGCATGTAAGTTTATTTAGTTAGCAGTTATTATTTTCTAATTCTATTTCCTAACATAGACTACATAGAAGATAGAAGATATTTCCTAACATAAAATAGAATTTCCTAACATTTCAGCTGCTGGCCGTGTTGACCGACAACTCAACGGCACTGACACCCGTACATAAAGCAGGTCGAATTCCTCCTCATGGTCCAAAATTTTTCAGAAAGCTATAAGCAAATATCGATATAAGCAAATATTGATATGCGACCGAATAGAGGAGGAATGATTAGCCATTTTCCCGCAAAAAGTGTCATTGGATTAAATAGTGTTGCTGAAACATCTCATCCACACAATACTCGAACACAAAATGGACATTTTGCAAAAGATTTTCTGAAACAAGATCGTCGGCGTTCTCTCTCCATTGCTAATTTGGCTGGACAAAGACACGATGAAAACCTGCACGGATGGAATAACTTTACTGAATCGCGTCCTTCACACTTTACTCGAAAGCAAAATGGGCAACAATTTATTTATCAAGATCGTCGCCGTACTATGTCCAACGTCAATTTAGCTGCTTTAAGGCTGTCACCGAATGAACAACGGTACCGATAAACTGCTGATTGCTACCACTTAAGTGCTTAACTAATATTTGTCTCTGTAATTTACAATTTTTGTTAGATTGTTATTCCTTGTTAGGGTTGTTTGTATATATGATCTCATTATAGATCGACAATTATTAACTTTGCATGCCTGAAACAGATTGTTTTAGAATTGTACTAATCGGTTTTACGCATTATTTTTACTTGCTCTTTTTAGGGTAATTTATTTCGCACGTGCTTGCATGTAGTCTTTCAGTAAAGATTAAACTTTATTTTAGTTTTAATGCTGGCATTTCAAAGAGGAAAAGGATGGGAGATTTTTATTTTCTGACAAAAGCTGGAGTTCTCTTTTCAAGAAGTTTTTGTTTATCTCTTCTTGGTTGAAATTCTTTAATAGAGATCACGATAAAAAAGACGCCCTGTGTGGCACATCCTCCATGTAGAAGAAATTTTGGCTATTGCTTGCTGCCGTCTATCTTTCCAGTCTCGAATTAGCGGTCTCATTAGCAGTGGAGAATACTTCGGAAAGGTGGAGATGATCGGATCGCTGACGTAATTCATTGTTCCCCTGCGGCTATCATTTTCGACAAGGATATCTCTCCCCACAGGCGGCGGTGAATGCCTTTTTTTCTTCCTACATGTACTGGTTTGATCTTTGTCTTTATTTCGTCTTCTTCTGCTTGTATACCCACGGTAACTCGTAAGTAAAAGCCCTAAAACGTAGCGGAATTTTCGTTTTTAGCAGAAGATATGTACGAAGATGAGATGACCACAACCTCTACAATGACGACGACTTCAACGTCGACGACTACAACAACTACCAGTCCATGTAGCCCTGCTACTTGCAGTTAGTTTTTTAATGAGAACGTCGTGTATGTTCTCCCGTTATGAAACTTCTATAGAAACGTTTCAAACTAACAAAAAAGAGAATAAAATAAGCTATAGACGGGTTCTCTCCTGAAGCTGTTCACATTTCACAGAAAAAATTCCGTTTTTTCAGTGTGCCAGGATCCAGCTGACCTTCTTTTTGGAAATTCTTGCTACAGATTCGACCAAACAGCCCTCTACAGCTTTCCGGATTCCAAAACTCGATGTGGAATGCTACCCGGTGGAACGCTGTGCATAATTACAAGCCCGGCAGAAAATGAATTCCTCGCTGGTGCGCCGTTAAAAAATTCGACAACTTTCTTACGGTAATCTATAATTTTTAGATTATTGGACGATGGATTACGGCGCTGGCACTACATTTCACATTGCAGGAGAACGAGCATCAGATTCTGATCCGTACATATGGCCTGATGGAGTGCCCGTGAGTCTTTTTTATTTTCCCTTGTAGTCATAAAAAAAAGATCCCCAGTTTTTTTCCAGTTCTCGTCTACCTGGACGAATTGGGCAGCCGGTGAGCCTACAACTGGTGCCAATGAATTTTGTACTCAGGTAAAAACTAATAGAATTTGTTTTTATTCTCTTGGATTTTACAGGTTATGGTACCCAGTGGAGAATGGATATCTTATCCCTGCTCTTCCACATCTTATCCCTGCTGCGAGTATCCGGCAACAATTTCCGGATAAGAAACTTTCTAGAAATCGCGTTTTCCTTGATAGGTGACAGAAAACGTTTCTCTTCTCCCTTTTTGCCTGCTTTTTATCCAAGAATCACGTGAAAAACGGGGTAAATTGATATTATTATATGGAGAGTGTAGTCTAGTAGTGCTCAATTACTATTCAATTACTGTTGCATTATCTGATTGACATGAAAATGTAGTCAGAATACGCAGTTTGATACTTACGAAAGGATAATGTAATAAACCGGTGACTAATTTCTAGCAAGTTTTCTCTACAGTAGGTGGAAAACGCGAAGGAGAGCAGAAAATATGTGATTCAGGAAATAAATACTTTACAGAGCTTTTCAACAAATTTCTTACTATAAAAATGCTCTGTTTTAATAGTTTTTTCAACCGAATTTGTGCCATTTTTCAGATGAACCAGCTCAACTTGCTTCCCGCTTCAACTGTCCCGAGTGACTAAAAAGACTAGCTCCCGATAATTTTATTTCAGTGTAAAACTAACGCTGATCTGTTCAACCCACACATCAAGCAGCCGTTTCTCTCCTTCATTTCTTACGGCTTCCCACCGGCTGCAGGCTCCAGTTTGACCTAAATTGGACAAGATTCCAGAGATGGAATACACGGTCAAAATTCTTCTGGGATTTTTCATTGGAGCTTTGAATCTCCTCGGGCTCTGTTTTACACTTCTTGCTCTCTATTCCGTTATTGTTATAGCCAGAATGTAAGTTTCAAAAACTGAAATTAAACGAAAATCAAACGAACAGGCCACGAACATCTTCCATTTACATCATGGCAGCGAGTAATTTAACCGTTGATGCTGTACAACTTCTTCTGGGTTTAATCTATCTGACTCCATCTGTTATCTTGAATGTGAGATTTTCTCAGTAATCTTTTTAGTCCTCCTTGGCAATTCATTTTAAATAATATTATAGTCTGTTTCGGAAAAAGACAACAGTTTTAACTGTTTTTTTTTATTTTTTATTTTTTAAATTAATTTTATTTTTAAATTTGGAGACCTTTAAAAACGGTTTTCTTGAACCTTTAAAAAGGTCTCAAAAGTTTAGAAATGGGTCTCGTTGCCCTCCAATTTTCTGGCTGCCAAGAAGAATAAAAATGGGAAGTAAGTTCGATCCAAGGCTAAATTGAGACCTGTCGTTTTTTTTCGTGACAGACTATACGAACAAAATTAAAAAAATGAACAAAATTACAGTCGTTTCTCCTTCCCGGTGACCGTGAAGGCCAGCCGGTTATTTTTCTCGGCTCCATTTTCATGTTCTGCTGGTATTACGGTAGCATATCTCAAGTTCTTGTAGCTGTCAGCAGGTAGCAGCATCAGAATTGATAAAAATTGCTCTTTCAGATTGATAGTTGTCTGTTTTCCCCAATATGACATCTTCACCACTCAGCGTGTACTCATCATGGTGATTGGCCTCTACCCCGTGGCCGTTGGTTTATCCATCACAGCCCAATATATTCTCCACTGTTGCAAGTAGCTACTCCTCTTCCTCCTCCTCTTTCTGATCTGATTTTCTTTAGTTTCTCATTTAATCACATCGTCCTCTCCTATACCTACCTCGAATTCTCCAATGGTTTCAACTATTCTAATGCCTATATTGATCTCTGGATGAATTCTCTCTCTTCAGGCATCTGTTTTCTCTGCTACACAGCTGTATTTTTTCTATTTTTTATCTGATTTGATCATATTTTTTAGATAATTATCTATGTAATACGTATGAATAAAGTGAGTGAGAACAGTCTCAATGCGGAACAACGTTACAAAAGAAGAATGAAAGAATATCGGTACCCCGACAGCTTTCAATCTGATTACAAGGCTCCTTTTCAGCTACGCCTTACAGTTCAGTGCTATCAGTCTGTTCTATTTCTTTGCCTGGACCTTTTTCCGTATCTTCCCGCAATATATAACTGCTGAAGATTCTCTCAACTGGTTTGCAGTTATATCTATCTGCGTTGCTATCAATTGCAGTGCAAATGCTTTGATTTATCTTTTCATCAATTATGAGGTTCTGCTTTTGTTATTTCTATAAAATTAGACCCCGTTCAGGTTCAAAATATTATAAAGAGTAAGATCTTCCAAAGAGGCTCTATTCATATGGAAAGCGACGCTCAACCTCAGCAGTCGCTTTGAAAAGCTGTTCAAATAGACAAAATAGATTGAAATTTTAGTATGATAAATATAAAATTCAATTCTCAGGAAGCACAAGTGGGCAATCCTCTACAAGGGTTACAATGATCAGCCGCTGGAGCAGACCTCGGTACAGAATGAAATCTCCGATGTGCGTGTCGCCCGGGTCAAGAAGGGCAAAGGTCTGATAGACGAGGAAGAAGAGAAGGCAGCTGCTGCTGCTGCTCCGGGACAGACCAAGGAACAGGTCCAGCTCCTCTTCCGCGAGCAGGCATGTTCCCTTTCGGATTCGGTCACGGACAGGGAAAATGACCACGAGGAAGAAAAGCAGACAAAGAAACTCCATGCACCGCCGCCGACTGACAAAGCGCAGCGCCAGTTCAACCGGCTAAACTCGGCAAATGAGGAGTCGGGAAAATCGAATAATATCACTTGATGATGCCAAGTGATCTAATTATTGTGAATAGTGGTGGAAATAAACCGTGCAGCATCAGTTATTTTTATTTTTCTCTGTTTCTGTTAATTATTTCGCGGTAGGGTAATTTTTATCGAGCCCGGCGCGAAGCGCCGGGCGTGATTTGGGTTTAGTTGGAGCACATGCCAAGCCCTTTTTTTGATTTTGATGGCATAACTTTTTTCAGTTAAGAGATTTCAAAAATCTGACTTGACCATCGTTTTCCTCGTAGTTGATTACCCCTAGTGACCAATTTTCATGAAATTTGCCCATAAAATAGATGAGCTACGACTACAAACGTGTTTTGAAAAGTGGCGCCGTCCGCCGTCCGCCGTCCGCGTCCGCTCGCTGTGGCGCTTTCCGCTGTGGCGCTTTTCGCTGTGGCGCTTTCCGCTGTGGCTCCTTTTTTTTAAAACCTTTTGCACGCGTCCAAAAACTTTCACAAAACAGCTATATATACAGTTTTTTACGCTGATTCTGAATATGTAATAAAACAATTGGGTTGGTGGGTTAGTTTTTCTGCTATAGCATCAAACATATTTTTTCATGGTTGTTTCGGTAGCCCTTTTCGGCTAGAGAATTTTGACAGTCTGACATGGCTATCTTATTCGGCATAGTCTTTTACCCCTTGATACTAATTTTCAAAAAAAAAGTTGGCTGAAAAATGAAAGAGCCACAGCATCAAACAGATGCGGCACGTCGTCGATGGGGTGCTTTTCGCTGTGGTCTTTTTTGAACAAGGTTGTGTGTCCATCTAAAAACCTTTGCAAAACAGTTATATACACAGTTTTTTACGCTGATTCTGAATATGTAATAAAAAAATTAGGTAGATGGGTTAGTTTTTTAGCTATACCATCAACTATTCTATTACATGTTTCTGCACGTAGCCCATTTCGGCTAATGAATTTTGAACATTCGACATCACTATAGTCTGTTTCAAATGGAAAAACTTTTCCCGCTCGGTTCGGACCTTCAAATTTTTCGAGTTCAATTTCTTTCAAAATTTTCGATAATTGTATCTGACATAGATTTCGGCGATTTTTATATTTTTTCGGTAGTTCATAGCTCAAAATAAGCAAAAGCAGCGATAAAAATAATCAAGATATATGTGTAATACGCATAAAAATGCATGCCAAAATGTCAGGTTGGACCATCTAGACGGGCAAATGCTCTATCTAGACCCGACTTTACCTTTAATTAAATTTTTTCCATTTGAAATGGACTATATCTTATTAGGGCATGAGTGTTTAGCTTTTGGCACAAATTTTCATGAAAATTGGCAGAAAATGGAAGAGCCGCAACATCAAACAGAGGCGACGCGCAGCCGCCGTGTCTGTTGAAGAACGCATTTTTTCTAGCAGTTGGACTGCAGAGCCGTAAAAACTTGCTAAATTGACCTTATTTACCTTATTGGTGGCTTCTTCGAGCTTTATACAATTTTTTGTCAATTATACGAAATCGACAGGAAGACAAACTTGTGCAATGACGTTTGCTGCTTTAGAAATTATTGTGGCACAACCCATTTTTCCTCCTAGAGAATGGGGAAAACCAGGACTATTTCATGGCACAAGCTTTAGGATCTATGATATTCTACCGAATATCAACAAAAAGGGAACAATCCGTTTGTTAAAAAGAGGAATCTCAATAAAAAGGGTGATTTGGGAGAGCCTACAAAAAGGGAACAATAGGGAAAACCCCAAAGGACACAACAAAAAGAAAACAATACTCGTTCAGTTAAAATATAACCAAATCACGGCTATCTTTTTGGATATTGCCCTTTCTCTGCTATTTTTGGCAATGAATTATGTTCAGCCATGGAAAATAGGGCTCTGGGAAAAAAAATGAAGGCATTGTCTCTGGGAACGGGTATTTCCATGACACAAAATACTGACAAAGCGGACATATGCGGGGGGTCGAGGGGGGCGGCAGCCCCCCTCGTAGATTATAAATAAAAAGGAAAAATCAAAGTAGAAGACTGAAAGTTGTCGATCCTAACCGGTAGCCGTGATTTGGTTATATTTTAACTGAACGAGTATTGTTTTCTTTTTGTTGTGTCCTTTGGGGTTTTCCCTATTGTTCCCTTTTTGTAGGCTCTCCCAAATCACCCTTTTTATTGAGATTCCTCTTTTTAACAAACGGATATAAAGTATCGTTGAAAAACGGCTGAAACGATAATTTTTGGAACGGATATCTGATCGAAAACATTTACAAGATTAATTTCTTTAAAATGCAACACTAATTAGTGAAATCATTCAAAAAGGAGAAAAAGACTAACTTCAATGATTTCTTCAAATAAACTTGGACTACAAGAGAGCTATTTAGTTGACAATCTGGTTGCTTTCAATTTCCAATTGCCCAAAACTTCAAGAACCGGGGGAATCTATCCTCTTTTTACAAAAACCACTCCGGTCCCACTCACATGATCATCTTCAAGTTTGAGCAGATTCAATCGGCCGCATTTGAGTTGAATCTTCAAATTATCAATCCGGTTCCCTTCGATTTCATACAGCTCATTATTCTTTTTTTCTTTTTCGAAGAATTATTGTATCAATTCTTCCCTCCAGATAAGTTACTGCCTCCGCTCTAAGATAGGGACCACAGGCTGCCTCATTGCATTTGATCTGAGCAGCTTTACAAGTCCGTTTCAGGGCCAGAAACGAGTGGAAATCCAATTGAAAGACTGCTTTCAAGACTAATTATTAAATAGAAAGCTCACATTTTCTACAATTTTGTCAAAAACTTTCGGCTTCAATTGGACAAGCGGCACTTTAGCGTTCTCTCGAGTTCTTTGATCCAATTCCTCTTGCGATAAGCGAGCTCCCATTATTCTGGAGAAAAACTGTGGATAAAATGTGGAGATTATGAGCAGGTTAAACAGCAAAATGAGGATTTCTGTCAATTTGACGGCGATGTCGGCATCTATTTGGAAGCGGTTTAATTGAGAAAGAACTAAAATATGACTGCCAGTGGCAAAAAATGCTTCCAAACAGTTTTGTGACAGTTTTATAGTGATAATAATGAAGGGGGAGAGAATGAGGCAACGAGGCGAATTTAAATTGGCATAATGGGCAGATACGTTTCCCCTGGCGGCAATTCTTCAGCAGACAGGCAAGCAAACAGCTTATCACTGAGAGTTGCCGTTATGAAACAATGTACCTTACACTTATTTGACCTTCTGTACTTCTGTGTTTGCCGAATGGTTTGATTTTTTTTTTTCAAATTCTGGAATTTTCCTGGTCTACCTCTGTTTATCAAGCCCCTTTCCAATTTCCCGACTCGTTTTTGAGCGCCACATGAAGCTGCTCTAAATGGACTTTCACAGAGCACAATTGAGAAACAAGTGTAAAACGGCTCTGGAAACAAACTTTATAACAAGCTCATCAAACAACAGAACACTGAAAAAAACTTAAAGGGACTACAAATACACAACAAACTACAAGCGTTTTTTGAAGTTGATTTTTTCTTGTTCAGAATCTCTCTAAATAAATGAAATCATATAAAAAATCACTTGAAAATAAAAAATTAAAAAAAAAAAAAAAAAAAAAAAAAAAACAAACAAAAATTATGGTCTGTTATGATGGGAGGCGACAAAGTATCCGCCAAATGCCTGACCCGTTTTAGCATCATAATGACTTTTTTTTACCCCAATATATGTCTTGTCCCTATAGATTCGTGAAATGTACAATGCGTCCTGTGAAATGAGTGTGTCAACAAGGAAACGCTCCTGGAAAATATGATCCAGCTCTTCGGAGAGATACAGCTGGTCTTGGTGTTCGTTGTCAGAGATCGGCCCCAGAATGGGGTCGAAAAATTCTTTTGAAAACGCTCTGTGTTTGTTAATGTGATAAAATACGGATATGGGATCTTCCATCCACCACCTCTCTATTCCACGTATCTTTTCAAACTTCTGGAAAGTTTTTGTTATCAGCAATATTTATGATAGAGCATAACTACTCAAAGGATTTGAATGATTTGAAAAACGGTGCGATTGACCTATCCTACCCTAATAATAATTCTGTTTTCACCTATTTTTCGATCGCAGAATTTTAGGCTACTCTCAAAAAACGTGGAAAGTGGCTCATTCGGCTCAGGGACTGTCAGGGACTTTTTTTCAGCGCACTGGTACCGAAGAGACTGCGCGCTAGCGTCCCCGAGTTTCACGGGCGCTTGAATATTATATTAAAATATTCCTTTTGAAAATTTAAAAATTCGCAAGAACAATCAACATTACAGCGAATTCAATGCACGATACGAGGACGTTAGTGTCGGACCAAAAGTCGGACCAAAAAAGGTCCCTGGCAGTCCCTTTAATGAATTTTGATTTTTCATAGGCAAAAAATTGGACGGCAATTGTGTAAAGAAAACGAGAGGTGCAAGACTTGTAGGACGTTGGGACCTAATTGAAAATATTGGGCTTACCTGGATATTGTTGGACATTTCCTCAAATTTTTCATCAAATTTAGCTTGACTATCGTTAAAGAGCTTAAAATATAGGTGATCTACCTTGCTCTTTTCATCATCCGGAAGATCCTTAACAAATTTTGATAGTAGAAAATCTCATTAATTAAATAATATAAATTTACTCACATTAAGAAAAAGCAGAAAATCGTTCTTCACCACTTCCATCCAATCTACTACATCAACAGGATTTGCTTTGCCATTCGCTTTCGCCAGTCTATTAGCCAGCTCCAAGTGCCGATGTCTTCTACTTTTTTTTACGCTTGGATACACTTCTCTCAGTCTGTAAGCTTCAAGAGGAGTAATATTATCGAAGTTGTAAGGTTCAACTGGACGCAGGTCTTTTAACGTATCCAATCTTTCTCCATCTTCGATCAATTTGAGCAAGGCCTTAATTTCGCTACGAGAAATCATCCGGAATTTTTTGAGACATTCCGTCTCAATCTTGCTCAAATTTTTTGTCGTCTCTTGCAAGTTATTGGTAAGAGTCATAAATTTCTCCAAATAACTCTTGTCGGATGTACTATTCATTGGCTCCAACATTTGATTGACTGCTCGTGGATGGATATCCAGCTCCCTGTTGATTACAAGACATATTCTGTCGAGATTATCCAACACTAGTTCAATAGTTGAACCAGTCCTGGATACTGTTGCAAAGAACTTCGCCACATCCATTTGCTCCATCGCTTTCATGACTCGATCATTATTCTTCTCTACGAACTTTCGGTATTCTTCTTTGCCACCTTCGTCCTGAGAAACAAAGCATTTTAAATCACAAACAATAGCTACTTACTCTAATTGTTTGGCCCACCTGATCAAGAAATTCGTTTTGCTTTTGAATAAGTTTCTCAAGCTCATCCTTCGATCTTACTTGCATGGGTTCCTCTCCTTAACTCCGTTTGGTTATACTCTATTCAAATAGCCCTACCCGAATAGTCCATAGACTCAGCATCACTTATGTCATTAATAGATAAACTTGGAACGATTCTCGTCATAGCTACCCAACTTTCTAAATAAAACATTATGATAAATAAAAAGATACCCTTCCTCGATCCTTACAGAAAACGCATCGTAAGCACTTGAAATCTCATTAGAAATAAAGGGCAGGCTGAGAAAGCCTTGTAAATTCAAAATAGACCAAGAATAAAATATTTATTGGGCAAATTTTTAAAAAATAAATTTTTTTTAAAAATTTTAGTATTACGGATTACGAACGATTCTCTTTTAATAGGCCAATTGTTGACAACTTACACCTGAACGAAATAAATGAGGATTAATTTCTTCAACCAAATCTCTTGAAGAGTCGTCACGTTCCAATTGACTCCACCACGAGTGAGTACCTGGAATTCCACGCAAGTCAGTCGGATTCTCGCCATAATAATATTCATCACGTTCATCTATCCACGCAGTCAGCATATCGTCCAATGTTTCGCCTTCATCACCTTCCATCAGTTTGGTTAATTTGCCATTTAATTCCTTATTAGAACATGCAAAATTATCCTTGATAAATTGAAGTCCAGATCGAACAATACGAAACGTCCGAACACTCTCAATTCCCAAAATATTGACTCTAATGCAAATATCTCGGCGAAGGAATGGAATGACATCTATAAGCTGTTTCTCCATGGTTTGGAGTTCTTCCTTGTTGAAAAGACTCTGGGGCTCGATGGAGGCCTGTTTACAGTCACGGCAGAATATGAATATTTCTTCTAGAAGTGTATCTCCAAAAATATTCTTTGAGCCAGCAGCCAGATCAGCCAAGATTTGTAACAACTTGATTTTATTTATGTTTCGTTCCATATTCTGAAAGTAAAATTGGAAAGGAACGAAATTAACAGGGAAGCGGGGCCCACAGTTTGGTTTGAAATCTTTAAAAAAGCGTTATTTGAACATGGTGAACTGTCCATTTATGGTACATTTCCAACGATCGGTTTTTCAACTACGGGACCCATTGGCCTTCCGCATGTAAAAAATGCCTGGTTTTCAAATTTAAAGTAAAAATCCGTTTGTTAAAAAGAGGAATCTCAATAAAAAGGGTGATTTGGGAGACTGTACAAAAAGGGAACAATAAGGAAAACCCCAAAGGACACAACAAAAAGAAAACAATACTGGTTCAGTAAAAATATAACCAAATCACGGCTACCGGTTAGGATAGACAACTTTCAGTCTTCTACTTTGATTTTTCCTTTTTATTTTTAATCTAAGAGGGGGGCTGCCGCCCCCCTCGACCCCCCGCCCAGGTCCCGTCATATCAGTATGCTCTTATTCATGGAAAGAAGCCGGTTTGAAATCCTTACATCTGCATCGTATTCTACTTTTCCCCAGTTTCATTCTTTTCAATTTCGACCCCCCGCATATGTCCGCTTTGTCAGTATTTTGTGTCATGGAAATGCCCGTTCCCAGAGTCCTATTTTCCATGGCTGAACATAATTCATTGCCGAAAATTGCTGGGAAAGGGCAATATCCGAAAAGATAGCCGTGATTGGGAACGTGTCTAATGACTGCATCCGCACTACGAGCCGCCGTGATTTGGTTATATTTTAACTGAACGAGTATTGTTTTCTTTTTGTTGTGTCCTTTGGGGTTTTCCCTATTGTTCCCTTTTTGTAGGCTCTCCCAAATCACCCTTTTTATTGAGATTCCTCTTTTTAACAAACGGATTGTTCCCTTTTTGTTGATATTCGGTAGAATATCATAGATCCTAAAGCTTGTGCCATGAAATAGTCCTGGTTTTCCCCATTCTCTAGGAGGAAAAATGGGTTGTGCCACAATAATTTCTAAAGCAGCAAACGTCATTGCACAAGTTTGTCTTCCTGTCGATTTCGTATAATTGACAAAAAATTGTATAAAGCTCGAAGAAGCCACCAATAAGGTAAATAAGGTCAATTTAGCAAGTTTTTACGGCTCTGCAGTCCAACTGCTAGAAAAAATGCGTTCTTCAACAGACACGGCGGCTGCGCGTCGCCTCTGTTTGATGTTGCGGCTCTTCCATTTTCTGCCAATTTTCATGAAAATTTGTGCCAAAAGCTAAACACTCATGCCCTAATAAGATATAGTCCATTTCAAATGGAAAAAATTTAATTAAAGGTAAAGTCGGGTCTAGATAGAGCATTTGCCCGTCTAGATGGTCCAACCTGACATTTTGGCATGCATTTTTATGCGTATTACACATATATCTTGATTATTTTTATCGCTGCTTTTGCTTATTTTGAGCTATGAACTACCGAAAAAATATAAAAATCGCCGAAATCTATGTCAGATACAATTATCGAAAATTTTGAAAGAAATTGAACTCGAAAAATTTGAAGGTCCGAACCGAGCGGGAAAAGTTTTTCCATTTGAAACAGACTATAGTGATGTCGAATGTTCAAAATTCATTAGCCGAAATGGGCTACGTGCAGAAACATGTAATAGAATAGTTGATGGTATAGCTAAAAAACTAACCCATTTACCTAATTGTTTTATTACAGGCCGTTTTATTACAGGTTCCGGTCTATTTTTTTCTTCCGTAACTAAGTTCCGGCAGCCTTTATTATATATTCAGAATCAGCGTAAAAAACTGTGTATATAACTGTTTTGCAAAGGTTTTTAGATGGACACACAACCTTGTTCAAAAAAGACCACAGCGAAAAGCACCCCATCGACGACGTGCCGCATCTGTTTGATGCTGTGGCTCTTTCATTTTTCAGCCAACTTTTTTTTTGAAAATTAGTATCAAGGGGTAAAAGACTATGCCGAATAAGATAGCCATGTCAGACTGTCAAAATTATTTAGCCGAAAAGGGCTACCGAAACAACCATGAAAAAATCTGTTTGATGTTATAGCTGAAAAACTAACCCACCAACCTAATTATTTTATTACATATTCAGAATCAGCGTAAAAAACTGTATATATAGCTATTTTGTGAAAGTTTTTGGACGCGTGCAAAAGGTTTTAAAAAAAAGAGCCACAGCGGAAAGCGCCACAGCGAGCGGACGCACGGCGTACGGCGTCACTTTTCAAAACACGTTTGTAGTCGTAGCTCATCTATTTTATGGGCAAATTTCATGAAAATTGTTCACTAGGGGTAATCAAATACGAGGAACACGATGGCGAAGTCAGATTTTTTATATCTCTTAACTGAAAAAAAAAGTTATGCCATCAAAATAAAAAAAAGGGCTTGGCATGTGCTCTGAGTAAACCCAAATCACGCCCGGCGCTTCGCGCCGGGCTCGAAAGGGAGCCAGCCGTTGGAAACCAATTATAGCTCACGCATATTTCTCAGCAAATATTTTTTATGGGAAAAATTCGCCCTCCGACATATAATTTTCGGCGTATTTTCATTTATAGAAAGGTAAAGGAGCCCTCATTTAGGCTCCAATAGATCGTCTTTGTTACATAAATCCCAGCTGGTATACTCTCAAGTTTCTCATTCACCTGCTGACAGTCTACGGCGACAGACATCACTCTTTCTTTCCGAGCATCTGTGGCCTCTAATACATGACCCTGTTCTCCGGACATCCAACGCTTGTACAACAATTCAGCTTCAGCACGGCGGTAAAGAATAACTCGGTTTGACTTATCGATTCCAGATTCTTCAATTCTCTGAAAATAATGTTACAAATTAAATTTTCAGTTTTATAGGGACAGTATGGGCTAGAATGCAAGCTGGGCTTGTTTTGCAGAGAAAAATTCGCTGATCACTAGGCACTAATTTATTTTTCGTGAAAATGCCAAAATAAGGAGAAAAATACGTTCAAAGTGGCCGAAATCAACCAACGCAGGCATCCAAATGACGATTGGTAGCAAGTTTCTTTAGGTTTTAGAAAGTGGGAAAGAGAATTTTGAAAATAACGTCTGCAAAACTTGTTATTTTCCGCTTTTGATCCCCAGGAGGGAGTTTCGGCTATTTTTTTACCTGTTTTTAATTCGGATACTGTAGCTGAAAATGAGCCCATACTGTCCCTTTTAAGGAGCCTAACGTTATACAGACCACTCTGCCCAGGCTGGCACTGTGTAATATTCAGTTCAGCGTCAACGGCATAACAATAAGTAATTACTCACATTGATTTCGTTATATAGTGTGTCCACTTTTTTGAATGCTTCCAAATAATCATTATCCAGGAGGCTGATCTAGGAGGTTTGTCCATTTTTTTTTTCATTTTTCGGCCAATTTTACTTGTTTGCGGTGGATGTTGTTATATTATCGGTTGGTTTCTTGGTCGGAAGGGCGGCCTACGGACCCTTCCTCCCCCAAGCTCGCTTCGCGTTTTTTAAATACCGTATTCCCTCGATTAGAAGCCCCCTCCCGGGAGGGCATCGAAAAATAGAAGCCCCGGGCTTCTATTCGAGGGAATACGGTAGGTGCTTCTCTGTGTACAAATTGCTACTATTGTACTGGAATTCAAAGAAGGTAAGGGTGAACCAACGCTTGGACGAACGTTCGGTTCGGTTCGGATTTTGTTCGGGATGAAATTTGGCTCGTTCGGTTCGGTTCGGATTTCCGAACAGCTGGTACCTGTTTTATTCGGTTTCGGTTCGGTTTTCGGATTTTAGAATGGCACAAAACCGAACCGAACAAACGCCAGAAAAAACGAAATCGCGGGGCGCTTCAGGACCATAAAATCACTAGAAAAAATAAAATCACTAGAAAAACTACCATAAAATAACTCCATAAAACCATCAAAAAATAAAATCACTAGAAAAAAAAATAAAAAACACTAGAAACAAAAGTCAAAAAGGACATTTTTAAAAGACTTTGAAAAAAATTCCAATTTGGTTTCTGTTCGGTTCGGATCTGAAAACCCTCTGTTCGCCCAAGCCTGGTGGGGGTCTTATATAATTTCTTGGAGGTTGGAGGGGATCATAGGACAGCAAAGGAGGGACCCTTTTGTGAAAGCATTCTGAACCTAAATTCCCGACTTCAAAAAAGGAAGGGGCTCTATTGAGAGGAGGATACTATTGGAGGGGGTCCTAATTTTTTAATCCCTTGCCAGAGGTGGGTCTATAGGAGAAAATACGCTAGTAAATTAAAATTTTCTCACTTCTTTCTCCTTGAGCTCTTGAAACTCCAGCTTTCCATCTTGAAACTCCAGGTTTCCATCTTGAAACTCCAGCTTTACATCTTCCATAAATGGTGTGTTGATTTCGCTGTTCGTCTTATCCCTTGTCAAATTATCACCACTTTTGCAGTCTGAGGGGTACAGTCGTTTTCTATCGAATTTTTGCATTTTTTTTTTGTTTTTTTGGAGATTTTCTGAAAATTAAAATTTCGAACAATTAGACAGAGAGAAAGAAATTGGTTAACATCATTGCAGAATGAGAATAGCCGACAGATAAATAAGAGACAAAAAAACTTGTATTGTACGAGAGTAACTCATTAATCTAAGCGCAAATCTGAACAGCTTCAAAATTTGCTAACAACAAATGCAGCTTTTTTTACAAAATAACTAAAAAGAAAGGATGACGAAATATTGGGCCAACAAACGGTTAAGTCTTAACCGTTAAGAGGGCTATCAGCTCCAATGTGATTGCGTCTTATCACAGGGGAGACAGCCATAAACATTGATTTCAACATGGCTCAGAATATTATTTTCTGATTGGAAAATTTGACGAGGGGTTTTGGCAGACCATTCTACAAATTTATCTGATTGGAACACGGGTATCGTGGGTATTTGTCGCAAACTTAGCACATATCAACGTTGAGGCAGTCCAAACTAACAAAAAGTGGCACTAGCGAGATACCAGGATTTATACTAAAGAAAAAATTATAATTAGCAGTAGAATGAAAACTGAGTTTTCTAGAGTATGGTCAATTTTTATTCAGTTTTAGTGTCCTTTTATCTCGTCTGAGAGCACATTTTTGAAAGAGAATGATGAGAAAATGACAAAGAACACAAAATAGAACCAATAAAAACAGATACACGTCTAGATTATAGTACTGGATGAAGTTATAGTGCCGGGCTTCTGGGTTAAAGTGCCCGAGGTCTGGAAACTTCAACGCCAAGTCGGCGTGGCGGACGAGGAGTTCTTGTGGAGTGAAATGCTTGTTCTCAATGAGTTTCTTGGCCGACTGGGCTCGTTCCTTCATTTTTCGATTGGATAAGGCCTCTTCAATCGCGGCGGAGAGCAGCTTCTGATTTGGGAGGTCGGCTTTATTGTAGATTTTCCCTGAAATATTCTTTAAAAGAAAACAGCAATAGAAAATTGACGAACCACAGCCAAAGCGCTGTATCATTCGAGCATTCCTCATCTGATCTCCGAAAACTGGAATAACGATGGTAGGAACGCCGTGGGTTGCCGCTTCCATGACGCTTCCAGCTCCTCCGTGGCTGATGAATAAGTCAATTTTTCCTGAAGCTGAAAAGGAAATTGGAATTAAATGGGGGAAAATAGTAAGATATCTAACCTAGGAGATCTGTTTGAGGCGACCATTTTGTCATATAAACATTCGATAGCTCCTTTCCTGTTCCATCCTCTGGTGATTCATATTTCCAGATAAAAGTAATGTCAGGGGAGCTGAAAATTGGAGATATCTGCTGATTTCACCTTGAAAAGCTGAGAAGACAAAAAATAAATTTCAAAAATGACACAACTACCGTATAGTTTTTCTTCCAAAAAATGGGGATGCCGTAATTTCTATTCCTTCGAGACCATTCGAGCCGCATGAGAACAAAAATGACTTGAAAAACGAATATTACAATATTCCTCAGTGGTCTCGAAGTGAAAGAAGTTACGGTATTCCTATTTTTTAAAGAAAAAAACTATATAGTTCATTTCCAAATGGAAAAGTAAAGAGGGATTTGAGTTATTTTGAATTTTGTTCTCGACAGTCCTTTTTTAACAAAGGTATGAGCGATTCTACGTATTTAGGACCTACCCTAATATGTACATTGAAAAAATCCCCAAAAAACGGTGATATTTCGTGGAGGATAATATACACATTAGGCACAAATATTCGTTTCACATTTACACTCCAATTCTTCATCCGAGTCCCAGACGTAGTCCTCTCCAAAGAGGCCCTCACATGCAGAGCATGATTTCCTCCGTCCATCACAGTCACAGTCGCTGGCATGTTTTCGGGGATCCATTCCGTTACATGCAGTACAATAGCCAGAGCATTCACAAAAAGGAAATTCTTCTCTTATTATTGAAGCATTGAATCCTCCTCATCGTAACGATAGCGTCCAGTGCGGTAGTCATATCTGTAAAAAGTGAATAGGACGAACCCTAATATCGGCCATCCAACTATTTAGAGGAAAACTCACTTTCTACTATTGTGTTTCCGTGGTACCATTTTGAATTCCAAGGTTTGAAACTGGACATGAATTGTGCGCGAGGCGACTTCTTCCTCATACCTAAAATCCCCTCATTTAGAAGTGGCTGACAATCTGCAACGTACTTTAAAGATCTAAGGATATCCCTGATGTTTCCTTTATTTTATTTATTCATCCCTCCTGGGTAGGCCTTAGTTTCGCCTTTTCGATCAAGCAGAGTTAGACTATTTACACGGCGACCGTAGCACTTCATGTCTTGGGCATACCAACTTCGAGGAGAGTAGCCATGAGTTTTGAAAACGAGCCAACAATGTTCCCGTGACAGGAAGGGGTATTTGAAAGCCGTCCTAAAAAGATGCGGAGCCAGTTACAGAATGAATAGTTAGCTTACTTCAAACTTTGGAAGATTCCCTTCTAAAATATTGGGAAGTTCCCAACGGTTCTGCTTCTTAAGAGAGTAGAGAACGTCAAATTTCATATTAGTCCAATCGTTCAAGTGAACAGCAGTCTGAGAAATGTTCATGTATTAGTATATCCTGAGGCAACCCCTACCTTTTCATAGATGTCATTCTCCAGTATCTCGTCCTTCTTCAATCCGTCAATATAAACCACTTTGACAATCAGATCGTCCTCCAATGTGGTAGGTCTCCAGCGATGGATATTGTTCATCTGATCCCTTTTGGGGTGAAAATCTCTGATCAGTTCCTTGTATTCCATTGGAATATGGTCAGAAGTCATGGAAGGAATAAATTATCCTAAAATGGCATCATAAATGGAAACTAGGGATGAAAACAACAAGAAAAGAGTAGAATAGTCCTGGAAAATTGAAATAAAGGCGTCGTTCACACCCCTCTATTTATATGGCAAACTGGTGCAAGCGATAACACTTCCGGTGCTATATTTCACAATGCAGAGGGACGATGTTGTTCTCTTTCCACTCTTTAAAAATGGTTTTTTTGAAAGTAGAAAGCTCGTTGAGATGTTTTTATTGCTCTTGGTGGGTACGAGATGATAACAATGCCATGTTCAGTGCACTCGTTGGACCGTTGCGGGTTCCTATGCGCCCCAAACCAGGCAACGCATCAAACTGCCTTGAATTATCCAATTTTTGACAACGGAGCGGTATTGGGAAACATTCAAGTAGATCAAGATGGGGTCAATTACAGTAGAAATGGGCAGGATTATTGAAATGGCCCGAGAAACGTAAGGGAGGTTCCATTGCCCGATGGCTACTATGAAACTCAGCCCGAGTGGAATGTAAAATGTGACGATTGGAATGAAACTCTACAATATTTATAGTCTGATCAGCTGATGCTGTTACCTGTAAGAGTAGCAGGGTGAAGACCTTTTTCTGCTTCTTGATAAAAGGAGCAAGCTCCGACATCATTTGCGCTTGTTCTCGGAGATGTAGAAGAATACCGATTCCGCCAAAAATCATGACCAGCGTAGAAAAGATACAAATCCCAGCCCGGATTCCAAATGTTACCATGAAAATAGGGTACATTGTTCCGTTTACCTAAACCACTACAAAATTAAGGAGCTCAAAAGGGGAATAGAGTTTCAATTCTGGGAAACAGGATCTGCCCAAATATCGGAGATTCCGGCTACCTCTAATCCCCCCTGATCCAAGATTTTCTCGTACAACAGAAGAACAGAGACTTACATAAGTGATACATCCAAAATAAGAAGCGTCGTTGATAGTTTTCCCAAACTCTATTTTAAAAGACTCCTTGAAAGCCATATTAGTAATCGTATTCGGTAAAAGGTAGAAAAATCCCGTGGCTGCTATAGAGGCCGTCAAAATAATCATAAAGACAACTGTAAATGATCCCATAATGTGTTGTCTGATAAAGCGTGTTCCCCCTTCTTGCCTAAAAGTTCATATTATTATTGTACTTTTGTAAAATTACCGACAAATTGTTAGATACCGAAGCATGTAGGAAAATGACAAGGTGGCTATCAAAATTGATGCCAGGCTACAAAAAGACGAGGTGATAACCGAGCCAGTGAGGGGATCCACGATTCCACGAAGGCCGGAAGCGTAGAGGAGCCAACCGCTCTCGTTGATAAGCATTACCTAAAAGCCAAGGAGTTCTGACGCTTGAGACGACCTTTCGGAATAACCCATTTGAAAACTGGAAGAAAACTTACGGGTTGAACAAAGAGGTTATAAATGGAATACGCTAATGAAGCAGTGACATAGATTCCCATAAGGAGACGGTAAGTACCCATTGTATTTTTGCTGGAAGTGGCCAGTTTTCTCAAATGTTTGTAAATCCTACCAGCACAATAGGACAGTTAGCAGGGAGAAGTTCAATACAGTCCCCATAATTCCAGTAAAAAGGAAATAAATCCTTGTCCATGGTCTGTCGATGAATATCATAGATCTGAAATTGAAAGGAAACTTCCGTTAGAGATGAAAGATTGGAGGTTAATTAGGGCACAGAAAGACGAGAGGGAGAGAGACGCCTGAGAATAAATAGCAGTCAGAAATGGCTAGCCAAAGATCTCGAATGGATCAGAGTATTGTGGCAATGAAGCCGAACTTTTAAGTTAGAGGTTTTTAAAACTTAAGCAATGCGCTGACATCCGCTTTTAAAAGTCAGTTCCACCTGCTCGTACTTACAAATGCGCGAGGGAAAACAACAGGCACTCGGAGGAACTATTTGAAAAAGATCAACCCCGTGAAGAGTGCAGCCTATATCAAAACATAAGTTTTCGATGTTGAAGTGAAACTAGTGAAACAAAAACAAGGAATTGAATTGGTGCATTCCTCCAAGAGGATATGACCTACGATTGCATTTCTTAATTTTTAGGGATCAGAAAGGTGGATGCACCATTAGATTAATGAAGCTTCTTCGCGGTGATAACGATAAGAAGGGATAAGACAGCGGGAAGCTTGTGACCGGCAACGTATTCTGCTCTAATGGGCCTCTGGGGAAAGATCTGCCAATAGACGGCTGGTACTCGAGACATTGCTGTGTAATCTATCCATGGCAT
This sequence comes from Oscheius dolichura, assembly GCA_932521035.1. Taxonomy (NCBI): domain Eukaryota; kingdom Metazoa; phylum Nematoda; class Chromadorea; order Rhabditida; family Rhabditidae; genus Oscheius; species Oscheius dolichura. The sequence continues at coordinate 9,772,315 of OW051495.1, forward strand.
AGAACAATATTTCAGCTGAATATTGAGCAGGGGTCAACCGGGGCATGGCAATGGAAAGAAAGGCTTGAAAAGCACCATGTCTTTCTAGCAATTTACAGAAGTGAACGCTGGGGACGGTTTTAAAATTGAAGTCTTTTATATGGCGTCTGCATCAGACGGATAGTCTCGGATTAAACAGATTTCACGGTTTTTCGAAAGAAAAAAACGTTTTATTATAGAGATCTCATGTATTCGAGGAGAGAATACCATTTCCCAGTGCGGGTAGAGCCATGAACTTCTTCATTCTATAGTTATCCAGCTTTTGACAGCCAAATTTCCTATATAGAAATCTTCGATACTGTGAAACATTGAAGAATATTAACACAGGGTCAATTACAGTAGAAATGGGTAGAAGCAAAGAGGCAATTTTTGAATAAAGAGGGATGTTCCATTGTAAAGTTGTAATGATGATGCAAGTTCCAAAGGGCAGGTAAAAGAGAAGGATGGGTACCGAACTCTGAAACATGTGGTACAGTAGCGCAATGTTGAATTAATTACCTGGACAATGAGAAGGGAAAATAGCCTTCTTTGCTTGCTGATGAAAGGAGCAGTATCAGACATCATATCCGCTTGTAGTCGAAGATGGCGGACTATTTTACAGCCACAAGTGATCATGACAATTGTGGAGAATATACACATTCCCATGCGGATTCCAAAGGTTAGAGCAAATGTAGAAGTCAATAGTCCGTTACGCTGAAAACAGACAAATGAGAGTACTGCTGTTGGTGCCCTACATAAGATAGAACGGCGATATATGGTGCTTGGTCAATGTTATGTTGGAATGTGTCGTAAAATGATCCTTCAAAAGCATTTTTCGTCTCCTCGTTTGGCAACAGGTACAGAAATGCTGTTCCCGTAATTGCCACCGAAATGAATAGGATAAGAGCAATTGTGACAGAGGTAGAGATGTTTTGGTACACGAATTTGACTCCTTCAGTTCTAAAATCCTTTTCCATCTTCGAGTTAGAAGAAACGAACCGGCAAATAGTTAGGTACCGAAGAATGTAGGAAAAAGTAAGCGTGGCCAGTAGAATCGCAGCAAAAGAACAGAACAAGGCACAGATGGTCGAGCCGGTCAACTGGTTGAAACAGCTAGGAAGACCCGAACCATACAGGAGCCACCCTTGGTCGTTTATTAACATCACCTACAATTGAAGACCTTATAAACGACCCAAACATTGATGATAAACCGTAATTTGGAAAGAGACGTCCAATAAAATAAACTGACAGGTCTAACGAAGAGGTTAAACAGGGAATACCCTAGAGAGAAGAAGACGTAGACACCCATGAGCACCCGATATTCCCCCATATTATTTTTACTGAAAAAATCGCATTACTTTGATTGTTTCTATGATACTTACCATAGTAACAAAACGACTAATAAGGCTAAATTCAACATCACTCCAATAGATCCAATAGAAATGAAGAACAGCTTTGTCCAGGGACTGTCTACAAAGTTCATCGAAAATCTCTGTAAAAGAGGAACAATAATCGGCTAAAGATGAGAGGAAAGTGATATAAGAAAGTCACTAGGAAAGAAATATAACAAGTTAATGAGGAGAAGAAATATCAGCAGACAGCAATCAGACTTTTTGTTCCAGAAGTACGCCCGACGAGGAAGTTCCCCTTCAGTTGAATAAATTAGTCCAGAAGAGGTGGGAACAGGGCATACGGATTGTGATTACGGCTATTAGATGTTCGGGAACGCCTTAGGAGAAGCGTGTTCGCTAATTATTGAAATGGGACGACGCTGATACTAATAACCATCAACTGAAGAAGAAGAGAAGGAATCAAACGAAATAAAAAGAGTCAGACACGTCTTTGGAAGGATTTTCACTTTAATCCCTGCCTTGCTCAGGATCAAAAAGGATAAGAAGCCTCTTCCTCTCTCACTGAGAAGATAACTTTGTACTTTTCCTTCGAATCGACATCTTTTGAAAAGAGAGACAGATCGGAAAGTCGAACTCCAAGAAGATGGAAGCTCGGAAGACAGCAATTAAACTTGGGTTTTTCATCTAGGAAAAGTAACAAACATCATTAAGACCACGTCTGTTATTAGGGGGACAGCGAGTAATTCTAAAGTTTTGAGATCTCTGTGAGAAGTTTGGCCAAATTGGTTTATTAGACGACTTTGAGAAGAAGACGATGTTTGAAACTGGATCCGTTGATCCAGGAGGCTTGATTTCTGTCGTACGGCGACAAGAGGAAGAAGAAGGAACAATTGCCGTTGGATCGTAAAATATTCATTCAAGATCTTTTATCCAACTACGACTAAAGGGCAAAACGTGTTCTGAATGCAATCAGTATTTATTCTTACCTTCTGTCTCATCATGAATCATAAGCAACTTTATCATAAGCAATCATGAATCATAAGCAACTTCAACTTTAGGGGTCAAAAAAGTATACGACAAAAACCAATAGCGATTCCTTGCCGTTCAATAAGATCATTATTAGAATGAAGGGGCGAAATGTCTGCGGTAGTTTTCTTCTAATGGTGCAGTTCTTATCGTTATTCTGCTTGCATAAGTTAAACGAAAATATAAAGGACAACGGTGTTTATTCGTCCATTTTGGACTGGCTGCTTCCGTCACTCTTTGTGGTGTACTTGTACTTTTATGCCCTCCATCTCAGTACAAACTCAGAAAAGGCGTAGAGTGCAGATTTATTGAAAAATGTAACAAAACATTTATTGTTGACCAATTCGATTACAAATTTTTCTATAAATGGGCCGTATCTTCTCCAATCCAGGCTGAGTAAAATGTAGCCCTTGGTTGACATAGGGAACGATATATTGCGCGAACATACATAGGACAACAGCTCCATCACTTTGCCCTCATAAAGATTTTCCATCTGGGGGTGTAGATTTTCCTCCATCCCTTTACTCTTTTCCAGAAGCGCATTCAAATTATAGACGGTCAGACTAGAAACGCTTAGTTCGGAGATCTACTAGTCGCGATTGTGAACCAGGATCGGAAGTTCGACGATGAAACCAGTCCAGCTACCGAAAGAGCCAATGTTCGTGTATGATGGCTAGGAACGCTCTTGTCAATTACTGTTGCGGAGCTTTCTCTCTACTTTTGGTTATTTTCATCGTTTTTATAATTTCCCTGTAAGTATTTTCCGTTTTTCTCTCTGAAATTCCTTTAATTTCAGAATAACGGATTTGGTACACGGAGATTATGAGTGAGTCATCTGTTTCATTTAGCGTTGTAACATTTCGGAAACGGCACAAAGTTCAATGTTTTCAGGCAGCCTGGAAAAATTCCAAGATCCTGAGCCTTCTCTCGAAAACATTTGCTTTACACTTCTACACTACGTCGACTTTAGATTCGTTTGAATATTCAAGCTAGCCACTAGCAAATAAAATGGCATTATCCAAGAAAGACAAACGGTATGATTATATTACTTTTTCGGATCGTACTCTTTCTTTGCTTATGGATCCTTCTCTGTCATTGTCCGAGCTAAAAATTTTGGAAATTAGCGCACTCCCATGGAAAAATCAAAAGTGTAAAAAACGGAGCCTTCCTATCTGCGAGTAGATCGGTATAGCCGGGCAATACACGGTTCTTCATTATCGAGGGACGGGGCAGTCTCTCTTTGTAGATGGGGATATATTTAATTGGACTTCAGAATACTTGTAGCACAATTTATCGTGTTTATTGGCACGTCATATGACTAAACTATCTACATCTTGCTGTTCTGGTTTCTCGCCTTCAAGAAATCAGACAGATCCTTCCACCATTCGGCCTTTCCTGTTCTGCTTCTGAACTCCGTCTCCAAGTGGTCGTACGCCTTTCCATCGCTGTGTCCCAAAGCCGAATTCAAGATAAAATCAGGAGGAGCAATGGCATCTACAAGGCACATCACTTCCGGGGCAAGGACAGCTTCAAAGTGCTTTCGGGCGTCACGGACACCGTTGCCGAAGAGCCCTCCCGTACAGTAACCACCTAAAATTAGATTCTAGACATACAAATAGGTTAGGAATACCAATGTAAAGGGTGGCGAGGTGCTTCTCCAACACAAAGGTGGCGTAGAGGCCAACAAGATTGGTCAAAACCTTCTTGATATTGACATTATCGCTTTCTTTAATTTCCTCCAAGGCCCATTGAATGGCATTGTTTTCAGCATAGGCAATGGAGAGGGTATGAGCTCGGAAGATCTGGAAGGATCACAAAATAATGAATGATTGTAACGTTTTGTGATACCTGGGTATGGTTCCTGGCATGGAATGCTCCCTTGTCCTTGACCCTCTCAAAGTCCTTGGCCGTCTGCTCAATCAAATAAGTAATGAGCCATTTGTAAGCCTTCAAAATGTCTGAAGATAGTCTATTTTAGTAGTTCTTTCCAATTAACCCACCTTGAATAATACAGTTGCCGAATCCCGTAAAGGTGGGCTGATTCTCCCGGACAAATGTGAATGTCTTCATGGGAGTGTTCAATTCTCCTCCCTTGAACTTTCCAATCAAGATGTTGCTTGTCTGTTGAAGTAGAATGTTGTTCTCTCCTTCGAAAGTTTGATTCGGATCGGCGCTACTCCTCAAGCTGTTCAGTCGGGATGCTTGGAGGAAGCCATGCCCGCCACAGGCCCGTCTAGCTTCTCCCAGGGCCTCAACTCCCATCCACGTGGCAATGGGCTTGCAGGAAGAGGAGACAGCGTGGACTTCTTTTGAGAATTCAGCCAGCTCTTCGGACTTTTCTCCGCTCATGACTCTCATCATGTACTCGGTAAAGTGGGTAAGCAGCCGTCGGTGGAAGAGACGGAGAGTGAAGTGACCGGCCAGATAGGGGAAGATTCGATGCTGTTGGAGAGGATAGTCCAGGACGGCTATTTCCTCTAAAAAACAAGAAAAATAAAGAGAAATGTGGGAAGTTCTTACTTCCTTTTTCCGGGCCAAATTGATGTCTGGCGGCACTGTAACGGATCGCTATGATTGAAGCCAAACCACAGCTGATTACTCCCTTTCCAGTAATTCCTACTCTGTAAATAAAAGTTGGATTCTACAACGAAAAGGAAATGTTATTACCTGCCAACAGAAAGCGCTCCCAAACTGACGGATTGCCGCTCACTGGCCGACTTATAGCTGGTCACGTACTTCCCTTCCGCGGTGACATCGCATCCCTTGTTCAACAATGTCCAAAGCGGTGCTCGATGGTTCTAGAAATTAAAAATAAAATTCCGGAAACGTCAGCTATTCTTGGTTCAGAGGGACACTTAACAGTTTTTGATCAAAAGATTTTCTCGCTAGACAAACCCCCCGCCGAACAGTGATTGTTTACCCGGGGCACTCATTCGGAGGAACGATCTTAGAAAAAGGGTGAAGAAGAAGATCATTTCCGGACAAGAACCGGAGCCATTGGACGAAGGACTATAAAAGATCTCCGGCAAGGAAGGGAAAGGCACAGGAAGGCATCATGGCTCGCATTCTTCTAGTACTCGGCTTTTCCGCTTTGGTATTCTCTGCCGTTTTCGGTGAGGAAGTCGAAGAGAAGGTATGCTTTCCCATATCATTCTTTCCCTTATTTCTTTCCTTTATTTCCTGGCTCCCGCAACGAATAGCTCCATAATTTCTTTTCCACTGTTTCCTTTTCCAGAATGCCACCGCTCTGGCTCGTTCGAAGCGCCAATGCTGCAATCAGAGGACCTCTTCCTGCTGCGGCTCCTCCCAGCAGAAACAGATCATCCTTGTCCAGCAGCCTCAGCAAGACTCGTGCTCCACCTGCACAAACACCTGTCAATCGTCTTGCGGCTCCTCGTCCAGCTGCAACTGTGGTCAGACCTGCGCCCCCGTCTGCGGTGGATCCTCCAACTCCCAGCAGGTTATCGTCGTCAAGGCCCAGCAGCAGCAGAACGCCTGTTCAACTTGCCAGAGCACCTGCCAGTCTTCCTGTGGCTCCTCTTCCAGCTGTAACTGCGGTCAGACGTGTGCTCCCGTTTGTGGCGACTCTTCTTCTTCCAACTCTCAGCCCGTCATTGTCGTCCAGCAGCCGAAGCAGGATTCCTGTTCCTCTTGTCAGTCCAGTTGTCAGTCTTCCTGCTCCTCCTCAGGAAACTGCAACTGCCAGCAGACTTGTGCCCCAGTCTGTGGAGGATCAAGCTCTTCTTCCAATTCTCAGCCTATCATCGTAGTCCAGAACTCTGGATCGGATGGCTGCATGAGCCAGTGCCAGAGCCAGTGCACCTCGTCGTGTTCCACTCCCAGCTGCGTCCAGTCGTGTCAACCCAGCTGTCAACAGGCTTGTGGAAGCAGCAGCAATAACAACAACCAGCAGCAGCAGCCTATTGTCATCGTTACCCAAGCTGGAGACAACTGCCAGAGCTCCTGCTCCAACCAATGCAGCCAGCAGTGCTCCACTCCCAGCTGCACCTCTTCGTGTAATAACCAATGCTCGGTAAGGCTAGACGCGTCAAATTTCATCTATTCTCCATTTTCCAGTCTTCCTGTGGCACCACCTCCTCCCAGCCCATCGTCGTGCTTCAACAGACCCAGTCCAACTCCAACTCCTGTCAGGATACCTGTCAAAACGCCTGCATGTCTACTTGCCAGAGCTCTACCACTCAAGTTTCGTGCCAGCCAATTTGCCAAGCCACCTGCAGTCAGACATGCCAGCAGACTGCCCAGATTGTGGTCCCATGCTCACAAAAGGCTAATGGAAGCTGCGGCTGCAGCACCGGGTACAGCCAATGCGGCAACTCTTGCTGCAAGAGGCGTTAAGTCACGAGGAGCGCGTGTTTTTGTCTGTACATATAGGAAACCACAATAAATATTGACTGCGTATCCCGTTTAATACTCAGGGGTATAGAATTTGTACCCACCTTGAATTCCATCCATCCATTTTCGACTCCATTCCATTCGCCCGGCTTGACTCCCATGTCACCGATAGTTATTCCTGGTAATGTCTCATACGTATGGGGATCACTGAGTAAACAGGTTGGAAATGAATTCTAACAAATAAAATTACCGAATTTGGAGAACAAAGGCGTGGAGTCCATGACACTTTCCTTCAGCATAAAGTTGAGCAAAGACAATAGCATGAGTTGCCGAAAGAGCGAGATTTCCAGCCCAGACCTTGATCGCTCCTTGATTTGGGGTATTTATGACAAATTGGCCCTTGTCAAATGTGGCTGTGGTTTGCATTTCTTGTGTGTTGGAGCCGTGGCTCATTTCTGTCAAACAGAAACAGCCAACAATCTGAAAAGATGCAAAATCAACCAGTAAAAAAGGAAAGGCATTACCTGGTTGTTATTTGCCTTGCCTAGGATATCCTGATGGCGATCTGTTCCCATTGAGACGATTGCCGAGCAGAAAACCTACAAGAAAACTCTCCGTGACTTTATACTTTTGAAAATCTAAGACAATGAAGTAAAATTTACACTGGAGTGAAGAGAAAGCCGGGCAGACAGCCCCTGGTCGTATGTCTCCAAGATTTCACTCAAAGCTTGGTATTTGTCTAGATCCGAATAGGGCTGAAAGACAGGTTTTACCTCTTCTTCGTTGGCCACTCACATCTTCAAAAATATCCCATTCGATCAGCCTCTTCCACCGTTCGTGATTAATTTTTCTGGCCTCTTCTAACGATGGGACGTTGAAATCTTGTTTAAAAAGTGGGTCCTTTTCAATTAAATCGCAAATTTGTTGCTAAAACATATAATTTAACAGAAAAAGGAAATAAACGACCTTATGTTCATATTTTTCTCCTTCAATAAAGCGTTTCATCTTTTCCGGGCAGAAAGTCGCCTTCCGTCGATAAACATCTAATGGAGACGTCATGATCTTCCGCTGAAACATTCAAAAATAAACTGGAAAGGGAAATTTGGAGAAAGCGACGTGAGACCATGCTCGGACAGACCACAATTAGGTCACTATTCTTTGTTATCGCGTGCGTGTTCCGCCTTATTTAGAAAATCAATGGCAATAATCAAAGACTACAGCTGGGTCGCCCGTTTTGTGATCACTCTAGTGTAGTGAGAACAAGAACAATTGGGTCGTGTAGTCTTCAGGCATAGGTCGTCATACAGAGCTGTATATCTAACTGAGTTCTGGATTGGATGAAGTGGGGTACCGATCGTTTCTAGCCGTATGAATATGGGGTACGAGCCAGATTACTCCGTTTCTTGAAGCGAAAACAGTTTTCACATGGAAACTTCGTTTTTTTTTTGTTTGACTCAAAGTCTGGGTGATCCTCTAGTCTACGGTTTGGGATGATTTTTGTATCTACCAATCTATCAATCACTCTTCTTTACTCTTACAGGAAGCGTGAAATGTATATGTGTAAAAGCGCCAATCTGATACAAAGCGCAAGCTGTGACTTCCCACTCCAGCGTCGCTTTCCTCCCTTCGACATCCCATTTCTTATTGTGTCATCACTCGCTACCGTCGTACCATGCTAAGCCAACCAGTCGACCGCTCCACTGTTTGGATCATTGCTGTATCTCACTGGGGTCTCACTCCTCTTGTCATGTTTAATGGACTTGATAACCTTGAAAAGAGCGCTATACCATAGTGAGTTTCCATCTTTTCTGTCTGGTGAAAACAGTATTCTTGTAGGCTCTCTACTCATTTTCCTTCGTGGTTGCTAATATTTGCCTCACGCTTGGACTAATCACAGGACGCCGATGCCTATTCCAACCAATTATCTGCCTCTACCTATCGCTAATCTTGGCTTTCTCGATCAAGGGGATCTATCTGCTCTGCGCTTTCCTGTTGCCGAACATCTACCTTGTACTTCTCACGAAACTGAAGCAATTTAAAGGAATTGACAACGATTTGGGATACGATAAGGAGCCAAGTATCTATATAATGTATTCTCTCCAAGGGATAGCTATGATGCTGGTCATATCTATTGCCTCATTCCTTTTTGCCTCTACCATCCACCAGCATCAGAAGAGCCTAGAAGACACGGAAGCTTCAGGCGATAATGAGAAGATTCTTCATGATTGTTAATTCGCTTTATCTACTTTCAATAAATTGTCAATTCATTTGTGTATTTGTCGGCTGAAAGTTTGAATAAAATGTGGGCACCACTTCCAGATGACGCCCACAAGAGTCCTACCGACGAGAAATGAACATTTTGTATGGGTGAGTTTCTCTTATTGACCCATTTTCTTGAAGAGCATCCATTTTTGGTGTATCTTCTTCAATTGCTCTCATATCATAGAAAAGAACCATGTTTCCAATAATCTATAATTGCTGAATCTTTTCTATGGATATTTTTGCTTACCAGGTACAGTTCCGCCCTGGCTAACGATTCTCCAAGGCAGGCGCGCTTTCCAAGACCAAATGGCACTATGAATTGGTCCGATTCCCCGTTAAGGAAACGGTCTGGATTGAACTGAAACAATTGTTTTGTTGAATTTGTTGAATTTCTTGGTTTACTTCTTTTGGATTGTTGTAGTTCTTCTCATCCGCCATTATAAGAGACTGCTGCATAGCGCAGGTAGTTCCTTTACGTATAAGGTGACCACCAACGGTCACATCCTCGGTAGCTACTCTTGGAATATTGTTTGGAATTATTGAAGAGACTCGAAGAATTTCCTAAAAATTTGGTGTTACCGTACTGTTAAGATCTACCAATAGTACGGCATTGAAATAGGGGGTCTTCAACCTGTCGCCTAACTGAATCCTTCGGCTGCTTCCAGTAACCTCAATGAGTTCTTCTTGAAGCTTTTTGAAGACCTATTTCTAGGAATTTATTTAGATTTCTTCGGTTATTACGTCAGGATGGAGGAGCAGATAAACAAAAGCCCAATTCAAGGTCAATGTTGTTGTTTCTTGACCAGCCAGCCAGAGATCAAAGAGAGTGCAAATCAAGTTGCCTTCACTACAATTCAAGGAAACCATTTCGATACATTAATAATTTCTCACTCGAAGCTCTCTCCAACATTCTTTTTCCTCATATTGAGCAAATAAGTCTCCACGAAATCTTCCGCTACATCGTCTCGGCTCTCCATTTGTCTTTTCCTGTGCCAAAAATGGTAACGAGCTGATAAAAACAAACTTTTCTTCCACTTGACTAGTCAAAAAGTCAAAGATGGGCTGGAGAAGTCCCATCATCCTGTCATAACGGGGTCGGAAGAAGGGCCAATTATGGTTCCTCTCGGTCATCAAGACGTCAAACAATGACAGATCTTTCATCATCTTATCCATTTCATGTTTAACTTTGAAAAATTCAATTTCTTTCTCCTAAAACGACAGTTTTTCTGTTCCGCGCTGTACAGACATCTGTGAACCGTTCCGAAAACAGAATCCGGTTTATGATGTTGCCCACAGTGAGGTCAATGAAGTCATGGGGGTTCCATGTCATTTGACCACCGTTTTTAGCAATTTCATTGTCTAATAAGGCCATTCTATAAGATTGGAAGCGTTTCAAAATTGAATTACCTGTAGTCCAACTCGAGCATGACCCTCTCTTCCATAAGATTCTTCCCCAACCCAAAATCTCTCAAAGTATGGAGAGCAAAACGCCGCTGCTCCAGCCAACCTTGTCCATTGGCATTCACGATCCCTCTCCCCCCTGGATTTCGTGTTATTGAATTAACAAAACAACTCACAGCGCAATAGATCAAAAAGATAAAACGTTTGTCTATCCACAAAGGCGTTTCCCTTCTTGACCATGCTCTCCACTCCGAGTTCATAGTCTGCGATGAAGACGTTTGGTATGGGACCCATCCATACGGTGAACACTGGGCCATATTTCTAAAACTAACCCTTTTATGAAGAAAAAAGACTTACAGCCTTCCACTCCTGATGTAAAAATAAGATTCTCTTGTATTTTACCATTCCCCCGACAAGATGAAACAAATTTCCAAAGATTGGAATAGGTGTGGGACCTGAGTGGGTATTTTCGTCTTCAGGAGACGGCATGCTTACCTGGTGGATATTTTTTGACTTCTGTAATGAAGTTCCATATGTAATAAGCAACGCCGGCAGTAAAAATGAGAAGAAAGAGCATTTCCGCGAACTAAAGTTTAGTTTCGTCTTGGGGTATCTTTAATATTGAGCGACGAGAAGGCGGAAGACAAACAAATGTAGGGAACAAGAGTGTTGCAGGGCGGGAAGCATTTGAGAAGATCAAAGAACGTATGATTTAAGACAGAGATCAATCAACACGACTCAAATTATTCTTTCAAACATGTGGAACAACTGCCAATGAGAGAAAGAGAGGCTGGCAAGGGATGAGGATGGAAGAGAGTGATGGCAGACGGGTCGGGGCATTATCACCGGACGAACAGTCGGCTGGAAAGACGAATTGGGCAAAGGTGTTAGGCGATAAGCTCAAAAACCATTGGTGATTCTGTTTAAAACGATTGAACGCCCTGTGAAGTAACCATGGAATGTTATAAACCCACTTTCTTCTTTATAAATGGGAACAGATAATGTCGGATATCGGTACAGGTGAAAATAATGGCAAATGGAGGGAGGAGTGTCATAACATCAATGGCGAATAGGAGAGGAATCCTCGTCTCGTCGTAGTATGACGAATCAGGGGAAAGGAAGATCCTTTGAAACAGCTTAAGCCTAAGCCTAAGCCTAACCACGAAAAAGTAGAGAAAGACTCCAAAATCCAAACAAGCTCCAATGATTGCGCAGACGGTCATCATGATAATTAGCCAATCGTAGAGGATATTCAACTCCTAAATCTTGGTACTTTAAGAATTCTCAACTCTTACTCCTGTTGCTGAAATCCTAAAGTTATCAGCACCGGGAAGATATTCATAAAATGTGAAGGCCATCACGTACATGGAGATTGGCAGCCACCAATAGGTTTGTTCATAAAATAAGGAGAGAGAGAGAGAGCACAGTCACCGCACGTATAGAGGGGCAGGCAGAATACGAAATGCGAGAAGGGGGCAAAATGTATAAACCATTGGGTGAGAGGTAAAAGAAGTTGGTTCTTCGAAAGATTACCCCCGGCTCTTCATTCCAAGGCAGCTTGGCGGAAGTACTTTTGATTCTCTGTACCGAGAGACCAATCAACACATTTGTGTCCAATTTATAGAAAATCAATGCTCTATGGGCCACAAACGTTTTTGTAGAATGAATAAAATAGTAGTCACTTTATTTAGGGGTTGTTATACTTTTCAGCGAGTTTTGTGGCAACAAAGAGTCGTGACGGAGTGGAGATACTGGAGGAGGCATCAGCCGTCTGAAAGAGTATTTGTGAGCTTACAAACTTGGAATTACCTTGAAAAATCGGCGAAAAAGGAAGCGTCGATAAGGCTTGTATGTTAGAACATAGGAAAGTGTGCCCATAGAGATTGACGTCGTTCCGAGAAAGAACAACACGTCCATTATATCCGTTCTATAGGAATTAATGACTAAAAGCACTACTATTCCCGGAACAATGACAACAGTAACCAGACAAAAGACGGACACCTGATACTATTAATTTACTGGGTCCCGTAGCGGTTAAACTTACCATTATTACAAGAGCCACAAAGAGGTGCCTTTGCTGTGCTTTGTATCGGGTCGAGCCAGTTTTCCCCGTCTTACTTGTGAGCAGCAAAATAACATAACAACTGAGTGAAACTATCCCAGTTCCGGAGATACAGGCAAGGATTATAGCAATGACGATGCACGTAGCGATTGGATTGGATCCGTCAATCTCAGCGGCTAGAATCTCCTCTGACATGAAATCGTCGTAATAAATGGCGAATGACTGAACTAGGCGCTGTTTTAGCTCATGCTGATCTTCATAAGTTGCAGCAATATACAGTATAGGAGCCGGAAGAATAGGTAATAGGACGTAAACAGAAATATAGACCGTGTAACGAAGAAACCTAGAGTTGAGGGGATGGTTTGTCGGTAGAATTGCATCCATACGGTAGTAAAAGAGGGGAATAGCTGTGGAGCCGGTAACTGTAAACAGTACCCAAAGTAAAAACTAAAAAAGTAAACTTACTTAAAAGTAGGATAACGGATAGTGTGAACTGTATCAGGGGAGGAATACCGACAGATGAATAGGTTCCTATAAATTTGAAAGCAATGAAGGGGAGGTAGAAAACAGGTGTGGAAAATAATGAAAGACTTGTTACAATCAGTGATCCTCTAAATTTTATTTGTTATTTCTGAAAAGTCAACGTACACGGTGAAGTGATACAATATCAGTCGAACGAAACCTTTGGACATAAACGAGGGTGATTTTAACGCTATTGTATAGAGGGAAACAACAGTGATGATGATATTGAAGACGGCAAGAATCTGTACAGACAGGAGAGTACTGTAAGGAAGAATGTAGGACTTACTTTTAACGCAAGGAAATAGGAGGTTGGTTCAGCATCGAAATATGGGTTTATGTTGCAAGTAGTAATATTCATTCATGACAGTGTGCCGGCCCTGAATAGTTACAATCGATAGGTTCCCTTCTTGTTTTGAATGAAAGAGATTACGAAAAAGCACATAACAAACATTGTGGGGAACAAATATGATCTGCTTCTCTTTACAGCTTTACTGATGCGTTAGTTCGCATTCATCTATGTTCAGAGGCAGCCGAAAGAATAATCACCGGATATTTGTCTACCGATGACGAACTACTCATTTCCGAAAGGTTGAGACTGATCTGCCCTTCTCCTAATGGAAATCAGTCAATCTGAAGAAAGCGTTATAATTTTACAAGAACACAAAGCAATGAAGAGGGTGAAGATGGATTTCTGACTTTCTGAGGCCGTTAATAAATACATACGGAAGACTACAACCGAAACTACTAGTGTCCAGTCTTCCATAAAAAAGATCCGCGCCATCAGCACGCTTCAATGTATTGAAAGAGTGAATCAGACAGCACACAATTAGCAATGCTTGAATTCAGTTCAAAGATAAACCACCTGCTCTTTTTTTAATCAGTAAGGGTCACTGGTCAAGTGCAACGTTCAGATCATATACGTTACCGCTCTATAATCTGTCAAGCTTATGTCAATAGGACAATCTTTATGAAGAGGTGGTTTGAAAACAAGAACAACAATAAAAAGGATACTTTTTAGTGAACTCCTTCGGTTGTTTGATGTGAAGGAGAATGTTTCTCAAATATTTGCTGGGCGCTAAGAGTCGAATTGGGCAGACCAACTCTTCTCTTCAAATGGGGAATGAGGTAGTGTCGAACATCTGCACAGGTGAGGATAACAACGAACGGTGGGAGAAGCGTCATGGCATCAACAGGAAAGAGCACAGCTACCCTCGAGTTATCGTAGTGTGTAGAATCAGTAGACAGGAACATGCTTTGGTACAACTGAATAAAAAAACGATGGATTATGAAAGATGGTAAAATTTACGATAGCACCAGTTGCGCAGATCTGCGTCGTGATTTCAGTCAAGCTGTTACAGAACAGTTTTATTTCGATGGTTCGTTGTGCTCCTTGGACTTTTATCTTCCCCTAAAAACTTGTTATTCATAGGCTAGATTCTCAATTTCACCATGAAAAAGTAGAAGAACACTCCAAAATTAAAACACGCTCCAATAATCGTTGTAACAGTCATTGTTCCAATTAAATAGTCGAAAAGGCGATCATACTGCTGCTAAAATTGGTAAGCATGAGAAATTCTTCCAGCTTACTCCAGTTGTGAAGACGCGGAAGTTATCACCACCCGGTAGATAGCCATAGTATGCTTCTGCCCCTATGAGACTGTAGGTAAAGATGACAGGAACGAAGAAAAGAACTCCAATAAAATAGAGATGCAGCTTCTTCCAATACTAGAACTTTAGGTGACTTTCTGTCCTACAGCGAATCTACCTCACTGATAGCTGTCTTCAGGATCAGGACAATAAAACGGTCCAGAGAGATGGCTGTCGAGAGCATGAGCTGGAGGATAACAGTATGCCAGTGGATGTACATGGAGATTGACAGCCACCAATAGGTTGTGTTCATAAAATAAGGAGAAAGGGAACAACTGCCACAGGTGTAGAGAGGCAGACGGATAATCAGAAACTTATCCAGGTATGAGATGATATTCTAAAATTTATGGCTTCGACGAAGAGATAATAACCTACCACAATTCCACAAGCCATGTAGAACCGGAAAAATGTGCCTTTCCTGGCTTTCGTTCTCAGAATAGCTACAAAAGTGGCTATGTATAGAGGAAGAGCAATAACACCATAACATATCTGGATAATAAAAGTAGGGTCGTCCAATGCCCGCACCATGTGATTACTCTTCTGAAATAATTTAGATTAGTCAGTAATACGTCAAAGGTAATAGGACAAGATAAGGGCAAGGAGGAAAAACTTGCAACCGAGACTACAAAAAGCCTTCTTTTAGCTTGCACATAACCCAATTAACATTGGTTCTTCCGTCTGGGGTCTAGACGGAAGTCCAAACAGTTGAAGTTTGTGAGGGAGTCCTTGGAGGCAAAGTGAGATAATAAGCCAAAAGATGCAGAAGACTCTTTGCGTGGTTGCATTGAGAAGCGGTCTAGCGAAAGGAGCTGTGATTCCGTACAAATAGATCAAATCTGCTCAGGCTAAATATGCCAGCAGGATCAAAACAACTTCTTGAGTAATAATTAGTGTAACTTTCTCATAGACTAATTCGTAGCGGCTGGCCTTGGGAAACACGCATATCCTGGAACCCGGCGTGGGAAGTCCCAGGAATTCCAAGAAATCATGAGAAATAAGGTTGATCTTGTCGCTCGGTTGACTTATGTATACCTACAATAGAGACAGAAGATCATGGGGGTCGTATGGCCTGATTAGTGATATATGGAAAATATCCTGAATGCGCCTTCGGTTAATAAAATGACCGAAGAGTGCTTACTACATGTATTGTCTCTTCTCCGCTTATCATTCTACTCCCCCTCAGTCTCATCCTAAGGTGCAATCATTTCCTGAAATGCCCACGGAGACGGACGAAAATATGCCAAAATAAGCCTCCGCCTTTGGGTTTATTTTTCGAAATCAGTTGGATGAAAATAGAAAGGACACCCACATTTAAGAAAAAACTCTTTTCTTCGTTCCTGTCATCTTTACCTACAGTCTCATAGGGGCCCCTTGACAAATTTGTAACAATAGCAAAGGATAGTGATGTAATTGAATCTTTATTCAAACCTATCCGTCTACCATTGCTTGGCAAACAGGGCAAAATAGACTTCTGTTGTTTCTTTTGGCTTGTGGAGTACTTTCACTTCGTTGCCTTTACCGAGAAGATGTTGCACCGTTGTGTTGCTCCAATTTTTAGAGAGGAAGAAGAGACACACCGTCACCGCATTGGCTGAGCTAAAAACAGAACTGTTGTGGAGTGATATAGAGAACTTACAAGGCGATCCACATTTCAAGAATTGCCATACACACTTGGCCCATAAATGTGAAAAATCCATAGACGAGAAACGAAAGCACAGTTAATATAGAAACAACAGCAATAAAGAATGACATGATTACGGTAATTATTAGGATTTTCTGAAAATTATGGATTGCAATAACAGCTAAACAACAGACCTTCATAACCTTTAGGTTTTCCGTGACCTGGTACCGTATGCTGAGGGTATAGTGGCTTGTTGATTGGTAGTTATTGCTCAGATCTGCTAGTTTCCTACTATTGTACTGGTAGAAGACAATAAAGCTGATGATTCCGCCTCCGATTATGATAATGAAGATGGTAAGATGGAGGAAAGAGATCTCACCTATAAATTTAACATGATATTTTCTCCTTTGATACTAGACAGATAAATTTTACCCGATTCTCCAATCAACATATGAAAAGTTTTACTCCAGGAAACCCCCTTTCAATCATCTCTGTTGTCTAAAAAGAGTCTTTGCCCCCTCGTTTCATTTTTAATTCATCGAAAGCATCTGCCAGAAAACGTGCAATATAATCTCTCCGCTATGATCTTTCCGCTAAGCTATAAATGTGAAAGACGTGAAAGGTAAATGTTTTATGAACACTAGGCGGCATAAAAAATTATGTATTTCGGTCACATGGGATCGGTTTGTCTGACCAAAAGAAACAAAAGACAGAAGATCACGACAGTTTCTTTCGGCAAAGGACGAGAAAAATTGCAAGGATTACCAGGGAAATTGATGTGAAAGACTGGGTAAAGTGTTCTCTGGTTTATTTTGATCTCACATGGCTAAACACGTAATCCCCTGTCGTTCCAACCTACTCAGTTTTCTACTCTGATTCACCATTAGTAAGCATCCCCCCAGCAACGGTTCCATTCAATATTGCTATTCCATAACCAAGAAAAATAATCCATGGTCTTCTTTTGCGCTCGTAGTCTTCCACATAATAGGTGGCAAATGCCCGTTCCAGGAGAAGGATCGGTATCATACAGGCATATTGAGAAGTAAAGCCTATTCTACAGACTGACGCCACGAGCATCAATATGTCATCTGGGAGCTTACCTTAAAATTTCCAATCTACGGTATGAAAATTAACAAACTTTTAATTTCCAGTAAGCCGACTTCGTAGGATATGGTAATGGTTCTTGAAACGATGACGATGTAATAGGTTCCGAGGAATATTTGAGTAATTCGAATGATATTCGAGTGGTAGAGATGAAATCGATTAAGGATTAGAATAATAGGTAGGAATAAACAAAAGGAGATGACTAAATTGATGATCTCGATGATAAATATTGTGTAGAAGAGGTATGGAGCACTCTGAAGGATATCCGTCCTGATGAGGATCACTACAAACAGGGAAGTAGTCTGGTTTTGGTAGTGTAGATCATAGTTAGTGAGGAGCATCTGAAGGTAGAGTTATAAATGTTATTATTTGGTATAAAACAGAAAGAGGATGTTGCTCAAGGAAAGAAACAGGGGGCCAAGCTCTGCAGAGCGCGGGCTGCTCCCTTAGAAACGCTTCACCAATTATCCTCAATAACCAGCTAATTTGCTTTTTGCTGATGTGAGCCCACTGAATGTTCAAAGTAGACTTCAACTAGCTCACTTCCTTATGCGAAAAAAAAACAACAGAGATTGAGTCATGTTTGGAGGGGGCAAGACAGACATCAAGTGTGCGAGGCATGACTACAGTCTTTCCCAATTTTTGCTGCCCTCTGGCGAGAAATAAAACCAGTTGGGAGGGAAAGCTCAAACTCACTCCGCTCATCGCTGGCGTCGAAGACGACGGTGTAGAAAGTTTGCAGTAACTATGCAATCTATGCGCAGATATCAACGACAATCTTGTTGATGAATGGGGACCACCACCTGAACAAGTTGATTGCTCTTTCATTCATATTTCATGCGTTTCACACTACGATCTCTTCTTCTTTCAAAGAACCACATCTGTCAGTACAAAATAACATGTCTATCAAATTATTCGTGCGTAAACACCGAAGGCATGGCAGCCTTGCGATATCCAACGGCGATGACAGCTAGTTCATTGTTCAATGGTCAAAGAATCCCTACTTTTTGGATGGAAATCTTATCAGAATGATAAGAACTTTATTTCGAGATCACTTGGTAGCCCTGCCGGCAGCACGATGAGGTCGGTCATTTATTGCCCCCAATTTCCAGAAATTTCAGTGATTTCAATTGGCCACCAGCTAAAAACGAGGCAAGTGAGCGATTCCACGACGATTTTGCCAACCTCTCACTGGAGTCAAAACTTATACATGCTAAAGCAGCGATCCCAAAGAGAATTGACCCTCTGGTCACCCCGATTTACCACTCCGCCACTTACCGGTACGCCAGTATGGCGCAATACCATGAACCTGGACACGTATGCCACCGTAACTCCTCCCTAATTGAAATAATAGGGTCAAAATGCTGTGTATCAGCGCTGTGGCAATCCGACGGTGGAAACAGTTGAAGTGGCCATCCACGAGTTGGAAGGAGGTGCGGCGACGTTGACTTACAACTCTGGTCAGGCTGCGTGTGCCGCCGTTTTCCTCGAATTTCTCAAACCTGGAGACCATATAGTAATTATTTGAACGTTTGTGGTAAATCTGGTTCAGATTTCTATGTATCCAATATACAGTGGTTCGTATTCCTACCTCACGGAGATCAGCGCTCGTTTTGGGGTAGAGTTGACTTTCGTTGACATCATAAAAGAAGAAGACTTCGTCGGGGCCGTTGAGGGGGCCATTAAGCCCAATACGAAGGTTTTATCCAGCTGTACAAAATATGAAAAACTGTCCTTCAGCTCATGCACTTCGAGGTATTAGCCAATCCTACTCTAGAGATGCCCGACCTCATTGCTCTCATTAAACTGGCCAACACAGTCAAGGTTTGCCCATTCCCGGTGGAAATGACTCTCTGTGTAGATTAAGATCAGTGTCGACTCTACTTTTGCTTCCCCCTTCCATTTCAAGCCGATCAAATTGGGAGCCGACTTGTCCATTCACAGCTGGTTTGCTCACTTCTTGATTATTACACGGGTTAAGTTCGAAATTTCTGGGTGGGCATACGGATGTTATTGGTGGATGTGTGACGGCCAAGGATATCGGCGACTGGCAACGTCTGAAAGTTCAGCAACTAACCACGGGCAGTGCTCTGGTAAGATTTGCCAGTGATCGTCTTCAATCATTCCAGTGCCCCTTTACTGCTTCTCTTCTTTCTCGCGGTCTGAAAACTCTCTGCCTCCGAATGGAAAAAATCTCTTCGAATGCAATGAAAATAGCCACGTTCTTGGAGTCCCATCCTAAGGTTGGGTAACCTTTCCTCCCCTATTGTCTTCTCAGGTTGTTTCCGTCAACTACCCCGGTCTTCCATCCAACAAGTACCATAAAATAGCTCTTCAAGAGTTCGAAAACGGCTTCGGTGGAATTATCGCATTCGACCTCGGAACGAAACAAGCTGCCCTTGCTCTCGCTGAGGTAAATCCTCTCACATCTTGACTTATTCTTTAGAATGTGCGCCTTGTGGTCCACGCATGGAGTCTCGGCGGTGTTGAGAGCAATATTCAACACTCTGGTAAGAATCTTCGTTTGGGAATGTACCTTTTGTTTTCAGCCAGCTGGTCTCATGGAAAAGACAGCTTGAAAGGAGAAAAGGCTCCCGAACCTATTGGAGAAGGCTCCCTTCGTCTGAGTGTCGGAGTGGAAAACACCAACGACCTGATCGCTGACCTCCAGAGAGCACTCTCCTTTGTTTGAAATGCTAACCTCTAAAAACTGTGTCAATAAATATCCTATGTTCTTGCTTCCATCGGACTGCGGTCAATTTTGCGGGTTGTTTACTTGATGGACTTTGACCCCTGGACGAGCGTCCGCATAGACCGAGATTTGCTGTCCTTCCCACGTGGTTTTGCCCCCTTTCTGATATCACTTCCACATCCCTGACAATGAAGTTGACGTTTCCTCTATTTCAACGAATTTTTGATGCACGCTACATGCTCTTGTCGAAAAAGATAACGTTCCAAAGTGGAAAGGGAGAAAATATCGAGGTGGATGCTGTTTACCAGGTATTTTTGAGTGTTTCCTTCGCTGAAAACAGATTTCATTCAGGATACCCATCCAGATGGTAACGCTAGAGCCACCGTTTTTGCGCTTCATGGATCTCCTGACTCTTATAGAAATTTCAAACATATTGCTTCGAAATTAGCGGAAAAGAATATCAGATTGGTTGCTCCAAACTATCCGGGGCACAGTCTGACAGCCAGTAGGGGTTTTCATTTTCCATAGATTGCCAATATCTCCAGATGACCATCGGTTAACTTGGACTAACCCTGAAAGGAATAATTTCGCTCAACAGATAATCGACACTCTTCACCTGACAGGGAAGAAGGATCTCATTTTTATGGGTCATTCGAAAGGAGCTCCTAATGCTCTACAACTTGGATTGAAACATACGGTAAAAATTGCAAATTCTAAAGAATATGGATAAAAGAAATTATAGGCTGATACCCTGGGAATAGTGCTACTGAATTCTACAGGCGTACTGCCACACAGAGGATATCGATACTCCGTTCTGATGAATAAAGTGGCTCAGAAGTTGAGACGGCTCAGGATGACAAGAGGCGTAGGAGAAGGAATGATACATTTGTGTGAGTTTCAGCGATTGAAAATGACCACGGTCAATAGAAAAAAAGCTCACTGTCCAAATAAAACCGGCCCTTTTTAGCATATAACAAGATCCTCCGTATGCGTGTCCCTCAAAAAGAGGCAGCCGCTGTTGCCGCTCAAAATATGCTCACCTTTGATTTCCAAGGACTGACAAAAGACATTGAACAATTCTTATCCACTGACGAGGTACTGCATCATCCTCTCATGCCGATAACTCCTTTAGATTCGTCTGTTTCTGGCCTTCTCTGGAAAGGACCTTCTGATTGAACGAGAAGTCTCCGAAGATCTTGTGAAGAGATTTGGCGCTATCAAGCGATTTGACTACATAAAAGAATCGGATCATCAGTCAGCGGTAGATGTGGCAAACGCTTTTCAGCAAGGCAACAAGATCGTCACAGCTTTCTTTGATCAGGATGATCATTTTGTGAATAATTCAAGGCCTGAAACGATTGTTGAAGCCATTGATACTATTGTCAAGGCTAAAGAAAGGGAAAAGTAATGAATTGTATGAATTTTTTTCGCCTGTTTTATATTTGACGGAAGACATAAAATGTATTTTAGAAAATAAAAGAAAAGAAACGGTGAAATAGTCGGCTGCCTCATTCAGTTTGAAATATTGGCGCGTTTCTTTTGATGTGCTCCTGCACTGCCGCACACAACAGTTGCTTTTATTGATAGCATCAATTGATGAAAAACGCCCTTTCCCAGAGAGGGGTCTCGTCTCAATCTATTTACTCTACTCCTCTCGAAATTTCTTTCTTTCCAATTTCTTCTTTATTTTATTTATAACTTGAAGTTAGCTTGAATTTCTCTTTTCACTTTTCATGATGATTATTTAGATGGCCAGAACAAAAAAGCAAACTACTTCAAAAGACAAGCCCCGTCACATCAATCGGAATGTCCAAGGTATTCTCCGTGAGGTCAGCGTTTTTACCATTTTATGAGTTTAGATTAAACCAAAGGGTGTTCATTTTTTTAAGCTGAAAAATGACGAAGATACGCTCGTAATCCTCCTTTTTATAGCATATCACCAAACTGGAGCAGCTGCCAGCAGTAAAGTATATAAAGAATTTAACTCCTGACGGTATTGCTCTTGATTTGTTCAATGTTATTTTCAGGCAAGAAGAAGGGGATAAATGAAATTCCCTACTACACCTTACCTTGCTTTACAATTGAAGGGCTAGTGGGCAGTGGAAGTTTTGGTTATGTTCAAAAGGGTTACGACAAATTTAAACAGTGAGCTTCCTTACCAAACAATTAATTGTTGTTTTGCAGATGTGTAGCCATTAAAATGTTCTTTAATAAGTTGGATAAATACGCGAAACGGGAAATTGAATTTCTAACAACGGTTAGTTCTTCCTTGCTGTTAAAAAATTAAGGAGTCGGTGACGTTTTGTCCGAAGTGGCAAACGGTGTTTCTGTTATCACGTTAATAGTGAATTTGGACAGCGACGTGGCGCGAGAAAGATTAGAACGAAGCCGTATGGCGAGGGATTTCAATTTAGAAAAAAAAAAGATCAAAATCCAAAAAGACAATGCAATAGAAAGCCAACTGATAAATTTATAGCATACTACTCATCGGCATATAGTCAAATTTATGGGTGTAATATGGGATGGAAGTGTAGAAAAGACTAAAGAAGACCCAAATCCACAGTTAGTTTATTCAGGATACGTAATGGAGTTTATGGAGCTTGGTAGCCTACATGAAGGTTCATTTTATCACTTTCACCACAAATGAAATGTTCAGAAATCCATAATATTACGAGGCAATACAATATGAAATTAGTTTGGACATGGATAAAGCAGATTAGCTCGGCACTAGAATATTTACACGAAAATGACATAATTCATAGGGACGTTAAACCTCATAAGTAAGCATCTTTCTTTTTTTAAATAATTTTATGTCTAGTATTCTTCTGGCCCAAAGGGAACACGTACAATTGGCTGATTTTGGAACGGCCAGAGTTATTGCTACCAAGATCACAGCAGGGTAGGTGCTCCTTCACTGTAAGACAGTACTGTATTCAGATGTGGTACTGAATTTTATATGGCTCCGGAAGCAAAGACCGAACAGTACGGGACGGCATCCGATGTCTATTCATTGGGAGTTGTAATTTGGGAAATACTACACAGGAAGTTAGTGTTACCACATCTATACTTAAGACTCCAGTATTTCAGACATCCAAGTAAACACTGTCATATTGTGGAAAAAGAGGCAGTCACCATTGCTGTACCTATTATTGATATCAGATTAGACAAAGAAACGTCCACTTTAATTAAACGGTAATGAAAAGGGTGGATGTGGGGCTATCAAAACATTAATTTAGATGTTGGGAGATTACTCATACAGAAAGACCATCAATACAAGATATTATTAATTTCTTCGAGACGAGGATGTCCAAAAGCTCAGCCAGCGCGTTGGAAATGCAAGTGGTACCTGGTTGGAACGATGGTGTTAACCAGGTGAACAGCATGGAGCAGCATGTGGCTCCTCAAGCAGGTATCTCCTCTACTTGCTTCCACAGCACGTATTACACAGGCTATGTTATCTACGACACTAATATTCCAATGGAAATCGCTACTCTTCCTGGGGAAAATAATGTTAATATGGAAGAAAATAGATATGTAAATGCTGCCCTTGGTGAAATTCGCCCACTTCAAGGAGTCAACAACGGAGAGCCCAATTTCTTTGGCACTGGCGGTTTATTAGGGTACCTACTTGTAATAATGACTTCTCTACCATTCTTTTCTCCAGATCTGTTGTTATAAAACAGTTGGATACAGGCTTTCTCGCTCGCCAGAAAGAGATTTACAAGTCTGTTGATATGCTTTCTAATGTTCTTGAAAACCTGGCTTGGGCAGAACAGCAACGAAATCGTCCACGAGAGATTTTATTATCTAGCGAGGTGACATTGCCGACTTCTGTACCACGGTATTACAGTTGGTCCATCCAAATATTGCGAAAGTGCTTTCGTTTATCTCTACTTCTGAAAGGAGAGAGGATATCAATGCTCTCGTCATGGAGGGCAAAGCTGATGGGATCCTTGAAACATGTTAATTTTGATTATTTTTTTCCCTATCGACAAGTATAATTTCAGATGCTCAGCGGTACCCATTTTCCGATGAAAAAGTGAGGATTCTCGGATTGCAGTTAGCTAGCGCTCTTCAATACTGCCACAATCTCGGAGTTATGCATAGAGATGTCAGGCCAAAGAAGTAAGTTAACCTTACTCGTTGCGGCTATAACTCTATGTTCCCACTATTACAGTATTATTTTTAAGCATATATGTTCACCATGGAGGCAACACACTCAAACTGGCTAATTTCGGCTATGCGAAAAAAGGCGGTGATCTCTTCAATACGGCAAAGTATTTGCCTATTCTATTTTATTCATTTTTATTTCTCCAGTCGAGCAGAAGAAGTTTATTACAAGGCACCTGAGGTCATCACCGCGGCTCCTATGGCCATCTATAGTTATCCGGTTGACGTGTACAGCTTTGGCCTCGTTCTGTGGTCTATGGCTCATGATGGAAGGTACTGGCTGTATTTTGAGTGATCACGCTTTTAGGAGACCATTCATTAATAGGGCTATTAACCCTTTTGCCTTTGGCGAATATCTTCAAGGTGGAGATGACAACCGCCCGAAGATCCGTGAAAATCTAGACGAGATGCTAACAAGTTTGATCCGTTGGTGTTGGAAAACTGATTTCAACCAGAGACCCACAATGACTGATGTAATGAACCTCCTTCAAAAGACTGCCGGTTAATTATAATTTCTGTTCTTTTTACGAAAAATGAAATTCTATGTTGAACATTGATATCGGAGGAATCCGAGTTTCCGTGGATCAGGAGAAGTACAGTAAACAAAATGAAAAGAGGGGCAAGTCTCTATAAGAAGGGTAGCACATTGGATAAGAGAAAATAGCAAGGAAGGTAGGAGCAGAACATGCGATAACGTGCTGGGTATGGCATTTCCGTTTCCCAGTACCCTTCTAGGAACCAACGCAGACTAAAAGGCTTGAATTCTGTAGCCAGATAGGTTCCTTGGGGATACTCACCTTCTTAAAAAGAGTGATCACCCTTTGTGTTCAATGCTATATTATTCACTACAGCTGTTTTATTCAGAAAGACGTACTCTCTCGAGTTTTCACTCCTTGATTAATTATTGATTTCCACCTGTCTCTTCTTATACCTTCTACTAGTTTTCATTCAGTCACATGATCGAGTGCCCCGAATTTGACTACGACTATGAAAAGTCGCATGCTGTCTATTTGTGGTGCCTGCATCTCGCTACCTTTATTAGTCTGCTGGTTAATTCGGTGATCTGCTACTGTATCATTTTCCGTTCTCCCAGCCAGATGAAAACCTATCGTTGGTTCCTGCTCCTCCATCAGGTTGCCGCTTTCGTAACAGACATATGGATACTGCCGTCCCCTCTTAAAACCAAACCTGAAATTTCTTTGCTCAAGGAGTAATTCTTGTTCCATTCCCAGCTGGTTATTTTTTTGGTTATGCAAAATATTTTATGTCAACTGAGAAAGTCTATGCATTGGGGACAGAGCTTTATTACTTTTGAACATATCACTGTGGGTCTTTTATTCTTCTATCGATATCGGCCGTCCACCAAGTTAGAAGTAATATCTTCTGGTGGGCATCATTCCTACTGTTTCTTCTTATCGTGCTCATAGTGAATACGTATTTGCCATTGAGCATACAAATCAACAATGAAGAAACTTTTAATCGTTTAGCCGAAGTACGTTCACAGGGAGGCAACCGAGCAACGTTTCTGCTTTTCCGAAATATGGAATTCCCTTGATTCAATAATCCATTCTCTATATCGTCCTGATCAGAGAATGCCGCGAGCGTGTCATCAGGTCGACACCTATTACGCTGTGTTCAGCGTCCTTTCCACTAGAAACAAACTTTCAGCTGCGGATCACATAACCGTGCCGCGTTATGAGGGGTTGAAGTCGATATTTTGAAAAATAGAGTAAACTCTAAAAGGGACTTTACAGGAAAACACCCAAATTTCGTACTAATTTTCAATCTTCGACCCCTCATAACGTGGTGACTCCATGTGCTCCACAGCTGAACTTTTGCTTCTGCGGGTTAAAAAGGACGAAAAGGATAGGTGACATATAGACCTGATGCCACGTTCGCTGCATTTCCTGATGAGCTCTCAAACGATTGCTAGCGTTTGACCGGTAGGACCGACCAGATTATCCCAGATCTCGTTGGATTTTTCGACTTACGAGGGAAGTCCACCAACTGGGAGTGACCGATTTGGCTGATTTTTTGCCAGGATGTAGACCTATGTCAGTGATGTAGAAAACAAAAAAAAATTATTAGTCCAAACGGCGATTTAGAGGAGCTAGGCCACTTTGAAAGTGAAAAAAAAACCACTTTTTGGGCCCTTTTCGCGCCCTCATAACTTTTGATCCAAATATCGTAGCGGGTTCAAATTTGTTTCTACATATGCAGAATGAGGAGCTCAATAAGCATAGTGCAAAAGAAGACCCAGGTCCATTCGATAAAATAGCGCAATTCGCTCATAAACTTCCTCCAACACGAGGTCCAAAGTACCGAAATGCTTATAGGATCTGAAAGACCGTTGCAACTGTGCCTAAATGACGGCCCATGATGAGACAAGCCCGTTGATATAAGAAACGTTCCAATAGGTGGTCATTTCGGGGAGCTACGATCATTTGAAACCGCATACCCAAAAATGCTCACCATACGGTAGTAGAGAAGTAAATGAGAGTAAACTCGTAAAAGTGGCTTTTGCTTGTGTATTTGTGGTTTTTTTCTGGGCAACAGTCGATGCTTCTCCTCAATAAGAACCAAAGGGCACAAGAAAACCTTCTCAAAGTCAACTGTCAATATATGGCAAGAAGTTACGGCGTACAGAGGGTCGAGTGGGCATTTTCAAAAAGGTCGTTTCTCCATGATACTACCACCAATCCGGCTAATTTTTCAACCGCTGCACTAGTCCCGTCAAGTACAATCAAAATGTATGGTTTCCGAGGCTACATCGGGTAATTCGGAAATTTTTTACATTTTTGGCACACCCTTGGTGCCCTATCTAAAGATTATGAGCGAATTGCGCTATTTTATCGAATGAACCTGGGTCTTTTTTTGCACTATGCTTATTTAGCTCCTCATTCTGCATATGTAGAAACAAATTTGAACCCGCTACGATATTTGGATCAAAAGTTATGAGGGCGCGAAAAGGGCCCAAAAAGTGGTTTTTTTCACTTTCAATGTGGCCTAGCTCCTCTAAATCGCCGTTTGGGCTAATAATTTTTTTGTTTTCTACATCACTGACATAGGTCTACATCCTGGCAAAAAATCAGCCAAATCGGTCACTCCCAGTTGGTGGACTTCCCTTGTTAGCCCTGGAGTATAACACCGCGTCTGCGAGCGATTGAAACAATCGTAGTGGCAACTCAAACGGACGCCATATACAAATCAGTAGGATTAATCCTACTCGATGCTGTTCTTTTTTTTGTTATTATGGCCTATTTATCTATCGGCTCATGGAGAGCCACAAGAAGTCGCACTATGTCTTCAAAATTGCGCCTTATGCAGCAGAGATTCCTTATCCAACTATACCTACAATCATTCATTCCATTTTTTGTTCTATGTTAAAAATTGATATTGAAGGTATCCGGTTTTCCGTGGATAAGGAGACATGCGGTAAACAAAATGAAAAGAGGAACAAGTCATTTATAATCTCTATGAGAGGCATATCGGGTAAGAGGGT
This sequence comes from Oscheius dolichura, assembly GCA_932521035.1. Classification (NCBI taxonomy): domain Eukaryota; kingdom Metazoa; phylum Nematoda; class Chromadorea; order Rhabditida; family Rhabditidae; genus Oscheius; species Oscheius dolichura. Next base: position 9,800,047 of record OW051495.1, read on the forward strand.
AAGAGAACACAGCAACGAATTAAAGAGTACAGCAGGCTATAACGTAATCAAGGCGTCTGGGGCAGACAGGTCTTTCATGGGCAAGACATTTCAAAAATAGGCACTATGACTTCTAATATGTTTCCGCCATGTCTGCTGCCGATGGTAATTAATTTCCTCCGCTATAATCTCCTTTCGTAGTTGTTCAGAGTTGAGGCGAAGCTCTGAAATTCCGATTATTATCTAGGCTTTTCAATTGGATTACCGAAATTGGCTTTTTTTTTACCATTTCCGTGATCTAATCCACCTCCACAATTATGAAGAACTAATGGAAAAAGTTTACCTTCGTTTTGTTTCAGACACTCTTCCAACATTTGGCATTCATCGGCAAAAATTTCCGCATCATTTTTGCTCTTCCTTTGAGAGGGACCGTCTTCCGATGAGGAAGATCTATAAAGTAACGCCCCAGATTACCGTATTTCCCCGAATAGAGCCTATTTCTAGAGATTGGCGTATGAAAGAAAGCGGCTAATAAATTAATACGGTATCTATAATTAATACAAACTTATTCAATCTCTGGCGCTTGGTAGTTGTCTTCATAAATGAAAGGTGCCGCGTATAGATGTTATACCTTGTTTTGCACATGAAACGGTGTGGGCGTGTATAAAGATTACATTTGAAGCACTCCGGTAGATGGACAATATTTGTATCTATTGGGGATTATCCCTCTTTAATAGCTTGTGATAGACAGGAACATCTATTCCCGAGATAGAGGCACTATAGCGGGAAGACTATAACGAAGGCAAGCACATCCTTTTAACTGTGATATATGGAGGGAGTATGGAGCACATTTAGATTTCATTCCAAATAACATTGACATAACAAATAGATATAAAGAAGGCACGATAGGATGCCGTCATTCAATTGATTACACAAGTTTTCGAAGACCGTTGTCCGTTTTCCATAATCGGCATAGAGCTAGCTGCATCGTGGATGTCCAAACTCGTCTCCAATTCTTCGTAGCCCTCAATGCTGTTGACGTTGACATCTCTTTCCTTCTCAACGATTTCCCACATGGATTTCTTCAAACTTCTCAGAAGGAAATACGTGTCCATTTCTCCCTAAAAGCGACTTTTCCTGATCTTCCCTCTGGAGAGCTCACAACCTTTCCTTTAATCACCATACGCCCGCGTGGCTTGAATTCAAATCTTCCCGTTCGATTGGCACATGTTTGGGTCTAAAAAAACTGGGTTTCCAGTCCTTTCCAATGATGATCACCTTTTCAGAACAGTGAACTTTACCCGCCTGTCCATGTGTTTCAATTTTTGACGCTGTGCTCACGGTGTCACCAAACAGGCAGTATCTATATCTAATAGTTAGTCGGCTCGTAATTAATTTGGACACCTAGGCATTTTGACGCCAACAATTCCGGCAATTATGGTTCCTGAATGGATTCCAATACGGACTTCCAGTGGTTTCTTTGAGACGGGGTCTTGGACAGTCTTCGCCTCCCAGATCATTCCCAGTGCGACGTAACAGATCTTTTCAGCGTGGCTCGGGAGAAACTCCGGGATTCCTCCAACCGTCATGTAGCTGTCTCCAATTGTCTCGACTTTATACACCTATCATCCTTTGTGCTGCGGTTTGCACTCTTTAAAAATACCTCATGGAGGACCACGAGTCGGTCGAAACGATGAAATAAATCATTCAACAGCTGAACTATCTCCTTTGGCTGACATAGCGGCACGATATATTGAAATGAAGGGATATCGGCAAACATAACCGTCGCCTCGTCATATTCACCTGGAAGGAATAATTAATGGCCGTTAGCGTGCCCCCTTACTCGCTTCAATATGCTCTCCATTCATTAGCTGGTTGGCTATAATTTGAGGCAGCATATCTTTCAGAATCATATCTGATTTTGCCTTCTCCTTGTCCAGATCTCTAGCCAACTGTTCCAGTTGTTCGTTGTTGGCTTCCAGTTGAAGATTAACTTCGACATCAGAAAGGCGCTGCTGGTTGAGAAGGATCAAATCTCGGGTAGCGTCATGGAGAGGCATTGCTGAGATAAGGAGTCATAGACTTATCTTTAAAGTAATCTCCTACCAGTTAGCCTCATGCCGTTCTGCAGCAGCTCGTTGATAGAGGTGATATAAGGTGAACACAGATAGATCATATGTTTCTGCGATGTCAACAGCATCATTTGCCCTTTTAATTTCAAATGTTGCCCACTGTGAATCAAAGCTCCGGAGTCTTCCTCATTTCTAAGGTACTTATTTGTCCTTGCATTCCTGAGATTCTACTGTGTTTTATCGTGTTTCCTCATATTCGTGGGGGAACACTTAAGCTGCAGGACGAACACTGCATTGATGAAGTTACAGACATTGTCAAAGTCCAGGGGGATTTGAGGCCGGGCAATTTCAAAGATTCTAAGGAGAGGTGTCCCCGGCACGAGAAGCTCTCTAGGAACGTGGTTACTATAAAATCTCTTTCGGAAGGTCGAATGACTAACTAGAGCTCATGGCCGAATTGAACCAGGCGGCATTGCTCGTCAAAGACAACGTGATACGGGAGAGCTTCACAAAAATCATAAGCAGTCATTTTTAAGCCCTCTTCTGAAAAGGACCACGCTTTAAAATCACACGAAAGAATACCGTGTGCTGCTGAGATTGTCGACTGACTATCCGTGACAGAATCTCGTCTTTCATCCGCTCCTATCTGACACTCTTTCTTGTAACTTATCTACTCCGAGCTTACAATTTTAATGAGGAAAATGACATGTTCTTCTATACGTTCGCCCCCAGTTTGCATCTGGACGGACCTTTGAGTCCTGCCGGTGATCGTTAGAGTTAAGTCGATATTGAACACTCGATGGGCTACCTCTCGGAGTACGCCTAAACTAGAAAATATGCACTTTTTAGAGCAAGAACACCTCTGACAATGGGATAAAGTCCTGGCCGTCCAGTGAAATAATGCAAAGTGATGGTACCGTCTTCATTTTCTTCGCAGCGAAAAGACGGGCCACGCAGGTTAGCCTTATAGACAACGTGGTCAATAAAATAATGGAGGGAGTCCAAATTATCCAGGAAGCCCTGAAAGATGCCAGCTTTGTTTCAATCATTAGTGAAGAGCAGACTTTTAAAGTCGGACTCATGCTTCGAACCAGCTCATCCCATCCAATTTCCATAGTGTACTCTATGAGGAAGGCTCCGTACAATTCCCACACCTGTTCTTTATTTATCTCTACAAGATACCACTCATATTAACAGTGCTCTTTAATTAAAAAGCTGCCAGAAACTATAGAAGCCCTGAATCGAATGCAATCACGAGAAACATCGCTTCAGGACCTATAGATCAGGTAGCTCCATGTTTTAATTAAAAAGGCGTACTTGTTAAAACGGAGACACTCTCCACCAATTGATAGGTATCCGAATCGGCATAATAATGATTAACGATGTTTTCCTTTCCCGCTTCGAAGCCGGCTCTGTTACTAAAAATGCCTTATTTAAAAAAAGAAATGAGCTATGGTCCAACATAACAGCCGTCCACATGTCTTCTCCATATCTTCGAATAATTAGTACACGGATACTTTCGTGAATAAACCCGAACTGAAGTCTAGGGCTAAACTTTTTGAAGTTATCAAACTTACCATGAATGTAGGTTGTAGCGGCGAGCAAATGGGCAATATTAATGATTCCAGGCACGAATGGCGTGCCAAAGGTCGCCTGACCTTGAAACATTTAAAAGGAGAGAAACTAAGGGAGACTCAGGTTGTGTTTCAGAGATCATGATGCTTACTTTTCAGAGATCACTATTTACCAGGGAATCTTCTCTCACCCTTCTCCAATTAGCTCATTGTACAGGTGAAGAAACAAAAACCGAAATGTGCCTGCCTCGTTGCTTGCCGACAGCGAACACGCCTAAACCAAAACATAGGCGGCACCACATCATAGTCTAACCTTTAACCAGGTGGTACAAGTCTTTTCGATATGATTTATTAATACAAATCATTGATAAGATGCAAATAGACGGAATGAGACCCAGTATAAGCATAGTTATGTTATAAGGAGCTGAAAAGGCATTGCTCTAGATTATAAAGCCTTACCAAATAAATTGCATTGAAAGAAGTATAAAGTAGCCAGAGATCCAAAGACAAATCCAAAAAGAATATAAAGTATAAACACTTGTATCATGAGGGTGTTTACTAGATTAGTGTGCAATTCGATGGTCTTTTTAGATAACTGATGCTTTAATTCACGTAAGAGACGATGGATGTAGTATATGGAAAGGGGAATCATTACATAGCCCAGAATACAAATAAATATAATCTGAGCTGCAAAATAGTAGAGATACGTATTTGACCAGGTGATCGGTATTATGGCAATTGAACTGTTAGAAATACCAACGGGCAAAGAGTCGTAGTTCACCTGAAAATACGCTTTGCTCATATCATTTTTAATAACCGTTTGTCTTCAGTATTAAACAAGAAATACTCTCGAAGTTCAGTCAGTCTATTAACCGAAATCCCGGTTTAACCCGCTTCAAACAGGAGACAGTAGCTGACCTTTAACATTGCTTGAAGTGCTTCCGTATGTCCATCAGTACCCGCCAAATATAACCACACCACCGATAGAGAAATTGAAACTGCACAGCCAAATAAATAACCGTAGACAATATATTGACGATGAAGGATATGGTTCTTTGGAAGGAGGGCAAAGACACGATAATGGAGAAGATAAGCATCCGATCCAATTAAAGCTTCGTGGAAGTAAATAGATTAAACTAAATTAATCACCTGCTCCGGTTGAGTAGGCGAGTAAAAATTGAACAAGTACCGGTAATCCCATATCCGATAAAGGCCCAATTGTTGTAAAGGCTATGGCGACAGGTGGTAAGGCTATTGGTAAAAAGATGAAAAAGAGAAGGTGCATGGAGAAGGCACTACAAGTTTTACTAAATCCTGAGATCTCAATCTCTACCTAAATATCAAAATAGAATAGACAAGTTTAAATCCCAGCAGAGCTTTTCGAGCCTTCTGGTTCCATAGTAAGTACGTAGCCAGAAGGTAGATAGGAATACAGGACAGTAGACAAATATTTCCAAGCCGTTGACAGAAGTTTATAGTTTCGTTTGAGATCATACTTTTATTGTGATTCTCTTAATGGATGACAAACAGTGTAGCCGGACAACGAAAGCTTTTGACATGGTGATTCAGACAGGTGGTAATTAGCAGGCGAAGAAAAGGAAAAAGAGAAGGTAATGGAAAACTCTCCTTCAATAACGACGTGGAGATGGTTTCAAATGTGGAACAAGAGCAATAGATGCCTGATAATGGGCTTTATCCATACAGCTCAACTACGCTACAAATTTTCAACAAAAAATACTGTAAATAGGCTGTCCTGAAATGATCTAGCGGCGATGATAAGACTTTCCTGCCCGTCTTTAATTCCCACTAATCCACTAGTAATCGACAAGTTCTAACATGTCAAAAAGCATTCACCCGCCTAAAATTGAACGCGTTACGCCTTGCTTTCCCCCTCTACAAGCGAAAAAATTGGCAAGATCGCTTTGATCGCGTTGCCCAGCCTTGGTTCGTCTTTTCTCCACAGGGATGACTGGTTTTCCTGTATTTACCCTCGATCCCGATCTTCTCGGAACAGTTTTATCAAAGGTATGTTTCCTTGTATTGCTCCCCCCAATGAATTATCCCAGTTAGAGGGAAAAAGTTATATCCGTCTACAGCAAACGCGCCGAGATGTCCTCAAGTCAATCCAAAAGTGCCATGCCGTTTCCGTGGCCGTAGATGGACACTATTTCTTAGAAGTCAAAGGATCATCCTGTCTGTTCTATACCTCCAAATATTACACAGAGAAATCCATCAACTTGGAAAGGATCTATGGAGCTCGATTGAGCGTCCTTCATGGGCCGCGTAAGTCCAACAGTTTTCGTCTCTATTCGAAAACTTTTTAGAGAATGGAAAAGAGTTTGGACATGTGTGTGGTCCTCTCTGGAAGAATCGGATTACATGCAAAAAGCTGTTTATGCAGAAGACTACTTGCACTGCAGAACAGTGCGAAGCGTTGCTGAATATTCTAAAACCAGTGGCAATCTTCTTGAATAGCGAGGGATCCAATCGATTTGAAGCACTTTTTCAGTCTAAAACTCTGGTAACTTGCATTCTTCACTTTTGGTTTAATCAGGTGCCTTTAGAAAAGTGCTGAAGTTCGTCTGAAACCCGAAGATCTGGGTCTTGCCGTGCCGAAGCTTCTTGCCTCTCTCCGGAAAGTGGAAATTCGTGCCTTGTACCAGAGTACAGACGGGTTCGACTTACTCCTTACAATTCTCCAGGTGAACCAACCGCTGTTCTTTTTAATTCTAATCTCTTTTTCAGATCCTCCACTCTAACCCATTTCCGAACCTCCGACGCTTCCATTTCACCGTGTCTTGGGGAAAAGAGCTCTTCACTGCCAATGATTTAGTGGAACAACTAGAGGATTTTCAAGTAGCCAAAGTCTCCAATAAATGGAAAAAGATCTCTGCTGTAGTGGACCTGCCACCGGCTGTTTCTCGTTTGTCCTCCTGTAAAGTGGTTATTCAAGAATACACAAATTCCCTCAAGGGTCACATCTATTTCAAGCAGTTGAACAACATGTAAACCGATTAATAAACGTTGCTAATTACGGCAGTTTCATAATTACATACAGCCCTGGGGTGGAGGCACGGCGAACCCCCCTGAAAAGGAGTGCGGTGTCCGCTGGCATTTCATTGGCCGCCTGAATTCCCATTGTACATTTTATTGCCAATAGAACCGAACTATCATCGCTATAACACCCCAACGATAACAAAATGTTCAATTAATCCTGGCTTTTTGTGACTCACACCGCTTGTTTACGAAAATTCCTTATTTCGCACCTTCTGATAAGCTTATCGATTCTGAATGACCCTCTCGCGACGTTTCTTCAAGATGAATGTTTTTTTAAAGTTTAGAATTTCTCAAGAATATCTTCAATTTCCAGAAAATGACAGATGTAGCGGAAGAATTGCCATTTGCCGCTGTAGTGGATGACAATCAATTGGATGAAACTTGCTCAAACTGTTTTAGCCATAAAGCAGCTATAATGGGGGTGGTAAATTTTTTGTTTTGTTCGGGTATATTAGCTAACGTATTATAGCAATTCGCGCTTGAAATCTGTTATAGGTGTGGAGTTGTCTATTATTGCAACAAAGAATGTCGAGAAAAAGATTGGAAATTCCATAAAGTGAGTTCGTGCAACTCACTGCCATTTGTTTGTTAAGGACGAATGTAATTTCCTGATTAGATTAATGGATTGTCCAGAATACACTGTTAGGATACTATCCCGAATTATCATGCGTGTTCGAAGGGGGGATCTACCTGTAGCCTTCAATGGAAGGACTTTTAAAGACTTAGAAGAACGTAGGTCTTATTTAAAACGTATTCTACGTTAGCTAGATGAGGACAGAGGACAGGAGTGGACCGGTCACTATACTAATGTATATAACGCGCTCATCAGATTTATGGGTGAAGCAAATCTTCCACCTAGAGAGGAGGTTATATCTATTTGTAGAAAAGTAACGTTGTGGGGGGTCTTCCTTTTTCAGCAACTTTTCAGTATGTAAAGAATCGATGCGGCATTATTGACAGTATTGATGAGGTTCGTCTGTTAGGAGACGCGATTTACATTGGGTAACACTCTGCCCATAGTATGGGTATGTTGATTTCAGGCTATCTGTTCATAAACACAGCTGCCGACCTGACTGTAGTACTTATTTTAACGGACCAAAAATGGTTCTCCGTACCGGTGATTCAAATGCCGAATACAGAACCGATGTTTGTTTCTTGACCAATTGCCACACTGTGTTGTAGTTAACAATGTCTTATTGTCGATCGCTTCTACCAAGAACATTGCGACAAGAGAAACTACGTCGCGACTTCTTTGTTGATTGCAACTGCGAGCGCTGTTTGGATGAAGAAGAAGTCCTGTGGGAGCAATCGGGAAAATCTAGCTGCTGTACTGACGGGGTCATTCTTCCCAGAGAAAATGGTCGGTCTCTTGTATGTAGTAATTGTGGAGAGGAGACTTCACTTACTGTGGAACAGGTGATCTTAGAATTGAAACGTTAATACTCTCTCGCTGCAGATTAACAACGCCAATGAACAGATAGCAAGGTTTTGTGACAGGAAGATGGCTATTTCAGGAAATGGTGTGCTTTACAATATTTTGTTTCTTCGCATGATGTTTTGAATTTTTACATTTCTAGTTACTCCCAAAGAGCTAGATGACTACATTCAACTTTTCAACAACATGGAGCGAATACTATCGCCATTGAACTTGTATTTGGCAAATATGGCAGAGTATATAAAAATAGTACACCTTCGAATTTATATGGATTTTGCAGCCGTCTTACGGTTTCTCGACGCTCAAGAAAAAGCAGTAGAGTGGGTTTATCATATACAACAGATTTGCTTGCCTTTTAGCCGGTACACCTCTTTTGGACTAGGAATAGTTATGTTCATGCTAGATAAGTCCCTAATGGAAGAGCGTGCACTAAGCCAATCACGGAATGGAAGCACACTTATGGAGAAGCTTGTTGCTACCCTAGAAAAGGTTTGAAAAATCTGCTACGGTTAAAGGTCGCTTTTAGTTTTGCACCGTATTGAATAGGTGTTGCGGCCCTGAGTGCCCCCTTGCTAGGCAAACCGAGGAAAAGTACAACACCTGGAAACGACGTTTGGCAATGCCTCTAGAATTCAATAATCACGAAGCATACGACGACTTTGACCTTGACTAAAAGATGTGCGGTTCTCTCTTTGATGGTCCTGTGCTATAATTTGTCTTGAATTGGCTGAAATAAATTTGTAATTTGATAACGATTGGAAACGAGAGGCGTCCTGGTTTGACTTATTGAAAATCCCAATGTTTTTCTGTTTTTTATCACTTGTTTGTTGCAATTCTTTACAGTAGACTCTACTTCACACCCTCTGATAAGCTTATCATTCGAGCGAAACTACCATCTAATCGAGGGCTTTCTCTATTCCTTTTGAAGCTGATCATATACAAAGAAACCTTTTAGAAGATGGTAGACGTTGCTGAAGAATCGCCGTTCGCAGCAGTAGTTGTGGACAGAAAATTACATAAAACTTGCTCAAATTGTTTTACTCGCAAAGAAACCATAATGGACATGGTAGAACTTTGTTAGAGAACATGTGCAAAATGATTACAGCATATTGATATGAAGAAATGTGCGAAATGCCGTACAATGAACTATTGCTCCAAAACATGTCAAACGGTGGATTGGAAATTCCACAAGGCAAGTTTATCTTATCAGTATTTGTATTTATTCTCTAATTAAGGATGAATGTAATTTCCTGGTTAGATCAAACTACTGTCCAGACACAACTGTTCGAATTATAAGTCGAGTTATCATGCGTATTAAAAGAGGAGACCTGCCTGTAGCATTCAATGGGAGAACTTTTAATGACTTAACAAATCGTAAGTCCATTTTAATGGTGTTAATGGTGAAACAACATACTGAACCGCTTGGAGATCTAACAAAGATCTTTTTGGGTCCCTAATTTTGCAGGGCAGAATGAGGAAACCAGTAGGAAGAAGTCAAAACTTTTGCTTATACACATATAGGAATCTTTAAATTGCGGTGTCCTTCTAGTCTGTCAAGAAAAAAGACGACATTGAAGGTCTAACATTTTAGCAGCTGGCCGAACTTACTAGCCTTTTTTTCTTTTAGGCCGCTCGAAAATTATCTGTCAGTGCGCCCAACCACTAAAATTTGTTCTTGGCGAGTTAGACCTTGAATGTCGTCTTTTTTCTTGACAGACTATAATTATATATAGGATTCACGTATGCATCTACTGTTATAGGCAAGTTTGTCAATAACGAGGAAGATTCTATGCGCTTCCCTATGGTATACCTTGATCTTGTCAGATTTATGGGAGACGCAAACGTTTCTGATCAAAACGAAGTCATTTCTCTTTATAAAAAAGTAAGCTTCGATATTTTTATGTATTTTAACATATGTTTTTAAGATTAGAACACACAGCTCTGGTATTCTTGATTCTATCAACGACCTTGACCTTTTAGGACAGGGTATATATATTGGGTAACATTTTTTGTTATACTTTCCACTTCCGTTAGTTTATCTGTTCATAAACATAGCTGCCGACCTGACTGTAATATGAACTTTATTGGACCCAAAGCTGTCCTCCGTGCTAAAGATCCTCATGCCACGTACACCAAAGATGTTTGTTTCTTCCTATCACAGACAAATTAATCTAGTTGGTATTTTGTTATTATCCGCCGCTTCTCCCAAGAAAACGTCGGCAAGAACACATCCTTCGCAATTACTTCTTTCATTGTCAGTGTGAACGCTGTCTAGACGAAGAAGAAGCTTTATGGGAGCGATCTGGAAAATCTTCCTGCTGTCCAAATGGAGTGGTCCTCCCGAGATCAGACGAAACCCCTCTTATATGTAGCAATTGCAAAAAAGCGAGCACTCTTACGGTTGAAGAGGTTGGTAGATGGTTGAGCATCTATGCATCATCATAGCTTCAGATAGATACCGCTAACGAAACTTTGCTACCGTTCTGCGACTCTGATAGAAGAAAGGCGGTGTCAGGTCCCAGTTAGGTTTATACTTTCACTTGTCTTGAATATTTTGTAGTCTAACATAATTTTTAGTTACTCCCGTAGAGGTGAATACATATATAAAATTGTTCGACCGCATGAAACGCATTCTCTCCCCCTACAATTTGCATTTACTGAATCTGGCTGCTTATATTAAAATAGCTCATCTTCGTCTCTACATGGATTACCCAAAGGTAACAAGATTTCTCAATGCTCAAGATAAGGCTGTAGAGTAAGGTTTCCCCCAGACCCTTGTGACTTTCTTTTATAGCCGATATGCCCCGTTTGGGCTTGCCACAGTCATGTTTATGCTGGAGAAATGCCTAACAGAGAAATGTGCCGTAGATCAAGCGGAAAATTCAGTTGCACAAATGGATACGCTTATTGTAACTTTGGAAAAGGCAAGCTAAATTTAAATAATCGTTAATAACTACTCTTTGTAGTTTTGCACAGTGTTAACTAATTGTTTTGGGCCTGAGCACCCGCTTACTGCACAAATTCAAGAAGAATACACAACTTGGAGAGAGAAATCACAATGGTTTCGAGGAATGACAGATCAAGAAGTTAAGAGAACATTGCTTTCCGGTGCAAGACTTTCATTTATGAAGAATTTTGTAAAACCTGTCGTAGAATCACCTTTTTATTAACAATGCTATTGGTTCTTTCTTTATCACCTCTATTATACAAGGCTGTCACTTGTGCGTTTTTTACTTAATTTAAAAATAAAGCAATTGCTTTCACTTCCTTTTAATGTCGATGACAGTTAAACGGACAGTACGAGATTTTGAGCTACAGTATACCGATTCACCTAACTCAACCTATTTACAATTTACAATTTACAATTTATTCCCATAATCAGCGTGTGGGAAACCTCTTATCCCTTGGTGCTGCGCAAGTTCTTGAACTGCTATAGCGGGGTGGTAGGCCGGTACTCTCCCAGGTGGCCAAGTCGATGGGCAGAGGGAGTCCACATCCATAGCCGCCGATGTTGTTGCTTCTTCTGTTGGTAGAAGAAGTCGCTGGCCGGCTAGGATATCGAATCCAGTAGAGCGTACGGCCTCACGGTGCTCCAGTCCAGCTTGATGCTTGGGATCCTGTCCTTTGTCACGGCAGCACGGCGGCGGACGAGCAGCAACATCAGTTGAAGTCGGCAAAAGTCGGCAGCAACCGCAGCTGGCTGCTTTGGCGGCAGAGAAATAGGGGCCAACCACCCGCGGGGTGGAAAGGAACAGAACCTCTTTCTCAACATATGCCTCTTTACAATTAGTCTTATTTTTTCGCATCTTCCCCGTTTTCAGCTAACCGGAGATGATAAAACAGTGCGCTTCAAATCGAAAATGTAATTTCTCTAGAAAACAGACAACCAACATCTCGCTGTTGCTGCTAGAAAGATAAGCGTATCAGGAGTTACGACCTAGGGGGCAAAGTAAAGAACCTGTTCAAACAAGCGATGGACAGTAAAAAGACAAATCGAAAACAAGAAACTCTGCATTAACGGCATAAAACAAGCGGACACGATTACGATTTTGTGGCGCGCCGCCGAGCTTGGTTTTCTGAAGAAATTTTGGTCGCGGGCTTGACGATCCAGCGACCAAAGTTCGATCACCGTCGGCGTCAAAACTTTTTGCTTTTAGATTTTTAGATCCAAATGCTCCTCATGATGTTACGAATCGAATGCCGTAAAAATTTCACAAATTGGATATCAGAATATTGTGAAAAATGCATAAAACCAAAGCGAATTCGCAGCGGTGCGCCGTTACCTGTTGGCTGGCGCGTGAATACCAAGCAAAATTGCTAATTTTTACAAGTTTCATACATAAAACAAGCTCGTAACAAATTTGGCGACGGTGGATTTTGCTGATTTTTTACTAGGAATTTGGTAACAACATACTTATTCTATATCATAGAAAAAATTAGTGGAATCGGTTGAAATGAAAGTTTAGTAGCTATTTTTCACTACTTCTAAAAATGATCATTTTTATAAATTCATTTTCTCATCAATTCTAATATATTTTCCTATGTTTTATGCTTGTTTTCTATAGTAAACAAGCTGAAAAAAATTACCAGATGTAGCAAACATGCTAGTTATTTTAAAAATATTGAATTTGAATACAACCCAATCATGCAACTTTAAAGCATTATTTAAATTTTCGGCGACGGTGGATTTTTTTGATTTTTTAACCATAACTTACACACATCTTTTACTATAAAAAGCATTAAAAAAATAGCTGGAATCGGCTGGTACTAAAAAGTTATAAGGGAAAAACTATTTTATGATGGGTTTTGTCATAGATAGAGCATATATTATGGAAAACTGTTGTTGTAGTTAAATTCTACGCCAAATTTTATTTATCGGGCGAAAATTTTGGGTCATAAACACCTAGATTTACAGAGATATACGTCCTTTTGTTAAAAAAACCCAAAAAACGTGAAGAAAAAGTGTCAGGTGCTTTTGGCGCGCGTTTGCGGTCCCTACTTATGGGAACGATCAGGAAAATCTTCTTGCTGCCCTGATGCAGCTGTCCTTCCGAGACAACATGGGCAGCCTCTTGTGTGCAGCAAATGTGGAAAAGAAAGCACACTTACTCTTGAACAGGTTGCTATAATAATACTTCTTCCAGGCTCATCATTAAAAAGGGAAGGAAAAATTTGTTTCAGATTAATAGCGCAAATGAAAAGCTGAAACCATGTTGTCATGGAGACAGAAAGAGAGCTACAGTAGTCAAGAGATAGTTTAGTGAATTTTGAAGGGCTATATTTTTAAGTTAATCGCGCAGACGTGGAGGCTTGCATTAATCTTTTCGATAATATGATGCATCTACTTTCACCATATAATTTATATCTACTGAATATGGCTGTTTATGTAAAATCAGTTTCTCTTCGTCTCTTCGAAAATTACTTATTGTCAATGAGATTTATCAAAGCTCAGGAAAAGGCAGTAGAGTAGGTTTTGCAAGAGTTTCATTCTCTTTTTCTCACAAAGGAAGGATACTTGCTCGGCATCACTTTTTCAAACTTTTTTGATGCCATCTTGTAGAGAATTTTCTGGCGATCAAGACATATTCTTTCGTTTTTGCTAAAATCGCGTTCTCGTGGAGGAAAATGCAAAATAAGATTCAATGCTAAACGTGTTTTTGGACTTGTCTATTTTCCGTTCTCCTTCTAAAAATGTGAAGCGGTGGCTAGGTGGATAATGCACTCGCCCACAAAGCTTTTGTGTTTTTTTCAACTTGGGTTCAATCCTTCGATAGATGAATACCATTTTTGTAATTTTTTCGAAGTGATTGAATCGGTTTTCGACTCCTGTCAGAGACATAGTTCCCATGTGCGTAAAAGATGATTTTTCTCATCGTTATGATATATGTGCGTTCTTTTTCGCTTGGCATCCGTCTAGCCTGGCCTTTTGCCAAGTCTGTTCCAAACTAAAAATCACATCAAACCCAATAGGCTCTAGGCCATTTGTGTTTCTTTAAATGGAATGCCAAAGCAATTAAACTCACCCCGTTGACAACTGTTATCCATTAAAAACCGTTTTTTTCGTGAAAATATAGAGGCAAAAGACGATTGCTCCAACAGGGACTCGAACTCGGCCAGAAAAAACGCAAAAATCTTGTAAGCGAGTGCACTATCCACTCGGCCACTGCTTCACATTTTATCTACTGCAATTCCAAGGATACAACGGCGAAAACCAGTTTTGACAACTTTAACATGTAAAACTCAATTGGCGTGCTACTGCGTAACGCGGGTCATTTTGGGAAAATGGAACACAGTTTTTGGGATAGTTTTTGACGCTCTTTCGAATGCACTAGGTCTCGTCTCACGAGTCCAACCTAAAGTGAAAAGGTTCCCTTGTAAAAAGGGGGAGATATAAATCGGTTATATGTGGTGAAGACTTTCCCTCCGCTGGGAAAACGCGTGACAAAATTAATCTTCAGTAGTGATCTAACGTTTAAAAAGTATCCGAGTTCAAATGTTCCTCAATTGCAAAGAAACTTATTTCCATCTGTCGTATAGTTTTTAAACAAAAAAAAAATCCCCTTTTCCGTGTTTACAGACATTAGAGCAGTGTCCTTTCCGAATGGGAAACTTTTGACAAGAACGTTGTCTGAAAAACAGCCCAAAATTAGACAAGGCTCAGACAATTTATACTTTGAAAATAGTGAAAAACAGTATAAATCACACGCACTCGAAATAATATCTCATGCGTATTTTTGTCTTTTCCGGTTCTCATTTAGCCATTTCACCTGTATTATTCCGTATCCCCATTCTCTCTCACACTTCTATACTTCCTTGGGCACCAGCTCCCGCCAAATCTCATCTACCTGTGCTAATTGTTCTTTCAGCTACCTCCAATACAATTTCCCTTCATGTGCGTGCGGAAGATAATCATGTGGACGACATGGCTCTAGCTACCCTTGCATGGCCACTGCTGATCCGGAAGAAGTCGAAGTCGAAGTCGAAGAGGACTCGCGGTATTGCAAAGTTTACGAGGATTCTTGGGCAGCTGCTATCATCTTCTTTGTAAGCTCGCCTTTCTCCAGATTCTTATAAATTCCCTTTTTAGCCAGCCCTTGTCGGTTTCGTTATAAATTCCTGGAACTGTTGGCGGTTTATGAAAGCCAAAAAGCAACGCGGTTCCTTTGCCTACTTGTGGACCTCGCGCTGTGCCGCCAACGCAATTCTCCTTCTTATTTTCATGGTCTACACATCCCCAACATTATTTTGGTTTGTTCTATCGTAGCTATTCCTAAATAATCTCTTTTCAGTAACAGGCAAGTGCCTACCCATAACATCGGCTACCTTATTGCTAATTCCACGGGTACCTTCTACCTCAGCCTGATGTTTGTCCAGATCTTACTGTCGTTTCACAGATTATGTGCCAGTTTAAACGTCAGACTGTACAGATTGGTTAGCAATCCCTATTGCACGGCGGTATCCCTCTATTCTTCAGAATTACCCAATTATTCAGGTCCAATTGTCCATTTCCTGGTTTATTGGTATCTTGAGCACTGTTCAATGGCTTGTCGGTAAGTATCCGACTTTTAAAGAGGGAAGGAATCAATGGTTCAGAAGACTGCACTTTCTGGTTCGACGCAGAATATTGGTCCTGGGAAAATGAATGTGCCGATTGGATAATTGAACTCAGTACGCCTATTCCGGTCAAGATCACTTTCTGCTCAGTGGTGCTGCTCAATTTCTTGACATTTTGTAGGCTATGGGTTCTTCAGGTGAGAAAGGTATTTATTTCACATCTAGACCTCTATTTTAATTTCCTCTCGGAAAGATATTGGAAAATAATCTCAAGGTTGCCTCTTAAAAAGCCGTTGAATAGGTCTTTGCGGGGTTTCGACTGTGGAGAAAGGCCCCGGCAGGCATTTTCAACCTCGCCACGTATCCTTTTGTTATCGCCTTTTGACAGCAGAAGTCATTTTTCTATACGAAAAATAACGACGGCTGCAGAGGCTAAGGCTGCATGCGAACGTGATGAAAAGGGGTACAGACGGACTCATTTCTAGAATTAGTCTCACAGAACAATTACCCGGGGTGACGTGGGGTTTGACTCCATGTTTATGAGCATTTCCTCCAGTTCCGTAATAGTCACGTGGTTTTTCAGAAAAGGAAACGGAATACTGCGATTGACTCGCGTCTGAAGACTAATTTCCGTTTATTGTGGCAGGTGAGAATAATGCCTCCGTTCAGCAGTATTACACAACTGTACTTTAGGGCACAATACACGACAGTTTCTTCTATTTGGACATCTTGAACCAGCAATACAGCTGGGAACTGTTTGATGACAAATGGTGGTATCTATTGACTCTTTCTATTTCTTGGCAGTGGTCACATATACTCGACGGGTAACTTTTTTCTTTTCTTTCTTGGCTTGGGTCAGTCGCTATTGTTTGCAAGGAGAGAGGTCAAAATAGGCAAACATCAAAGTTCGATTAGATAAGGTGAAGGGAAGAAGAACACCCGAAAACGTTGTTCTGCCGCTTACATAAAACTCTGCGAGTGACCTGCCACTGTTGTAATGGAATCAATAGCAAAGATGAGAAATTACAGCTGGGAGAACCGAGTCAATTTGATCAGTTATTATGAGGTTATTGGAAAAGGGCATCGGCCGAGCCGTTTTCAATAAAGTAACACCAGTAATCAAGCCTGGAAGGGCTATTTTTGAACTACTACGGGTCTTTGGTGCAGCTGGGGTCAAAAATGCATGATTTATCTCCATAAAAGTAATTACGGGGAATTGTGGGAAAAGAAATGAGAATAGGGAGGCTAGAACAATCTCAAAAAGTACGATAACCCATCATTCTCCAACGCCCAAAACATTCAAAATAACAAGTAAACGCTGCAGTTTCTGCACGTGGCTCCATAGACGTTTTTTCCTAATTTGCAAGCCAAACTCATTATCTCATTGCAGGTTAGCTATTCTCATGCTCAATGAAGATCTACGGTCGCCTATTTTGAATGTTTTTGTAAAAAGAAGAGGCTCACAGCAACCACCACACAACATTTCAAGAATCGTAGACATTAGTAACGTTAGGATGAGGCACTCCTAGAAATGAAAATGATTCCCTGCCTGCCGGTCTCTACCTGTAGACAGGGCGCGGCATTCAACGAATTAAGGCCAGAAGACAATAATTTGTTTGTTTACTTCTTCTTTCCGACGAAAAAGATCGGAGATAAGCACATTTTTGTATCGAAGAACGGCGCATTGACGTAGCTGTTTGTCGAATGGACTCGATGCTTCTCTCCACCATGGAATTCTCCCGCGCGTCGATCACAGATGATACAACTGACCTATGACGTTTTACCCGAAAACCGGTGTAACTTATGGTTTTGGTCAAGGCGGTATATAAGCGACCCCCGCCGACCCGAACCCACTAACCAATCGTCTCCACCCAACACAAAACGACATGAAACTTCTGCTTGCTCTCTGCCTGGTTGCTGGAGCCGCTGCTCAGTTTGGACTTCAACAAGGACTTGGATTGGCAGGCGCTGGAGTGCAGGCGGCTACTGGAATGGGTGCTTATGGAGGACAGCCTTATGGAGGAGGAGCATATGGTCAGCAGGGAATGTATGGACAACAGGGCGGCATGTACGGCCAACAGGGAGGATACTCTCCTTATGGACAACAAGGAGGCATGTACGGTCAACAGGGAATGTACGGACGACAAGGAGGGATGTATGGACAACAAGGTGAGTGTATTTCTTTTTCTAAGCATCTAACGACCTACGCAGTTAATTTATCTTACCAAAAATCTAATTTCCAGGGTATGGACAACAAGGCGTCTACGGACAGCAGAACCTCGGCCTGAGGACACCCATGGGAGGAGTTGGCAGCGGTCTCGGATTTGGAGTTGGAAGGAAATAGACGAAATGATACTCACAAGGACCATGTCATAGAACATATCGTGTACAAATTAATAAAACTTTATAAACATTATAACCGCTCCTCAACAAGTAACAATCTACTCGTAATTATGTACACTTGAGGGATCCTAATAAATACAGAGGGAATTTACAGGAATTAGACTCGTTCGAAGAGAATGGCAATGCCCTGGCCGCCGCCAATGCAAGCGGAACCGAGACCATAGCGAGCACCTCGTCGTCTGGAAGGAGAAGAGAGAGGTGGATAGTGGACGGGGAAGGACTCACTTCAGTTCATAAGCAAGATGAGCAGATATCCTAGTACCCGAAGCGGCCAACGGGTGTCCCAAGGCGATGGCTCCGCCGTTAACGTTGTAGCGATCCTTCTCGATCTTCAGTTCCCGTTGAACAGCTACTGCTTGAGCGGCAAAGGCCTCGTTTACCTAATTCACAACATTCAGTAAGATTTCTAAAAAATGGGGTAAACCTCAACGATGTCAACATCCTTGAGTTCGACATTAGCCTTCTTGCAAGCTCCTCGGATAGCGGAAACTGGCCCAATTCCCATAATATTAGGGTCACATCCAACAATGTGGTAGCTAACAATCCGGGCTAGTGGATTGAGTTTGTGTTGTTTGACAGCATCCTCACTGGCTAAGACTACAGTAGCTGCACCGTCGCAGACTCCCTAAAATCGCTTTGTAACCCGATAAATTCCTAAAAATGGAAAAGAAGAAAAAGTAGGCAAAGGCATACCGAAGCATTTCCAGCGGTGACGAGACCATCTTTTTGAAAGACTGGCTTCAATGAGGACAATTGTTCGATTGTCGTCTCTCGTGGATGTTCATCTTTTTGGAACTGGGCTGGTCCTTTGCGGGTGTTCACTGTGATGGGCACAATCTCGTTGTCGAAATAGCCACCATTCGTAGCTGAAAGACCCCAAAATTTCTGTACAATTGGGTAAAAACTTGCCTAATCTCGCTCTAGTCTGACTGCTCAATGCGTATTCGTCCACCTCTGCTCTTGTCACCTTATACATGGCTCCCAGCTTCTCGGCCGTTATTCCCATCGGTGTTTTGATGTGCTGGTCAGTCAATCCTTGCCACAGGCTGTCTTCAAACTAAAAAGAAGACGAAAAATAAAATAAAATAAAGGGAAAGGTATACCTGGTATTTTCCACCTAGTGCCGTACCAAAGCGCACGTTTCTCACGACGAAGGGCGCCTGGCTCATACTTTCTGTACCTCCAGCTATAACAACGTCAGATTCTCCCACAAGAATTTGCTGAAAAGGCAGGAAAATAATCAGAAAATAGGAATAAAACATACGTGAACTCCGTCTATAATACTTTGAAAGCCAGAACCACACAGACGATTGATCGTCACAGCGGGAACGGTTGCTGGAAGGCCGATTCTAAGTCCTACATGCCTGGAAATGTATGCAGCGTCTGACGAGGATTGGATACAATTTCCTAAAAAAGATAACCTTGAAGATGAATAAAATTGGTAACCTACCGAGGACAACATGATCGACATTCTGAGGATTAATCGAAGCCTGAGCTAGCGCAGCTTTGGACGCGTGTTCAGCAAGATCCGTAGCTGTGAATCCCTTCAAACTTCCTCCAAATGTTCCAAAAGCTGTACGCTTAGCGCCAACGACGAAGATGTTGGCTGGAGCGACGAGCATAATAACACGGGTAACAAGGGTAAAAGTCACCTGCTTTTGTTGACATTGATACCGTCCTGAAGTAAGTAGGCTAAGGAAAACTGGTATAGGAAAGGGGGCAAGAGGACTTTAGACCCGCCTTTGTTTTTTCTATGGATTGACAGCGAGACGCAGATTTTCTTTAAAGCGAACGCACGGCTAAACGGCGGACAGCTAATCGATGAGCTTATCAACCTTTCTTTCCCTTTCTACCTTTCTTTCTCTCCTTTCTTAAACATGGCCCATTATTTGTATTAACAATTTCAGGCTTCATACATATGCCTCTTAATTTTTGAAGATTTCCGATGGAAGAACAGTTCCTTGATTGACCCATCTTCTACGAACAATAAAATCTGAGGATAGATACATGGTAGATCAAATTGCGATTGATTTTGTATACAATTTTCTCTTTAGGGCCCTCCGACGGAACGAGAAAGGTAAAGTACTCCGATGGGCACAAACAGAAGATTACCAATATTGTAAAGCAGTATGGCTGCCTACGAAGCTTACCTAAATGGGATCGAACAGGTAGACTTTCCTCAATTAGATTCACCCAAACCTTCAGCACATGTAGACTATTTCCATGCGAACCCAGATGGAGGTCAACATAGATCGGGAATTGAAGTGCTACTTTGTCGCATCAAGTCAGAAAATGACAGGTTGTGTCGATTACTTCCCCGCGGATGCCGCCGAGGTATATCAAAAATGTTTTTAAAATGTTTAAAAAATTGCAGCCTACAAGACGGATTCCTATACTATAGAACCGATTACAAGATCCGTGTCAAAGGTCAAAGCAGGAAGCACATTACATAATACACAGCCTAACACACTCGCCTGATCCCGCGTGGCTCAAGAATATGTTGAATCATTGTCACAACACGCTGTAGAAGGATACAATAAACATTGTAATATTATCTGTATCTCGCTCCCTCTTCTCTTCTACTTTTTCTAGGACTCTAGAGTCGGGTTATAACAAATAGATCATTAGATTCTTTTTCTTTCGATGACAGCTAGGCCCAGATTTTCATTACAGCGAAAGAACGGCTAAGTGGCGGACAGAAAATCGATGAGTTGGTTATCAGTGTTCCTTGTTCCCTCTTTCTGTCTCGTTTTTAATTTAGTTCCTCTTGTTTTTCATTAACTTAAATGTTCCAGGCTTCATATATATGCCTCTTGATTATGGAAATATAACTGGTGGGAACATCTGATGTTTTGCCAACAGTTATAATAGCGCTTGCCAGCTGTGCCCTCCGATTCACCTCCGAAGTGAAATCTTATTCTAGCAGGACCTGAATTCACCCCAAATAGTGGCGCATAAGAGGGGAACTACTCTCGTCGTAATGGACTGGGCACAAAAGTGCCTGCTCCGCCACATCAGGTTCCAGCCATTTAATTATCCTTTCTTCATAATCCGCTTCTAGACCGACTATTTTGAAAAAAAAGGCATATCTTTGCACATCGCACAACGACCGTCTTAGGCGGATATCTTGCCATGCATGCCTTCGTACATGTAGAGTGCAGCGACGTCCAAGACTCGATCTCCATCACTGCTATTTTTGAAACCTGCAAAATCATATACTTCGTGATACACCGGTAATTCTTTAAATGTGTAAATTAATTTCATTATTTTATAGGCTGTTACCATTCGAGCTGGTCAGAAAACACAGGAATGCGTACATTATTAAGTCTTATGAAGTGTACGTGTAGGAAACTGAACAGGTAGACTGTTCTCAATTAGTTTTATCCAAAGCTTTAGCACTACAGCGTTATCTTGAAGGTATCCAGATCTACTCTGTACAAAATTCTTGAGATCTGTCAGGAAGGAAGAGAATTAGATACATGATCAAGCGGTCAACTCTTTCGTTGAATACATAAGAAGCCCTTCTAAAACGACCAAGAAGAATGGAAGTTGTCTGGTTCTAAAGTGCTTACATTTGGAAACAAGCGGCTAAATTAATTTAATTGTAAAAAAAACATAGTTAGTAAATAGTAGGTACACTTTTTCAACTGTGTTAATCATAATTTGCTCCTCGGAAATACTCTATGTGTAAGAATTCGTCAGTTTCAATTATGACTTTACAAGAAGCTCTTGGAGGGAAATGTTGAGGCAGTATCACTGTAGCAGTGAACGCATCTTCGGGACAGCAGTTTGTGGATTGCTTCAAGTTAGGATCCTCTAATAGATCCTCATGTTCAAAACCATGTTGAGCCACGCGGAAGACGAATTTATCCAGATTCGGCCAATATTCCGAGCGAATCTTCTGAAAAAGGCCGTAGAGTTTGGTTAGCCGCCTTATTCTCACATTTAGCACATATTGGATCAGAAAGTAGGGGTTGGAGCTGTCTTGCATCCGGATTTCTACTTCATGACAAGTCGAGAGGAATTTTAATGCCGCGTTTACGGCACTGGCGCTGTCTAAATCCAGACACAAATCTGCCGACCTCTGAAATTACAAAGAATAACTTGAAAGTACCGAAAAATACCAGTTGTTTAAAATTCAACAAAGCGTCGAAGTAGTTCCCTGTCGGCTCTGTATTGTAATAGAGAGCTTTTGAAGGTTTTAGAATATCCAGCAGGGCTGCCCACTCCTCCCCAGTCCATACTGAATCCTCGATCAAGACGGTTGCACATTTAATTTTATATGGCTTTAAGGCATCACAAAGACTTTCAAAATCCTCTCCAGTGCCTGAAAATCATGTAAAAGGTTAAGCCGACCGGCTTACTAGTGTTAACATCAAGTGAATACAGCCGGCAGCCATAGAGTACAGACGGATCGACGGGATACTTCACTGTTCTATTACGAAGTGCCAGATAATCTATCTCCCAAGCGTCTGAGTCGTCGTCATATGATACTCCAAAAGATTCGCTGACATAGATGTTTCGACTCTTGTGTGGAGTGGCTTTATTTATGGTTTTGCAGGTCTGCAGCAGATGGAAATAACTTTTCCAATCAGCCTAGAATTTTTACAAATAATAAAAAAATAAAAAAATAAAATAAAATACCTTACTGATGATCTTCTCTCGGAGTGTAGGATGAAGGGCTAGGAGGGGGAAAGCTTCCATTCTCAAACTGAGTTTATGGACTCTGATAAACAAAGCGAAGCAAAGTTTTCGCTTTCAAAACAGGCCGAAGTTGGCTTTTGGCTTATCTTCAACAAAAATTACTTGATATTCTGATTTTTGCGTAGATGTTAGAAGGAAATATAGTCAAGAAAAGTAGATGAACGCAGTAGCACTCGTTATTCCTTTTAAGTAAAACGCAGCTCCAAAGGAACTGCTAAATAGCGGGCGTGGGGTTGCTATCTTACACAGGCCATTGATTACACCTCGCCTCCCCCTCTTTCTGTCATTTTTCTCCTTTACTGATGAACTTTCCCTTTCATTCAATTGCATAGATCTTTAATAATTAAAATATTGCAGGCGTCATGCCTCACCTTTATGGAAAAGTTTCCAGTGGGAGGAGATATGCGGATAGTTGAAAAGAGGAAGATGATTTTTCATCGCCGGTAGGTCCTTGAACATGTATATAAAATGGTGACAGTTTAGATGATTTACTCAGCAACAGAGAGGAAGCTACAATCATTTGAAGGCTAGATTGGGCCCAGAAATGGCTACCACTTCGACACAAAGAAAGACAGGTCGGCATTTTGCTTTCCTTTTTTTTACTGATTGCTTGTAGAGCGACTATTTTGGCGTGTCGTGGTACATCCCTTGTGCCAACTCATTTCTGGATCAAAAACTGGCCACACACACATTTGTTCACATGATTGGATCTGGCAACCAAGCCTCTGCATCCGTCTCATCAATGATTGAGTACTCCTTGAAGGGCGTTCATTCTTCGCTCTGACAAACACTGCAGGTAACTCAGACATGTTTCTTTTTAATTTTATTACTTTGTAGGTTGCTATCACAGCAGATGTGGCTTGTTGCGAGGCACAAAGCGGAAAATCCACATGCGACAGGGTGGCAAGCCATGTGAAGCGACAGGTCTGAGGCCAGCTGGACTCTGGAATGAACGCTGACACTCCTGAATCCTTCTTCGAGGGAACAACTCAATCGAGCGGATCAAATGGCATCAGCTGTTACCTGCGCAACGTAAAAAAATAGAAAGACGTAAGGCTGAGCTGAAACTGAATACAATGAGTTCAGATAAAGGACCAAAGTTTGTGTTCCCGGCCTTCCCTTACTTCAATGAGAAATAAATGATAAATAAATCTGTATGTTTTATTGCCTTCTTTGTTAGCATGGAAACAAAACAATAACAATTGTAGGATTCCATAAAATAGAATTTACTGAAAGAGTTAGGTAATAATACAGACAATTGAAGCTGGTTGTGATCCTGCTAGTTGGTACCTCGGGTATAACGGATGTTTACAAATCTACGCCTATCAACTATGACTTTGCACGAAGACTCTTTCGGAAAATGCTGAGGAAGTGCCATCGTAGCGGTGAACTTGTCTTCTAGATTGCCGAGTTCATGCTTTAAATTCGGATCTTCTAACAGTTCTTTGTGCTCAAAGTTGTGCTGGGCTATGCGGAAGAGAAACTTATTTAGATTTGGCAAATATTCCGAGCGGACTTTCTGACAAAGGCTAACGTGTTTTTCTGCCCGTTTTCTCATTACCTGTAGGACATAATGAATCAGAAAATAGGGATTTGAGCTATCTTGTATGTGAATTTCCAGATCTTCGCAGATGGAACGAAATTTTAGGGCGATATTAACAGCACTTGCACTATCCAAATCCAGATACAAATCTGCTGATTTCTAAAATTACAAAGAAAATAATGAAGGAAATAAAGAAAACATACGAGCTGCCCAAGTTTGAGTAGAGCTTCAAAATAGGCTATGTCACCTTCTGTGTTGTAGTAATTGATTCTTGTCGGTTTTAGAATAGCCAACAATTTCATCCAATCCTCGCCCGTCCAAAGAGAATTTTCCAACATCACTTTTTCACAGGTTATTCGATTTGTCTTCAAGATATAGCGAAGATAGCTATAATCCACTATGTCTCCTGCAATTCTAGTTCCGAGAAAGAAGAAGCGACGCGACTGACCAGTACTGATTATGTCAAAGGAACGTAGCCGACATCCGTAGAGGGTAGACGCCTTGACGGGATACTTGACTGCTCTACTATTTAATGATAGATAGGTTCTTTCCCAGTCGCATTGGTTCTCTTCATACTTCCCTCCAAAATCCTCATCAATTTGGATAGTATGATTCCGGCTCTTTTGTATGGCATTTTTCATAGCTCGACATGTTTGCTGCAGATGAAAGTAGCTTCTCCACTGGGTCTGGAATGTTTACAAATAAAAACATAGTAAAGTAAATTAAATACCTTCCTGATAATCTTTTCTTGAAGGATGGGATGAAGGGTGAGCACAGGGAAACCTTCCATTTCTGTCGAGGAAGACGAAATAAATATAAAGAGACAAACGGACCTCCAAGTTTTCGCTTTCGAAACCAACCGAAGTTTGCTTTGACTTTTCTTTTCTCTCGAAACCGATGTTCTAGAGAAAAACAAGAGTAGCTAATTTTTCTAGGCTACGAAAAGCTAGCACAATAACGACTAAACGGCAAGCACGATCTAATTGAGTTGTTTACATTTCTTTCTTTCCCTCCTTTCTTTAATTTTTTAGAGAGGCAGTTTATCTTTTTTTACACACAAATACTTAAAATTTTCCAGGCTTCATACATAATGCCTCATCTCTTTTCCCAAAACTTCTGTTTGATTGGATGGAAGCAAAAGGAGGTTTGAACCGTAGTTCTTTCCAACGTCTTCCTTCCCTTTTTCAGTTGGTTTCCGATGGTAAACTTGTCAAGTTATATTATTCTGGAGTGTGTTCTAGAGAATAAACTCGTCTGCTGAGAATAAGGCCCTCTTTAAAGAGGATGCTCATTCCTGCCTGTCCGTAGACCAGGAAAACAATGCTACCCAATCCGTTCTTGTAGAGGTAGTAAGTTCATCAAAATGTTCAGTCAGCAAACGTTTTAAGAAATATTTCTATAGCACATGGAATGGAAACATGGTACGGTTGTGGATATGGGGGACTATCTAGTGCCAATATAAACCTGAGGTCTTATCGAGGAGACAGACAATATCGAAACTTTTGCGGATATATAATGTGCTTGAAGGAAACGTCAACCCGTTCTGTGACAAGTAAATAAATAGGAAAACAAGTTACATTGCCTTTTTTTTGTTCTAACTGCAAAACGATAAGATACCAACAGTAAAATCCCTTCGGAGACATATCTCACAAGAAAGCCGATATCTCTACGTCCTACTATCCAGAGGGGGCCTGCTCAATTTTGCGGAGGCCGGATTGTTTTTACACAGACACTACCGTTGACGAAATGACATATTATGATGATTCTGCATCTGTTCCTTCGTGGCAAATTAAAAGCAGGGGAAAGCATCCTGCTCAACTTGACTTTAGTCTTATCACCGTTCTGTAAAAAGCTTGATGGTTTTCATACCAATGAAACCACTATAAAAGTCTACTTTGTGCTCTGAGACCTGAACATTGGCGTTTACCACGTTCTCGGTCTGGCGTACTCGCAGAAAATTATATTGTTGATCTCGTTCACACAGAGTAATATGTTCCAGGAGTTGCCTTACATATCTTTGACTTCCTAGTGGTTCGAATTCTAGCCTTTTTTTTGTTCTGTACACTAACAAAAGTCTCGTGTATTTAAAATTAGACGGTTTTTTCTACTCATTTTCTGGTCTGGTGCGTCTTCTTTCGGCAATAGTCGACTTTGACGCTTTCAACATTTGAACTTCTCGGCAGTTGGGATCCGAGTGTACGGAAAAGTTCATTCCTGATGGATGGTTCAGTCATTGTCTTTTGGAGAGCGCCCTCCCTATAATCTGGAAAGGTACTTCGCTAATCCTTATGTGCCAGTGGTCGTCTACTCGTTCATGAATGTACTCCCGGAGTTCGACCCTTATTAGACTTCTTGGCTTGGGCCACCTTGTCTTTATATCGGGAATCATTTTTGCGCCGCAATCAGTGTGTTTTTGGCTTTGAAAGCTTCAAGAGGCTCAAAACAAGATTTGATTCGATTTTTACAGCACGTCTGTCAGTCTAATCTCAAAAATACCTCGTTTATTTCATCCGTTCTGTGTTCCGATACTTGTGAAGAATGCTCTCGTCCGACTGCTAGTCTTTGTATCATGGTAAACTTCTCGGTAGACTAGCCTGCACACAGTGAACTTATCCTGATCCTGAATAGTCAATTAATTTTTTAACCCTGCACACTCATTCACTCCACATTCGAAGTTCGTAGAACATTGTGGCAAAGAATAGATTAAATATAGTCTTGCCAATTTACTCTCTCTTCATAATGGGAGAGAAATGATGATGTCTAACTCGTCCCTCTAACCTTTTACTCCACAACACGATCTCATTCTACACCCATTTCCTATCCAATCCCAGGTGTGTAATAGAATTACCTTTGTCTGAACTTATTATCCCCTTGCTGTGTTTTTTCACTTCATTGAGCTTTCAACCATGGATTTCAGTAGCCGATTTCGCCGGGCAGTGGCTAAAAAACCAGTGATTATGTCAGCAGATCGGACGTTTGACATTTTTGCATCCATAGCAATGTTCCTGGTACGTTTATTAATAGAAAAATTATAAAAGGACAAATATTTTAGTTAGGCTCGTCTGGCATCTTCATCAACATCTTTTTCATTGTTGATACGATTAGGAAGAAGAAGTATAATTCCGCCTACTTCCAATTTTGTAGGTGAGGCATAGTCTCATTAGGAAGACGAAGAGATAAAACGTATCATCCGAAATTGATCGGGACCAGGAAGGTCTAGAACGGTGTCTATATTGGCTACGCTCTTCATTCCTACACCCAAGTGCCCAAAAAGCGTCGAAAGGTTTTCTTTTAACCAAGCAGACTCCCATGTAATTCGTTCTTCGTGATCTCTTCCGCTTGTACTAAACGGGAAAACAGGACTGATCCTTGAGATATTCCCAGGGTTCACTTGTACTATCACACGGAGCTGCTATATGTTGCGTTCCTGGAATGTCTACTCGAAAAATGGAGATCATTTTCAGGACCAGAGCAGTTGCAAACGTGGTAATGGCTGTCGTCTTTCTCATTTGGGCTGTTCCGTCCACATTTCTGTTTGTTTCAACCTTATTTTTGATTCTCTTCTATTTCCAGAGGTTATATTTATCTACCCGAATATATGAATGCAATAGCTGGCCAGTTGGCCGGCTGGGGTGCGTACATCGTTGGCCCGTTCATTCAGTTCTGTATCTCTGTGAATCGCCTAATTGCCTCGTACTTCCCCGTCTACTTTCGAACCTGGAATGGAAATAAATTGACCTACGTAAGGGATCAAAAATACTGGAAAGCACACATCCGTTTCAGATTACAATAGCTTTGAGTATTGTGATTGGGGCGGGCTATTTCTCCTTTGGAATTGGAGGTGAGCAAGGTGGGGAAGTAAGAAAGTGGACTAGCAATAAGTTTAGGACAATGCGCGTTCCATTTCAATGTTACATTTCTCTCCTGGCTACCCGAGGAAGGAACCTGTGCGTGGGAACATGCCTACATCATATTTTATTCAATTCTGGTGCTGTTTATCGGCGCTTCAATTTTGAATCTTGCCAGCTTCCTCATTCTAATGAAATACATGGTAAACAGTGGCTACTTCCCGATTATTCCATCCCCCTGCTTTTCAGAAATCCCATCAGTATGGCAGCAACCAACTCGAAAGATCGCGAGAAAAAAAGAATTGGAGTCTACTGCTCCAAAACATTATACAGGATTCCTTTTTCCTGATTGATTTATTCGCGGTCACTTTCGCCATCCAGTGGTATGATGGGATATGGTATCAGTTCTTCATGAACTCGGCCCTGTGGCTGATTCATATCAATGCTGACGGGTACGTAGGGAATGCCTGGCTGATAATCCTAGACTATTTTAGAGCGATAATGATCCTGTCGGAAAGGAGACTTTTCAAATTGAGCCCCAGAAACAGCACACTATTTACTTCAAGAACCAATAACAACACAACGACGAGAGAGCAAGTAAGCTCTCGGAATCCCTAGTTGTTCCCTTTCTCTTTGATTTTACGGGTACTATAAAGATTCTTCCACTCGTCCATGTTGACTCAATCGTACAATTTGTCGTCTAAATCATCTCTTCTTATAAGTAAATGCTCCAGGATCAGAATACCCTCCTCGTAGTTGTAGGTCTCTTTGAGTGAATAGATAGTAACCGGTTTGTCTTGTCTAACCAGAAAGTACCTTTTAGTGCCGCCGCCTCCCTTTAATTTAAAAATCACATGAACACCGTCAGAATTTCATATACATATCACCTGTAGGGCGTAGCCTTGGAACCGTTTCCATCTACGTCTGGTTATAGTTTGCTTTCCCGAGTTTCTCGCTCCATGTACTACTGTATTTCGTATGAATTTGACGGTCACCTCATTCAACATGTCTATTTCAATCTCCTTACCCTACTCGCCGTTGTTTCCCCTATCTTCTTCGTCTATACTTCTTTCTGCATAATTTATTTATCTCCCAAAATGATGAAAACTTATCGCTGGTATTTATTAGCCCACCAAATTAGCTCAGAGCTGGTTTGTGTCTACGTAAGTTTTCTCCTTTGGGCCTAATCCGAATCCTTTTGAGCTTCACACCTTTACCCGAGTCGTAACATTTGCTCCTGCTCCCGTTTCCGGAATGACAGGATTCGCAAGATACTTCTTGCCAGCTAGCTATTTGTTGCCTGTTGGACTCTTTTTGGAACAGATCAATTTGGTCACAATCCTTGAACTGTTTGCCTATCGCTATTGGGCAGTTACAATGGAATTACCATCCGCTCGAAAATATAATAGTTTCCATAAATTTCTAGTTTTTATTGGGTATCTTACCGCTATTACGTCCTTGCTGCTTTTGGTGTATGGCGATTATGAGAGCTCTAATGCTACTCAGAACTTTATTACGGTAAGTAATAAGGGCAAAATAAAAGAAAGAATTACTTGTATCGGGCCTTAAATAGGGGCCATATCATCTTCAAACTATGGAAGACCAAAAGATTCATTTCTCTGAATTATCTCATACAAGAACTTTTATTTTTCAGGACTACAGCTGCATAAAAGAATTAACTGCGTTTCCTATTGAATTATATGGCTACGATTTAGCGACAATAAAGACATATTTTTTTGTTCCGTTGGTAGTTGCTATTATTGGAGTATTCTCAATGTACACCTATTTCGCAATTATAAATCTGCGAGTTATCAACGTTAGGTCAAAATCACCGCAGCTGCGCCGACTTCATCGAAATTACATAGTCCAAATTATTTGCCAGGCACTTCTTCCGCTGTTTGTTCTATTCTTCCCTATGATGTGTTTAGCAGTAATATTATATCAAGAGATCTGGGGTCACATGTGTAAGTACAGCCTTCTATAATGGTAACGGGGTGATTTCAGTTCTCGTCAATTTAATGGTCCTGTCCTTCTCGACTTTCAGTATGATTGATTCAACAATTTTAATAGCCATGAACAAGACGTACCATATCTGGCTCATTCGAAAACTACGTGATTATGTCAAGGAACACAGCCCTACTGTTGTTAGCTTACCCAGACACCGGAACCAACCAGGCCCCAGATAAACGACGTTTTTCTTTTGTGTTTTGTAAGATGCACATCTTGTATTGTTTCTTATTGTGAAAACTATAAAATGTGCGCGTTCATGTACGCGTTCGTTCTTTATATGCCATTTGAACCAGCTGTTAAACCTTTTCCTTAAAATGGGCGATTTCTCTGATACCTGCTGATTACCTAGCAACGCTCGCTTGACCATGAAACCAGGTGTGTTCATTCGCCTTTCCATTTATGCGCCTGCTGTTTCTGCTTCTGATAATCGCTACAACTTTCCACGCAGCCATTTCATGCCGTCTTTACACAACTTGTTCACAATGTGCTGGGCAGTATTATAACATGAAAAAATGCCGGTAAACCATCTCTTGTTTCAGGTCAAAACGGTTAATTTTCAGGTGGTGCCTATCGTCAAACACCTGCGTTGGATCAAAGTATGCGTGCCCCTCAAATTGGTATACGTTGAGCTCTGCCAATTGCCCAAATGAGCTGCTACCTAAGATTCCTTATAACGACACGTTTGTCAGGAAGGAAGTAACCTTTTTCTCATTGGCTGTGACACGGTGGAACAGCAGCATCGACGCGAAAACAATTGAAGGCGATGTGAGCTCCTCGTTGTGAGGTTTCAGAAACTTTTGTTCTAGACTCAACAATGTTTGGATCGAATCCATACGGGAATCAAAATATGGGCAGGATTTAGAGTGGAGACCTTCGGAGGGAGGGTAGGCTATTCTCCATAGAGGTATAGAAATGTTTACAGCATCCAACAACCGGGGCAATATTCGTGGACGATATAACACAAAGAATTTGGATATGTTTCCGGGGAACTCTTCTACTCCATGCGGTTGGTTTAGTTTCTCTTTATGAGGGGGATAATGAGATCTTGCGGGGGTGGACATCACTTGAGTTGTTCTTTTGCCAGCATCGCTCTATTCAACCTTTTCCTTGTCCGGATTTTCCTACTAGTCGCTTTAATGGTAAAACTCCAACAATTCCATTGCTTTCAGCTTTTTGCCCAAGGCTTTCTTATGGGTCTCCGCTACACAAAGACCACCTTCATTGCCGATACCCACCCCCTCCTGATGAATAAATACTACGGGACAGTCTACGAAGAATTCTGTAACGCTGGCCTTTGTGATGCAATAGAGAATGCCATCAATGCTTTTCCGTCCTATCAAATAATGGTCTGTTTTTGTCGTGCCTCACAATTGCCTGGAGCTTTAGACTTGTGGTCATTCTCTGGGCGGAGTTCTCTCCAACATTTTTGCTCTTCACGTTGCTTTGAAGTATAATAAGCCGGTATACGATTATTCTTTGTCTGGGCCGAGAGCGGGAGGAGAAGAGTTTGCGCTACTTCATGCGCAGAAGGTGGATCCCCTTATTTTAGAAAGTTAAAGAGGCTTTTTAGGTGTACAGTACCTATAGAATAATTCGAGAAGGGGACTGGATTCCAGATCTTCCCTTTAGAAATAGTGAACTACAATTCTCCTCCTATCATCCGTCATACGAGGTTATTATTGACTTCTAATCTTGGAAAAAGTCATTCAGATCTTCTACCAGTCGCAAATGGATCCGGATGCTTTCACCCTCTGTGAACAGCCGGATGGAGAGAAATGCAACAAAGGCCATTGGCTGAGAAAACTCACTAGTCATCTCTACATGTTCGATCAGTCATTCCAAACCTGGACCGTTGGCCAATGTTTACAGTAGCTGAATAAAAATAGTAATTTCTCGATTCTTTGCTGCCCGTCCTGGTCCGATACACTCGTCATTTGCTCCTTCCTATTATCGGTTTTGAAGTACGTCGAAAGAAGCGGAAAGCGGTAAAAATGATGTTAAAATCTTGTTAGAACCCGGTCGACAGGAATTATTACTGTCGACGGTGGACAACTGGTCATTTTTACGTCATTTTGCTTCGCTTTCGACGTCAGCTAGTCGTTGTCTTTCTTTTCTACTAATTCACAACGTTCTTTATAAACAAACTTTCAGTGATTGTTGTTTCAAAGTCAATTGGCCAACTAGCTGGACATGGAAGACTCGTTTCGTTTAAGTCTTGGAGATATAATTGCGCAACTAGAGGAAGATGAAGCAATAGACCGCCTTCAAAAACTCGTTGACTACCTCGCTGAAGCATATCGGTTTTTATTTATGTTTTGGTTTTTAAAAATGTTTAGCAAAAAAGCGGAAAATGATCTTGTTAAGACAGCCATTGAGAAGGGAGCGCCACGGAATAAAGAAAGAATTATTTACTGGGATGGAGATGAGAACGTTACTGTCAAGGAGGTGTACGAGGCTTTTGGAATAAAAGGAAAGAAAGCAGCCAAAGTCAAGAATAATAAGAAGAATAAGAAGAATAAGAAGAATAAGAAGAAAATGATTGGAGGTGGAAATGGTGACAAGAAGGAGAAGGTGCCATCGCTGGGGGACTATGTTCCTCGTTGCCGGCCTGTCGAATTGGTCGATTTGGAAAGGAAGACATTTGTGACCGATCCATCCCGGCAAAATCTCTGTTTTTTGAATACAGACGTGCTGATCAAGATCTGCGAAAAGGTTTGTTTTTTCACGTTCTTTGACAGTAAATAACTGTATTTTTCAGTTGCTCCCGGTAGATTTCGTAAATCTTTCTCTGACCTGTCGCTATCTTCACTGGCGCATGTTTACGTCCTGCAAATGTTATGCTCCCTACTCCGTTCAGCTTGGAATTAGTGATTATAACTTAGCTGATGACGAAGGAAGCACATGCAGTATTATGCCGAAAGCAGTCTACTTTTTTGACGGAAATACTTCTGATGATTCGATAGACCAGCGGAGCAAACGCTACTTGGTGAAAAAGCGTGGCTATCGCGCACTTTTCGTCTATCAGCCAGCTTGCCTCAAGAAGCCATTCTTCTTTGAGAAGCTGGAAGTGGACCTCAATGTATGCACAGTCTGTTTCTTTTAAACTGCCCTTTTGCAGCTCCCTTTCTACGAAAAAGCGGACTACGATAAGTGTGTGCCTTGGATCCTTGCGTTGCGCAAGTTCGCCAATCACTTGAAAGTCATTGTTACCTCTGATGAGTATAAGCAGCCCTTTTTTAGCTACCCGGCTCTCAACGAGTTTTTAAAGGTCTGTCTTTGTGTTTCTTCACTTCACTCACTTGTTTACAGGAGGTAAAAGCCACCAGTTGTTTCCGATCGCTTCATACCGGCAATACTTATGTTGAAGCCGAAGAGAATACTAAAATATATATGAAGTGTCCTTACGCTCGTCAGGTTTTGTTCTTGACTCCCTTTGCTCTAATTCTCGACTTCAGATGGACGAAGTATGGCTTACTTTTAAGCGTGAGGATGTAGTGGAGACCGCGTTTACTAACCGCATTGGCTACTACGAATACCCTCCAGACAAAGCCCTCAAGCTTACATTGGAAGAATTTTTCAATGGCTCCAAAAATTTGGACTTTCATGCCTATTATTCCGTTCTTGCTAGGGACGACGCCGGGAACTCTGTTCCACACCCTCTGTAAGAATGTTCTCCTATAATTCAGCTTTTTCAGCCTGGATGAACTTCTTGATCAATTTGACGACTACGAACATTATCATTTTCGAAGATACAATGAGATGTGGTACACTACGCTGACGACAAAAGAAACCGGAAGAAGAATTCGCTTGAGAATTTCTAAATTCCACAACGACATCTTGATCGGAAAGGAGGATACCTTCGATGAAATGGAACGCAGATATATGTATCGACGCTTCGACGAGGAAGTGAGGATGGATGTGGATCCACTGGGAGAGCGGTGGAGATTCGAGACGGCCATCGAACCCGAAAGTGATGATGAGGAGGTGAACGAAGATCAGCAGCTGGGCGTAATGCCGAACGAGGAACCAGAAGAGAAGCAGCTGGACGTAATATCAGACGAGGAGCCAGAAGAGAAAATTGGTCAGATGTGTTGTCTTTTATAAGAATGTTTTTGTGTTATTATACTTACATAAACCGTTTTATTCGTTAAAATCTGAGCAAAATTTTACCAGGATACCTATTAGAACTTCTTCTCGGTCTCATTGCAATCAAAAGGGCAATGCGTGTGTTATCACGGTCAAAACAGCCAGTTTCCGGGCGGCAACTCTCGCCGATCGATGCCTTCCGCAAATAATGCAGTCCACATTAACGGTTACATCCTCCTCGTGCTTGTTTCTCCTTAATTCTTCAGCCGTTTCTTAAGAATAAGTAGTAGGAATGGAGTGCCGCGTTTGTTCAGCAGAAGCGCCTGGTTTCCTCTATAAAATAAGTTCATGTCGGGCTTGTGCCGCTTTTTTCAAAAGAACTGTTCAAATGAAGCTCTTCTATTCTTGTAAAAAGGATAAGGACTGTTCTCTTGATCATAAACAGCGGTTTTGTCGACACTGTCGGATGAAGAAGTGTTTGACCGCTGGGATGGTCACAGGTCAGCCTTCCTATTCGTTAAAAATAAAAAAAATATCTTCAGATGGTTCAGATTTTCTCACCGATTATTATCTGAAGGAAATTTCGCCAGCCGTGGCTACGGTATATGTAGCAGATGCCCATAACATCTTTATAGAGATCGTCTCAAGATGCTGAGTCAAGCTCTGATGAAGAGGAACTACCCAATCTAGCTGCCTGTTTTAGCGACCATGAACAATTCGAGGCGTCAGTAAAGAGGAAAATTGCCACGATATTGAAAAAGGTACTTGTTTTGTGCTGCTATCAGTCATTTTTCAGGGGCACAAACCATCGGAACAACCATTTAAATTGAACCTATGTCAACAATCTGCGCGCGCATACGAACTTTTCCAGTCGAAATATGATCATGCTAAAAAAGAAGGGGTAGGATGTTGTTATGCTATCACTTCGCCCATTTTAAGCCGAAGAACATCGCAAAAACGGTATTTAGCGTTGAAGATATGGAAAGATTTTTGTCGGAAGTGTTCGTAATATTCATCCGGATTGCCGAATTCTACATGGACATTGAACCGTTTGCAAAGTTGCCGTTGTCGGAAAAGATTTGACTGCCACCAAATCAAGTCTACAGGGAATTTTTAGGTTGCAATCTATAAAAAGAAGGGCCAATCCTTTTGCGACATAGCCTTCGTTGCCCATACGGTTAAAGTCTTGGGGAGAAATCTAAACGACAGCAAATGGGCGTTCTTCGACGGGCAGGTATTCGACGTTATGAGCTCCACATTTAACCTGTCTCTGATTTGCAACAAGGAGGAAACAAATGTAAAAGAGTAAATGAACTGCTTGTACTATTAGCTTACCCCGATGTTCAGCCTCATGAACAGCTCATATCTGGATATCGACAGGATACTTCACAGGCCGTTCAAAATTATTAACCCGGACAACTTTGAAGTGCAGTATCTATTTATGAAAAGCTTATGGAATTTGGAAGGTAGGCGGCTAGATCCGACAGTCCTAGAGTTAGATATTGCAGGAATAGATGGGCTGTCTACCGAAACATTGCGCCTGGGTGAAAGGATCCAAAGCCAGCTGGATGAGGAACTCAGCTACTACTACAACTATGACAAGGGACTGCAGAATGTTGCCAGCCGGATATACAAAATTCACAACCTAATAACGGCTGTAGAGGTAAGCCAACGCAATTTTCAGCTAAAGCTCAATTTGCAGAGAGTTGTTGAACTTCGAGAAAATG
This sequence comes from Oscheius dolichura, assembly GCA_932521035.1. NCBI lineage: Eukaryota > Metazoa > Nematoda > Chromadorea > Rhabditida > Rhabditidae > Oscheius > Oscheius dolichura. The sequence continues at coordinate 9,836,039 of OW051495.1, forward strand.
AGAAACAGTTATGGAAAACCTTTGATATGTTCAAATTTGATCTCTGGATAGATGATCTCCCCGCCTAGCGCAGTAATCTCAAAATTGAATAATTTTATTTCAATGTTTTACTTCTATAAAGTATCGTATGGTCTTCGACCAGATGTAGGAATCATTCTCGAAGAGGAGCTTATAAATTCCTGGCTCTTCTGCAGGAATCTACAAATCGCTCACATTTCAATGATTTCCTTAGGCCGTACCTCATTCCATTCGGGAACAGGATCAGTATAAAGTTCAAATCTTGGCCAACACATGTAATCGCCAGGATTCGCTTTCTCCTCCATACTTCTTGTTACAGTAAACCAGATGTATCCTGAATCTAGTCTCCACCACCAGTACAATTTCCTCCCTGGGACGGTGCCTAAAAAGTAGATCTTCTGCTATAGAAATAACACAACCTTCTAGTTTAACTGGAACAATTTCTGTCTTTCCATGCGCAATGGTCAACTTTTTCAACATTTCCGGGTTCATATCGTTTGATTTTTGATAACTGAATTTGTCATTATTGATTAAAAAACACAACTAACTGTAAGCTTTTGGGGATCTGTCTTCCAATTCCCATTTTATCTTCCTCATCTTTCCTTTTTCCACCCCACCGTTCGAACAGTACGTCTTCTCCAAGTTCATTCTACAGTCAAAATAAAGAAGTCAATTGGTAAAAGAAACCTTGAGGATCTCCTTGTAATCATGGCCTAGTATTTGTATCTTTTGGCGCGTCTGTTCCGATAGAATGGAGAGCATCAGCCGGGCGAGCAACTAAAAAATACTCGGACTATAAGTAGCAGCCCACCTGCATAAAACTTGGAGCATTTATAATGTAAATCTTCACCATCAGATCAGGAAACATATCCTAAAATCTTATCTTCCTAAAAGTGAAAAAAATCCCCTAACCTGGGTAAGTTTAGGAACAGATCCAGCTTTGTTCATAGATGCCATTTGACTGTATCCAACTCCTTCTAAATCAATAATACAAATGTTTCCTGATTTCTTTCCAAGTTCGAGTTCTTTATTTCTAATATTTTTGCGTATTGATAGATTGACACAGTGAGTACCTTGTCATTTCCAACATTCCATATGTATTGACGAGATTGAATAGATACAGATCGGACAATTTCATGCACTTCAAGAGATCCCCAAAGTCACATTTACCAAAAGGAGAGATAAAAACCGAGTGACCGTTTTTATCAAATCCCAGAATTTTTCCTAAAGAATGTGTGATAAAATAAAACTTTAACGACGAACCGGGTGTGTGCTGGATGGCCTCATTTTGATAGATGTTGTGACATTTATAAACATCTTCAGCTGTTTTGATCTCCAATTTGTGCAGTCCTATGGCATGGCAGGCATGAATTGAGAATGTAAGCTTGGGCAGGATTACATCTAACTTCTGATCCCATCCGATAAGCCAACGCAACAGGGAAAAAGAATGATCGAAATGAGGGCAAAGGGGAAGATCCTGTAAGTAAAGAAGAAATTATAAACATACGAGCGAACCTTCTCAATCTTCTGGCGAAGTTCTTGGATAAGTTCCTGATTTTCAGGACTAATAGGAAGAGAAGCCATCTCTGGAGCAGTCTGTTAATAACAGGAGGTTGTTAACAGGAGGAATGGAGAACCAGCCAGGCGATTATTATGTTTGCCGAATAGAAGCGTGGGAATATTGTGACATTCCGTCTGATTGACTCCGACATTCTCTGCGAATGTTCTGCGGTCGCGGCGCTCATTTTGTGCGAATTTTGTGACTTGTTGTTTGGTCGGGGCGGCAATAAACACTAAGCAAAGGACTTTCTTCGCCCTTTAACCCATATTAATCAGGCTAATTATTAGCCGGATAACGGATGATATACGTGAATTTCCAGCCACTACATTTGAATCAGGTTGAGATTAAAATCTACCAAGTATCAGAAAAAAAAACCTGGCAATTTAAATTAAAAAACCCCAAAGGCATTTCCAGCTCAATTTATAATAAATACGAAGATCATGAGCCCCTTTCGTTCTACCCTGACCTTATCCATATGTTTGCTATCTGGGCCAGAACTGTTTCCGGACGGACAACCCACTGCCAATCGATTTCTTTCGCTAATAACACATTTCACCTCTAACTTCCTAGTGCGATTGTTTCTTCTTTTAGTTTTTATCCAAAGTAACCTTTTCTAGAAATGAAATGCCTTGTTTGTTCGGCAAAAATGGCAGGATTCCTGTATACAATCCGCTCGTGTCGAGCTTGTGCTGCGTTTTTTCGAAGAACCATTCAAATGAAGCAATTTTATTGTTGTGAAAAGGACGGCGAATGTCTCGTACATCACGGACAGCGATGTTGCCGATATTGCAGGATGAAAAAATGTCTCACTGCTGGAATGAGCACAGGTTAGTGCCCTTTTTACCTCATTTTCTAGTGCCACTTTTAGAAGGATCGGATTCTCTTGCTGACTATTATTTGCAAGGAATTCTACCCACAGTGGCTACGGTATTTTTATTGTTACCCATTTAAAAACAAATCTATGAAGACATCCTCACAAGACTTTGAATCAGCGTCAGATGAGGATGAGTTAAACCCTGACGATTGTTTTCGAAACCATGGGGATTTTGAGACATCTGTTAAGAGGAAAATAATCAGTGTTCTCAAGAAGGTAGTCGTTTTGAGTCGCTTTTAATCCTTGCCATTGTTTCCAGGAATACAAGCCGCCGAAACAACCATTCAAATTAAACCTCTGCCAGCAGTCTGCTCGTGCATTTGAACTGTTCAATTCAAAATTTGAGGATGTTAGGAAAAAGGAGGTACATTTCTACTTTGTCAAATGACTAGTGAGTAGTTTTAAGGCAGATCTTTATTCCGCAGAGGAAACAGAGAAATTCTTCTCCGGAATTTATCTAATTATGATCCGTGTTGCTGAATTTTTCATGGAGATTAAACCATTTGCAAACTTACCGTTTCTGGATAAAGTAGGCCGGAAGTACTGCTGAATTTCATTCTTTTCAGTTAACAACCTTTAAAAAGAAATCGATGTCCTTCGGCGACCTAGCCGTTGCTGCTAATACAATCAAAATATTGGGAACAAATCTAGAAGAGACCAAGTGTGTGCACTTGGGCGGCCAGGTATTTGACTTTGTAAACGCCAAATTTGACATGTCAACCCTATGCAACGGCCAGGAAGCAAAAGTCAAAGGGTAGGCGATCCGGTTCTATTTTATGAAGTGTCTCCCTTGTTCAGCATCATGGATAACAGCGTTATGGATTATGACAAGACCCTTTACAGGCCCTTTAAAATTGTCAACCCTGACAGCTTTGAGGTCCAGTATTTACTAATGAAAGTCGTGTGGAACCTGGAAGGTAGGAAACTTGCAGTGACATTCAATTTCGAGAGTTGATTTACAGATGTTGAAGGAGTCTCCGTGGAAGCATTACTCCTAGCTGAAAGCGTCCAAAGTCAGCTGGATGAGGAGCTCAGCTACTACTACAATTACGAGAAGGGATTGCAGAATGTTGCCAGCCGGATATACAAACTTCATAATTTAATTACTGCTGTAGAGGTTTTTTGCGTTCAGTAGGATGTGTAAGAGTTCTTTTTAGAAGATCGCCACCCTCCGGGAAGACGACAAACAAATATGGAAAATGTTTGACATTTTCAAGTTTGATTTCTGGATCGATGATCTTTCACTCTAACATTCTCGTGCCATAAAATGGGGAAAAATAAAAGTTACCCTGAAATTGTATTACAACCATCTCAATTTACCAGCCATGCGGGCAGACACAGTGTTCTCGCCATTAGATATGAAGAATGAGAGAAACCGTGTCCCGAATGAATTCGGATACTTACCGGAAATCCAGAAGACTTACAAAAGACGTGTGGAAAACATTATAGTTGTTAAACAGAAGCGTTGGAACTTGGTGACATTCTGCCCCATTTAATCCGGCATTCTCTGCGAATGTTCTGCGGTCGCGGCACTCATTTTGTGCGAATTTTGTGACTTGTTGTTTAGCCGACGCGTCGAGGTGCAATCATTGGAAAAAGAGACTCCGCCTGCCTATTCCATCCCCCAGAGTTCATTTTTAATCGCTTTTCTGTGAGTGATACCCGTCTATCCCTATTTCAGTAATTCATTCCACAATGGCGGAAGTGTTTGGCGATGGACTTCTACGAACCCACGTCACATGGGATAATCTTCAGGATAAGGTCAAGGAAGTCTTTGGGGAGAAAGCAATTCTTGGGCCGAATAAGGCGGCAATCAACATAGGAGAAGGCAGAGTGAGTATTTTAAAAGTTTGATAGAAGTTGTAGGGGTTCACTTCAAAAATTTGCCTGATTGAGCCAGATTGGTTGGAGGAAATCGATGCTCCCAATAGATTTGTAGCCAAGGTTAGGCTATTCCTGATTTCATATTCGCCAAATTGCTACGTTCTAGTTGGCTTCCCAATCTAACATAGCAGAAGCAAGTGAGAAGATGGCTGCCGTTGCACCCGAAGTGGGAAGCATGGCTGATGCTTTCGCGGGTGAGCAGATGCGTGCTGCTTTTGAAGCAACTTTACGAAAATTCCATAACGCAGAGATAATGGTATACAACCTTATCGAGAAGTACAACATTGATATTCCTCATCCAAAGGTATTCTTCTTCATTCTTTACAGAAAACGGGGAACTAATAGATCTACGCAACAGTTGGTCTTGACGACAACAATCCAAAGAAAGGATACATCCTAATGGAATACGTTAAGGATGTGTTGGATCACCATATTTGTGATAATGTTTCTCTTGAGGAGATTAAGCAGGTAGAAGGGAGCAGCGGAGGATATGAGGGGTTCAGCCTCTTCGTGGAATCGCAGCTCTGGAGGCCGCTTCCGTCTCCCAATTTACGGAGGAAGAGTTGTCTGGACTGGAATATGACATGACCGGAATGTTGCGAACTCTCCTCAATCCTCAGGTTTTGAATTCCTCTCTTTAAATGGAACAATTACATCTAGAGCCTTGCCATGTTCCTGGGAATGTTTCGCCAATCCGCTGGTCACATCCTGGGAGATAAGCTTGACAAATTGGAAAAGGTAAAAGTTCAGAAGCTAGTCGACTATTTTCCAGCTGGCTAACGATGTAATCGATAGCAGCATTTTAACAGATTTGGCGAGTGAGCTAAAAATGAATAAGGTCGCCATTATCGGCGATATTTGGTCAACGAATTTGTTATGGAAGAAGGGCGATGATGGGCTTCACCTTCAAGCAGTCATTGACTTCCAGGTACTTGTCTTCCTTTTTTACTTTATTCATTATTTACCCTTCCAGCACGGTAATCTGAACACTCCGGCAGTAGATCTTGTTCGTCTTTTGGGATCTTGTCTTTCCGGGAAGGACAGACATGAACATTGGGAGGGGCTGTTGGAAACCTTCTATGGCTACCTGTTGGAGTACTTGAAAGGCTCTCCTCCTCCATACACCCTTGAGCAGGTGTGACAGAGCCGTTGCTTTAACATTTTAAGTAAAGCTGAAAGAGAACTACCAACGGTACCTACCGTTTGGCGGACTTTTAGTTGTGCTTCTAATCGGAGGTGCTCTACTTCAGATTATGATGGTTGTCCAAGATCCAGAAACAAAGAAAGCCGTCAGTTTCTACTGGCTAATATGACTTCGTGGCACATTTTAGGGAGAAGAACGTATTTTTGAAAAGATTAATTGTCTCGTTGAGGACATGATAAAACAGCATGAGAAGAATTTGAACCGAAAGAAATGAGCCATTACAGTATTACAGCTTGTTATGTAACTAAACAATAAATATTTATTAAAAAAAACAGGTAAACAACAGATTTAGAGTGCATTCCCTGATGGTACAGTTGTTGACGGAGCTACGACTATTGTTTCTTTTGGTTTTCTGATCCACCAATGATAGCTGGGAACCATGACTATTAGAACAATTCCTCCACTTACTCCAAACAATGAGAAACAAATAAAGATGATATCGTTCAAATCTGTAGCTTTCTTATAAGGGAGGTGCACCAACCTAAGGACTCCGATTTGGCTGATTTTCTTCCAGTATGTAGGCCTATGCTAGCGATATATAACGCACAAAAAATTAGCAGCTATACCGGCGATTTGGAGGAGCTAGAGCCGCCGAAAGGTGTTTGTATTGCATTTTTACTCACTTTCGCTCTCTTGTAACTTTTGATCTATACTTTGGAGAGGGCTAGGTTTTGTTGTTGCTTATACTACTCGTCATGCTCTACAAATCTAGTGGTAAAGGGGTTTTAACTCCTCCCAGAAAAATAATAAAAATCTTCTTGAAATTCCATATTTTCTTTTTTCTAGATTTGTAGAGCATGACGAGTAGTATAAGTAACAACAAAACCTAGCCCTCCCCAAGGATTGATCAAAAGTTACAAGAGAGCGAAAGTGAGTAAAAACGCAATACAAACACCTTTCGGCTGCTCTAGCTCCTCCAAATCGCCGGTATAGCTGCTAATTTTTTGTGCGTTATATATCGCTAGCATAGGCCTACATGCTGGAAGAAAATCAGCCAAATCGGAGTCCTTAGGTTGGTGCACCTCCCTTGTTAGCATTATTATTTCCTTCTGTATACTCACATGGGATCCCAAAAATGTCGAACATTACAGTAGGAGCAAAGATCAAAGCAGGAGCCATAACGAAGAGCATTGGAATACTGGCTTGAATGATTAATTGAATTAGGAATTTTCTCTGCATACGACGGGTATTTTCCGACATAATCTTAACGTTAATCGCTTTGAAGGTAGCTCGAGTAAAATATGGTAGAACTATGGCATAATTGATCACATCGCACCAAATAACCACTACAGTTCTTTTCATACATTCCATTTTATCATAAGCCCAAATGTGAGGAATGGACATTAGGGCCGGAGTGACACAGCTGTATACCTGAAATAAATGATTTTGCAGAAGTAGACAGCAAATTTCTTTTGACACCGTATTTGTGAAATGTTGTGGCCAGCCGGGACTGGATTGTGGTCTTACTCTGCTCCTGTTCAAACCGGAGCATGATTCTTACAGAGAAGATTACGCCCTTTAACGCTGTCGAATATTTTTGTCCATGTGACTTTCCGTATGCACATACAATTAAACTTAATGAATTAGAAATGAATTCATCTAATTGTTCGCAGAAACATAAACCAGAAAGTTGCCTGACGCAAAACGTTCGCACACGCGATACTTTGTTGCTTTTGGACTGTCTTTCCCTGAAGAAGCAGATTCCCACTGCCCGATCATCTGGGCCTACAGATATCAGAGCCTTTACCGTCTTACCTTCGACCACTCGTTCAGAACGCGTTCCGTCTGGTCACTAGCTGTAGCCGTTCCAAAATAGTTAACAGTTGGGATTAAATAATTGTAGCCCAAAACTATTTTACTCCACAAGGGAAAGCTGACGCTATGGCCGGACACGCATAAATACCGATAAATAAAAAGGTGTAAGGTTGTAACGCATGCCAATGTAACGAAGAATTGTCCACCGCCTAGTGCAACTCGGGGATGAATAATTTCAGCCCCGAGGCCGTTTATGTAGCCAAGTGGCAGAGGAACATACACTATTGGCTTTGTAACTGCATTAATCTGAATGAATTTTGTAGAGAGACGTAGATGGATCTACCCAAAAGTCAGCAAGAAAGGATACAATTTGGTGCCACAGCAGGTACCAGTGATAGGTCCTCATCTGGACAGGAGACCGGAAGATGATACAGTAGATTGCATAGAAGTGAATAATCAGAGAGATCACAGCTAGCACATCGAACATTCGATTGAAGCGAACATTGTGGAAGTCGGTATCGAATTCTGGACAGTTTATCATAGACGCTGGGCCGCGATCCGATCAAGGTCTAATTCTAATATACACTCTCAGTTTATTCAGCCCCGTGCACACATTTGGAATGCAGACGCCAATAACGTTCTTCTTCGAATTGGATCAAAGGTTCGCAGTAAAAATATTCACCATTCTAAGAAACACCACAAATCAAAAGACGTTAAAGGAACTGTCAGGGACTGGGAGTTTCGTTCACGAAGTTGCCTGATTCCGTGCACGGGTCCCGAAGCGATAGCGCGTCCGCCTTGTTATTATGTGGGGGATATAGCTTATTCGCTGTGATTTTTGCCGCTGATCCCGATAGTGTTTTCCATTTTTCATTAAAAAAAAGCTAAATTTGGCCTATACGTATGTGTATATATACCTGAAGTAAATTTTTCGTATACGCTAATTTTTGATTTTAGAATCCTTATATATGTAAAACATGGTGTAGAATTGTTTAAAGATGGTCTGGTGCTCAACGGGAAGTACGCTGACTCACCTCTCTCCATTCGACAAGAACTCTTTCCGTCTCGGAATCAGCTGTAGCAGTTGAAAGAAAGTTAACTATTGGGATTAAATAATTGTAACCCAGTAGGAGTTTACTCCACAATGGAAACTTGACTCTGCTGTTTGATACACATAGATAACGATATAAGAGGAGGTGTAGACTCGTAATACAAGCCAAAAGTACAAAGAATTGTCCAGCGGCCAGTGCAATTTTAGGATGAATGATTCCAGAAGCAAGGCCATTCAAATAGCCAAGCGGGAAAGGTATGAAGACTATTGGCTTTGTAACTCCATTAATCTGTGGGATTTTTGCCGAGAAGTAAACAAGCAAGCTACCCAAAAGTCGCCACTAAAGGAGACAATCTGATGCCACAGCAAATACCATCGGTAAGCTTTCATTTGAATTGGTGATCGAAACATAATACAATAGATTGTATAGAAGTGAATAATTGTCGACTTTTCTGGGCTCTAATGAAGCCACGGCGTATTTCATTATTATTTACACGCCCCTCTTCTGTTGTCCCCGCGTACCTATTAGAAAGGAGAATGAGATAAGAATGTTTTTTGTGTAAATAACAAAGTTTATTTTTAAACAGGCGGTATGATAATCCATTCGATCCACTGAGTCTGAATTTTTGAGCCGGAACTATGCGCTCTAAGCATATTGTGTGGTATACTGAACAATAATAGAACTTTATTGTGACGGCTGTATTTAATTTCCACTTTCGGCAGAAGAATGTGTTTTTGGTCTTCTTCGTAACCACCAGTGATAATTTGGGGTCATGACAATGAGAACCACGCCTCCGCAGACTCCAAACAAAGACATACTGATGCAAGTCATATCACTCAAAACTGAAATAATCTTTGTCTTTTTTTAGTCTGTCTTAATCTTACATTGCCAACCAAAGATATCGAAGATTATTGTCCAAATTATTGCTGAAACAGGAATCATCAATAAAATCAGAGGAATGCCCGCTTGAAGCAACAGCTGCATGAGAAATTTCCTCTGAATACGTCGTCTACTTTCCGATAGAATCTTCACATCAATAGCGGATAAAGTGGCTCGGACAAAGTACGGCGTAACCACACAGTAATTGGCAATCATGACGACGACAGGGGCTAGGGTCTTTTTCACACATTCCATTTTACCATAAGCCCAGATGTTAGGAATTGACAGTAGAGCGGGGGTGACACAACTGTATTCCTGAAATATTCCTTCTCTTGCTTACGTATATTTTCAATGTAAGGATGTTTGCGTTTAGTTTTTATCGCTGGTGTGGGCCCGCGAAAGTCAGCGTTGTCGTAAGACCCAATTGTTCTCGATGTAATGAATTTTCAACCCGGAACGTGCTCGTTTTTTTTCCTTCTCGATTATTACAAGATTACCGCAATTGAACGCTCTGACTGGACTCAGATGAAACAAAAAACGATTATGATTAAGCGGCAAAATACAGGGAAGTGAACTCCTTACCTTCGCCCACTCGTATATGGTTCTTTTCGTGTTCGTAGTAGCTGTGGCTGTGAAGACGAAAGCAGCCAATGGATGCATATAATTGAATCCTAATAGCAGTTTACTCCATAGCGGAAAGTCGACGCTGTTGCTGGAGACGACCAAGTAACGGTAGAGCAGAAGATGCAAGCTTGTGACACACCCGCCAACAATAAATATTGTTCCAATAGCCAAGCCATTTTGGCAAGACATGATACCGGCGCCGAGTCCTCGTAAATGAGCAAGCGGCAGTGGGTAAAACGCTTCTGGCGTTGTAATTAAACTTATCTAAAAGGAGGTTAAATGGAGGTGGCCAAATTTACCCAAAGGTCTCCAATGCAGGAAACCATCTGATGCCATAGCAAGTACCAACGGTAGGTTTTCATTTGAGCATGTGAGCGAAATACGATGCAGTACATTGTATAGAAGTGAAAAATTATGGAGAAACCGGCTAGAATATCCAGTATCCGCACGAAGGTACCATTCTGAGTCTGGATGTCAAAAGCCGGGCAGGCGATCATAAAGTAGAAAGAACAAGTTAATACGCTCTAACCTCGTTATTTTCATCACATTCTTTCCTGTTTCATTATGGCAGTTAGTGCCGCCTCCTCGCCGTTTATTCTTTATTGAATAAACAAGTATGCTTCCGGTCGTCTTCGACGGCGCTGGGGTGAACAACTTGATCGAAAAACAGTCGACAGCGCCGGCTCCCCCTTCCCAAAGCGCTGTTCTAGTAATTTTCTTGTCGAATAAGCTTTGACAATCGGATAAAACCTGACGGTCGAAATGTCTGCTTCTCTCTCATTTGACCGGTCAATCTACACAAACGACAGGTCTTCCAGACAGACAGAGATCTGCCCATTATTAGGGTAGGATACCCGATAGAGCACCTTCCTTGTCGTGCACTACAAAGAAAGAAGAATGTAATAAAAAACTTTATTTGTTTCTAACAAACAACTGTTACGAAATAAAAACTAAATATCTCCCACCCTATAGTAGAGGGTTGCTCCAGACCTGCCGAGTTCAAGGAAGGTGATACAGCAGGATGCTTCAGATTGAGGCATGCTCACCACAGCACGACTCTCCAGAGAATCTACTTGTTCAGCAGTTACGTCAAAGTCACGAAATTCTCTTTCGATTGTGATATTAGAAGGCACGTCAAACTGCTTGCCCCATTGGGTGAAGCTAAAGTAGCGGAGGCTCGGAAAAGATTTAGAACGAAGCAACTGAAAATGAAACCGTGTGTAAGAAACGTTTCGGTAGTTCTTACCTCAAGAGCTTGGCGGAATAAATCAAATTTGTCGCCTCTATCGGGTGTTCTAATTGACACGCTTGAAAAAATGGGCAGAAGTTTAGTGGCCGCAAGGATAGCATCAGTTGGATCCACACGAATAGACACACCAACCTAAAATATAAAATATATATATAACAAAATCAACTTACCAGAGTCTTTGACTGCAAAACCGCCTCAAATCGCTTGGATTCGTAGCTGTACAACTCGACATGTGCAGGTTTGACAATATCTAACAGTGTCACACACTCCTCTGTAGTAAATTCAGACTTCTCAATATCCAGATAGTCACATGTAATACGATTTTTCTTCAGAGCATCGCAGAGAGGTTCACATTCATTTGCAGCTTCATCAGGAAACAGTCCGTCAAAGCCACCAGGTGTATGAAGCCCTCGCAAACGAGTTCCATAAAGTCCTTCCATATCGAAAAGTTTCTTTGCTCTCCATTTCATAGTAGATCCGGTGGAATGGAACTGGCAAGACGATCCAATAAGTTCCAAGAAACAATGTCGTCAACATAGACAGAGATGTTTCGGTTCTTTCGAATGAACTCCTTCATCTCCCGGCAAGTCTGCTGCAGACGAAAATAATTTTTTCCTTCGAGCTGGAATATTTCATATGACAAAAAAAACAAATAGATAAAAACCTTTGTGATGACTTTTTCCAAAAGGAAAGTGTCCAAATCAGCAAGACGAAAAACATCCATCCTCTCGAAGAAAAGAAGTAGGTACGAATGAAACAGGAAGCGCGAAATTGGTAAAAACATTGTGTTTATTCCTGTCATTAACGAGTTTTACACAAAAATCTTGTTAGGCACGACGTAACTTGTAAGAAAGTTTAAAAATGCTTGAAGGTTGTAATTTCAGCCCTCTGATGAGGTTTCCGTACTCGTAGCATTCACTCCTCAACTGGAGTTGTTTCAAGTCCTTGGCCGCTTATATAATACGTTACTCCGTACATTTTATCCAAATTATAAATCAATGATCTATTCCTTTTCTCCTTCTTAACCACCAGTGATAGCTGGGAACCATGACTATGAGAACAACTCCTCCGCTTACTCCGAATAGAGATAAACTAATGAAGATTATATCGTCCAAGACTGAAAAATCGTTTTCAATTCTTATACACATCCTTACATTTTACTCCAAAGATGTTAAACAATATAGCAAGACCAAAGCACAGGGTAGGGATCATTACAAAAATCAAAGGAACCGTTGCTTGAAGAAGTAATTGAACGAGGAACTTCCTCTGTATCCGACGTGTGCTCTCCGACAGAATTTTAACGTTGATAGCTTTGAAAGTAGCACGGGTAAAGTACGGTAGAACAATTGAATAGCTGATTAAATTGAACAGAATGACTAGCATAGTCCTTTTCATACATTCTATTTTGTCGTAAGCCCAGATATTAGGAACTGACAATAGGGCAGAAGTGACACAGCTATACTTCTGAAACATCCTTATGTCATTGTGTTCTTTGGTATTAATGTGGTATCAAATTCAATAAATTGGAATAAACAGATCTTAGTAATCGCAGAACTAGAAAGTAGGCTAACCTTTCCCCACTCGGCGATAACACTCTCCGTTTGGATACTAGCTGTAGCTGTCCCAACATAATTAGCCACTGGGATTAAATAATTGAATATTATCAATAGTTTACTCCACAAAGGGAAGGTGACTTTGTTGCTGGATACGCATAGATAACGATACAGAAGAAGATGTAAACTTGTAATACAAGCCAAGGTAACAAAGAATTGTCCAGCGGCAAGGGCAATTTTAGGGTGAATGATACCGGCACCGATGCCGGTTAGATATCCCATGGGAAGAGGGATAAAGACTGTTGGCTTTGTGACTGTATTAATCTAAACGAATGTGTAGAGAAGAAGGAGGGGAACGTACCCAGAAGTCAGTAAGGAATGAGACAATTTGATGCCATAACAAATACCAACGGTAGATCTTCATTTTCCCGGGCGATCGAAACATGATACAGTATATTGTGTAGCAGTGAATAATTGAAGAGAGAACGGCTAATGTGCTGAATATTCGGCTAGATCGGGCATTTTCAGTGTCAAATTCTGGGCAGTTAATCATAGAGTTGAGGCAACAAATTGATCTCAACAAGCGCTGTAACTAAATTGTGACAACTTCCTCTTTTCATTATAGCTGTGAGTTCCGCCTCCCCACACGACACCTGTATTTTGGATGCAGGATGTAGAAAAAAAGGGCAAGTTAAATCACAGATAGAAACAATACTTTATTTCATATTCAAAAGTTTGGTTTATTGAGAAGCACCGCGGAAAGCGTAATGGGCCTGCGTCTGCTCTTCGTGATTCTTCAGGGACTTTGGAGTGAAGGCTCCTGGCAGCAGTTGCACCGTTGAAGTGCGATCAATTCTATCTGAAGACGTGGAACACAGAAACACGGGAAAGTCCCCGAATTCGACTAGGAATTGACGGCAAATGCCACAAGGAGTAGCTGGTTCCGTCAGCTGGGTAGCTGTAAATAAGCGACTCTTTTGTTTATTTTGTTACTCACCAACAGCTATGGCGAGGAATTCCCTATGTCCAGCAGAAAGGGCGGCGCAGAGGGCAGATCTTTCAGCACAGATGGTTGCTCCATAAGAGGCGTTTTCATGATTGGCTCCTTGAATAATCGTTCCATCCTTGCACAGGAGAGCTGCTCCCACGGGAAAATGGCTGTAGGGGCTGAAAATAGCAGTGGTTTTGTTGTCTGATCTTGCTCTATTGGAGACTGCCATCTTATCTCTGCCGTGGAGCGACCACGTGCCGAGTATTGGCCACGGCCCTTTATTTAAAATGCGCTTCTAGAAAAATACACTATAAGTTTTTTGGTTTGGGATCAATAAAAGCTGACGCTTTTTGTAGTTATGGTATACAGGAAGACCACAAGTAGCGGAAAACTCACATGTATGCATGGGCCATGACTTCTTTAGCCTTGGAGATAAGAATCTTCTCGTCGACCATATTTGTACTACTCGGATTGTACTCTAAAATTACAAGTTTATTAGATGCGCATAGAAAAAGAACAGGGGAAAATGAGAGAAGAGACAGAACGCAGCGATTGCCGGCCTTGATATGGCGACAAATAGACTGATTGTAGGGTGTGAACTGTTGGTAAGAGGAGCGACGCATAGACATTTTGTAGCTCGAATCGTAAATAAAGGAGATAAGGGAAAAGAACAGCGTAAGAAGGGCAATAACAATAGGAGGCATTGTGGGAAGAGGGGAAATAATCTTTACAATTGTGGCCAAGGTGTGGGAATAGAACGACGCAGCTTATATGATGTGTTGGTGAAGGGGGTGGAATTGTCAGTGGAATATTAACCAAGACGGAGACGGCTCATTATTTTGCAGAGATTTGATAACAAATACAGAGATGGCGTTTTTAAGATTTAGGCATGGGCGAGGACTGAAACCAGAAGGACCAAATGTGATGCCCGCTCAGCCTGCCCTTATCGGGGAAGGTTCAGTGTTTAGTTGGGAACACAACATCACACCGGGGAGTAAACAACGGTTAACGGTGGCATGGTGAACAAGGTGGGCACGGTAGACACATCGTGGGCAGACCGTGGTGCTACAGCGTTTTTTTCGACCGTTTAGACCTAGGGGATTAAGGTTGACCAAATTTCGACAAAACTTAGGCTTAGGGGATTAAGGTTGACAAGATTTCGACAAAACTTAGGCTTAGGGGATTAAGGTTGACAAGATTTCGACAAAACTTAGGCTTAAGGGATTAAGGTTGACAAGATTTCGACAAAACTTAGGCTTAGGGGATTAAGGTTGACAAGATTTCGACAAAACTTAGGCTTAAGGGATTAAGGTTGACAAGATTTCGACAAAACTTAGGCTTAGGGGATTAAGGGGATTAAGGTTGACAAGATTTCGACAAAACTTAGGCTTAGGGGATTAAGGTTGACAAGATTTCGACAAAACTTAGGCTTAAGGGGATTAAGGTTGACAAGATTTCGACAAAACTTAGGCTTAAGGGATTAAGGTTGACAAGATTTCGACAAAACTTAGGCTTAAGGGATTAAGGTTGACAAGATTTCGACAAAACTTAGGCTTAAGGGATTAAGGTTGACAAGATTTCGACAAAACTTAGGCTTAAGGGATTAAGGTTGACAAGATTTCGACAAAACTTAGGCTTAAGGGATTAAGGTTGACAAGATTTCGACAAAACTTAGGCTTAAGGGATTAAGGTTGACAAGATTTCGACAAAACTTAGGCTTAGGGGATTAAGGTTGACAAGATTTCGACAAAACTTAGGCTTAAGGGATTAAGGGGATTAAGGTTGACAAGATTTCGACAAAACTTAGGCTTAAGGGATTAAGGTTGACAAGATTTCGACAAAACTTAGGCTTAAGGGATTAAGGTTGACAAGATTTCGACAAAACTTAGGCTTAGGGGATTAAGGGGATTAAGGTTGACAAGATTTCGACAAAACTTAGGCTTAGGGGATTAAGGTTGACAAGATTTCGACAAAACTTAGGCTTAGGGGATTAAGGTTGACAAGATTTCGACAAAACTTAGGCTTAAGGGATTAAGGTTGACAAGATTTCGACAAAACTTAGGCTTAAGGGATTAAGGTTGACAAGATTTCGACAAAACTTAGGCTTAGGGGATTAAGGGGATTAAGGTTGACAAGATTTCGACAAAACTTAGGCTTAGGGGATTAAGGTTGACAAGATTTCGACAAAACTTAGGCTTAGGGGATTAAGGGGATTAAGGTTGACAAGATTTCGACAAAACTTAGGCTTAGGGGATTAAGGTTGACAAGATTTCGACAAAACTTAGGCTTAAGGGATTAAGGTTGACAAGATTTCGACAAAACTTAGGCTTAGGGGATTAAGGGGATTAAGGTTGACAAGATTTCGACAAAACTTAGGCTTAGGGGATTAAGGGGATTAAGGTTGACAAGATTTCGACAAAACTTAGGCTTAAGGGATTAAGGTTGACAAGATTTCGACAAAACTTAGGCTTAGGGGATTAAGGTTGACAAGATTTCGACAAAACTTAGGCTTAAGGGATTAAGGTTGACAAGATTTCGACAAAACTTAGGCTTAGGGGATTAAGGGGATTAAGGTTGACAAGATTTCGACAAAACTTAGGCTTAGGGGATTAAGGGGATTAAGGTTGACAAGATTTCGACAAAACTTAGGCTTAAGGGATTAAGGGGATTAAGGTTGACAAGATTTCGACAAAACTTAGGCTTAAGGGATTAAGGTTGACAAGATTTCGACAAAACTTAGGCTTAGGGGATTAAGGTTGACAAGATTTCGACAAAACTTAGGCTTAAGGGATTAAGGTTGACAAGATTTCGACAAAACTTAGGCTTAGGGGATTAAGGTTGACAGAATTTTGACCGTTAAAAGCTAGTAAAACCCTGCGGGCAAGACCAAAAACCGTTGGTTCAAATACCCGCGGAAAGCAAAAGAAAAGAACGCACCCAAGAGTTTCTCGCTTTGCTTCTCCAATTCTAGAAGGGAGATTCTTTTTGTCCAGTTGTGCCTCACCTAATCTTTTACCTTCCATAGGATGGTTTTTCGTTTAGATCAAGTGAATCCTCTGCTATTGGAACAAATCATCACAAAGGTTTCCTTTTCTTCACTTTTTCTTTAAAACTAATATTCCAGTTTAACGGAGACAGTTATTTTCTCCTGCAGCAGACATGTCGCTGGGTTAATGAATTCGTCCAAAGCAACCGAATGATTTCTATCCATTTGGATGGCAGATACACGCAAAATTTTAAACCCAAAGATGATCTTCAACTTGGGAACTCTTACCACTACTGGACCCGTTTCTTCCAATTCCAGTTCAATCGTAAACGAAAAACCAATCCAGAACTTGTTTGTCGCCTATCTTCTGCTTTGTATCAGAGGGAGGGATCAATTGAAAGATTTTATGGAACACGGTTACGGACACTTTCCACGGATGGTCAGTAACTTTATTCTTCTTCTCCTTATCCTAGAATATCTTTAGAAGTTGGAAAAACGTACAAAAAACTTTGCGACTGCCTAGAAAAGAATAACATCACATGTACTGAACTGCGAATGTACTGGTCGGAATTGACTAAAAAGCAGTGCTCGACATTATTCGATATTCTGAAACCATCAATGGTTGAGATGGATAGTGGAGGATCTGACCGATATCAGGCACTTCTACAGTCAAATACACTAGTAAGTTTTGTTTTCCTCCTTGAGATTTCCGATTGCAATTGCAGAAAAAAGTGGAGGTATACCTGGATTCAGATATACTCGAGACTGCCGCCACAAAGCTCCTTTCCATGTTCGAAAATGTCAAGATTACTGTACGCGATAACAGTGCCCAGCTGCCTTTGATCCATACAATTTTACAGGTATACAAAAATCCCTTTATTTCCATTCTTGTTCTATAGGCCCTTCAATCCAAGCCGTTTCCAAAGCTTCGTAAATTCCACTTTTACGTTTGGGGAAAAGACATCCTACCTTCCAAGGAATATCTGGTGGAGGAGTTATTCGACTCTAACTTGACGATAGAAGAGGGCGGCAAAGGAGAGATCACCGCTTCGATGGAGACGCCGCGACATTTTCCCAGTGGAGCTTCCTGTGAAGTCCACATTACAGGAGGTGCTAACACTCATTCAAACGTCTATTATGCGGTGGAGGGAGAGATTTCCTCGTCATAAACTTTTTCGATACTGTTTTGTGATTACAGTAGCTTACTTTTTGTCCTATGATGATAAATAGTCGTATGCTTATAAGAGCGCTTTAAACAGATTGCTGGCTTCATTTTATGGCTGTTCCAGCTTGACAATCCAATGGCCAAAACTATCATTTGAATCATCAGATGTATCATTGCCTTAAAATTCCAGTGATGACAGCTTGTTATTCGGTTCCTCCACGGAAGTAAACGATACGTCGGCTTTAGTTTACTGTGATTAACTTCCTCCTCTACTGCTAGTATTTCCCCCTCATTATTTCATGTTTTCCGAGATATACGGAAATACACAAGGATACATCATGCCCTTTTATTTTTCTACATTTATATCAGCTGGGATGTGAATTACACCTTTCCTCCAGTAATTTCTACAAGATTCTTTAAAATTTCACCGCATTTTTTGACTTCCATAGCCAGTCTTGGGGCAGGGAAGACACCTTTGATCTTACCGTTTCCTCTTCCACTTTTTCCCTTTTCAATGAACATTCAAAACATCCGATAATTCGTTTGTTTGTCGCCCGGAAAGTTGAAAAAGTTCTTTAGCCCCGCATTATGAGGTGTTTGATATGATGACTAACTCAAAGACGAAAACACTTAAATTGAGATAATTATATCCTAGGTGTGAGGTTTTTGGCTGTGTTTGACGTCTATCTTCGGCTGGCTGCGAACTATTCAGTTCAATTTGAGCTGAAATGAATGCTACCTGCACTCTGACTGCAACTGTAGAGGAAAACTTGGATCTTATTCTGAGTCTTAATTATGGATTTATTTCGATTATTCTTTACCTTATTCATATCGTCGTTATACTCAGAAAGAAGACATTCTATCATCCGTTTTTCTTTCAGTTTGTTCTTCTCTCCATTTCGGTAGGTTTTCCTCTCGTTTCTTTTAAAAATCCTCTCTAGAATATCATAATTTGGATAGATGTTCAAATTTCTCAAAGGTTCATCATCCACCCGTTCTTCTGTCAGTACTTCATTCCGTTTTACAACGTGCCTAATGCCTTTACCGTACTCCTAATCCATTGCTATTACACTCCCTTGGCTTGTCAATTTTTCACCGTTATAACCATCTCAATCAGCCGGCTAACCGTCGTCGTTTGGCCCATAAGGGCACAAAAGGTAGGAACCTTTCATCTAAAATGGAAGTAGAAATCTTACTTTTTCAGTTCTGGGCTCGTTACAGTAAGCATACTCTATTTTTAATAGTTGCCTGTTCTTTCCTTTGGACACTCTACCTTTTCACATGGACTGCCTTCATAAACATACGAGAAAATACGGGAAAATTATGGCTGCAGTATTCTGACGTTATTCCCAATGTACTGAAAATTGTCGAGTAGAAACGGTAACAATTTCCAGGCTCCTCTGTGGCTGATGCCGGCTATTCTTTCGGTTTTATGTCTTCTAATAATTTTTGTAACTACCATAATAACCCTGTTAAAGCTTTACAAACTAAACTTGACGTCAAAAATTGTGGAGGTGAATCTTTTCCGGACAAGTATGGGTTTCTCCCTAACGACAGTAGTTGTCGCCTTCTACATGGTAAATATTTACTGTCCTATGCTGTCAAACTACAGTAATTTTAGATAGCCATGTCCATAACAGCCAGTTTTCCGGATCAGCAATGGCTGTGGGGCATTTTAATGAGTAAAGGGTATATTTACGACATTAACTGTCTACTACCGGCATGGTTGCTCTTATTCACCAATAGGCAGATCAGAAGGGCGGTTCTCCAAAAGAAGACAGTTGTTGTACCACTTACTACGATATTACCTGTTTCCAATGCCGTGGGAAAATAAACAATGGGTACAGAGGAATATATTCATTGGACCATTGTATTCTAGAAATTGATACAATCTATCATCACGCCCGTACAGGCTTCTGGCAAACGACAGCGGTAGACAGCGGCCAAAAATCCTGTTGGCTGTACCATTGGCCGGGAGAGATCATTCCTATAGGATACCGGCCGATAGGCTCTCCGGGCGCGTAGTTAGTGTAAGTAGGATGGGTCTCGTCCCACCACACGCAGTCATTGATTCCATTCGTTCCATCGCATCCCAATCCTAGCCAAGTAGCTGATTGTACGTCGAAAACTAAAGCCGCAACAAAATTTTGCATTCCAGCTGTGGTAATTTTTGGCAAAGTGGCATTTTGATCTCGGCAGAATCGGTCAGCTGCGTAGTAGTGCAATCTGTTGACGAAACCAGTGAATAACTGGAAGAGCGACAGTGTAGCCTAAAGTCCAACTCACCCTGAAGCATTGGTTTTCATATTCAATGTATTCCGGGTCACATGGAGAGTCGCCTGAAAAAGCTTTTACATTTATAACGGAGTTCTCACTTGGAACATCGATTGTATCAGCGGTACACACAAATGGCAGGGCGGAGTAGCATAGGCCTTTTTTCCATAAATTAGAACCATCCGTTCGAACACTTCCGCAATCGAAATTGCTCGGATCTATTGGCTCATCCGGTGCCCAATTTGTGTATAAGGCCGTATCATTCGTCGTCCAGGTCCATTTTGAAGCCAAAAGGAGATTCACTCCAATCCAAAAGTTAGTCGGAGGAGTGCCGTTGCTCTGACTGATAACAAGATCTAGAAAGAGGCGCATTCTCATCTTTTACTGTGTGGCTTACCGGCTACTAACGTGTTCTCAAAGCCATTCCTTATTACAGCCAAGTTTGCTCCAATAGACCTGCACTGGGACTCGGCTTCTAGGAAGACAGTCGGTTGCTTGAAGTAGAAGTAACATCTCAATTTATCGATTTACGGGAGGAATGGCCGTTACTTGTTGAAGTTGTTGTTGTAGATACCTCCTGTGGGGCATGAGGCAGCAAAGGTGAGGGAGAGCCCCAAAAGGAAGAACGTGATGGCAGGCAACATGGGAGAAGTGGGCATATTTCCGACAACACCATTTATCAGGTATAATTCGCTCCCCTATCAACCATAAGCTCAACTCTGAGCTGCTCAGAAATGCTGCTAACAAGGTGGAAATAATAAGAGAACCACGGTTATTTCAATCTAAACTTTATTCAGCTAGACAAAGAAATGATTAACGATTCAATATAAACAGAAATATTAGCTTGTTCGACGTCAATAGATACGTCCCTGCTCCTCAAGTACTTCTGATGACGACGAAGAACGGAAGAGAGAAGCCATGGAAACAGGGAGGCGAGAAGAAACAGAGACAGACTGAGGAGACCGTTTAAAACGTCGCCATCACTGTCGAGGTCGCGGTCCATCTGCCGTAGCTGTTCTAGTTTCAACAATGGTGCAAGGAAGATGTTGGGCAGGAGAGCAACCCAAACAGAAAGGCCTGCGAAGAACCAGAGAGTCCAAGTTATGAACTGGTAGAAGAAGATCATCGGCTGTAGAAGACACTGGCATCTGGTGATCAGTCCGAGGAGGAGAAATATGTTAGGCACTAGGAATGAAACCAGACGAATGATCTGGAAAAGTATTGACTACATCGAAAAGGAGTGGTCAATTTACTTCGCTGTATTTCATAGTTTCAAATCCTCTGTTAAATCCATAAATCAAGCGATGGGTAATGAGGATCCAGTTGAAGACGGCGATGAACCAGGAGAAGAAGATGGTAACTTTTTGGAGACGAGACATGGTAGACGTTGTTCTAGGAGAAAGAAACAAGAATAATGGGAGAAAGAGTAGAACGCAAAGCGATTGGAAGCAAGCGATTAGAAGCAAGTGGATAAGCGATCGCTTCTTTTAGTTGTGCGCTTTAACAAGACGAATTCCATCTCGGCGATCGATGCATGTAGCATTTGAAACCATAAAACCATGAAATTTAAAGTGATATTATGATTTATTTTCAATGTTAATAGGTAACATGATTATGGGAATAAAACTTGAAGTAACATAGCAAGATGGCTCAGAGTACATTCTCAAACAAAAAAAATAATGTAAGGACAGGAAAAACTTATGGTTGAGGAGAAACTTTGTAAAGTACTTTTATATATAATCCGTCGTTCAGTTGGTTTTGGATGATCACTCTACAAGAGGATCCGAGAGGGAACTGCTGAGGCAGACGAATTACAGCATCTAGCTTCCAGCGATCCCACCCAAATCTCAACTCATAGTCAGGAAATTCTTTCACCAGCTCGTCTTCGGATAGCATGGAGCGGGCATTGCCCCATTTTACACCCAAATGAAATTCACGAAGTCTTGAAAATGGCTCATGGAAGAGCAGCTGAAAATGGAAGCCGTGATTTTTTAATTGCTTTTCTTACCGTCAGCACGGTGCGAAGCAGATCAAATGGGCTTGAGGCCAGCGACAGTTCAATGCCCACTTCTTCGTATGTAGAAAGGAGCTCTGGGGCCAATTTGGGAACATCTTCTACACTCAATTGAAGCACTACGCTTTTCTACAAATATCAACAAGTAAAACAAGAAATATTACTGAAACTGACAACATTTTCCAGTCCGGAAAGAGCTTCATAATGAGTGGATTCCAGACTATCCATGAAAACCTTCACAGGTTTTAAAGTTTTGATAATTTCTACACATTGTTTCTTCGTCCAAACTTGGTTACAAAGTTCCAAGAAGTAGCATGTTATCTTGTTTTCCCTCAAGGATTTACAGACAAGCTTGCACTTTTTTGTCTTTCCTAAATTTTGTTAGATAGGCGGAAAAGAATAAATAAACGTACTTATAACTCTAAATTTACCCAAACGTGTTCCATAGTATCCTTCTGCTTCCATACTGGTGTATTTGTTGGAATCAATTTCCCAGATTGGCTTGCGCTTGTAAAATTTCAACCGACAAGTAGCGTCAACATGAACAGAAATGTTTGGACACGTTCGAATGAACGCGTATATCCAACGGCAAGTCTGTTGGAGCCGGAAATATCTCTCCTCTTCTATCTGGAATTCTTTAATTGGTATAAAATATAATAGAAATGCTAACCTTGGTGATAACCTTCTCGAGAAGGTGAGGCGGCAAAAGGCCTAATTTAAACGGGTCCATTCTGTACCTAAACTGAACAATAAAGTAGAAAAAAAGGGAAAAAGGGAATGTAAACGTGTTTCCTTCTCTGGTAATAGGATAAAAAAGAAATGTTAAAGAGTGTTAAAGTAGAAGAAATCAATAGGATAAAACCAAAACTCCGCAAAAGAGACGCAACAGATGGTTTTCCACCGGGCTAGGGCCACCAAATGGGATCTGGGCAAGGCGCATTTGCGGAGTAAGAGCAAATTCATAACAAGGTTCAAAGTTAGTCGAAACAGAACAGTTTTGCTCCAGGTTTTGAACAAACGGATCATAGAGAAAGGGACAAGCACATCCATTTTCGGAAACTTTCGAGATCACCGTAAGTCAACACAGGGTCTTGCCAATTCTACCCAGCAAAAAATGAGCTTTGCACTCCTCAAAGAGCCGGATGGTTCACGCTAGCTTAATTGTGGGAACGAGCAACCTCCGGTCTGCCATAACCAACGCCTTCTCAAGTCTACCGTAAGAGGAAGAGGGAAATCTGCTTTCGTCCTTTCCCCCCGTAATCAAATTACGTTTTTCTACAGCCATTCGAGTGCCACATTTCCCCGTCATCCGGGCTTCTTTCTAGCGTATGTGTAAGCTAAACGCCCCCGTCGTTTTCCTGTCCACATTAGCCCAAGACGGGAGGTGTGGGCGCAGTATCAAACCGGCCGGTGACAAGTTTCTCCTTCCTTGAACGTCATTCATCCCATCTGCCTAAAAGAAAGACATAGATAGCAGGCGATGTCTCAACCCTTCTCTTTATTTTTTATCGTCTTTATTTTCTAAAAGTTGAGTAATTTACAGGTAAAGATGATGCGGGACGGGGCTACCATAGCTACCGTAGTCTCTATCACCATCAGTGTGAGCATGATCGGAGTAGCTTGCTATTTTGTCTCTTCCATTTATAGTGACATCAACGACTTCTATGAAGATTCAATGAAGGAATTCCAATCATTCCAGGTTATTCTTACCTTTTTTGTCTTAAAAATACAAATTCAGAGTCTCACAGACGATGCCTGGTCTGAAGTGTTGATCGTCAACGAACCCCGGACAGCCGCCCAAGTTTTGGAGCGTGTCTTCGGCGGCAGAAAGAGAAGAAATCTCCCAGTTCAATGCAGTAGGCCACCTTCTGAATCTCTTTGACGGAGTTGTCTGTCAGACTGCCTTGCACAAAGTCAATGCCCTCCCGGACCACCTGGACCTCCAGGAAATGATGGGCTCGACGGAGCGCCGGGAATTCATGGTCCCGACGGTCCAAACGGTCTTTCTGCCCTGGATGACTCCGTCTATTCTCAAGATACCGGTTGTCTCAAATGCCCGGCTGGAGAACCAGGGCCAAAAGGACCCACAGGACCGGCTGGAGCAGCTGGCCCCGCTGGAAATCAAGGATCTGAGGGAGAAGGAGGAGCTGATGGCCAACCAGGTCCTCCTGGGCCTGCAGGAAACCCTGGCGAACCAGGAAAAGATGGCCTTCCCGGAAAGGCGGGTAGCCCTGGCAAGGATGGAGTACGCTATCTTCCTGGACCACAAGGCAAACCCGGCATGCCCGGACCTGCTGGACCACCTGGACCTACTGGGCCAGGCGGGAAGGCTGAAGAAGGACCTGATGGGTTGCCTGGACCGGCTGGGCCTGCCGGAAAAGCTGGCAGACCAGGAATGCCTGGAACTGTTGGAAAACCTGGAGGAGACGGCATACCCGGCCCTGATGCTGCTTACTGTAAGTAGATTCACTTTTCTCTTCAAAATGTGATTGTAGGTCCCTGCCCTAAGCGTGGTCAACAATATGTGGCTACTGACTTTACCGAGGCTGATTTCGAGAAAGAGAAAGAAGAAACGCCTGCCCCTGAAAAGGAGAAGGAGGAGGAAAAGGAAATTAAAGGTAACCAGCACATGGAACAGAATACAGTGAAAAATTCAGTTGACGCTGCTATTCTTTCCCCTGAAGCCAACACAGCTTACGGTGGGCGCGACAATGAAGATGAACAGACTTATGAAGAACAAACCTCAACGACCGAAAAGCCAACAACTAGAAGAAGACTACGGTACATCTAGAGATCAGCGGCGAATAAATGTTGTGCTTCTCATCCGAAACCATTTTCTTTAAAAGTAAAGTACTCCCGCAGACAACGCGTTGATCTTACCTTTCAACCCAGCTGGCGTACCCTAACAGCTCTTTCCAAAAGTTGAGCAATATACAAGAAAACCGGAAAAGAGAACACGTTTATTAGAGTTCGAGCAACAAAAATCATAACAGCTTGTATTTGTAAACCAGTAATTTCGAAAACTCCGCGTTGATTCGAGATATGAACCAAGCACACGCACACACACGGGGGTCGTATTTATGTACAAACACCTCACAATTTCATCTGCGTCTTTTTAAAGCGATCGCCGTCGTTACCCATAGCATCACCGTAGTCACATTTCAAAAATAATACAATTCTTATGAAAATCATTATTTCCAGCGGCTTTCCTCAAATATGAGGGTTCCGTTAGCACCGAGTCCTTTAAGTTGTCGCGGGCCCATCTCCATCGAACCGGACCACATCATCGAGTCCCGTTGATGTCCTCCCTCGTCGCTGCCAGCTGTCCGGGTGGTTATCGTACTTTCAGCTGGTTCAGCAGCCATCAGCGGAGTGTCATAGGGACATTGCAGATAGTCACGTGTGTAGTCATAATCCACAAAGCGTTCCGATCGGCCGAACTCGAACAAGTCGTCGTACGATGGAGACGTCAGGCCTAAAAAAGGGTGGTTTGCAAACAGATGTTCAAATAAGGGGGGTGAGAAGCCGAGGGAATCCGGCTGCTAGTACGACTGTACACAAATGATATCCGAGCAATTTTTCGTTTCGGTACCCTTCCAAGCAATTAGGGTCAACTACTTACCCGAGAAGCGGGGATAGTAGCTCTCTGGCAGCTCTCCACCAGTGCCCCTCTCGTCTTTCTGTTTTCTATAGGAGAACAGTCCATTATTAGTGGAGGCGGGCCTCTTGAGCAATTTACGTAAGAAAGTGAAGTAGATTATAGGCGGTAGGAAAGTGAAATAATTGAAGGTTGTGAAAAGAGTCAAACTGAAACGGGTTCCATTAAAATTTATCTAGAAAAAAAGGTACCAGTAGCCGTCTGCCAGTCTGAAGAAGATCATGACAACTCCCAGAGCTTGAATAATGTTCAAGATGGCCAAAATGACACAATACCAGTAGAATGAGCATTTACCTGAAAGGGATACTGTATTATTTAAAAAAGAGGGGAAATATACTTGGAAGAGTAACATATCGCCGGCAACAGGTGAGGGGAAGGCAGGCGAAGAAGAGGTAGATGAAGGCGAAGACAAGAGAAGTTAGGAACCAGAAGACGAGTCCTCCTTGAGTATCGAAGTCAAAGAAGAGATCCTCTGGCAGAAGATTCTTGTGGACCAGGCCGAGTTCCAAGACCAATTGGATACCAGTATGACTCAGACTGATCAAGATGGTGGCCAGTAGAGCGTGTCTTATGCTCGTCGAACTGTCGAGGTGACCTGTAAAAATGTCATTTTTGATCTCTTCCAACTGAAATTCGTTCCCTTCTCCCTCACAAAGAGAACATTTCAATTTCCACTTCTCGCTCCTTTTGTGTGTCCCTAATCTCTCTCGGCCCCTGTCTCTGACAAATACCAAAAGTGTGACCGGGTGTGCTGCTGTTGCTTAGCACGTCACCCTCAACAACCATTCAAAATGGTCTGATCTCTCGCTGTTCATTGTGATAGTGAGCGGAGAATGGTAGAGGGGTAGGGTAAACAGGGAAATTTGACGTGACTCACTAGAAAATTCATTGATATCGCGGGGAAAAGAGCAGAATTTTTAGATAACAAGGAGGGGTCACGTGTGAGAGCCAGAACTTTCTCTCCACTTACCAAATAAGACAGCGAAGGTGAGGACGCAAAGCTCTGCTGTCATGGCGAAGAATTTCAGGGAGAGCCAAAGAACCCGATTGAGCATTTCTCCAACTGGCGTCGTCACGGAGAAGCCAATAGAGACACAGCATCGAATTATGTTTAAAATTGTCACTGCATACACCTGAAAAGACAAGAAGGTCAAAATAATAGAAAAGGAACTTACAAGGAAGAAGAACGCCCTAAAAACCGGGCTACTTGTCAGCGATAACTTCCTTAGAATTGCTTTGATGTTGAATAACAAAAAGAGGAAGAATATCAGATTTGCTGCTAATATTGCTGCATCCCAATATCTCACTCTAAAAAATAGAAAAATAAGAATAAGAGAAGGTAAGACTTACGAGATGATGGGTATTTCATATTCTATTGCTTTTCGGCAATAGCCTCGGACGGCTTGGTGGATTTCTCCATCGATGAATGTATTGTTCGGGAGGATGTTTTGTATCCAGTCTGGCGTTTCGGATTGTTCATCTGAAGCAAGCAACGGGTTATTGACCCTATTGACCCTGCTGGACTCTTTGGCCCATGATAATCCATTCTCAAATGAATTTTTAACGACTGTTGACATTTTATAGGTTAGAAATTGGGCAACGTGTTTATTGAGATAAGGCAAGTTTTAAGGAAACCTATTTCAATAAAATTTTGCATCACAGAAAGTAACGGACTTTCAAGAGATCTGTCTATCCACCGATTTTGTTCCATTTCGGTCATTTCAAACTGGTTTACCCCTGGGCAAGCCACAAAAATACAAACAAATTAGACGTCATCTTTCTGTCGTACTGTGTTATCGTTTCTAGCACTTTCTTTGGCCAAAACAGTCTTAAAAATGTACTCACTTGTGTCGTTATTGTACTGTACATCTCCTAATGAAGTGCCGGGGTTTTCATGGAAAACCACTGACATCTGCAAAGAAGAAAAGAGTTTATGGTTGAATGGAAAAGACTCTAATCAAATTAGAAAGAGAGAAGTGATGAGAAAAGAAGAGAAGATAAAGAAACTGAAACTGAAAAGGAAATTGACTCGGAAGACGAAGCCAATAAGGAACGGCAGCTGTGTCGAGTAAAAGTTCGGATAGGCCGACGGGTAGCTGAAGACCAAACGGTATCATAGTCAAACATGGCGGGCGGAACGAGTTCTCCGACGCAATTCTAATTAATGATAACAAGAGAAAAACTGCTGGAAGAGAAGCGACGGCATGAGTATCAGTTTGGGAAGACAGCGGGGGATGGCGAGAGAGAGAATGACAGGGTGGAGTGGAAGGGAGACGGCAGTACACAAAAAGTAAAGCTGTACTGTTAGGAATTTGAAAAAGAGAGCTCACTCTTAATTGAGAAGCAAAAATAGAAAGAAAAATAGCTGGGCAAAACAAGGAGATTCCTGTTTTCTATAGGGAGTACAAGAATGGAAAACAGTAGGCAAGAGGGTGGGGAGCATTCGGTAATTGAGGCATCTTCCCAATTTTATGAACTCAATCTGGAAGACTTGAAAAGTGCGCTGACAACTGGAAAAAGTGGGAGTGTGTTCTGTCCTTTTATACCCCCGAGAATACCAAGCCATGCAAATTGATTTCTCTACAATAGACGTCTAGAATCGGCCATCTCTCCCTTCGTAAAGAAGAAGAGAAGAAAAAGATGAATGGTCTGATTCAAAGCAGCTGATTCGGAACCAAACAATTATGATGGACCATGAGCCATTTTGATTGATGAGTGTTTCGCACATCTTTATAGAAGAAGAAAAAAGATTGACCGGTCACACAATTGAGACCAATCCTCTCGAGACAAGATCAACAGGGGGGAGCGGAGGATCTCTTTGACACCTAGTCATTGAAAAAGTGAGCTCGCCCACTTCCCTCCGTTTCCACCTAATTAATTCAGCGGAAATGGCCTACATTGATAATGAGTTGTGAAACCAAGTCTAGACGACGGACTCCCCCCTAAGAAATAATCAAATCACCGAGGATCCCCATTAATGGATCCAAATTTTCATAAATTTGTATAATTATAGTCCCGGGAGGGTAGGTGAGTAGCGGGGAAAACACATGTGGGGGTGGAATCCCTCTATAAAAAGCTCATCTCATCAATCACAGCTCATGCCGCCGGCGAACATCGCTGCCGGGGGAACTCCCCTCGTTTGAAAAAATCAAGGTCAGCCGCGGGGTTCGACTGGGGGTCACCCGCAATTATCTCATATCCAGCTGAGCGTGCAGGAGAGCATCAATAGGACAAAAAAGCGGAGAACTAATCGGATTTGAATGAAGAAAAAGACCGGGAGAGGGTGAGAAAAGGAGACGATGGTGGTGGCCGTCACAGAGAGGAAAAATCACTCTCTTGACTGTTTGCTGTGGTTTTTGTGGCTAACGAGAGGGGGACTGCGGGGCAATCGCCGCCACGGCTGCTACTGCTGGTGTGTTCGTCTCGCACAATAGAGACGGTCTCTCTCTCTCCCTAATCTAAATAGACGAGAGGAGAAAAAGAAGAAGAAATTATTGCATTGCTAGGAGGAGACGGGGTGGGGAGGGTGTAGAACACGTCAGTCTATGGAATGGAGTGAGTCGCGAGTGGCATGAGACAAGCGAAAAATCGTCGTCACGTGGAGACACAACACACACGAGGCGGGAAGTACATCTCGTCTCTCTCGCCATCAGACAAATGCCCCACGTGGGTTTTTTGGTCGGATGTTTCAATTCAATTTAGAGTAGCGGGGATATTGGGGGACGGGAGGAAGGGTAAACGAGTTTTTTATTCTGAAATGGTAACATGGATATTGAATAACAGGGCGTGAGAGGGGATGCCCCCTGCCAGCCATTCGTTCCCCCCAGTTAAATTGGCCAAAAAAGAAAATGTTCTACTCTAGGGAGAAGGCCCTGAGAACCTCGTGACATAACTCCAGTCCATAAGGAAGCGAATCGGAACGGAGTTTAAAGGAAAAAAGAACGTTTTGAGCGGTTAACAATGGCTCACAAGAGTAGAGTTCAGACAAGGGGAGACCGCTCAACATCGCCATTTAGCCGCCAAATAAAGGTAATTCCCCCCGCTATTCCAGGAAAACGAAGGGCATAGGGCTCAGGAAAAGGAAGCATAAACGTCAAGGAATTGGGGGGATAGAATGTTTTTATGGGGCGGGGAGACTCTATCGACTTTTCCCTAAAAGTACACGCTTTTTCCTGTCCAACTGGTAAAATTCTCTGGATTTCTCTCAAAATTAACTCAATTTCCCGGACAGAAAGAGATGAGAGGGGCCGGGTTTAATGAAGAAAATGGAACCGGCAGAGAGTGGTTTCCAATCACCGGATGCTCTCCCCCTTGTTGAAATAAGAGCTTTAGTTTCTGGCAGACATCCGTTCGCCAATTTCACAAGAAAGCAGCCACAGGATGTTTTCCTGGATATTATTCTTTATTTTCCACCTTCCTAGTTCATAGAACTTCGTGTGTCACGTGGGAAAGTGACATAGCCAGACAACAATTTGAACTGGGGAAGGCGTGATCATTTGCTCTCCTCCACAGGAGAAAAAAACAATAAACACGGCTCAAAGAAATGTGTGTCTGGGGTTAACTATTTACCCACCCTCTCGATAAATATTTTGAGAGAAACAGGAAAGGAAGTGGGAGGAGCGCTGCTCTTTTCGGGGGGTGCCTCCCTGACACTGATCAGTTGGAGGAGGGTGAAAAATTTATTGCGAGCTTGTCTCTCTCGGGCGCTTCTTTCATCCGGCAGAGGTGTTTGTTTCCTTCTTTTGAACCGCCGCGACGGAAACACGTCAAGCGGGGAGATTTGTTAATTTTACAGAGTGGGATAAGGCGAATCCGGGCAGTCTACCATACTATTTCGGATAACACGAAAATAGAGGAAAGCCGTCTGTGTTTTGTGGCTTTCGAAAGAATGAAAGAGCACAAGAAAAACAACACCTTCTTCCGTTTGTCAACAAACTGAATCTGACAGACATCGCTAGCGGAGAAGACGTCTCAATTACAACCGAATAAAGGGAAAACAGAAGCAGGGGGAGCTGTGGCTCTATTTGGCTGTGGGAAAGACAACATAAGCAAAAACAGCTTCCGACATCCTTGGAGACCAATTTAGACGGCTACAGCTGTCAATTTCCCTGTTTTGTTACGTGTATACACAAAGATAAATGAAAAGTCTGCAGAAAGCAAGAAGGAAAAGGCTAATAACATCTTGGATCAAACGGAAAACACTCAAAAAAGACATCTTCTTGCTTCCTGTGCGTGTTGGCAATAATAAAGGAAAAGGCGGGGGGTGAAGAGCAAACGATCGACACTATCTACCATTCTCTAAGTTCTGGGGCGTTTCTGAACGAAAAATCCCGATCTAGAGCGTTTTTGGAGGCAAATTCTGGTCAGTTCTCATCAGAAATAAGAAAATAAACCCGTTGGAACCGAGAATTAGAAAAGAATAACAACCCAGCCCACTTCAAAAGGTGTCAAGAAATCAAGCCGATAAGATGGATCAATTTGGCCGCATCGCCCCTCACTTTTCCCTGATAAGGGCGAGGAGAAAATTTTAAACATCGTGGAAAGATCACGAAGAAACTATGAGTCAACTCTGGAAAAAAAAGAGCGGGGAAAGCCTTTTCTACTCGGTTCCTGCTGATTAGCCGTATAACTAATTTTGCGGAGCGCTCTTTCTACGGGGCGGTACCCCTCTCTTACCCGGCCGCCAGGCGGGGGTGGCATGCCCTTATTCCATAATTAAGAATGGAAATTAGATTTTTTTTGAATGAACGGGCAGAGGAAATGACAACAAATTTCCTCTCCCTGATGGGGCATAAATTAAATTCTAGAAGACGAAAAGAAACCCTGTTGCAATAAATTGTAAAGTCTTCAATCTTCTCCCGGTCTTATCGGTCATTTGAATCGTGACACCGCTGCGAATGGTTCAGAAGTGGGCGGATCATTATTCAAATAGTTAAAATTCCCGAAAGCCGTTGATCTTTTAACCGTTTCCGGGGAAAATGTGAAAATGGAGAGAGGAGGCGGCCATAAACAAGCTGTCTGACCTCGCACAAAAGGGAACCAACATCCGAGCGTGGATATTCTCGTTGTCCGTCAAAAACAGAACCACGGGATAAGGTTGAGAAAGCTCTTAAGGAGATTAGGATGGAATTGTCTAGAAGACGGTGCCCTTTTCTGGCTAGGGGATTCAAACCGCACGGCTTTTGGAGGCAGAACAATGACCTACCACTCCCTTTTCGTCAAATAAAAATGACTCGAACCCGAACATTCGTTCCTTGGATTAAAAAAATGAACGTTCGACGAGTACATGTGGGTGGCTCCCTCAAAACGAGTTCCACCAAAAAATTAGCCCTTATTTAGTGGGGTGGCGCCATGTGACCCCGCCGTTCGGGGAGTTTTGGCAATTTTCCACTTTTCCGTCCGAATGAGTCAGAAATCAAGAAAGACGAGGGGGAAATTGAGACCGCGAGAGTGGCTAAATTTGATATCTCCGGCGGAGGATAATTGGATTAAATCGAGCCCTTTACCTAATTAGCTACGGATGTTTCTGGGATTAAAAAAGGGCATGAGAGGGAGGAAATAAGTTGTTGTGGATGGGTGCTTGGTCACGTTCCTCTAGCCAGAAAATAACCATTTTTAAAGGGATATTCATAGCGACCAACATAACCAGTCTATTCAGCTCTCTATAACGAGATATTATGCGGGGGGACCTGACCCCCCGAGCCGGGCGGAAGAGATCATAAAAGACAATGGCACCCTTTACGTGGATCGTTAGGTGGCCCGCCCTCCCTCCTCAACCAAAACAATATCATAAATAATGAAAATCACAACAGTGAATACGAAATGGGAGGGGCAATTGAACGGGGGTAGAGTCAGATAGCCACCAGTCTCTACAGCGGATAAAACGGCCGAAGAAGAAAAATGGCTAGTAGTCTCACGGATAGCACTGCTTCGGCAATTTATCTTCCCATTGAAACAGGTGTACTCTGCCGTAGATCGGGACCAGTTCAACGAGAGTGCACCTAAGAAGAATAGCCCCGATAGCCCGCTTTGAAGAGCGGGGACTAGGTTGAACAGAGAAAAAAAAGACGGAGAGGGTTGCTTGAGGCCGTCGGTCAAGTCGTGCTCCCCCCGATAAGTCACAAGATCTTCTCTAAAGTGGTTAAAACTGTCGCCGGGGGAGAGTGGACATCACGTGGACAGCCTGGAAATAACATTTTCATAAATAAGAAACTGTAAGAAAAGGAAAGAGGATAGTGAAGGGGGAAAGTAAAGGAAAAAAAACGAGCTGCTGCAAAAGAAGGAGCTGGTCAACAAGACTGATGACCGCCGCCTCAAAGGACGCTCTCCGCCTATACGACGAAGAGAGAGCAAGGTAGTGCCGGCATAATAAAAGGCAACTTTGGGAATATTATTAGTCGGAAAAGGGGAGAGGCATTTGGCTTTTTGGTAAGCATAAAGAGTACAGTGCTCTTGTGGAACAATGAGGAACGAATAAGGGGAATGCAACGGGACTGCCCGTAGCATATAGAAAAGAAGCATGAGCTACTGTAATGGAATGGATTTCAAAGGAACAAAGAACCAGAAACCTTCTACTGAACGGACTAAAGCCCAGGGAGGCAGTCCTATGACAAAATTGAATTATACCCCTGCCCATAACCACCTCCCCCAGTCTCCTCCTCTTCATCAGCACTAGTCAAAGAAGTGACCGTTTGGTCAGCCAAAACGAGTTTAGTTAGAGACAAAAAACTTGACCAATTGGTCCGAAAAGCTGCTACTCTCTAACTTTGTCGTCGAGAGACTAATTGCGGCAGTTTGATGAAGAGAGACGACGAGGCACGGACAACACAATTGTTTCGCGGTTCAGCGCCCGCCAATGTCGTCTGATTTGGGAATATTTAAGATTTCAGAAGGGGAACACAGATCGTGTACAAAGTAACCCGAATATTCAGGTTGATTGACAGTTAGCGAGCGGGAATAAGGACAAAAGTCAAATAGACAATTAGGTCACATGTTGGTCCGAGTTTCGACTGTCGTCAGAGGTTTTGTGTATTCTCACTAGGGAAAAAACTCTGTTTGTCATTTTGTTCTTTGAAAAGAGCTCATTTTTACGGGGGGAAATGGTTATAATTTCCATCAAATTGAGCCATATAACGACCAGAAAAATGAGATTGCTTACGAGAGACGCCCAAAAGGCAAGATTGTAAATAAGGAATGGGCGTAAACGACTGCATTTCGTTTCCGCATTGCCAAAAAATACTTGTGTGCCTAAAAAAGAAGGCAGAGAGAGAAAATACGAAGAGATTTTCTGTTTTCTCGAGGTTTAAAGAAATTCTTCTCGAAAATGCGTGTTACAGCCGAGAAAAACCAGACCCTGCCCGGGGTAAGTACTTCCTCATCCATTGTTTTGCTAGACTTGTGTAAATGAGACAAGAACATATAAAATTTATGCTGTCTCCTCTAGGGCAAATAATTTAATTAAACGACTAGGCGAACGAGGTAAACAAGAAGGATTTCTGTTGAAATTAAGAAATGCCCCGCTTCTGAGAAGAGTATCCAACTGGAGGGAAATTTATACCCGTGGAACTCCTCATACAGGTTTGGTATGAATGATGAGAGGAAAAGGAGGAAAAATGGCTGAAGTGGCCGGAAAAAACGAGGAACAAGTCGTAGGCGCAAGTAAATAATGTAGTAGGTAAACTTTCAGACAAATTGCTCTGTGGAATTTTATTCAATTTGCAAGTGAACCCGACCAGAAAACGAAAGGAACCTATCCTGAACGGGTAATTATGAAGAAATATCACAGCTACAAGTTCAGTCGAGCCACCGTACGGGTACTCGCAAAGTGCAATTTTAATTTTCCCAGTAATATCAAGCCAGAAAGTGCAAATGTTAAAGGTCTAAAAGCAGTCTCAAAATGGATTGAAAATGGACTGTATACCAAAAAGGTGACCATTCCCAAGCTCTTGAACTACGGGCCATGGACATTGTTTTCTCTCCTTTTTTTGCTGTGGCAAAAGAAGAGCGGCGGTCGCGTCCGAATGGGAGACATTGAAACTGAAGCCCTCTCGTCTCTTGCTCTCGGGATATTTCAAACTATGGAGCAAATATTTTTTCTGCGAATGGTAATTTGATATAGGAAATACGGTCTCCCTCAATAGTTTATTTTTGTGTCCGTCTCCCCATTTGGGGTGAGATCAAAAGTGGAAAATAGAAAAAAAAAGAGAAAATACAGAGAGAAGCCACCTCAAGTTAGAGATAATTGGGGGTAAATAGGCTGTCAATCAACCGCCTCCCCTTCTGCAAAAAGAGCTTCTGTGACGCAGTGAGGTCAGCTGGTTTATTCACCTGTCTATTACGGAATTATTCAAATTTCTCCCGCCTTTTGGTGTGGCGGGGGGAGACTGCGATAAAAAGAGGCCAATAAAGAAAGGATAACGAGGGATGACTCAGGGAAGCCCTCAGCTGGACGGGGGAGGGAATAGAGACCTATTTTCCGGATAGGAGTCAAATTACATCTCCTGCTGTCCACAGGAGAAAAAACAGTGCCCGGGGAAACACACCGGAACTAGTCAGGGGGAGAGAGCACAGGGGAGAATGACAATCCGTGAAAAAAGAAGAAGAAAAGTGACAGATTGGCCGTTAAAAGCTCCCCGGGGTCATGATTTACGCGCCTCGCGTGACAAAATTGGATGAGGGGAAAAGGAGAAGCCGAGAAGATCAGCGAAGATCCGTTCTCCACTTTCCTGCTCCGTTTCACGAATGGAAGGGCCACAAGAACCGAATAGCTATCGTAAAGGGCACTTATGGACTGCTGGGAGGAGGGAAACTGGTTCCCTCTCTTTGATTTGCTCACGTCAGATAGTTTAAGACACAGGCTGCTAATAAAAATGTCTGGATTGTCAGGAAGAGGAACGGGGGATTCTAGAAAAGCTTGGAGAGGATTCAAGGAGCAAGGAGTAAGTCGAAACGTTGTTTGGACAGGATGACGAGGTGGTTGAAAGTGATAGAGGGCGCAATGTGTTCGGGACAGATTGTTCCAAACACACACATACACACCCCATCCTCTCTCCCTCTCTGTCCTCCTCCTCCTCTGGTTGTCCTCTTTCTGGCAGTTAGTTCACGCCTAACGCGCTTGATCAAAGATCTAAACAGCTGTTGCTCTTCCGTCATTTTAAACCACAGAAAATGAAGAGGTAAAGAGAAGAACAACGCATCAATTGGCGTGGTTGTGGATAGGGCGCAAAACAGTGGAGACCGCGAGCCATCAACTGGGACGATGGCAACAAATCTCCCATTTGGCAGCCGAATTAACGGAGGCAGATTCGTGGATTTGGCGGGCTCAAAGACCGGGCAATAAGGAAAAATTAAGGAGAAGATGGCATCCTCGAAGCAAAGGGGGCAACTTACCGCCTGGTGACCAATAAACATTCTTCTCCGCTTTTTTTGCGACGGGCCTGCTTGACCCTGGTTTTTGTGCAAAAATGAGAACTGTCCATTCGGCGACGAGACTAATTCGAATTCTCTATGTGTCGAAACCGTCATCCCCCGGATGGTGGACAAGGCCATCTCCCTCTCGCCTCCTCCGGAACACCTGGCGCTTTGTCTTCTTCTCACTGTTTTAACCTAATAATTTGAATTTGAGGGTCACCGAGAGATCAAGAACAGCAGCGGACAGCGGGATTGTTTAAAATAACAGACGGCTTGTTCACATGTAACCTCAAAACCAGCTGCTCGTTCTTTTTCATCTCTCGAGGAAGGGGGAAGTGATAAATGAAGAGGACCAGTGAGAAAACGTGATATTTATAGGGAGGAGAGGGAGAGGAAGGGATGAAACAAGTGGGGAAAATAGACCCCCTCCAAGTATTTTGCAAAGTGGTGGAGGAGGAGAACATCGACCACTCGAATGGGGGAAAAAAGTGACCCTCACGCGAGCTGTGACTATATTGATGCGGTTTTTCTCCCTCATTTGTGACGACCGGATGTCATGGTGGCAACATTAGAAATAGATGGCCGGATGGCTACTGTATTGTGGTGGCTTTGTCTGCCCTTTGTGTCCGATCTTCTGTTAACCCAGGGGGACAACAGCTGTCTATCACCTGCAGACACTATCCAGCGGGTTGGATCGGAAAACAGAAAACACTCAAATCTGACCACCTGCATACTATAGTACTCGGCTTTTTGCAACCAGACAAATGAGGATAATTAGTGCGAAATTAGAAAAAGGAAGAGGGGCAAGTCCCAGAAGGATTTATCAAAAATCCTTTCGAGGGGATTGTCTAGACAGTAATCAAGGTAAGTGCTACCTAAGCGTATCGTTTGCCGCCGTTATTTGTTTATTGACTTTGAGTACTGGCGTAATCGCTCGTCTGCCCCTATTTTCTAGGAGGATAGGCTCTTTATATGCTATCAAATATCCCCGCAACCATTCAGGGCCGCCTGCTCTCAACAATAGATGTTGGTTCATTTGAGCTGTGACAATCTTCAAGAGACTGTCTCCCTACTGATAGAAACCGAGATCTCCTACTAGATTGCAACCTAAGCCTTAAAACTCTCCAAAAATAGAAGCCACGTGAAGGCAATAGTCAGCTTAACCTAGATTAAGAGCCTGAACAATGCGCGCAGGAGTTATTCCATCTCATAGATCAGGCCGGAATCTTCCGTGCAGAAGTTTGAGAGAGGGGAAATGAAGTTCATTGCGTGTGATGATCCCACGCAAATCCTCAAGGTGCGTCATCTTTCGGATTATGGGCAGGGGTTCGGT
The DNA here is from genome assembly GCA_932521035.1 of Oscheius dolichura. NCBI lineage: Eukaryota > Metazoa > Nematoda > Chromadorea > Rhabditida > Rhabditidae > Oscheius > Oscheius dolichura. The sequence continues at coordinate 9,873,523 of OW051495.1, forward strand.
TTAGGTTTCCATCTAGAAAGTGTCAACACTTGGAAAAAAAGAAGTTTCTGGAAGGATGGAGGGCAGAAGATCAATGCCTTCTCGAGCGACGTGTGTTCCTAAAGAAGGTTCATCACCGCCGACCCCCGCCGTTCTCTCTCTCTCTCTCCGGCCCTATTCATAATGAATGAATTGGACGAACGGGAAAAGAGCACGCTGTTATTTTCTGTCTCTACCAACAATAAGAATAGACTGGACAAATCGGGGGAAGACGAAAAGTAACGCCAAGAATAGGGGCACGGGCAACAAGACACACGGCTGTCACCGGCTATTTGTCCAATTTCCTTCGCAAATGAAATCTTTCATTTTGAATTTTAGAGCATGACGGGTAAAACTGACCAATGGAGGCGTCTATTTTTAACGTCGCAGGGATAGAAAAATAATAGTAGACTTTTGTTCTTTTCTTGTTTTTATTCTGGGTCAAGTGCGACAAATATTTGGCCAGCCCAGCCGTGCTCATCATTGTGAGGGAGGGATAAAAGTAATCCCCGAGATAAAATGGCCGAAGCCGTTGAGTGAAATCCCAATCGGGGGGATAAATATAATAGCAGAGTGTCTTGAACTCTTGGACCTCTTGGTTCTAAAAGAGTACCCTCGTCAACATTTAGGCACTTGGAGGGGGCCTAATGTTGAGGAAAACAGACGCGCAAGCAGACAAAGCAAGCAAAACCTTATCTCAATGGACTTTTCATAAAATAAAGAGGAAAGGGGGACCAGTAAACAAGAAGTGCTCTATTATGGAGAGCCAGTTTGAATGTTCGGTTAGGTTACAGGATAAACAGTACAAAAAGGAGAAGTGAATAGTACTGCATCGCAATAAGCCAGAAGGTAAACAAGACAAAGGAGCTTGTAGCCTTTTGTTGTCTCTTCCTGTGTGTAAGCGTCGACCAACGTCTCAGAGAGAGTTGGCTGAGTATTTCTTGAGGGGAAGATTGAGTGGTAAGCTTCCGTAGTTACAGTCAACGCCTGCTTTATTTGAAAGCGGAGGAAATGTACCGCTCCCAACGACAAGATAGCGTTCTGGCTAGCAGTTTCCGGTTACTGTAAATCCATGGAAAGCGATTGAAATTCGTCTCCATCAATCATCCCCGAGGGAAAGCGAACACTTTTCACATGCAAACCAGCTTCCGTGGGAACATTTGCATAGCGACCACCGGGCCCTCTTTCCTCTTTCTCTGTGTTCAAATCCTATCATTTTGGAAAAAAGATGAAGCGGCTATTGTATTCTGACAATGGTTGGGAATATGGGGCACACGGCCGGAGGGGGGAAAAAAGAAGGAGACCAAAGATTCGACCACATAAAAGACATAGAGAAAGTCTAATAAACAGGGTGGACAAATTGGAATCGTGGGAGAGATGGGGTCAGGCTAAAAGGCTGGGGGAGGCAGAGAGAAAGAAAAAGAAAATGTGATTTATGGGCAAAGGGACGAATGGTTGAATATTCTGAACCGATCAGGGATCACAGCAGTAAAAAAGAGAAGCCTGGAGCAGTTGGCCGTTCCTACAAAAGTTATGAGCGCGGCAGTGCGCCGAATGACAGTTTGTAAACAGCGTACAGCCCGAATGGTACGCTGTTTACGGTCTCTTTGAAGAAAACCTCCTTTAAAAATCAAGATTCAAACAGCCAAAAATGGCAGGAACCAGTCCTTTAAAAGGCTAACCTAATTCCTTAAAGGCATGGGGAACGGCCTTTCCTTTAACAGTCCAAAAATCGCCGAAGTGACACATCGACAAGGGAGTGGCCCGTGTAGTTCTCCCCCTCTCTGCCCTCCCGCTACTAACTACCACTACATTTGACAAGAGTGCCAGTCATAAATGTACAGGCCCGAGAGAAGCGATACAAATAGCCAGCGAATGTGTCAATTTGTATGCGGATGGTGTCGTAAACGCGGTCGCCGCTGACACTTCCAAGGACCACAGAATGATGGTTGTATTTCAGAGAGATTTGAATCTGATACCCGTGGCGGGAATTAGGGAAAAGAGGGTGAAAGGGAAAGCATGTTTTTCACCTAGGGTGGGAGGTGGAAGAGGGCGAGAGGTGCATGATAACAAAAGCAAGCAAGCGAATTTCCCAGAGGGGGAGAGAGTAACCTGTTTCTGGAAGAAGAAGTGGAAAGGGACGGGAAATGAAAGGACACGGCAGGAGAAAATGGATAATGATGAGGTCTCCAGGAGACGGCCCGGTTTTTTCGGGATGTGTTCCGCTCGGGCATTACGAAGCCCTTCCAACGTGTTAGGGGATTATGCTAAATCGTGAAAACACGTGGGGTTCTTTGCAGAAAAATTGCATGAGCTACAGTAGTTAGGGTACAAAAATCCATTGCAGACGTATCGGAGGTATCAAATAGACCGGATGAAGTTGTTGTGGCTGCAACTGGAAAAATAGAAAGTACACCGTTTGCCCCACGACAGGAAGGAATAGTCCTTGACAGGTGGAAACTCTCGGAAAGTCATCAACCGTACCTCAACGTGTCCTGTTTTTGTGTTTTCTTCTCTCTCTCTCTCAACTAACCGATCAAATATCCAGAAAGAGCCGGAAGCTCAAGAAAAAAGGTTCGCTTAAGCGTTAAAGATCGCTCTTGTAGCTCCAGCTGTGTGGCCGGCGGCGTCAATTTGCAGCTTTTCTTTGAAGAGCCGCCAATTGTCTTGTCTCCCGCTTGCCACACGGAGAGACACGGCAGCCGAGGTGTCCGGCTCGCCCCCCATTTCCAATTCACTTTTTCTTTTTGTAAACGAGTTTTCCAAAAAGATTTGTGTGAATGGGATATTTTAAACGACTTTGGAGACAGCTGCGAAAGCTTGCGTAATAGCCCCCCATGCATCTGGAGAGAAAAAAGAGGCTGGTGACTGAAAAACCTCGGGGGAGAAAGAGTACTAATGGGCGAGGGTCATCGGCCAGCTAAAAATGGGATAAAAGTAGCTGTCATTTTCAGCTGCTTTGCTTTCGACGTGTGTGATTAGCCTCCGACTCTTTCGTCGGAGGCGAGCAAACAGTTTCAGTTTACAAATGCGGGAGCACCCCTCCGGGCGCCGCGGTGTCAATTCGCGCGCCAGGAAAAAACTTCGCTAGCCCCGGCGGAAGTGACCCTCGGGCTCATTTTAACGTTTCAATCTCTTGGCTTGCAAAAAATGAGGGGGTTGCTAACCGACCACCAAAAAAAAGAAAGTGACTGTTGTTTGTCTCGGAAGAATGCATGGCTAACCTCATCCAAATAAATTATGAACACGACGAGAGGGAGAAAAAACGGAAAGAAAGCGAACGAGCGGGAGAGAAATGGAGTCGTTATTTGCACGGGGGTGGCCAACAATGGACGATGATGCACAGCTCTGAAGAAGAGAAAGACAATCCTCTATCTGAACAACGCATAGGTATCTGGGAGTGGGGTAGTGCCCTTCTTCTAGAGGATGACTGGTAAGGACAGGAGTTTATTTGAGGGAAGTGAGGTCTCAACGATCAAGTGGTCACTAGAATAGGGCTGTCTGGACGTTTTTTCGACGCTAGTAAATTGCAGGCAGAGCGGACTCAACAGACCATGTTGAAATCTAGAGAACGACTGAAAATGGAAACGAGAGGGGGCAAGATGACCTACCTTATGAATATTCAACAGACTGTCTCAGAGACTACTGAAAAGGAATTCCATCTAGAAAGAACCGCCATGCCCGGGGTCTCACAACGATGGAAATGGTTCCTCTGTAACTAGGGAAGAAGCAGGAGGATTTCAGGTACCGCTCAGCATGTTGCCTGCCGGAAGTTATTTTAATTCTTTCGTCTGACGACCTACGCCTTTTAGTTTTCAGGATGCCATTTTTTGGCTCCATGAATCGGAAATGGCTTTCCAGGAAGAGGCCCAGCCAAAAAAGACGTCTGTTTGCTTGAGTGCACACTTTGACGCGAATGAGGAAGAAGAAAAAGAGTTGAAATATGCAGGCAGAGAGAGAGAGAGGGAAAGAGAAGTATCGCTATCTCCGGCTGGTTGGAAAAAATATGTTTTTCGCGGGTGGTCAAGAGGATCTCGACCTCCTCTTCGCCTCTCGCGGAAGGAGAAGAGAGCACCCTCGCCATATACTCCCGTCCGAGTGGGAGAGAGAGAGTCCACGAGAGAGGCAACTCCATAAAAACTGCTCTGTTCAAATTAAATTGAGGCTCGTCTAAAAAAAGAGACAAAGGAAAGCGAAGCTGGGTGAAATTGGAGACGGGAGCTGCTGTATAGGATAGAGAGAGACCGAGAGCGAGGAAGTCATTGGATGATGTTGATTGGGACCGCCAAAACAAAGAACGACGAGACAGGGAGGGCAGACGTGGACGGAAATACTAGCTATTGGACCGCTTACCAAAAGAATACAGCGATCATATCCGGAAGGAAAATCTTGTGTGGCTATCTTGCTTTGTTTCCAACGGCTCTCCCGGGCCCAGAGGATGATCTCAATGGTACAAGGCAGCTCATTTCTCTCAGCCATTGCTGGTAGCCATATTCAATTCAAATACTCTTCTGAATAGCAGCTCAGCCATCGGCAAGTGGCGCTGCACCCAAGAGATCGTTTTCTGGACCCGTATTTCATGAGTTGATGACTTCCTAGAATTAACAAATGGATGTTCGAGACCTCTCTATAATTTTAGGCGTCGACTTATTTCTTTCCTTTGAATCTATGGCCCTTTCTTTCTTTTCTGACTTGTGATAAAATCTGGTTCCTTTGTTTCACCTCCTGATTGGAGCGGTTGACACGTGGAAAGAAGTTTAGAAAAGGGAAGAAAAACTGAATAACAGGGCTTTGTATATGGTTTGGTCAATTAGCAACGGGTAGCGTAAACTTGATGATGATCAGCCCATTCGTTATTTTTTGGCGATAACTGTCACGGTGACGGAGCGGGAGAAAAACAGAAACGGGTGGATTGATTTCTCTCAATCTATCCGCCGGTCAAAAAGTTCGTCAGTGGATTGAGCAGGGGGATACTTCTCCCCCAGGATAGATTGTATATGGTTCGCGACTGAACTCACATCGACTGAATGATAAAGAAAGCATGATAATTGGAAAACAATTGGGCCCTTTGCAAAACATGACGCTAGAGGCAACCTGATAAGCCTGCAGCCTCCTTGTCTTTCTTTACAGTAAAGAAGGAAGCTCCCTGGATTGTACACTGATGAAATTAGCCAGCTAAACAAATATCTGATGACTCAAAACGGATGAAAAACAATAGAAGTAGAATAAATCAAGGGAAGGTCCAGACTGGTGGGAATATGCAAAACGTGTGTATTTGTCCAGCAGGCACCTGTGGTGTGAAGCTCGTGATAATCCTCGTCGTGCTGCTAATATTTAATCATCACGGCAAACAGAAGAAGACGTCCCTTCTGGCCTTCTGCTCGTCTCCTGCTCCTTTGTCTGGCTCCTCATGGGAAACAACAGCGATTTTGGCTCTACCAACCCTTTCGGGGCTCGAGAATCATTGCTCGCCCGCTTGTGTCCCCTTTTCCCAACCAATCCATTTGAAACATATATTTTGACGTGCAGAAGTCTTTCATTTCATAAAATACATGCAACAATTAAGACACTTATGTTTTGTATGAGTACAACAGGCTGGTCCAAAAGGCGGCGGTCATTCTGAAATTTCATTTTTATTGGCGACGAGTACAGCTTCAACTCACGCTTCTCTCTCCGTTCCGGCTGGGCTCGTGGCCTGGTGGGCGCATAATGGCTCTGTGGACTGAGAATCTTTTCTTCGCTCTTCGGTGAACCTCAAGGCGCAATCATTGCACAGAGAGGGGACCGGAGTTTCTCCTTTCTCTTGCTGGCGGGCGGTGCTTGTGAAGGGTAGAAGCAATGACATCTTAAATTCTTCTTGCTGAAAAAGAAAATAAAATTGAGAGAACCAGGCACGAAATCTGCTGGAGGCGTAGCAGACAGGGCGGGCAAGAAACGGGAAGAAGTCAGAGAATAGAGAATAGAAGAACCGGCTTCTCATTGGGCACAGCCTGGCCTTGTTCTACTTTGAATGCTTCCCTACCAAACAACATTCAAGAGCCAGTTGGCTTTTTCTTTTCGAGATTAATAAGGAAGAGAAACTCGAATGGCCGTTTGGATAAGAGGATATGCGACCGATTTGGCGGAACAGGGCAGGGGGAATGCGGGTGATTGACGCATCTGCGGACTAATTCTATCAAATTAAACTTTATACAATAATTCTGGGCGGTTAAAATGTCTACATTGACGACATTCTTGTTATAGGAAGAAGTATAGGCTGGGAAAAGGTAGTTCATTGATTTCTATGTCATTGTGAAGCCCATTTGAGCTTCTGCGATGGCTTTAAAGAGGAAATAAGCAGCTGAAAAGCTTCGCTGGCATAACATACTGTAGAAAACGCGAGAACTGAGGTCTTGTATCGTTGAAAGGAACCATTTAATATCTTTGGTATGTAAGGAATCGGCCTCGGAAAGATCAGCACCGTATTCCCGCTGGATCAAGGATTGGCTGAAGAACGAAAGCTAGCATCTATGTATTGACAAGACAAAGCAGGGAAGCTGACTAGTTATGATTAAAGAGGAGGATGCATAAATGTTCCGCTCGTTTCCAGCGGCATGAGGCGAACCAGCAGAATTGGACCTGATCGTCCGAAGTTTACAGCAGCTGTAATAATACAGCTGCTGGTTCAGTGACAGGTATCAAAATGTTACGCAGGGGAAACGAGGAAAACAGAAGTGAGGAACTTCGACGGGTGGGTGGTATTTTATAGTTGTCGGTAATGTTGTCTTCTGCCCCTTTTAGCACTTACAAATTCCAGTAGGGGCTAAGAACAGGACTGATGACATAGAAGGCACACAGACCGACGCACAACAGATTCGCGTGTCCATCACGGAGACCCGAGAGGTCTTATGGTAGTAGCATGTAACACAGAACACAGGCTGCGCGATGTGAAGGAAAGCGAGAGGAGAACTGTGGTCATGGAAATAAGTCCTTTTAGCCCTAAATGAGGAGGATTAGAGCTGCGGTAGCCATTGTTAGTCGAAGTTCTTTGAGATTTAAGTGCGGTAGAAGGAACCCGATCATAGGGGGTAATAAATCTAACGGAAATCTTTGTCGTTTCAGCGACACGATGGCGAGAAAAAAAGAGATAAATGGTTGTGTTGAGAAAACTTGCTGGTGGCCCATCCGGAGTCCGTCCGGCGCCGCTGGGTGGTGTCACTTTTTACTGACCGACATTTCCCGTACCGAGACACGCGGATAATCTCTGTCCTTCCCAAGAGTATTCAGAAAAACAATCGGGATGAGGGCGTCTAGGCAGGAAGTAAGGGAGGAGCTCGGATGAAACGGGACCACTTATCAGCCATGGACACCGTTTGCTAACACTTAAATGATTGACGCCTGCACCAAATAGAGCAGGAAAAAAGTTAAGCTGACAGCAGTGCGTCAAAAGACAAACGTCAGATTCTTCAGGAATACTGTACGCTCTTAAATGGCTCATTTCCGGCGGATTTTTTCTATCTATATCCCCGTTCTTTGTGGTAAACCAGGAGGATAAACACTTTTAGAATAGTCACTAGCGGCGAATAATGTCTAACGGTTTGGAGTAGATTCATCAAGGAATCTTATTACAATCGTTTAAAATCAGCAAAATGGTATACATTTAAATTTTTACAGTAATCGTTAAAACAAAACGTTCACAAGCCTCTTTTAAAGATTTGGGGAACGTTAGGAGAATAAGTCTTGCAAATTAAATTTGGAAATGGACTGAATCTGTCTGCACTGTGCTCCAAAGAAACCTAATTACATCTCCCAGTTTGTAGGAAACAAGGCCCTATTCCTAAAGACTCCAGCAGATACAGTAGCCCGAAGAACTTCTGATTGACAGCTGAGAGGATTGGCCTGTAACATCAGGAGCTCCTCTAACTGGCGTTATCTCCGTTGACTTTGCAGCTTTTGCAACCCCCATTTTGCAGGTTTTTTTGGTGGCGATTAGCAATTCATATCAACGGTCGGGGAACAAAATAGAAAACACAGGTGTGTGCGGGTATAATATGAGGTTCTTGGAGAGAAAATAAGAGAAACAGTAAATAGCACCAATGATCCGAGATCAAAAAGAATATAACCTGACAGAGCAGACAGAGAGATGCATATCGCGGTCCTATTTATCTGCGCAACCGGCATGATGGCGGGCACAGCCCTGGCCTGTTTATCTCGTATCCACCTTGGTTTTTCGAAGATCTCCACCACCGCCGATGGAGATCCACCGGGATTGATAGTGACACATTTCTACACAGGATAGGGGCAATTTTAATGGTAGGCGACTTGCCTGTGGGGGAGACGGCCAGCTGGGTAAATATTCAAATGGTCCACCTTCACTGGAAGGAGCCCGAGTCTACAAAATGAGGCTGTGTCTCAAAAGAGCAATAAAACCAAATGAAATTTAATCTATCTTGAGGGTGAATTAATAGTTTTTATCATTAGTGGGGGTGGTACGAGCCACCCCTAGCGATTGGATTAGAACGGAGTTTGCTGCACCTAGAGAAAAAAACGGAAGCAATTACAGAGCTGATTAGATTAGTGGCCGTCTTTTTGCCCTAGATAAGTCAGAGAGAGGGGGGCTTTGATGTATGTAGTCTTTTGTTCGAAAACTGAAACAGGATCTCTGTCTTCTTTTCTAGGCCTCTGAACGTTTGAACTCTTCAGCTACTGACCGCAATGGGCTGTCGTTCGAGACCAGTCTAGAAATAGGAACCTGAAGGAACTTGTCAAGGTAGAAAGAACGAGAGAAATTCTCAACTTTTGTCATTGAAAGTTCAAATAGGTCATAGAAAAAGAAGACAGAGCAGGTCTGTACAAGCGCAAGGAATAGAGACCGAGAGGCTAACTTGACCAGCCACGAGACCTAATATTTGCTCTAGCTATGGTCATTTGGTCGAGGGACTGACTCATGCCGCGAGAGATTGTTGCCTATATGGATAGAGGGGGGCACACTGGCCGTGAGAGGGAGGACATTCGGCTGTAAGGTCTCTAGCCCGATCTAATATTTGTTTTATCTTTGGTCATTTGGTCCTTCTGACTCAAACTGGGAGAGAGAGACAGAGAGAGAGAGAGAGAGAGCGGGAGTGATTGAGAGCGTCTAGCCCACACACAAATAATACTACTGTTTGTTTTAGCTTATTCACCGAGGAAGGAGACTTCAACGCGTTCTAACTACACAGAATGCCGGAAGCTGAAGAGGGAAAATCGGCCAAGGGGCGCCAATTGTGCGTCAGAAGAAAAAAAACAGTGATCCATATCCAGTCCCCGCTCATTCTCAACTAGGAAGAGCTCCGGTTGCAAGTTGCAACCATAATGCGGACGGACCAGCGTAATTAAACACCACTTGGCGGTACCTACATAGACAGTTCGACATTATGGGAGACCTTGGCTATAAGCGCCTGAGGTAGGAGGACTACATGCCACTATACTCTTAAAACACGAATTTTGATCCTAAACTTTGAGGGCTGTAAGGCGGGTATCTGGGAGACAGGGATGTGCGGATAATCCGCGGATAATCCGGTACTTTTTTATCCGATTATCCGTTATCCGAAATTATCCGGTGTTTCAGACAATTTCATTATCCGCACATCCCTGCTGGGAGAGAATGACAGTCTAATTTGAATTTTTGCTGACTAAATATTTGGTTACAACTTATGGCAAAGCGTAATATCAGGCTCTACCATTCATTCCCCGACCACTAGAGGCCGAATCGCTGGCAGATAGCATATTAGACAGCGAATGGCCCATTCCTTTGTGATTACTAGGGGAGATAAAAAGCAAGACTTATTAGACGTAGAGTAGGTTTTAAATATCAAGGCCCTGTACAAAAACAGAGATTGAAATGGATGTTTCGTTTCGGCAACCAGACATCTCGACCTTAGAAAAGAGGTATGGAGGTTGGCACGAAGTTTCTGTCAACAAAGAGTGCTAACTACATACCCCGAGTTCCCAGAGTGCATGTAGAGGAGGGCCCTCTCTCCTCGGTGCTAATAAAATTATGCGGTTAGGCGTACAAATTACCCTTGTCGCTGCATCCTCACAAATTGAATCTGATCTATTTGGACGGGAGTTAACCAAATAGCCGTCTAAAATTATTGTGAATTAGACTTGTCTGAAAATAACTGTATTAGAACTGAAGAGTTTAACCGACTGCATGGATAACGCAACACTCCCTTCCTTTTTGCCATAAGCGCCGCTTTTTGTTTCTATTTGCCCTGCTCTGCAACGTTTACCCCCTTCGGCGGGTAAAAGTTGCGTTTCCGTGAATATAAGCCGAAAGGATCACACTCGAGAGAAAGACATGACCAACGAAACTAAACACAGGCAAAACATTAGGAGCAAGCCAGATTTATTTCTCAAATTCGTATCCAGTCGAACTTCTGAGGGAAGGCGTCTTTGAATGGTTCAAAACTGCAGCTCCGTCATTTATATTTACTGTGCGATCGTCATTTGTCCTCCTGCCATACAAATTTCTGTATTTTTGGAAAGTTTACCGTAGAGAATTTTACAAGGTCGGCAAACCAAGGCTGGCACCTATTTTCAAAGAGCAAGCTTGTCCTTATTAGCTGAAGAGAGAACCATTTCGAAGAAACTTGTCTTTCGTTTCAATGACTAAAGAATTAACTCCAAAAACAACTTTTTTTTCAACGATAATTAGGTTTCCGGTACTCCTAATAGGCCTGTAGGTGTTCTCTGTTCGTTAGGGAATAGCTTTCTGGTCGTGTGATGCGGTCATATCGAGTATATTTTTAATTTGGGGTCATCAACAGTGATCTGTGTTGTTGGCCGTTCCTTTTTCTCCAATTCTGACCGGCGGTAAATAGGAAAATAAAAGCAATACAAACCGCAGAAGATGGAAGAAACTAGAACTTCAACTGCTCTCATCGCTCTCACAGTATTTACAAAAAACAAACAAATAAAACAATTTGATGGTTTGAAGAGTAGGACGTTGCTTTACGTGAGAGAGAGAGAAAAGAACCAAACTCCTAACATCTTCCCCGGCGCTCGGAACTTATTTCTTCGGCGAATTTGTTTCGTCTCGAGGTTGATGATCACCGCTGTTGTCTGGTAGATTGATTCGTATCAGCCATCATCACACCACCACAGACAAACGCACCCAAGTTCAACCTTATGCCAGTTCAATATGTAACAAGGAAAGGTAAGAATGGGAACAAATAGAGTCAGCGGAAGACTTTGGCTAGGAGCATGAACGGCTGCTCTGGATTCTTGAGAGCTTCCCCGTATTCGAGCAACAAAAACTCTAAATTCGACCCACGCATCATAGCAATCACCAGCACAGTCGACGCAGAAGCTCAAGTGTGGGGGGCACTGCGCTCCGAGACATTTGTGCGGCAAATGTACATATAAATTGTTGAGAGCACAGGTCATGCATCAAACCAAGGACTAGAAGCAGTAATGCTCAAAAAGAAGCCGTTTCTCTTGAAAGACAAGGACAATGAAAGCGAACCAGCTCAAACGCCAAGCTTCGCTTATCCATTTCCCGCTTTTATCGATAGCAAAATTTGTATACCTTGTCTGCTCACCACCTTCCGTTAACATGACAAGTTTTCCCCTTCCCGATCTCCACCCCGTTCTTCTAGAAAGAGTCATAACAAAGGTTTTCTTTTTAAATTTCATTCTTACCTAGTTTCTAGATTCATTGGAAGAGCTATACCCGTCTACAGCGGACATGCAGTGGTGCGGTAGAGTTCATCCGGAAGAGCCGAAATATTCGTGTGCATATAGGGCATGACCATGCCTTACAATTCAATAGATCGTCTTGTAACTTCACGCACCACAAGAATATTCAACACGTTGTGAAGAAACCTATCGGCCTTGAAGCTCTTTACGGAACTCGGCTGGCTATAGCTTTCACATGCGGTAGGTTGTGACCGCTTTTTACCTTATAAATTTCTTCAGAAGCTGTAATCAATTTTGATCGCCTCTATGAGTACCTGAAGAGAAACAGAATAACATGTTCCTCGTTATTTTTGTTGGGTTCCGATTTTACTTGGGGGCAATGTGTGGCGCTGTTCAAAGTTCTAAAACCTGCCGACGTCCATTTAAACAGTGAACATTCTCTGCGATTTGAAGCACTCTTTCATCTAAAAAGCGTGGTATGTTAATCTGTTTTTAAAATATTCCAATATCTTATTTCAGTCAAGTGTCAATGTTCGCCTCGATCAACATGTGTTAGCCTCTGAAGTAGCAAAGCTCCTCTCCAGGTTCCCGAAGGTGACAATTAGTCTGCTATGCTGTACTGATCTGTTTAATTCTATCCGCGTGATTCTTCGGGTAGGGAATGAGGAGCATTCGTTAGTTTTAGTTTGTTTCAGGTCCTGCGCTCCAGGCCTTTTCCAAATTTACGCTACTTTGACTTTTATGTCTGTGGAGGAGTGATCATGCCAACCAAAGACGAATTCGCAGAGCAGTTGCGTGACTTCAACTTGACAATGGAGGAACAGAACAAGAGTCAAGAAATCTCCGCATTAGTCGGAATGCCTAAATATCTGCCAGACGGATATTCCTGTAAAGTCACCATGACACAGTTGCATACCACTGGGACGAACATCCATTACGGGATGGATTGGGCTGCTCTTCTACGGTCTACAATAGCTCGTCGGAGATGAACAATATTTGAAGTCTGAAACGCTTTCCGACCTTAGATTTTCTAATTGTATCATTGAACGGCAATAAATGTTATTGAAATCTTCCACAGACTTTGTTCAACAGAACTGTCATGTGAATATCTTTCAAGTCGCCTGCTTCCTTGTCGTACTCGAAGTAGTCCCTACGGGGGTTTGCCAGGATCTTCTTCAAATAGAACTGGTACTTCGCCAGCTCTTTACCGTACCCCAGAGCTACCAGCTAAACACCAGCCTTTCGTAACTGAAAAAAAGAAAAATAAGACAATATACATTAATAGTTTGGACCTTATTGGCTGCTTCGAGAGTCTTAGGCATGGCATCTTCCTTGGGAAGGATGTCCTCGACGAAGGGCATTCCATCTGTGATGAGGACAGCAACCTGGTGGGTACTGCGATCTTTCTACAACGAAGGAAGTACGGTAATCATTAGGAAACAGACTTTGAACAGTCTCCCGGCTTCATCCAAAGCAGCCGGAGTATTCGTAAATCCGGCGTCGAAGGAACTGGGTGTCTGATCCAAGTAGTCCTCTTTTGACCACCTTCTTGGGAGCCAGTCAGAATAAGTCACGTTAGTTGAGAATTGTACAAATCCAACATCGATGGAATTGTCTAGCTGACGGGAGCCACTCTTCAAGAATGTGACCATCTGAACGTAGTTTCTTTCCACAAGGAGCAAAGAAACTCTACATTTTTCCAATTGGAGACCCCGATCGATTGTGAAGAATCCACGACAAACACGATGGAAAGAGAGTCTTCTGAAGTGACATTTTGGCAAGGAATACGAGGAATGCACATCTCTCCTTCTTTTTTTAAATTTCGATGTTGCAAATGCCGTTACCACATTTAAACCTTCTTGTATTGTCTTCTTTCCGGACAATCGGTGTCCGTGATATCAAAATAGTCCTTCTTACATCCGCAACTTCCGTCAGATTTGAGTTCAGTTCCGGCCGGGCAAGGGGCCGGCTTTTTGCAAATGTAACGAGCATACACGCCCGGCCGGTACTCGGTCTTAAGACATGGAGCATCAAAGAGGCAGCCGCCACTTGCTAACTGCTAAAAATTAACAGAATTTGTTAGTTCTGACGGCCAGCTTACCATGAAAAGCAGGCACTTCTCATCGTCGTAATTAGTGGGTTCAGTTGATGGGCACTAGCCGAACCAAGTAGAATTAGAATTAGGCCAACTCCATTTTTTAGCTGAATTCCTTGTCCCGTCGACAATAACACCCTCCGCTACTTCTTGGGTACGTTGAAGTGATGGGGATGGTGCATAGACCGTCATGGCATCTTCTTTCAAGTTCCAGTCACCTAATCGGCTCCCGAGTTCCATAAAGCCGGAGGTTATTTTCAATGAAGGACAAACTTACGAATGAGAAAATCAGTTTCGACCTGTGACTCAACCGATGTCAGGTACGAGTTTCGGGCAGCACACTGATCAACTGCCTGACTGTTGAAAACTCTGTTATTAGGGTAGTAAATGTGTTTGTAGCAGTTTCCGTTGAAATAAGACCATCCTGGCTCGCAGCGATCTGCAGAGGCAAAGTCAATGAAGAAGAGAAGAAGAAGCATTCAAACATACGATAAAGAACTTTTATATCCACGAGAGGGTTTGTAAAACATAAAGAGGGGGAACCTGGCGGCAATGGTAAAGAACGACGTACTACGTGGTAAAAGCGAATGTACTCTGAGAGAGGCAAGATTCCAATTTCGCAACACTTCTTTGTTCCAAGGATAAAGAAGTATTTAAAACTACAAATGTTTTAAGTTCCGGCCACCTGCTTATTTCATTAGCCTGCCCCATTAGGAAAACGGTTTATGAATCGTTTCAGTGGATCTCTAAAGATTCCCGTGATCCCTAGTGCATCATCTCTCAATATGCGCCATGATCTCTAGAGATCAATCCGACGACAGCCCCTTTCTCAAAATTATCGAATTTGCTCGCTTCTCTTTTGATTCCACCCAGGAGGAGACCATTAGCAGGAGGAGCAGATAGTTCGATCAGATAAGCCATAGTCGCTTTATCCTTGTAAACCATAGTTCCAAAAATGACCAAGCTGCTCCACTTGCAAGGGATCCGTGGAGTTGCAATCTGCTCAGTTATTGCTTTTCACTACTTCCCAGACTACTTTCCCAATGGATACCTTGGAGTTGATTTGTGGGTCCACCTTTCGTCCCCCTAGAGTATATTTAGGTTTTTTGTGTTGTCGGGTTATTTGATGTCGATGGTGTTGTCTCGCCACACAACCTTGACTTTTCCTATAATTGCGGAATTCCTCTACAGAAGAGTGAAGAGGATAGTTCTCCTCTATTATCTCGTCGTTGCCGCTTCCGCTGGTTGGTTATTTCTTTATTTGAAAGAGAAACATTCCAGCTGTCATCTACATATGACCTTGCTCTGAGCTGATAACTAACATGATCTCCGCGGAAAAGGCCACCTGGCTCACGACCAACTTGCATTGGGATACAGCAGTTGGCTATTTCGAAAAGTTAGGGGTGTCTCACGACCTCTTCACCCATACATGGTCACTCTGCTTGGAAATGCAATTCTACCTCATATTTCCTCTCATCTGGTGGATGCAAATACAGCTAGATCAGAAGAAAAAAATGGTCCTACTTCATGTTATCAGTAAGTTCTTTTCTTTTTTGACAAGATTTAATTCAGACGGAGCCTCTACTTTTACTTTATAAGTGACAGAAAACAAGCTTTTAACAACATGTTCTGTAGAATATGGCAGTTCCTCTTCGGTAACTATTTTCTTTGCCAGGAATACAATAGTTGCAGGCAACATGGTCTTTTGTTTGGAGAGGTACAGCCAGGAACCCAAATCGGAAAAGATGCCTCTCCTTTGCGAAGAGGAGCCGGGGAAAGAGGAAAAGATCGAACAAGACTCTTTGGACTGGATATTTGCTTCGCTCTCTTTGGCCCTGCTGATTTACTCAATTGTAACGGAACAACATTTGACAGAAAACTACTCACGGTAAGGGCGAAGTGGTCAAAAGTTAACACCTTTTACCCCCTTTAGAATGACAACAACATTTGTTTCGATCGTCCTTATTTATTTCGGTAAAGGATTTTCCGCTCTGAAAAATGCTCCAATGGTATTTGGGAGAGATTTCCTACGCTTGGTATCTGTTCTGACAAGGTCAGTACACTCTCTGGCACCCTCTGGCCGGCGGCCTCTCTCGCCTCTTGGAGGGCGGAGAGGGTGAGTTGGGGTAGCCGCCTGGCCACGGGTGGTGGCAGCACTCCGGGGCAGTGCCCTTTCCTAGCACAATTACTGTGAGACTAGTCGGTTTCTCCTTTTGGCCCATTATGTGTAAGAAGATCAAATAAACTGTCAGTGACCGATCAAAGTCCGGTTAATAGACAAGGGAATTGGGAGAAAGTCATCCATCTAGTTTTTTTTTTGAATGCACCTTCAGGTAAACGCCTCGGCAGATTCTTATCTGTAATTACTTTTTCAGAGATGTTTCTGGGAATCTTCGCTTCTTTCGCGGTGGCAGTTATTGTGCATTATTCGTTAGAGAAATCCTACCTTGGATGGGGGAAACCAGCCGTTTTTGTAGTTGTTTCCATCCTCTTCATCGCTTGCCTAGGTCTACATTTTGGTCTGAGCCGTAAGCGTGATCCATGGTAAAAACTTCTCTATTCAGACTACCATTGAGGATTGTAGAATGGAGGCCATGGGCGAGGAGAATACCACTGGGACGGCCCAAAGCGAGATGGGCGGACAGCCTGGAACTGCGGATAGGACCGAGTAGACTCAGTTTGAAGAACCTCTGTTTTTAATGAAACTGGTGACATTATATGAAACTGGTGACCCCCATTATCCGGCTGTTCCGGACCAGAATTCCCAGAGCTGTGACCGTTACCAGTCGATGTATTTGTAGCTAGCGAGGGGATGAACGATGAATTTGAGAAAGAGAGAGAAATCCTACAAATGTTTCTGTCTAAAGCAAGTGATCTTTCTTCCCAGAACTGGTAGGTATATGAATATATAAAAATTAAAAAAACACAATGTTTTAACTAATACAAAAGAGTTTGGTTCGATATATGATAACCATCGGCTAACTGAACTATTGCCGGATGTCCGTGGACATTCGTCAGACTTCCCGGAACGACATGAAACAGTTTAGTTTCGCGGAACCCGATAGCGCCGGATAAACCTCTAACAGTATTTTTCTATTCATCTGTTCAAAACTAAGCAGTGCCCAGAGGGAATACAAAAACCACTTGAAAAATCACAAGTAGCAGATGCTCTAGAGCCAAAAGAACCTCTTTCAAAAAAGAACGACACTCATAAAAGTGATCGATTCCGCACAGAAGAACAATTGATCTTCATAGTTTAAATGGCGTTGAAGAAACTTGCTCAGGAGCAGAAACAGAACATCCTGTCATGAAATACAAGAAGCAGCCGGTTCCTTGGGAATACCAACTTCGAATAATTTGACCACTGTAGATGTAGATGCAGAAGGACGACAGAAAAGAAAAAAACAACACGGTAAACATAACAGAGTAGCCTACAGTATTGCCCGTTTCAGGATCACAACTCTTCATCAGCACAGAACGGAGACGGAGGGACAGCACCTGAGTGCGAATGTGAGGTGCATACCGTGATTTCAAAACCAGGAAAACACAGTCTCCCTTACAACGTGATTAATTTTTTGGTTTTCCAGTTAGCTAAAGAACACCAAATAATCAGTATCACTTTAGGTTGCCTTGTGAAGGGGGGTCAGACGAGAAGAATTGCCGAAAGTATATTTTTAAAGCACTTCTAAAGGACGGCAAAGCGTTTATCTGCGGCAGATGCAAAGAGGGGGCGCCTGCGCCTATCACTTTGCAAGATGCCTACTGTAATTGCAGAACCCACACACTACTAACATCAGACAAAGAACGAAAAAAAACTGATCGAAAATGAAATGACCGGTTTCTTCAGCATGATGAAGGAAACTGGCATCAGAAACATTCCCAAAGAAGAGCTATTCGCATATTTGGACAAAATGAGCCGTTTTATTGTCACTCAACACACATAAATCTGTGTAAACGACTATAAATACTTGAAAATCCTGAAATATCCCGCTAAATAACAAACCGGAACTTAGTTCCTACTACCCGGAACTTAGTTCCTCGAAAGCGAAAGCGGCCGCAATTATGCTAATTTCACCCGGAACTTAGTTCCCGAGGAACCGGCGTCCGCTCAGTTTCTGGAGCCTATGAAGATTGAGAATCAAGGTAAGTGTTGTTTGTTCTGCAGCAGGTTCATAGTCAGAAAAATAAGAGATGACATTGCCGTAAGCAGAACATCGGTATTCTGAAAATATGACCTTTTTTATGAATATAACCAAAGAATGTACTTATTCGTGCACGTGTAGTGGGCACTAATTTTGCCAAAGATTCAGGTGCTCTTGTACCCGCTGACATATAAGGAATGATTGAAAGGAGATTGCTCTCACACCAATATAAAGCAGCTGTAGTTAAACAGGCGAGGAGGAGATGCATCAGGACAATTTGCTGTCCAAGAGGGAGGATTTCTATCGCTGGAGAAAAAGGCCGGTAGTTCGCTTTTGAAGCCACGTCTGGGTTGATTCCTTGATCAAAGAGCAGTGACGGATATATTTGCCACATCAAAAGGAAGAACTCCCTGGCATATCATGTGAAGCCGTTGGCTTCATTTTGGGCGATTGCTGCCAAACTTCTCGGTGTTCCTGCTCTGCAACTGCGGCAATTCCTCCAATTAGAAAAACGATAGTTTTTCAACTCTTTCGCATAGTCTAGATTTTTATTCGGGAACCGGCTCATACCATAAAAGAGTTGAACCGTCACCAAACGTTACGTAGATGAACATGAATGATACCAATGATACACGCGCGGGTGCATGGCTTGAAAGAATCGCAAGAGAATAGCCACGAAGCCTAAAATGCCAAAGCTGGTTGTGAAACGAACCAAGAACTGCCAGACATGAAAAGGCACAAAATTTACTACAGCCTGTTTTTTTCGAGAAGTCTTCACCCCACACCAAAAATACGGCGTAGCTTCTCAAAAACTCAGTTGGAATAGTTTTTTTGAGCTTGGCCATTTGGAAAAGGGGTTGGGTTGCCCTGTAAAGTGAAGTAATACGGAAAGAGGAGCTTTCCCATGAGCATTTTTCATATGCTCATGTTTATTGCGATGCTCATTACCGGAAAAAAAAGCCTTTCTATAGACTATAGTTTGAAAAATCGACCAACAATGCAATTACACAGGTGTGTCCCTCCCTCTATACCAAAACATCAATGGAACCGATCTGCTGCTGGTCTCTTTATCTGGGCTTAAATCTACAGACTATGCAGTCCACCTATTTAAAGATGCTTGTCTATCTTTTAAAGAGCCACAGGCGCAGATAGTTCTCACCTCGGGGCTTCGACTAGTCTATTATGCGATTACCCAATTCAAACCATTATATTAAGGTAAGTTGATTTAGAGTTAAAAAGTAATTATTTAGTATCTGTTTGCTATTTGTGCCGGTATAGGATCCCTTCAATACATCGTTTACTGCCTTTATAGAGGAGGGCTTTTCTCCTTTGCTGATGACGTAGCCAACTACCTTGTAAGTCTTACCAATTCGCAAATGTCTTCCGGTCCAATCTTCCTCACGCCTTCAAAAATACTACCGTTTTACAGTATATAATATAGTTTTATAGAATCCTTACGGCCCTGACCATTATACCTTATCCGTCCGTAATACCATACGCGAATTGAAACATCTACGTAAGCCTTCCCTTCTTTTCTCTTCTAAAGAGTTCTTGTTGCAGAACTACCGGTTAATTCCTCGGTTGCCCGTCCTCTTCTCAGGTCAAAGGGGCATTATAGAATTGCTCCAGGCTATGATATCTCATTTTGTCTCATCGAAAAATCTATGTGCTCCATATTACAGAGCATATTTTGCTATCTGTATGATACGGAGGGATTCGTCGAGAATAATCGAACGATTGCAGGAGACTTCTGGTATAAACGGTAGGGGCCTTTTAGCTTAATTGAAGGGAATATTTTCAGATGGTGTGAAAAAAGAAACGAGTTATACACGACTCGAGAAAAGCATCTAATTGCCCCACACATTACAAAAACCATTTTTGTGATTCGCAATCCGATTGAAAAATTCATAAGTGGATTCGTCAACAAGTGTATCGTGTAAGGTCTCATTCTGATAGTGGTTGACCTTTCAGTGATAAAACGTTTTGCTATGGCTGCAAGGGTGACGTACTCTGTGCTGTAGAAGCCTTCCACGCTGAAATGATGAACCTAAACCACAAACATTGGAATGTCTCAATTCCGATAAAGAAAGAACTTAACCAAACTTATGAAGGTCGACATATGGCTCCATCTAATTGGTCAGTTGCAAACAAATGACATAGCCCAAGAATTTTACTACTTTTAACTGTTAGGGTCCTATTTTATGGGGTACTGTGGTTTTGATGCGCAGTAAACAAACAAAAATACTTGCTCGAATCCTTTCTAAAAAGGCCTTTTTGCCCAACTGGATCTACGTTACAGGAATAAAACAGACAAAAAAGCGCGAAAGGTTCCTGACTTTCTTCGTTGTAGTTGAAATATAATCCTAATTCGATGTTTTTAAAGGCAGTGCGACCTTTATGATGAAGTGGACAACTCTATTTTTATCAAATACGGAGAGACACCCGCAGAATTGAATAAGACCTATGCGGGTTTGGTACGAGCACTTGAAGCAAACGGAGTGGAGAAGCATAAAATTGACTTTATTCTGAACGGCGTACAGAGTTAGTATTTTCATTTGAAGTAACTTGTAATATCGTTCCAGACCGAACACAACATGCCACAAAAACGCTGGGTTTGAGGGATAAATACTACGAGCTGATAAAAGCCAGCCCCAAACATGTACAACTCCTTAATGAGGTCTATCATTATGACTATAAAATTTTTAATTTTCAACCGTTGAAATAAATATGTACCGCATTTTTGAAAATCTTTATAGGTTCGTGGGTGTTGAAGAGCCCATTGGGATCTATAGATCTAAGAAAAAAAAGTAAAAAGATCAGAATCAGATCTAACAAGGGAACCTTTTCAGCTTAGGCTGGACTCGTGAGGGAACACCTAGTCCATTCGAAAGGCCATCGAAAACTCGAAAAAACGTGTTCTGTTCGAAATAGCACCGGAACTTTACCGGATGAAACACAACATAGTCGAAGTATAGAAATGAGGAAATTTTGCTTCTCCCCTTCGGGAAAGATGTCGTCTCATCACTTTTCGCGTTATCGTCAAAGTGGCTGTTATATATAGGCAGTACAGATGGGTTTTCTTCGATATTCGCTGTTTCCTACTTTTACAGTTCAGGCTAATCTGTCTGAAGGAGAAGGGGGTTGGTTTTTGACAAGCATGAAATGGTAGACCATAAATAGCGCAACAAACTCCTATTAGGTGTTAGTTGGTAAGGTTCGTCCTATCAGAACCGTTTTTCCCATAAAAGCAAAGAGGCAAAGGGCTATTGCTCCAACGGAGACTCGAACCCGGCCAGAAAAAAAGCAAAACTGTCACAAGCAAGTGCATTATCCACTCGGCCACCGCTCCACATTTTCTAGACCGCAATCTGCAGTATGCAACAGCAAAAACCGGTTTGGCAAATTTAACATATAAAACTCAATTGTCGTGCCACACCGTCACACCGGTCATTTATGGAAAACAGAACACGGTTTCTGGGACAGTTTTCGATGGCCTTTCGAATGGACTAGGTGTCCCCTCACGAGTCCAGCCTAAGCTGAAAAGGTTCCCTTGTAAGCCGTTGATTCCTTTTGTGTCCTGACCAAGGGGGAGGGACGTTCCGATGCAGCCAAACTTGATGGATTCCTTCAATGGGATACCAGGTTCTGGAGGAATTTATCATGGTACATTTCGCAGAGGCGTTAAGAGACAGCCGTCTTCCGTTGCAGTGAGCTAAAATAGGGAAAAGGGCAAACGGAGGCGATTCTAATTTGAATCATCCGTCCAAACGGAGTGTTATCGTGTATGCAGTAAGCATATATGGCAGATACCAAGCTCCTCGGGTTCGAATGTAGTGTATAAGACTGGCTTCAAATCTTTCTAATAAAGTGTCAAACTCACCAAAGAAAATCCAAAGTCTCCATCAATCTCCGAAAGCCTTATTAGTTTTGTTATTCGGCTGCAAAGTGAGCTTTCAGCCTGATATCCGTTGAGAATCAGTTCCGTTTACAGACACTGCGGCATAATACGTTATGTCGACGATTACTGCAAGAGCATCCCGAGGCAATGAGCAGCTTCGTTTCCAATTTTGGTCAAAATGTCTCTGGAAGCAATCTGCCTTGATCTCAGGAACTGTTCATTTATCGGCTCATTGCCTTGTCGCTTCTTCAATCTCAAATTGAACGTTCCCCCTTTCATTTTTGGAATCGATGTTTGGAAAACGGGCTGTAATCATTTTGTCGTGATCTCGGGGACAGTTGTAGACTTTATCCCTTCAGCGAATACTGTCGTCTCACTTGAAGATGGCCCGGCCCCGTGTTCTGTGTCTCATTATTATCACCCTGTTCCTTTTAGTCCTGCTTTATCAGAAGAGCAAGACGAGCAGTAATCGGCAGAAGCTCGTAGACAATCACTTCCAGCAGTATGCACTCTACCAAAGCTGGCGACACTGTGTCATGACCAAGCTGGAAGGGTGTCGAGGTAATCACACCAGAGTGAGTGCATTCCGCCATAATATCCCGCTTCAATTGTATAGTCAGTTGAAACAGGGCGTTACAGATCTTTTTAAACGGGGGGTCACTGTAAATTTAATTATGTCCAGCAGGTCCTGCAGCGGAGATGTGTCCTCTCTTTTAATTTTTCGTTAAACGGGAACTATACGTTTCTTCAGCTATGGCAGGAGATGCAACATCTGACTGCCCCGTGCAACGAGCCATACGCCAGCATCCTCTCAATAAAGGAGTATGCCAATTCGGACGAGAAAAAATACCACATTTCTCCTCTTGTGGTGGGCTGTATAATTGTTTGTCTATTCATCTTATCGCTCAGAATACCTGGAATAATACCATTGTGACCCTAGGAATTGGGCATGACACCGGCGCGGAAGAGCAGTTAATTCAGGTTGGTCAAATAGGGCAGAGGATGATCATTTTTAGCAGCACCTCTTGTACTGTTTATGTTCAGGCACTAGGTAAAGAAAATCTTCAATTTCATGGAGCCGACCCGATTCAAGAGATCAACATGGCGCTGTATTCCAAATTTGGAAGATTCTACCCAGTCGCCGTCGCTGGAAAAAATGGCTACTCCTCGGCTGATGTGCTCGGTGGTATGCAGGCATTCAATTAACAGTAGGAAATGTATTTAGCAAATGGTTATCAGAAGTCCTCCGTGGTTTACGTCGACGCCGTCTATTTCTTGGCAAAAATGATCGGGTTGAACTTCTTCGACAACTTGTGGATCGATTCCGAAGGAGGTGAATACGAGATGTTCCCAATGCTCGTCAAGGGCGGCGACTTCGACCAGAACGGGATTACCGTATGCCAACTCAACATGGAGATACACATACTGGACGACGCCAAGCAGAAACTCTTCCATGACTTTCTCTTCCAGACGTTACACGACCAGAAGTAGATTCTTTCTAAAGTTGACTACCTCTTCCAGGTACGCCTTCTTCTACGCGGTAAACGTCGGCCATCTGCGGCTGTTCTTTGTCAACTTTAGAGACGATTCTTGTCTTAAGAAATACATTCCGAAAGACTTTGGCAGATCCAAGTTCACACAATAATTGTTCCGTCATAATTTTTCACATCTTTCTTTCATTACGGAGACTTTGTAAGATTGACGATTGTTTTGGAAGAAAGAGAACACTGGTAATTGTTTGAATTCACAAGCTTGGCCTTAATAAAAGACTGCATACAATAAAAACTTCTCCCAATGTCTTGCCAGTGTCAACGGCTGCAAAGTTTGTGAATGGACAGCGTATCCCGCGGACGTGCAAGCTAGATTGGTCTTTGAGATTTTAGAAACAAAATATGGGAAAGAATTCATCCAGGAGAGTTATTTGGGTTTCGAGAGGTTGGCGAAGACTCCTACCGGATGGCCCAAGACTGTTCCCGAGATCAACGCAGATTGCTCATTGTGATATTATGGCCAAAATGTGGGAAGGATCCTGTTGATCCTGTTCCTGAGATCACGACAGATTGCTCCTTTCGATATTATGGTCAAAAATGAAGGGCTGCAAGTGAATTAGTTCAACTACAAGCTGACAAGGGAAGTGCACCAACTGGAAGTGGCCGTTTTGGCTGATTTTTCCCCCACGATGTAGGCCTATCCCAGTGATGTACAAAGCACAAAAAATTAGCTGCTATGCCGGCGATTTGGAGCAGCTGGGCCACTTTGCAGGTTGAAATCCTGCTATTTTGACTCATTTTCTCGCCTTCATAACTTTTCATCTTTACATATTAGAAGACTCCGGGTTGTTTCTACCTAGGCAGAATGACCTGCTTAATAAGCACAGTGCGAAAACGAGCCAAATTTCGCTTTCAAAAACGCTGAAATTGGTAGCAATCAGCTTCCCTCCATGAGGTGAGTCTAACGACACCTATATCAAGCAAGTTGAAACTCCCTCGCAAATGTCGAAAAGTCGACCAAATGATCAGGAACTAGGCAAAAATGCCATTTTTCGAGGATTCTAAAAGACCTACAATATTAGTATCGTTAAACTCATGTCATCGAGATAAGCTGATTGGTATTAATTTCAGCGTTTTACGAAGTGAAATAACCCTTCCAGAGGGTTTGGAAAACCAGTGTGGAGGCTATTTCACCAATTTCATGGAATTGAGCCAAATTATTGGAGACGATCGGTTCTTTTCTGCACTGTGCTTATTGACTCCGAGTACTTATATCCGCGGATATAAGTCACAAAATCCGATATATGTCCCCAAAAAGCGAATTTAGTAAAGAAAACATGGGCAGGCTCGTCCAATTTACCTAAAGCGAAAAATTCCCTTTACAGTGCATTTCAAAAAGATCGGGGCTTCCCGTTTTCCGGTTGCTCCCGACCAGGATACGTATTTCCGGAGCTATAAGGAAGTTACTAGTGGATTCCCCTTCGCCGATTACCCTGGTTATCATAGGAGTGCCAGAGAACGGGTTCGGTTATTATGCGACGATCGTTCTTCGCTGGCTCCAAAAGATCAACAGGAAAAAGGTCAACCAAATGGGGCTTCTTTCAAGTCGTCGCTTCTTACCTGGTTTCCGCTCACGAGAGAGCTGCATGAAGAGATGCCAGCTATTCTGACCAGCTGATAGCGTTCAACATCCAATACCGCCTGATAAAGTTCAATAACATCATGTCTACATAGTATGCATGAAGGTGCTAGCAGTGGCCGTCCCAAAACCCTGTGATAGAAAAGTGCCCATCGGAACAGGCCGACGAGATACTAATCGGTCACAGCTGTCACGAATAGGCACCTTCGCCCCCTATACTACTGACAACTATTTGAGATAACGTGCGGCTATCGTATCTCCGCGCAAAACGGACAACTGAACTATTCATCTTTCACTTTCGCCCCCTATACTACTGGCAACTATTTGATATAACGTGTGGCTATCGTATCGCCGCGCAAAACGGACAACTGAACAATCTAGAGACGGTAATTTATAGTTTCAAAGCCGAATTTGAGTGGCGGACAGAACGTTAGCCGCTTGGTTCACATTATGGCTAAAGCTAACAACTTGTAATGGTGTTTTCGGGCATCTAACATTTATCCAGTATGGGAAAACAACTGATTCTCTTAAACGCATCGGGGCTGAGAAAAAAGGGTAGCGAGTGATTTCGGGAAAAGGGGAGCATCGCAGGTGGAGGTAAAGCCCTCCCCGGTCCAATCCAAAATCCCTTATGAGAAAGTAGACCGCAAGGAAGCACTCTCCTTGTCAATCATTCTCTCTATTTTTGGATATCAGTGTTAGACTCGACTGTGCGCCGCTAAGGCGGAGACGTCAGCGATCTCTTGGCTCATTGACGCGAGAGTCAAAACAAGCATTCTTGACTGCTCTTTGTACTCCGTTTCTCTAATACCGAACTCGTCAACACCGGTTTGCTTCCTTCAGTAGGTTAGACTTGATTGAAAGAGAAGAAAGCTTTGCGAGACGTGCCCGTCCCTATTTTGAAAAGGTCAAGGTGCATAATATTTATTACGGTTATGGTAGATTGAATATTTGAGCCTGTAAATATTATAGAGTGGACACCGGAACTTAGTGGGGGGGGGGGGGGGGGGGGGGGGGGGGGGGGGGGGGTGGGGGTGTTGCTGCTGTTGTTGTTGTGATCTTGCGAATGCTTCTTGGAGGAGCTGTTCTCCCCTTTGCTCTTCTTCCTTCATGGCCCGGCCCAAGATTTGGAATCGATAATCCAACAGCGAATGATGGCATTGCGTGTTCCTGGAAAAATTAGTTTTAGGGCGAGATATATGACTCCACTTAGACTACTATTGGTGACTTATGAAGGGTCTATGTTAGTGGAAAAGAAGAGCAAAAACTCACGAATTACTCAACGCCGTGTTCATCTCGTTGTATTGGCGGAGCGCTTCTTTGTGGAGCAGGTAGGTGCCGAGGTCTTTAGTCAGATTTTGGCCGTTGTTCGCGATGCCGTTATTGCCGAACATAGTGAAGCTGGAGAAGTACTCCGGCTAACCGACGGCCGCTATTTAAAGACCATAATAGCGCGGCAAAGTCCGCCCTGTAGATGCCCTATTTTTCTAGCGAGAGGACATCAGCGGCTGTGACCTTTGGAAGAGGTTGACTACACTCACACGCGCGCCATGATCTCATCCATTTGCCGTAAGGGAATTGTTCTCTGTTTCAAGACATCTCTTCAAGTGTATGACTAAACCACAGTTAGATATTAGTCAAGCTCTGTTTAAAAGGTATTGATTAATAGACGCTAACCATATTCCCGTTCCAAATAGAAGCGAAGAATGCCCTCTTTTCACATGTGAGAATGGCAAATGAGGAGCCATTGTTGGTAGTATGTGTTTCCTGCTCTTGAGTCTATTGATGCTGTACATTTCGCTTCCCAACAGTTTCTTCGTAATTTCAAAGAAAAACGAAAGAAGAGCAAGTCCACCCACACTACCTCCAGAGAGGGACTCTCACACTCGAACGGGCCCGATTACAACAACCGATGCTGCTCTTCTGTCCATCAATCCAAAGAAAACAGTAACTATCTTTGCTGCTACAAAGTGGTACGGAGACGACTTTTCAAAAGCCAATTTCATCGAACAACAATGTTCGAAAGAGATCCAGGTAGATTTTTGAGTAATTATCGAATTTACATAATTTTTTGTTCGTAGAAATGGTGTCGAATCATCTCCTCTCCCAGTGATCCAGCCACAGCAGATGCCTCGATTTTTCATAATAGTGATTTCAACCAATCTCTTTATCCAAAACATCGGAATCTATCGCAAGTCTATGTCATGTTGACGGCAGAAAGTCCGATCCATGATAATATACACTTTCTTCAAGGTATAGCATTGAATTTTTATTTTTCCATATTCAGATCAAAAAAAAAAAAAAAAAAAAAAAAAAAAAAAAAACAAAAAACAAGACTATTCCAGGAGAAGAACTTGATTATGAACGTATTTGAAAGAAAGAGACGAATTTGAATCAGAGAGAATTGAAAGACGTTCTGACGACCCTGTCTCTGCCCTTGTGGTGGAGCAGGGGATAATTCCAATACCTCCCATTGAAGTAGGTTTATTTCAAAGGTAGAAAATAAGTACTACAGAGTCTGCCTATCGGTGGTGTTCCTCCTCCAATTCATAATTTGGGAAACACCTGTTACGCCAATGCGACTATTCAAGTGCTTCGACGGATTTGGAATAAGAAGATTGTCGATTTCACCGAAGATAACCCTCTTGTCTTCGCTCTCAAGGAAATATTGACCAGAAGAGGAAGAAAAGATGCTTCTGCTCTTCTATGTGGCTCTGGCCTGCCACGGATGTACCGGGATTTTGGAGTCCAGCAGTCGGCAGCAGAACTTTTAACCAGGCTCATTGATCTCCTTCCTCCTTCTTTCAATCGGGAGTTGGTTCCTGTTCACAGATGTTTCGGAACTTGTACAAGTTGTGGAAGTGTTAGATAAATAGGAGCGCAGGATGATTACCACACCGTGATGGTGCTTAATGGACGAATGGTCAATTACGATAGTTTTAATGACTACATGAACAGTTTCACGGATCCCCAGAATGATTGACAAGGAGAGTGCTTCCTTGCGGTCTACTTTCTCATAAGGGATTTTGGATTGGACCGGGGAGGGCTTTACCTCCACCTGCGATGCTCCCCTTTTCCCGAAATTACTCGCTATCCTTTTTTCTCAGCCCCGATGCGTTTAAGAGAATCAGTTGTTTTCCCATACTGTTTTCCCATAGTTTCAAAGCCGAATTTGAGTGGCGGACAGAACGTTAGCCGCTTGGTTCACATTATGGCTAAAGCTAACAACTTGTAATGGTGTTTTCGGGCATCTAACATTTATCCAGTATCCTACCCTAATAATAGGCAGACCTCGGTCTGTCTGCAAGGCCTGTCGTCTGTACGGATTGACCGGTCAAATGAGAGAGAAGCAGAAAGTTTCGGCCGTCTGACCTTATCTGACAGTCAAACGGTATTTGACCGTTAAACGTTAATCCGACAAGAAAATAACTAGGATCCGGTCAAAAGATTCCCAGGAAAAGTTCCAGAGATAGAGAAAGAGAGAGTATGTTTGAATTGGAATACCGGTATTCGGTCAAAAGCGATGTCAAAAGAGGAAAAAAGCGATCATTTTGGTTACGCGGACCTATTCAGCTGTCGCTTTTCTTTGCCCTTCTTTCTCTTCCTCTTTCGCTTTCTTTGTTCTTTTCAATTCTCTTTTCGGATTACAAAATGGATGAGGATATGAGGAGAAAACACCATTACAAGTTGTTAGCTTTAGCCATAATGTGAACCAAGCGGCTAATGTTCTGTCCGCCACTCAAATTCGGCTTTGAAACTATAAATTACCGTCTCTAGATTGTTCAGTTGTCCGTTTTGCGCGGCGATACGATAGCCACACGTTATATCAAATAGTTGCCAGTAGTATAGGGGGCGAAAGTGAAAGATGAATAGTTCAGTTGTCCGTTTTGCGCGGAAATACGATAGCCACACGTTATCTCAAATAGTTGTCAGTAGTATAGGGGGCGAAGGTGCCTATTCGTGACAGCTGTGACCGATTAGTATCTCGTCGGCCTGTTCCGATGGGCACTTTTCTATCACAGGGTTTTGGGACGGCCACTGCTAGCACCTTCATGCATACTATGTAGACATAATGTTATTGAACTTTATCAGGCGGTATTGGATGTTGAACGCTATCAGCTGGTCAGAATAGCTGGCATCTCCACAACGCAAAGATATTTCGGGCGCAATGTGTATTTTTAAAGAATCATCAGTTTTTCAGCGTTCTAGGAGCTCTAAATTGCTACCTACAAAAGGAAGAGTTTCACAATGTTGTCAGTAAACTGGTATTAATTAAGTTTAGTTTGTTTCAGCGAAAAAGAAAGCATAGACATGCATAATGGAGTTCAGCTGAAGGAGCAACTTCACCTGTTTTTTTGCTTCTGTGACGTTTTGATTTTGTTACCGTTGTGGGAAACGGCCTTTCCAGTTTAGCGCGTACCAGGTCACGGATTGCAGCGGGCAAATGAAAGTTTTTTCCAGGACAATACGAAATTAAACTCTTTGATATTCGATTCGTCAAGGACGTTTAGGTCATATGGGAGCAATATGGGAGCAAGAATCACAGCAAAAACACTATTGGGTGTGCACTTAACTTTCGTTATTCCACCTTTTTCGGAGAACAATGACAGGTTGCCTATGAGCTCCAGGCTCGCCGTTAGCAAAGCCCTCAATGAAGTTGCTCATCCCTATGAAACGGGGCCTTAAAGATACAGTCAGTCATTGCAAATACAAAAACAATACCATAACCAGAGGGGTGTAACTGTCGAGAGTGTATTTGTCAACCAACTCGGGTGGAATCTCCTTTGGTGGAGCGGCAGACTCGTCCTGCGTCTCACTGCCAGCAGCCAGCCACTCTGTGAACACCTAGAGAACAAGGATTCCTTTCCAAACGTCTGTTACCTTTGTACAGACTGGTTGTTCAATGTAATCCAAGGCGGGCACAAAGGTCTCATCCCGAATTTTGTAGCCCAACGGTTGGAAGACCCTTTCCTCGATCTCCTTGTAGGATTTAAATCTTCGGCTGATTTTTCCCCCACGATGTAGGCCTATCCCAGTGATGTACAAAGCACTAAAAATTAGCTGCTATACCGGCGATTTGCAGGAGCTAGGCCACTTTGAAGGTTGAAATCCTGCTATGTTGACTCATTTTCTCGCCTTAATAACTTTTGATCTTTACATACTAGAAGACTTCGGGTTGTTTCTACCTAGGCAGAATGGCCTGCTTAATAAGCGGACTCCGAGTACTTATATCCGCTGATGAAAGTCGATTTGGTCCGGTCTGTCAATCGAGTCAACCGTCCAACAGGCAGCCAACAAGTGAAGAGATTGTTATTAGAGCAAGGGAGTATCGTAGCTGTAAATGCCGATGTAATTGTGAATGCAGCTAATGCAGAATTGAAGCACGGAGGAGGCGTCGATGGAGTTATAAGGGGACCCAGTTTGATCAACGCTGCCACGGAGGCCATTCGCAAGACCCTGCCAAACCAGGAGCTGGCTGCCGGACAAGTCGTCTCCACGGACTCGTTTCTGCTCAAGAAGTATAAGAGAATCTTCCATACACTCAAGAAGTATAAGAGAATCTTCCATACAGCTGCTCCCTACATCCAGCCTGGTAGAAACCCCACAAGACGACAAGAAGACCACCTCCGACTCTGCTATTTCAACAGCCTTGTCTTGGCTACTCGTGAGGGATTCAGCAGCATTGCCTTCCCCTTGCTGGGAATAGGTCTCTACAACTACGACGAGCAGCAGGGAATAGCAGTTGCGTTGCAAGCCATTATAGCTTATTTCGAAGCTCACCCTGAGACATCATTGAATACTGTCATAATTGTGGCTCTCAGTTATCCAATTCTCAATCGGGCAATCACGCTGGCTGGTGGAAAAGCCACTCTGCTCTTGGATGCCGCCTCGGCTGCAACGGGTAGAAGGAAATTAGAGGAGAAAATGGTGACCAACAATGGAGCTGTCTCGCTGCCTGGTGTCTCCATCAAAGTTTCTTCTTTCGTCGAGTAGCCGCTCTCGCTTGCCCACTTCCATTTCCCTTTATCTTTTACCCTGTTTTGGATAAGGTATTAGTAGGTCTGACCTCTCCAACAAAGTACTCCTGCAAAGGAGGAAACCTTGGAGAGGTTGACAATTTTCACGTTATGTTTTGTGCCAGTTGTTCCCCCATCTTCACCCTCGCGGTGGAGATGGGAGGTTTTTTTCTTCCCACCCTCTCCTAATGTTTGTATTATGTATTGTCTTTCTTATTTCATTTGTTCAATAAAATCGCTCTATTTCTACAATTTGTTTGCTCTATTGCATCGACAAGCCAGTAGTGTGGATATTCGAATTCACTCAATGTATCAAGAAGGTTTTGCTCTACTAGATATCTCATAAAAAAACTAATACACGGGTAAAACTGGGCATATCTAGGCCGCCGGCCGCCGTAGGCGCAGGGTGAGACTGGAACGCGAGCCTAGGCTCTTGCCCGCGAGCATAACTGGGTCAACCTAGTCGATATCTTTAATAAATATAGAAATGAAGACTGTGGCCATGTTTTTTTCCCCAATTTTTAGCGGAGAAACGAGAATGATGCTGCCCCGAGGAAGTTTACTGGCAAAGTGTCTCGAGCTGGCTATTACCCCCAGATTATCTGCTCTTTCGAATGGCTTCATAGCATTACCAGCCGCGACGCCCGCCTTCGGCGGGCTGCGTCTGGACGGGCCCCTGTGATGATTTCACAACTATTTCACAATCGATTTCATAATCGATTTCGCAACTATTTCGTAATGGTAAAACGTGCGATTTCGCAACTTCAAAATAACAAACAGGCTTTAATTTTTTTTCCATTTATTTGCTAAAAATAAACAAACAATTTAACGAAACAATAAAATAACAATATCACAATACGCGTCTATCGACGACATTGGTGGTTCGAGTCTTTCCGCCCTCCACTAATACCTTAAGGCTATCGGCAGCCTTGGCTCGCGAGAAGGCAACATAAAGTTGTCCGTGGGAAAAGCATTCGCTCGGCAGGTAGACTCCAACTTTCTGGAGAGACTGGTCTTGAGCCTTGTTGATGGTCATGCCGAAAGCGAGTTTGAGAGGGAACTGCCTCCTCTTCAAGACGAAGGACATTCCTAAAAATAGGTGGGAATCTGAAGCCCAAAACCCTCAAATACCTTTTCCTTTCGTCGACTGGAGGTCGATCCGTGGGATAATGACGGATTTCCCTTTCTCGCACCATTAATGAACTTGCACTGTATTGCATTCCGTCGATGGAACCGCTCGACCTGGAGTCTTGTCCCATTACAGAGACCCTTCTTGACGTTGAGATTTCTGTTGAGCATGACAATTGCTCCGACCTTTAACTCTAGTCGATGATGAGAGAGCCCGGATGGAGTCAGGGAATTGAGGAACTTGTTTGTCAGACGGAGCTGATCGTCCGGGTTCTCCTGCACTACCGAGTCGGCACTCAAAAAGACTCGTTTCTCTCCTAAAATAAGTTGAATTCCATTAAAATTAGAGTTCTTACCTGGCATTCGGTCGAGAATCTCCTGATTTATCTTGTCGACGTCGACGCCCCGTATAAAACCGCTTACCTTTGTCTTTGCTGACGGTGTACGGAAGAGTCAGCTGCTCTTCTTTCAACTGTCATTTCGCCAGTCTCAATGGACCTCGCTGCCTTTCTTCTCTCTGCATCAGTTCTTCTTCTTTCTGCGGTCTCTTCTTCGGCCTCTCCGGCTCTCGTATCTCTCCTCGCCTCAGCATCACGTGATCTTCTTCTTCTCGTTTCCTCTGCTGCCTCAGATTCTCGGACTCTTCTCATGCGCTCTGCGTTACTTGCTCTTTGGCTAGCAAGTTCTTCTTGACTCGCACTAAAATCAACAAATTTTACGTTTTCCAAATCTAGTTACGTTCTATTTCTCGGAGTAGACATCAGATTCCTGATGTACTCCGCTTGATCTGTTGGAGTAACGGTGGACACTGCGATAGAGGTACTCGTGGCGATCGTAGTACTGACAGTAGCTGGTGAAGACTCCCTAGCTACTCCAGCAAAGCGGTGTCTCCTCTTCTCAATCTATCTAACGGGATATCATCCATATCATCATAGTCGTCAATAGGGAATGACATTTTAATTCTGAAAGAAAGCAGTTACAAAGCCAATGGGATTAAATAAAAATATAGAAAGAATAGAAATAAAGAAGACTTAAAAATACAGGATGGGAAAATGAGAGCAGCCATGCCTTATATAGGCTTTGACCCTGACGATTTCGCAATTATTTCGCAATTATTTCGAAACACGCGCGCGGGTCCCGCCACGAATGGGTCTCGTAGCGACAACATCTTGGGACAAAACAAAAATGTTCAACAGTAAAATATATTGGTCAAAGGAAGAACTGAACCTTCGACCACTGGACTGAGGTCTCGCCATAAACAGGTTCCGCAGCGAAAAATTCTTCAGAAATATTTTGGAAGAATAGGGGAACTCAAAACAAAAAAAGCAAAAAGATTTGACCCCGGTGGGGGTCGAACCCGCGAGCTCTCCGACCGCGCGCCCGCCCACTTCGCACTGTGCCGAAATCTCGACATGTCAACGCACAGACAGACAGACACGGTAGCGCTTTAAAAGTAGGGACCAGGTAGCCTGCGGCAGCCTTCGGCTGTCGTACAACAGTAAAACCAAAAAGCAAAAATGTTTGACCGTGAGATCGAACTCACGACCTCTTACCCCGCGTGCCCGCTCACTTCGCGCTGCGCTATACATGTCAACGCACACACAGACAGACACGGTAGCGCTTTAAATAAGGGTACCAGCCGTTTCGACCCCCCTGTGAGGGGTCTTCGGCTGGACGTTGGCTGCGCCAACTGTGGTTTTACCTCGCGCTTGGAAGCCCCTTCCCCTCTTCCCCCAACTCCCTGGGCACTCTTTCCCCCTCTTCTGACTCACGGCGTCCGGTCCCCCGTGCTCTTCTTCCCTTTCTCCGCCGAATCCCTTTCGCTTTTCCTTCTCTCACTGTTCTATGCCCAGCTCCTCTGTCCCCCTTCTTCCGCGCCCCTATTCTTCCTCGTTCTCCCGCACCATCCTGATATCACCCCGTCAGCGATGTTGTAATTTGCAACAATTGCAGTTAGGGCTATATAGACAAAACAAAAGACGCCGACCGACCCCTCGACCTACGGGTTAAGG
Source organism: Oscheius dolichura (assembly GCA_932521035.1). Lineage (NCBI taxonomy): Eukaryota > Metazoa > Nematoda > Chromadorea > Rhabditida > Rhabditidae > Oscheius > Oscheius dolichura. Next base: position 9,907,620 of record OW051495.1, read on the forward strand.
TCCCACCACGAACAGGTCCCGCAGCGAAAAATACTTCAGGAACACTTGGAAAGTATCGAGGGCCTCAAAAAAAATAGCAGAAAGGTTTGACGGGGGGTGGGGTTCGAACCCGCGACCTCTCCGACCGCGCCCGGCCTCTTAGCCACTGCGCTATAAAAATGTCGACATGTCAACGCACCGCTACACAAACGGAGACCATAGCGCTTTAATATATAGGATAGTTCGTTTGTCAGATCAGCAGGACTTCCACTCCTTGACTGCCCAGCTAAAAGCTAGTCGTCAATGTCTCAACGAACACTTCACATTGTTTTCGCTATCTTTATTAATTCTAGGTTTTTGCTTCCGACGTGCATTTGACTTGCTGCGCCAGATCTTCTCGAGCTTCTTCTTCGAATAAATCAACAAGCACGTGCGTAAACAACGGCAGATATTTGATCTTCTCTAATTTGTAGTTCAACGTTTTCAATCCACTTGTCTGCCATCTGGCCTCAGTTGTGTTTAAAATACTAAATCGACAGCTGAAAATGATATTCTATCCCATAAGGAAACGGTTCCTAACTCGTTTGATTTATTCGCCTCTTCACGGTTGTGTTTGTGCATTTTATACTTTGCAAGGCTGGCTGGGTATCTTACAACTTTGTAGCCGGCGTACTGTGCTCTATATATAATACAGTTTTCGATAGAAAAAAGACAAATCGCCTACCTTAGCAATAGGTCGTCATCTTCTCCGCCCCATCCCCAGTAGTCATTGGAAAATCCATTCATAGCTCTCATGTGGTCCAGGGTAAGTGCTGTTACGCCACCGAAATACTCCGGATACAATATTCTATTGGAGAAAGTAGGTTCAAACAGAAAAGGAACCTACGAGTAGCCGTAGATATCGATGGCAGAGCTCATATGCCTCGGCTTTACCGGGCAGGAATAGAGTATCCGATCATCTTCTGGGAGAAGGTCAACATCACTGAAAACGAAACACTCCCATGGATAGACTTTCATGGCTTCCATATAGCCGACGTTCATTAGCTGAAAATAAGAAATGTGGGTAACTCTAAACAGCTAAAACCTTGGCTCTGTTGAAGATTTGGTTAGAAGCCGGTTCAACGACAAATATCGCATAATCCAGCTGTTGCCGCTTCAAGACTTCGTGAAGGTGATTAATAAGAACCTTTAGTTGATATTTTCGATCCCGATATGGTACAATGATGGCGACCCTGTGCTGAGCCATGCATCCGTCGGGCTTCCCATGCCCTCCTTTTGCTAACCATGGGTATTTTCTTTCCATTAACGGCCAAGAATAATCAGCTGTGTCCACTCTAAAGTATTCAATTCTTTCAATATCCTGGCTAATTTACTTTACGGGGCCTGTCAACCCCGGCGGCACCAGGGGGCACGGTTCCAAGGTAGAGTCTTGCAGTTGAAACACCCATCGCTTCTTTGGATTGGCTAAACTTTCCAATTAAACGGTAAAAAAGATACAAAAATTACCTGCTTTTAACCTTCGAGATTGTACTGCTGTCATAGACAAGACTTCTAGAAACCCTTCAGAGGCGAAAATTCCTAAACGAGCTAGAATAACGAAATAAGTGTAAATTGTACCTTTTACTGAACTTGGGCTGTCATATGCAGACATTGAATAAAAATAAAGTAGCAATAAAATATGAAATAAGGTTGTTATAGCCATAGCCTTGAAAGCGTAATAGGGAGAGATATTGTTGGGAATCCTTGGCAACCTCCACGAACAGCACGTGGGTAAAACAGAAGAGATGGCTCTTTTGCATTTGATTGATACCACTAAAAGAGGAAAGAGTAAAGCAGCCCAACAAGGACACTTACTTGATTCACCAGGTGGGGATTTGTATAAAAATTGTCGAATCGACGAGAGTCGCGTACAAGTGAAGCGCCGGAGGGCGAAATTTTGTTGGAAGGATTAGATCTCCGAAGGGTTGAACCGATGGACGATCCACGCCATCAGCAGTGGTCTCTGGGATCAGTGTTCGAAGAGTAGATACGGAACAGATAATCCTGGCTGGAAAACTCTTTCAGAATATATTAGCAATTGTACGGAGGCGCGAAATTTTCCAGAACACAAAAAGAAGCGCGCAACTTGAAAGAAAAATTCTTTAATAAAGGCACATTTTTCGGATTTGAAGGAGCCCCCTTCGATGTCATCAACAAGATCAACAAGATGACATCGAAGGGAATGGTTTGTTCGGGAAGGCCTTAACTCTGCTTAAAACTGGGATGGATGGTGAACCTGGGGACGGGGGCCCGTGATGCAACCATGCTGCTCAAGGGAACTCAAAGTTCTTTGATCCTGAAGAAAATGGATAGAACGGGCCAGGGACTTCTGAGGAAAATGTAGCCTCCCTTGTTTACTGAAAGAAAAAGATGAAGGCTTAGCTCGGGATAAAAAACTACTGCTCGAGTCTTTCAATTAATGTTTTGTTAGATATTTAGTACTACTTTATTCAGCAAACAAATAACTGGGCAACTTCCGGCGATACTGTGCCAGGGCACCCCAAATCAGCTTAGTTCTTCTCCGAATTTCAATTGCTAGGGACGGAGAAAAGATACAGATAACAATTCCAAGGTGTTTATACTTCCACAAAAAAACAAAAACTCGAAGGAACACTACGGTCTGATGACAAGATCGTTAAGATCGTTCAATTTTCGTTGTTCCATCGTTTCCGCAGTACAATAACAGGCTGCCTATATGCTCCTGGCTCGCCTTTAGTAAAGCCCTCAATGAAGTTGCTGCCGTCAATGGGTAATCTGGCTGACGAGTAGTAAATTTCAATGAGATCGAATCCTGAATATATGATATTCGAAAGAATTTTGAAAGAGCCAACCAGCCATCATGAGAGCCAGTCGAATCCGTCCGTAGATTCGATGCCAGTTGAAATAGATGGTGTCGTATCCGACCGGGAGCCCGAGGAACAGGTATCCTCCCTTTTTTAGCATACAGAGCATTTTCATGGATTCTTTCAAGTCTCCGACTGGGTCCAGAGCATCGCCGTAGCGACCGAGACCGCTGTGTTCCAGGGAAGAATACGTCGCTATCCAGTCATAGGCTTCAATGTGTCTAAAAGGAAGTCTAATTGATTTCAGAGATAGTAATCACTTTTGATAGTTCTTGGCCACCTGAACAGGGTGTTCGTAGCTCATCTTGGGATGCTCCGTTAGGATTTTCATGTATTCCATGGTTGTCACATGGCTGGCATTCAACTTCAGAGCGTATATTTCCACCCATGGCTGTGTCGAGCCGATGACGGCTCCTCGCTTCCCGGATATGGCCGCGGAATTATTCCTCATGGCGTAGTACACCGCTCCTGCAAGACAGGACTGCCTCTTTCAACCCAAAATTCCACTTACGACCTTCTCCTTGGTATTTCTCGAGTGCCGCATTGAGTATATCCATCGCAATCAAGTCATTAATGCGACTTTCCGACCACGTGTCGTTCCTGGTGCCGGAACGTTCATCCCTATGAAACGGGGCCTTAAAGATACAGTCAGTCATTGCAAATACAAAAACAATACCATAACCAGAGGGGTGTAACTGTCGAGAGTGTATTTGTCAACCAACTCGGGTGGAATCTCCTTTGGTGGAGCGGCAGACTCGTCCTGCGTCTCACTGCCAGCAGCCAGCCACTCTGTGAACACCTAGAGAACAAGGATTCCTTTCCAAACGTCTGTTACCTTTGTACAGACTGGTTGTTCAATGTAATCCAAGGCGGGCACAAAGGTCTCATCCCGAATTTTGTAGCCCAACGGTTGGAAGACCTTTTCCTCGATCTCCTTGTAGGATTTAAATCCTCGAGGCGTTTCAATCACTGTCCTAAACGGAATGGCCTTACTTGGTCATTAATAAACACCACCTTGACACTCCGTAGAACGTCGTCGGCTCGTCCTTTTCGGTGATAATTTCGGTGACGGTTTCCTTTTGACTGTTCAAACTAAGTATAACAATTAGAGACAGTATTCCACTGCAGGATAGGATAATCCATCGGCCTTGCGGTCTCATCCTTGAAAGAGGAAGCAGATTCTCGGAAAGCTGCAATTAGGGTGATCAGGAGAGATGGAAAAGCTTACCGCGGGTTTTGGAGAATAGCGGCAGGCGGGATCCTTATATTATGATCCAATGTCGAAAATAGGCTCAGCTTGTAACCCCGTGGCGGCTTCAACAGAGACAAAGCTGACACTGGGGAAACTTCACTTCGCCCGACCGGCAGAGGGGCGGACCATTCATGAGTCCACGGTAGATTTCTTCCGGAGATATTGGGATCGAAAAGTGGAAAAGGAAGTTGCCCGTTTCTACAGAATCTTCGTTCAATTGGCATGAATAGTGAGAATAGAGCATGTTTCGGATAGAATCAAATGTAGTGAACAATCGAGATTGTCTGCGTTGTCAGTTTTACTCGGGAAAGAAACAACCCTGAATTAATCGACTTGTATTGGTCTATCCAAGCGTGATGTATCGGTTATTTTTTCTTATGGCAAAAAAAATATTACCAATTCTGCGCTGAAATTGAAATCTTCAAAAGAATGCCTGTCTGTAATCTGAAGGGAATAAGTGAGATGGTTCAAAGATGCCCAATTCAGCCATACTAATCAACGATCACAACCTGTTTCAATAAATACTGCACCCGGTAGAAGTTTTCCGCTTTTCCCATTTTTGATCACAATATCGCAAGAAGCAATCTGTCTTGATCTCGGGAACATCCGATAGAAGCTTTCCCAAATCTCTGGAATCCTGAATAAATATCGGAGAGAGATTCTTCTCCCATTTTTTGGTCTCGAAATCTCAAGGAGCAATCTGACTTTTTCTCGGAAGAAGATAAAAAACTGACTAGAGGTGAACGGATGTTGAAAGGTGCACGTTTCTTAAAAAGAAGATTCTTAAAGTTATACAAAATGTAGTAGAAGAATCATGACCTTTCCTAATCCTTTTCTTGGCACATTAGACAACAGAAAGAATTAGAAAAGTAAGGAGCATTTTGATAAATCGTTGGGAATGCTCACATATTTGGACACCTGAAATAAGAATTAACTCTGTGCTGTACATTGATTATCGCCGAGAAGAGACTTGAGGTAACTTTGACGGCAGGAAAGTACAGGAAAAACTGGCGGTTAGGTTAGGTGAATTCCTACGGAAGCTATTGCCGTTTTCTTTTTGCAAAAAATCTCTCCCCTACAACTGATGTGAGCCATTGAATAAATATATAAGCAGAAACAGAGTAAAATCAGTCTTTATTTAATTCTATTGTAGCCAAGTGTATCAATCAAGGTCTGAGGTAACTGGCTAGTACTGTAGCGCCGTAGTGTTCCAGTTTGCTCTCATGGATGAAAGCGTATTCTGCCAGTATGTGCCACCGTCCGTTGATTTCGTAGTGGATCAAGTAATATCCTTTTGAGGCTATCATTTGAAGAAAGTCAATGACTTGGCTTGGTGTTCCGTGTGCTTCGACCATAATCTTGAACATCTCATTCATTTCAAAGAAAAGCCAACCCAGATACCTGAGCCGGTGTATAGCTGTTCAGAAACTTTTCCATAGTCTTCATCTCGGCTCCTTCTATGTCTATTTTCAATATTTCCACAGACGTCGCTCCATTTTCTTGTAAAATGCTCCCCATAGTACGAGTGGTCGCGTCATTCTCTGGTCCTATTTGCGCTTCTACTACTATCCCTCCGATCGCTTCTATGGAGTTAATAACATCGCGACTTTGCTTACCCTTAAGGAAGAGTTTGAGCCTTTTGATTCACTTACCCAATCGACAGAAATTATTCTACAGACTTGGTTAGAATACATCTGGATGTCTTTCTCGAAGGTGATAGCGCCTGCTATTCCCAAAGAGAAAATCACACAATTATTCGGCAATCTGAAAAGATAGGTCCGCTTTAGACTAGGATTACTTTTGAGGGGAGCACATCCATTTTCCGCCGTCGTCAGTTGTTCCGACCTTTATCTTCTCCGAGCAGTAGACCTCAGGAGCCAGATTATTGTAAAGATAAGCAAATCCCCAATCACTGTCGGCTTTTTTGATCTCCGCTAGCCGTTCCCTTCGCTGCACTGCCTAAACTTCTCTCTATGAAAGATAACGAATAGAACCTGCCTGTTTATGATAAGATTCTACCAGAAAACGTGAAGGTCTGTTAAATCCGTCCTTAATGTTCTTATCTTTTTGGTGGATAAAATGTAATACCTTGTCTCCAGAGACGGTCACAATGATTGGGACAGGTGAAGGGGTCTTAATAGTCACTATTTCTTTTTTCGTCTTTGAAAATATGAACACAAGAATCGCCGCAATGACCGTGGTTCCCACAAGGATTTCAATCGTTCTTTTGGTTTTGGTTGACATCACTGAAAGCAGAAATCAAACAGCTCTCCGCGAACACTTACTAGATTCAGCAGATGGTTAATAGCAAAAAAGAATCAATGAAGATCCCGTGAAGGTGAAGCGGCAGAAGATGAAATTTGGCTAGTAGGATTAGATCTTGAAAGGGTTGGCCATGATCCATTCCATCAGCAGTGGTCTTTCGGGTTCATCTTCCGACGGGTAGATACGGAACAGATTGTCCTAATCCTATATTTTCCTCAGAACTTTGTGGCAATTGTACTTTTATTGGGTACTGCTCGGTAAAGTACATTTTCTGGCGGAAAGTTATAGCATATGGGTCAGCAAATAGCGCTTATTCATCCAAATTTGGCAGGTTTCCCAAACAATGCGTTTTATTGAAGCAGAACCTTATCATTATTTGTCTTACTTCTCTGGACAGTTTAGTAAAAGGCAGTGAAAAGCCTGGCTAAAGCCCAACACTCTCTACAACCGGCGAGCCTCCAATGGGAGGGGGGCTTTTTGACGTTAGTTATCTCTTAAAAAACTCGCGTTTTCCTCAGTATACAGAGTTCCATTTCGAATACAGATTATAGTAAAAAGGAAAAGGGAATTGTTTGTTAGGTGCTTGTTATTCTAGGTTTCCTTTCGACCCGTTCACTTGTATAAAGTTCACTTTCGGGTGAGGGGACGAGATCATGATCATCCCGTGTTGATCTCGAGGGATCAACGGATTTCGAATGCATATAAAGGAATGACTAGAGGGACACCCCTAGCTAAGCGAAGAAAAATCCTCTCTTTCCACTGCTTATGCTTTATAAACGACACCCAGAGGAGAAGAAAACCACATCTAAATTTACAAAACACTATACAAAAAGGATTATTCTTTCCCGTGGGGCTATTTTTCTATGCATCTGTTTATTTATATTGTACATTTCCATTCCAACCGGTAGTTGGGTAAGGTCCGAAGAAGAAGCAAGCGACGTTCCAAATCTGTCCCCACCTAACCAACCTTTCACTCAAAAACAACCACGGCCCCCTAAACCTATAAGGACTTGGCCGGAGGAGAATCGAAGAAACGTATCAATTTACTTTGCTACAAAATGGTACGGACTAGAGTTCGCAGGCACCATCATAAGCAGTCAGTGCTCCAAGGATATTCAGGTAGATCTTGCTTACATATAAGGTGCATTGGAAAACTTATTTCTACCTTTTTTCAAAGGGTTTTAAACGGTTTTATTTTCAGGACTGGTGCAGTATTGTGACATCTCCAAATGCGACTAACACAGCCGACGCAGTGCTCTTCCATAATCGTGATTTCAACCAGACCCTCTATCCCAAACATCGAAATCTTTCTCAAGTTTATGTGATGCTAACGTCAGAAAGCCCTGTTCATGAGAAGGTTGATTTCCTGCCAGGTAACGTGACTTCTATTCCATTTCTTCCACAATCTCGTCATTCCATTTATTCTATTAGGTAACTTACAGATCAGATAAATTGGACCATGAACTACAGAAGAGATTCGGACGTTCATTACCCTTATGTAATAGCCGAGAAAAGGGATCAACGTAGGCGGCTCCTCAAAATGCTGATCTGTTTGCATTTCAGCGGAAAATATTGACTATGATAATATTTGGAATATGAAGAACAGCTCGCTGACGGCCGCCTGGATGGTAACAAACTGTTATGCGGCTAACAAGAGGAAGGAGATAGCGGAAAAGGCTCGCAGTGAAGGCCTTTCGGTTAGTATTTCATTCAACGTCATTTATTGACTAGTGCAGATAGATATTTTTGGAGATTGTGGTAAACCATTAGAAAAGTGTGGAAGATTTTCTCCTGATTGGTATTCATGTCCAGCTAAAGTAATGAAGTAAGTTTTACAAAATTGGGGCGATAACAATAGAAACATGTTTTCAGAAACTACAAGTTCTACCTCGCTTTCGAGAATTCAAATTGTCCGGATTATGTGACGGAGAAGCTGTACAACGCTTACAATCTTTTCTTTGCGATTCCCATTGTTCTCCAGAGAAAGAATTACGAAGCTATCGGCGTAGGTCAATCTCGTCCCTTAGAATTCCTCTCTTCAGATTCCTTCTCATTCCTATATTGCCGTGGATGATTTCAGTACCCTTAAAGAATTGGCCACATTTATTAACGAGTTACAAAAGGACAAACAACGATATCTGGAATACCATAAATGGAGGGAAACTTACAAGTAAAGGATATACAGTTGTCATAATGATGTGAACTTTTTAGTGTGAAAACAACAGATGATAATACAGGATTCTGTGACTTGTGTAAGAAGTTACGAAGTAGAAGTAAATCACCTCAAAGTTATACGGATTTGCCAAAATGGTACTCTAAAGACACCTGCGATACCGAAGCACTTTTCCCCTATGTTGAAAATGTGAATTCTTAATAAAACATTGGAACATTACCTCCTTTTTTCTCAAAATCTGTTACCCACAAGTGTTTCTAAATGTACCCACCATTGCCAACTAGAACATCGTAAAAGGAAGGATACCAGGAAGAATTCATGGCCTCAAAATCGAGGGATCTGTTGATCTTTGCCTCTGCAGGAATCTTTTGCGATAAGAAAGAAGGAGACGAGCCTACCTGTGTTCCTTGTCAAAACGGCATCCTCTTTCCTTTTCATCGTTTTCATCGTCTTCATCACATCTCAATCGTAAATTGCGATCAGCTCTTTATCTGACCGTCGAACGGTGAACTCGAAGTGAACTCGAGAGAACACTGCTGATGGAACGGATCAGGGCTGACTCCCTACCGGCACTTTCCGCTTAGAAAGATACTATCTCAAATTTTCTCGCGGAAGTTCCATTCAAAAAAATTAAAAGTGTGAAGTGCCTGGGGAAAGAGAAAATAGCCACCCTTGTGGGGAGTAATTCTACGGCTTACATGAAATTTTCCGCTATTGGAGCCGCAGGCGAAAAATAAACAAGCAATCGTCCAGGAGAGATGGTAACATAGTTGTAAAGGGCAGAAAACCGGACCACGCTTACAATCCGCCGCCATGGAATGCTCCCATTCCAACCATGCAATGGCACGAACTTGGCATCGGGCCCAGAAGCGTCACACAAGCGTTTTTGATGAATCTTTGAAAATAATGCGTCTGTCTTCTTGTTTATCCCATTCCTGGTGCAAAAGACCTCCCCGATTACACCTCTTTCGTGTCCGATGTTATCTAGCCATTTGAAGAGAGTATCCATGCTTGCAATCCCCCGTTCCGCCTGTGTCTTCGTCTGCTGTTGTCTATTCCTTATTCTATTTTATCAGTCTCTCAACAAGGGCATACCCAAATTTGTATCAAGAGGAGAATTGTTTCAAAGTTGGAAGAAATGTGTTTTCTCTAAATTGGAACCACATAGAGGTAACCACGTCCAGGTGAGGTTCCGCACAGGACTAGAAGCTGTTATTTTTAGTTATGGATAGAATTCCCAACGCTCGTTTCTCAATGTGATCAGCCTTACGCTGATCTTCTTTTGATTAAAGAGTTCGCTAATTCGGATGAGACGAAGCATCACATTTTTCCTCGGAAGGTTTTCCCTTCTCGTATCTCGCTAAATTTTTATGGTTCAGAGTACTCCAAACAATACGATTGTCAGCCTAGGAATTGGACATGATATCGGTGCCGAGGAGAAACTACTTGAGGTCGGTTTTAGTCAACGATTTGGTCCTTAACGGTTCCTTCGGCGAATCTTTTACCCATCAATCAATACACACAAGCAAGGTATCGGAGAATGGGCCGTATTTGAGTCTCAATGGAGCTTTATTCTCATCGAGGTTTTCAGGCAATGGGAAAAGAAAATCTCCAATTCTATGGAGCCGATCCAATTACGGAAGTAAACAGTGCACTGTACTCAAAAATAGGAAAATACTACCCCCTTGCAGTGGGCGCTCGTGCAGGATTTTCTGAAGCTAGTGTTCTAAAGAGTAAGAATGGCCATCTTGTTTGGATATTGGTTACCTATCTAGATCAGTCGTATCAGTCGTCCACGGTAGCTCACGTGGATGCCGTCTATTTTCTGACGAAAATGATTGGACTGAAGTTTTTCGATGACATCTGGGTTGATGCAGAATACGCCGAATATGAAATGTTCCCCATGTTCCTCAATGGAGGGGATTTTGATAGAAGTGGTGTTACTATTTGCCAATTCAACATGGAGATGCATTCACCCGATGATGCTAAACAGAAAGCTGTGCATGATTTTATTTTCCAAACTTTAGAAGAGGAGCGGTGAGAACCTTGAGATCCAACAATGCCCGCCTTATAGATACGCCTTCTTCTTCCCGGTCTACCATCTACGGTTATTTTTTGTCAACTTTAAAGATACAGAATGTGTGAACAAATATATCCCTAAATTCGTGTCGATAAAGCCTATTGCTTAATTATCGTTTTGCAATTGAATGAATTGAACTGTCAATCGTTTCCAACTAATCGAAAGAAAGAAATCGCTTGCCTCCTAAGGCACAGTTTTATGTAAATAAAACATTTATTTTATCCCCACAATGTTCTGCTACTAAAGCAGTTGGTCGTGGCTGCTGCTGACACTACTAATTATCGCCCTCTAAATAGGATTCCGAAATCTAGACTAAAGAGTTGCAAAGCACCTTTTCTGGCCTAAACACGAGCTGACCGTAATCTAATGTTGAAGTGTTTTGCATTTTGAAAACAATGGTGATATTGTAGAAATAATGAATCAGATCACATCTTTGCAAAAAAACAGGAAAATTTGAAGAAGATTTATGAGCCAATTTACGAGTTACGTTAATATCCTGAAAAAATGATAGGAATTCTTTTCCAATTTTGATCCCAATATCTCTCAAACCAATCTGGGTTGATCTCGGGGACAGTCTGCTCCTCTTCCGGGAGATCCCTCATCTCCAACGGGAACATCTTTTTTACGATTTGCGCGAACGTTCAAGAACACTGAATCAGCCTGATCTTCAATCACTCAACTGGATCGGCGGAGCAAAGGGGGGGGGGGGGGGGAACCATAAGGCCAACCAGGGTAAATCAGCAAAACAAAAATAAGGAATGAGTTGTAGGAGACCGATTAGAAGTCATAGCAGACAGTTTAGTGTTGCACAAAAGTGACTGAAGTTACACTACTTCCATGATGTTTTTGATCATAAATAAATAAATGATATCCAATCGTTGTAGCTGAATAAATGGTTGCCAGATTTAGTCGAACGTCAGCAAGATGGTATTTTGTCACTGAACCCCCGAATTTTGGGGTGTTGATCTATTGCTCTAGTGGTACCAAAGTCTCAATAATCGAAGGTAATTGTTAAATTGACACACCCTCCCGTACAATCCTGCTTCTTGACAAGATCAAGACCTAGCTAGAATATCCGTTGATCCTGGAGATCAGCCGCGCTAACGGGAGAAGCCGAGTCTAGCGGCCATTACGTCTTCGCACATTTTGGATGACACTTTGGAGGACACTGTATCAGCAAGTTCTTCTGGTAGCTATATTGGTTTTGATACTAGTGCTGGCCCTCACACACCGCAGGTACGGTAATCTCTCCTTCAGCTTACTTCCTATTAGATCTCTTCTCTACGACGAAAGTAACAGCTCCATTTTGGACCAATTTGAACTTGATTGTGATGAGCTTTTTCAGGGAAAAACACGGTAGAGGGTTCTGTTAGCCGGTAATATCCCATTTCAGAGAAGTACAAAAGCTCAAAAATTGGAATATTACCGAGAAAATAAGGGCAAAACTCGAGAAACAGATAGCCTTTCATTCCACACAGTAAGACTGCTATATACAAATAAAGACCGAGTTATAGTTGTCAAACGTATCAGGATTTACTTGGGTTTCCAAGAGAACCTTTGAGTCGAGAGGAGGCTGAATTCCCCCTGGCTTATGGAATGCTCGTTTACCAGGATTTCTTACAGGTAGGAGAGGTCTCATTTTATCCATTTGTGGAATTATAGCACTTCATTTCTTCCTCTATTCACTCCCTCTTTCCAGGTCCTCCTTGTGTTGTCCGGCTTCTACCATCCGCAGAATCAGTACTGCATCGCCGTCAGTGGCCAGGCCGATGGCGTCTTTCGAGGAGTAATGGAGAGCCTCCAGCAGTGTTTCCCCAATATCCATGTTCTGGTACAGTTCGATTCTTCTTTCTCTTTACCGGAAATCTTCAGGATAGACCAGCAGTAGTCTGGGGCGGCCACGAGATTATGAACTCGACGTACGCATGTTTTGAATACCTGGTCAGCGCAGGGAAACCTTGGAAATACTTCCAGTACCTCTCGGGGGTGGATCTCCCTCTTAGGACTAACCTAGAAATGGTCAGGATCTTGAAGACATGGAACGGGTCGGTTAATCTCGATGCTGTGCCGTTTGAGTCCTGGAGGCTGCTGGGCAAAAAGGTTTGTTCTTTGCAAATATCAAGCAAAGTCACTCGTCCAGCTGGAAGATGCTCCCTTGCCCCTGTATAAGTCATCAGTGGCTGTGATTATTCCCAGAGAAATGGCTGACAAACTGGTTCAGTCGGAGGTTACCATGGAATTGCTGGACTTCCTGAACGGGACTGGACACAGCGATGAAACATTTTGGGCAACGCTGATAGGAAATAAGAAAAGTGGGTAGAGAGGCAACTGAAGTCGTGACGGAATTTTTAAGAATTTCCGATTCCTGGAGCCTTTGAGGCTTCGGAAATGCTTTCCTTTCGTCAAAGATATTACAAAAAATATAAAGGAAAAGTGGAACAGTATCGGCACAGATTCAGCGAGCATGATACGGTGAGTTATCCATTTATTGGCCAATTTAGCCATTTTAGATCAAACTCGGCTACTATGTCACCAGATTTCACGTATGGGACAGTTTCCCCAGTGCCTGCAAGGGAAAATTTTATCGGTTTTCGTGCATTTTTGGTGTAGAAGACCTGGCTGTCCTATTGAAACAGCCACACTTTGTAGCACACAAGTTCTACATGGACTTCGAACCAGCCGGGCTGATTTGTGGTCTAAAAGTAAGTAAATCCTGCTTACTTTACTGAAGCTGTTCCTCTATAGCACATTCGTCAAAGAACTCTCAAACGTAGGACGCGGCTTGACATCGCCCCGTATCGAGAACTTCCGCTGGTCGAGCTGCACAGCGACGTTCCTTTGAGAAAAATCAAACACCCCTTATGGTTGCTGGGAGAAACATTCCGAGAGCTTTCGGTTTCTGCGTGATCGTCTTTTTTTCACGTAATAAAACATAGATCTATCCGGGAACTATTGGTGCAGAAGCAAAAGCAATTCTGAAATTGCTGGAACTCGACCCGCCAATAAAGGCCCGGATTCTCTGTCCCTAGCTTCCTTTTTTCGCAATAGACGTTTTCCTTTCCACCCGTGATTAACCACAGTATCACAAGGAGCAATCTCTCTTGATCGCGGGAACAGTCTCAGGTCCCAACTTTGTTTCTCCTACTTTGTTTTGAGAAAACAAACATTCGGTATCCGGAAGCTCCAATCCGCCAACGCCTGAAGCAGTCAGTAAACAAATGGAGTAACTAAAGACTGTTAGGTACCAACAAGGGGTTGTGGGTTTCAAATTCACAAACAGTCAATAACAAAAAGAGGTAGCTTCAGAATCTATAACTTTTTATCATTGCATGAAGGTGCTAGCTGTGGCCGTCCCAAAACCCTGTGATAGAATCGGCGTGCTCATCGGCACAGCCCGACGACTAATCGGCAACGTCACAGCTGACAACTTGGGAGGTGACCAATGGGTTATTGCCCACTCGTTAGAATCGAATAATAGTAGAAAGCATTGTGTTTCAAGAGGACTACAGAACAAATTACGAATAATTATAATTTTTATAAAAAATTAAATATTTGAGCCCGTAAATATTATAGAGTAAATGGTAGGCCCTTTATGGCTGTTGCTGTTGTTGTTGTGATCTTGCGAATGCTTCTTGAAGGAGCTGTTCTCCCCTTTGCTCTTCTTCCTTCATGGCCCGGCCCAAGATTTGGAATCGGTAATCCAACAGCGAATGATGGCATTGCGTGTTCCTGGAAAAATTAGTTTTAGGGCGAGATATATGACTCCACTTAGACTACTATTGGTGACTTATGAAGGGTCTATGTTAGTGGAAAAGAAGAGCAAAAACTCACGAATTACTCAACGCCGTGTTCATCTCGTTGTATTGGCGGAGCGCTTCTTTGTGGAGCAGGTAGGTGCCGAGGTCTTTAGTCAGATTTTGGCCGTTGTTCGCGATGCCGTTATTGCCGAACATAGTGAAGCTGGAGAAGTACTCCGGCTAACCGACGGCCGCTATTTAAAGACCATAATAGCGCGGCAAAGTCCGCCCTGTAGATGCCCTATTTTTCTAGCGAGAGGACATCAGCGGCTGTGACCTTTGGAAGAGGTTGACTACACTCACACGAATGAACGCGATCATGCCGGGTTGATCTCGCGGGATCAACAGGATCCTTCCCACATTTTGGCCATAATATCACAATGAGCAATCTGCGTTGATCTCGAGAACAGTCTCGGGCCATCCGATAGGAGTCTTCGTCATTCTCTCGAAACCCAAATAACTATCCTGGGTGAATTCTTCCTCATATTTTGTTTCTAAAATTTCAAAGACCAATCTGGTTTGATCTCGGGAACGGTTGGTAGTCACAAATTCTCTGACTTCACAACATCCTTCCATACAGCTTTTTGAAGAAACCGAATCATTGGAACGGACATGGTAGGGGAAGAAGAAAAGTCCTACATTAATAGCAATTTATTTTTTTCGAGAGTAACAATTTATTCTTGACATTCATTCATTAAAATTTTTATACCGAACAAGGAGCAGTACCCTTCACTTTGTAAGATATCTGTGCCGTGGTGAGCTCCCCACTCTTCTCAAAGACGATTTCACAGAAAGCTCCTGCGGGGGAATCTCCATGTAATGCCACCACAGCGGATAATTGTTTCCCTTCATAGTTAGTCCTCTCGGTCCATTTAAACTTGGAAAGCTTCTTTTCCACTTCTTCCTTTGACGGCATCTTCCATTCTCCATACATGTATAATTTAGATTCTCGAAGATTTGGAAAAGGTTTCAATTGGTAAATCTGAAAAATCGGTCAAATTGCAATTTATTATAGCTTCTTACGTTCAACATCTCAAGCAATAAAGAGTACGGCTCCCAATTAACAATCACATTAAACCCCACAACAGGATATTTAGATAAAAGTTTGGGTGCCGCCGTGGCTACAACATCGGCATCGAGACGCAGACCCGCGGATTTCTGCAATTAAAATGATGATAAACAAGAAAAAAGTTAGCCTAACCAGATTCCTTGTGTGATAGACAGCTTCATATCGGTTGGATCCGTCACTGCTCAAAAAGACTTTTACGGGATTTAGAATCTTGAAGAGTTTGACACATTGTTCCTTAGTCCATACTTGACCCCCAAAAACAAACATAAACAAGTAGGAACATTTTACGCGGTTCTTCTCTAGGCGATCACAAAGAAGGTCAAAGCCTTTAGCGTCTTCTAAAAAGGTATACAGGATGAAAAGGAGAGGTACTGACCAGTCACTTCGATACAATGTATCCGGGTCCCATAGAAACCCTCCATGGTTCTTCGACAACTGAACCGAAACGAGAGTCCCTCGCGCTTGAGACTGTATAGTCCCCCGGCTCGCACCGTAATATTGCGACTTGTTCGAATGAAATTGTGCATGTCCCAGCATGTATGTTGCATGCCATAGTAACTGAATTCTTCCAGCTGGAATATTTTTAGTCGAGGAGAAAGTTAAGGAGACAAACCTTAGTGATGACTTTTTCAAAGAGAGTAGGGTGAAGAGCAAGAAGGGGGAAATGTTCCATCCGGTCGGAAGGAGAACACGTGATTTGAATGGAGCAAAGCGGGCGAACTCCTAACTTCTTCACCAAAGCGAAACATTTTCCGATTCAAGCCAAGTTTCGCGTTGGATTGTGCATTTAGCTGCTTGTTTCTACAGCTTCCTAATAACATTCTTGGCCGCTTCTTCTCTATGGCCCAGTTTTATAGAAGGAGAGGGTGTGAAACAAATATTTTACCATAGAATACTGACTAGACTGTCCTCGAGCTGTTTTATACTGTTTTCATAAGATTCAAAATGCGAATCAACAATGCACGTAAATCACTAAAAAATACAGCCATTGTCAACGATAAATCCTATATTCATTCCGTAATGAAGATTTATCGCGGTTCCTCCAATGGAAGAGAAATAGTCAGCCTTTGCATTGACACAACGAATGCCAGTGTTGATAGGAGCCTGGGTGATACTAACCAAAACGATATCGACCTACTTGACACCGCTCAGGTCCTGGGCACTTGATCTTCTGTAGCTGGCCGCTGTAGAACAGTTTGTAAAATGTCTTGTCAAAGCAGTTTTTGATGTAATTAAAGTAGAAATTGGTAGAGGGAAGGCGTTGCCACACAGAGCGGAATGATTCCAGTGAGGTCATTCTAAAGAACTCAACTTATCATCGACTTATGTAAACCTTCGCCAATCGTTTTCCATAGTCTTCATTGCAGAGCGAGATACTAATGGGGATACGGTATCCAGGACGGTATCAGTTGGATTGAAAAATGGAGGGAGCTCGCTTTTATTCACGGTGACCTCTGTTCCAGCAGGATCCAGAGACTTGAAATGGGCAATGACATTGGTTCCAGCCGGTACCATATACCTGCCCACTCCCGAATTAGACGATGCTGCTCGTCTTCTTACCTCTCTTGACCGTTTTTCACTCTCAAAGGCCAATGGATCCAAGTGTGGTTGACATATCGTGGTCGGACAACGACTTTTCCCGTCTCATCGTGTTGTTTAAATCTAATGGAAGTTATCATTTTTGTCAAGGAGAACTTCCCAGCATTAGATTCTAAACTTCCCGAGCTACAATAAGAAAAGGGGAATTTACCAGCTTCCGACTGGATGTTGTGTTTCACGTAGTATAGATAGCCTATTCCAACGGGAGGGTCTATAAACCACAATTAACCACCAAATTTCAGTTCTGACCAATTTCATCTCCGTTCTCGTCATAGATGGGATCAATTTTATTCATTAGAAAGAGTTCCCGAAACTCATCCGAATATGTTCCAGCTATTCGTGGGAAGATAATATCGTCCAGATCCATAAACGAGATAAAGTCGGCCGATTCCTGCACATACACAACCTCCGCAATCTAGAGAATGGCTTTGAATACCTTGTATTTCAGTAGACAATCCGTCTGAGCAGCTGCTTGGTTACGAAATTCAACATTCAAATTTGGATTAAAATCATCTTCGGGAATTGTAGATAGATGGAGACGAAGCCAGGGTTCTAGAGTAAGATGGCCCTACAATGGGAAATATTGAATATCAGGGGCTAATTCACCTCTTTCTCATATTCCCTAACCAAATTGTAGACCTCCTCCACCATACTCCTTATGTAAAGATGAACATAACTCTCAAATCTGATACAAAACGGAATAAACTTATTAGAAGGTACCTTTTGTAAGTATGAAGGGCCAGAGTAATCAACTGCCACTGGTCGGAGGAAAACAAAGGAGAAATACAGGTAACAACCTCGTGTTTTTGATAAACGGGAAGCTTAAAAGGTATTTCGTGGTAGTGATTTCCAATATGGATAGACAGCGAAGTTAGGGAAGAAACCGTCTGCACAGTTGTGAATAACGGAACCCAAGAGCAGACCTTGTGAGGAATGACCCTCAAAATATCTCTCTGTTATAAGAAATTTGGGCAGAAAACATACTCTTCTACTGGTTTAGTTATTTCCAAACTGTGCGTAGCGTTCTTGGCTTGAAATGTTATCTTCCCAACGTCGGTTGAATAGGAGAAATCAGTTGACAAAATCAGGGCAATGGAGTTTGCTCCTAGACTGGATGCTACTGTTTTCTTCGTAAAAATACAGTAAGATACCTTTGAGATTTGGTGTAATAATAGGCAGAGACGATAAAAATGTCATAAATCTCTCGATTTTTGGTGGAAATCTTCTCGAAGTTTGAACTGATACAAAATCAGAGCAGCCGATATTACTGTCACCCACCTACGATTGATAATAAGTCCAATTAGACCAAGTATTAGATAAAAGAGTAAGATAATTCTCTTGAGGTGGATTTTACTAGGCATTAAGAAATGGTTTCCTGCATAGATTGTATCTAAGCGGCAGCAAGCGAAATGGAACAGACTTTATCAAATTGGGATTCAACAACCGACCAATGCCTTTTTATTCAGGAGTCATCCTGTTTTCCAGTAGATTTCCGGAACAGTCAAGGAACCATTTGAATGGAAGAGTTATCAGTAATTTTCTCAATGGATTTTCTTAAAGATGATCTCTGGTTCGCCATAAATTCTCCATTTTTCATCAGAGATCAGCCAAGAAATTCACACATGAACAAATCGTAACGACCCACAGCTTTCAGAAATTTTATTGAAGAGCGTCACGAAAGGAAAACGGCTTTATTACATCTGAACTGACGACAACGATAGACGATAAATATTTAGAATTTCTCGTATTTTATGGGTACAGCCATCCATTCCGGATGAGACAAGTCTTCTAGCGGAATGCCGTTGTTTAGCTCAACTGAAGGCAATCGACTGTAGCTGCTTGCATTGAAGGGAACGGGGTCGAGGCTTCTTCTTCGCAGTTCCTTAGCTAGGCAAATATATGCCGCTGGATGGATAGTCATAAAGATTTTGTGGGCAAACATTTCTGGTCTTCTAAGGAGAAGTGAAATATCCGTGACATTGAAGAAACACATCGGATCCTCTGAAAATGAACATTCTGGGAGATGCTCTCCTCTCTTACGAGAGCAAAAGGATCTGAAGGTCGAGATCTCAAATCGAGCAATGAAGGTGCTGTCAATATTGTCGACCGTTTGTGACTCCATGTCGAACTCTTCTTCTACAGTAACCTGCTGAGCTTTGGTAAACATTTTGCCATCCAAAGAGCCGGGAACATGGAAGCCTATCAATACGCTTTCTTTAGTCTTGCTAATTTTATGTCCTACTCTTTTTATTCGCGGCAATCGTTGCCCAAAAGGTTTCATACGGGAGATGTGTCTTGTTCAAGTAATTCAACAAGTAGGCAGTCTTCCTCTGGTCTACCAAGAATTCTGCAGCTTTGCGAGGTAGAATCACACCCATTCCACCTTGATATAGAGGAACTGGAGTGGCTTCTGGCTAGAAATGACTGTGAACGCATTTCGACAAAAAGCTGACCCTTTGGATCCCGAATCTCCACTTGGAATAGGGACGAATTTCTGTGTTTATCGAGCCGTTTAGTGCTTTTAGAATTCTAACCATCTCCAGATTTGTTTTTAAAGGAACGTCGTGGGCAGCGACAAACTGAAAAGGAGATTACTGTAGGAGCCGAACTCTCACCTGATAATACTCCCATTTACTTCCGGAACTGGTCAGCTCGTTGACACATTGATAGACATTGTTCATAACACCATTCTTATGGGTTGGTGGATAGGCTTCATCGCCAATCTATAGATCATCATCAGAAGAATATAAAGTTTTGTTACCTGTATTCGAACATTGTCAAAACATCTCGGAATTCTCATAAGAATGGATTTAAAGGAGCTCGCTGAACGGTTGTCAATTGTTATACAGTACTGATTCTGTGGACGATAGAGGAGACTCAAAGTTAGCAGAACCTGGAACTCTTTCGTTTTTACTCTTTCTAATTCTTCCCTGGATGGGGTCAACATGAACTACGAAACCAAACGCGATGGGAAATTCTTTCTCCTCGACTGATACTCCCGTCTTCTGGAAGTAGAAGTATCTATGAAGAGCAGTACATCTAAACATTAGTTTTAGACTTATGGATAGCCACGAAGGGATACATTTCACCATCTTTCAGAAAATCGTCAATAATTGGAGGGGTGAATAAATGAAATGAGGAGAATCTTCGAGCTTTTGGCGTGCCGTCTATAACTGGCTGACAGTCTAGCTTAACGTCTTCTACCCGGATGTATTTGGTCCTAGAAAGGAAATTGTCCCGTTGGGAAGCAGGTAAACCTGTGTAGTGACGCCGTTTCAAAGTAGAGAAAAAGAAAGAGAACCGATAATGTAAGATAAACTCCGAAGGGAATAACATTGTTCCAGGAGGATGTTTCCATAGGTAAGATAGAAGGAGAAAGTAGCAGTCAAAGAAGGTGAGTGAGATATTGTCAGATAGCATCTCATTCTCTCTTCCAGTAAGCAAGTTGAATCGTTTCCGCAAATCTGACTTACTTTTGAGGAGGAAACATGGTTATAAAGACTCGATTGAAGAAACTACTGGGGGCCTAGCATGATAGCCCAATTTCCACTCTAATTTTTATTTAATAAAAAGTGGTCCAGCAGTAAAATGAAGTGGGTGATGCCCGCAACGTTTCATTGAAATGGTTCAAAACCAAAAATTTGATTTTCGTAAAAGTAGATCTCATTCAATAACAGAACGTGTTTGGCACTGGCTTTCAGTTCCTGGAGGTACTTTTCCTTTAATCCTGACGATTTTGTAGCGTGTTTTGTCCGCTCTGACAGTAACATTTGAACCTTTGTCTAAAAATAAGTTCTTACGACTAATACTGCTGAAAATGTAGTCGAGTTTGTCCTTCTCCACTCCGTGTGCTTCAAAAGTGTGAATCAAATCGTCATAGGTCTTTTTCAACTGATCAGCCGTCTCTCCATACTTGATAAAAATGTAGTTGTCAGATTCTTCATAAAGATCACACATCCTTAAACATAACAAGATAAGGGCAAAGAAAGACATCTCGCAGAAGTGATAGACGAGCTCCTTCGCCTTTTCCTTCAATCAATCATCGCTCTTTCAGAACTCACCAATTAGACGGAGCCATGTGTGTGGTTTCATACCCCTGTTGAATGAAGGAAGTCTTTGGAATGGTTACGTCCCAGTGTTCAGAGTTCATTTGCATGATTTCTGCATGGAGACCCTCTACAACACACAGTAGATTATCCGAACATCCAAAGCATGGCTTTCTCTCACTGAAGATATACTTTTCTTGCTTTGTAAACGGCTTACTTGATGCATTTGTCAATAAAACCACTTATGAATCGTTCAATCGGATTGCGGACCATAAAAATAGTTGATTGAGTGAAAGGGGCAATTAGATGCTTCTGTTGGGTGCTCTTGACTTCATTTCTATTCAAACAAAACCTGAAAATGGCAAAAATTGGCAAAAATTGGTTGAAAGAGCGGTATTACCGTTCCTCCCAGAACTCTGTCGGGATCGTTCGATTATTTGCAATAAATCCCTCCGAATCGTATAAGTAACAAACCACACTTTGCAATAAAGTACACATAGCCTTCTCGATGAGACAAGAGGATAGCCTATATCGGGGAGCAAGTCTATAATAAGACTTGATCCGAAGAAAAGGACGGGCTATCGTCGAATTAACCGGTAGTCCTGAAAAGAGAATAGTACCTGTGGAAATTAGGTAAAAAACCTACGTAAAGATTTCAAGTCGTTTAAAGCTTTCCTTACAGATAAAGTATAAGCGTCGGGGGCATAAGTCACCTAAAGGCCATTGCTACACTTTCAAATATGGAAATTACATGATTCTCTTTTTGGTTCGGAACTATCACTTCGACTTTAACAGGAGTACTGGAAGCTTCTGATGAAGATACTGTTGTCATCTGGCTATGGCTCTAGAAGACTGATTATTAGTTTTTTAAACCGACACAGACGTTTAGCTACTGTGTTAAAAATAATCATAAAACGTTATGCTAAACGGAGGCTTTTTAATCTTTCACCAGCGGGCCTTCGGCAGCCTACGGCTGTCGTCTATCTGTCAAAGCTATCCGTTTCGACCTGTAGCGACCGTTCCGCTTTTCCGCCGACGACTGCCTGCGGCGGCCCCCGGGATTAAGAAATTTTTTATCCCTTTACCGTCGGACACTTTCCCATCGGACAGACAAACAAACAGACAGGCAACACCATAGCGCTTTAATAGGAAGGGATTTCTATGCAAAGGGTTTATTCGATTTGGCGAGGGAGCGAGCAACACTATGAGAAGAAAACTCACAATATTACCGTCGATGGGATAACAATTAGAAATATTCCATTGGCTAAAAGTGTAAGCAATCGAAGAAATAACAGCTCCATAGATAATGAGCAACTGAAATGGAGAGTACATTTCTGGAAGTCTCTGCTTTCTACCGCAGAATATAGGAAATAACTGTTATTGAGGGCCATGGAAGCGCTCACTCTAGCTTTCTAAATAAGGGTCTAACCTGGAACAAATAAACACGTAGAAAAACGTTTTAGGATAGGAAAAGGAGAGTTGGATGGAAGGCTATGCGATACCATCAAGGACTCGGAAAGTGAAAGCGCGCGGAAGATCTGAAAACGATTGAGGCGATTTAGGGAATTCGGGACTGCTGGAACACCCCCTGGAACTTATTCGACAGTCTCAATGCCTTTGTGCTCACTTTTTGCAAGTATCAACAAGAATCTGTATGTTAGACAGTTGAGGGGGATTCCTTGGTATTAAAGGGACAGTAAGACCGTTTTTTGAAGTTGGCTTCATCTTGTTCAGAATTTTTTTCTGATCAAAGTTATCTATTTAAAAAAATGTAAAAATGTCAAATTCGCGAGTAAAATGCATATAAAGTTTCAAAGTTGTATTGCGAATTTCATCCGACGCGCCTCCAAGCAACGCAAGTTGCCCTAAACAAGACCGCGCGCTGTTTACGCGCCCATTTGATTGCAGGATGAGGCTACCCACTTGAAAAAAAAAGACAAATCGGTGAACTTTTATGTGTTTGTGTCGTCTGTACGGTAAAGTTCCAGTATAAGTTGCATTTCCAATCAGTGAATAGAAAAAAAACTACATAATAGTATCAGCCAAAGTCAGTTTTAACACATTGAATTGCAGGTGGTAGGCGTACTTGGAATATCTTCTGTCCTACCGAATCGGATTGTGCCAAGTTGCTCTTCTTGGAATGGGACGAGTAAGTTTTGCTCTGGGCTGATTTCTGCAACTGATCCATTAATTTACAATAACCCTTGAACAGGATCTTCTTTTCTTTCAATGTGAACAGAATGCACTTACACAGTGGCAATCGGCGCCTGCTGCATATGAACAAGTGTCTCTCCAGAGTTATTTTTCGTCTTATTCTTCTGTAAAACAGACATCATTCCGGTCACTTCCCGCCTGCACCAACCTCCCTTCCAAGTAATTTACACAGAGCAGACCGATAATTTCCAACTAAACTAATAACCAAGATGGGGTCACAGATCTGGGCGATAGACATCACGGAACTAATATATTGTGGTGCTTTGCCGAGTTCTGTTTTTGTCAGGGCGAATATTAACATCAACGCTGAAGGAGTTCCGTTGAAGATGATGGGAAGGATTGTCTAAAATTTCTACACTTCATTAAAATAGTGCGATGTCACCTGAAGATAGAGCAGGATTAACAACTTCTTTTGCATTCGAACGGTAGCGCTTTCTGCTGCCTTTTTCAAAATTCGTCTGATCCGTATGATACAGAAGAAGTCAATTGTTATCGTGGCTATGGTCAGTAGTACGAAACTGATAAGGGCATATACCATTGGCGGGTAGAAGTTTCCAGTAGGTAGCTGAAACTGGTAGATTACTGTACATTATATAGCCGTATTCTCTAGCTAGCCAGCCAAGATTTTACGGTATATTTGTCTGTATTCGCAATCCTATGATACAGCAGGATACTGGTTCACGTGCTATTTTAATGTAATCCTATTACCGTCGGGACATGTGAGACGATGATGTATTGGAAAGGGGAGGCGGGAGTATAATAGATCACAATTGTATAACATGAGCATGTTGTTCGGGACAGAGAGAACAAGGTTCAATACTCACGACAAGTGGTCCACCAAGACACGTCATCTCATAGATTGTCCTATCTTTTGATGTAGTTTGAATATAATGGACTACAAAATCATCCGGCTTTAATTCAGCAAACAGGACACTTGGAATCAGCCAGCAGAGAAAGGCCAGCAATATCAACGCTGCCATTTTCTTCGAGAACTCAAAATAATGCATTACATGTTCACTGGAAAGAATAGCTTTGCAAGGAGACGACAATTCGCCCACTTGCACATAACGCCATATCTGAAGAAGAACGAGAGACAGACGATAATCTCAACCAAGGCGAAGGTCGAACAGAAGATGAACAGTCCGACCAGCTTCAGTTCCTTGGAAGCGTAGTTAGCCGTACTGCAGAGAACAAAACCGCCGTCGAAGAGGTAATAGGTCTGAAAAGTGGTCACTGATTCTGGAAAGTTTCGATGCACTGGAAGATCTCACGCCTACTTTTCTAAAATCGAGAGTTGAGAGTTAAAATTAAATCAACTGGATTCCTGGCTGACAAGGATTTCTTGTTTTCCAGGATCTTTGTTAGGTATGGTAGTATCCCTTACCGGCAGAGCAATGGCTTGAGAGGTGGTATACAGCACAGCAGACATTGTATAGGCGAGCATTAGGTATCTATACTTTTGCATGGATTGTGAAGAATAGCACAAAATGATGGGAACAAGCAGTGCATTTAGGATAATGCCCAAAATTCCGGAGAATAGACTGATCCAACTTGAAGGTTCCATACTAGCTGACAATAATAAGAGGGGGGTTGCTTATGACCTGATCACCTCGACGACAATGTAGTTACCCCCGTGTGATGTCTATTTATTTACTGAATGGAAGCAATCGGCACAGAGTTCATTTTTCTCATTTGGTAGAGATATTTCCTCCTCTGAAGAGACAGATAATTAAAGACTACTGGGAAACATTACACAACAAAATGATCTTTGGGGGTTAAAATTGCAGACTTGCTGTCAGCTTGGTTAAAAATAGAAGCGGAAAAGGATTTCCAATTCTTTCTGGACGATCTAACAAGATAGACGCGAAGTTAGGGAAATGAGAAGCTACAGTACTCCGGAGTTATCAAGGACCACTTTATTTATCTGCAAACACATATAGAACAAAACATTGATGCTTTATTAATGTTAATATTCACTTGGCATACATTTTAATCGCTGATAGGCCGCTTGTTCTAACGCCTCCTGGTGTTTAGAATCTGCTATTCGAATCAGCTCGTACGCGCGCTGTCTCATGTTCTTTCCCCACAACTCGGCGATACCATTCTCTGTCACCACGTAATGAGCATCAGCTCGGGTCATAACTACTCCAGAACCCTGAAAAAGCTTACTTTATGTGGTTGAGAATAGAATAACCGACCTCTGTGAGCGATGGAACGATGCTGCTGTGCCCAGTGATAGTCGTAGAGCGGAGCGCAACGATTGGCTTCCCCAGACCGTCGTGCCCGTTAGATGCTCCCCGAATAAAGTCCACTTGACCACCAACTCCGGAGAGGAAATGCATTCCAAGGGAGTCAGAAACAACTACAACCAGATTTCGATAGTCCAAGTGAAGACTAACCTTGCCCAGTGAGATCAATTTCCATGGCGCTGTTAATCGCCGTCACTTTTGGATTCTGGCTGATAATGGCTGGGTCATTTACCCTGTCAGGCAATTCATTTGAGATTATCCGTTAGCTTACCATTCTGTATCTCCTAGTGTTACTAGAGGATTATCATTCACAAAATCGTAGAGTTTTCGACTGCCATAAACATAAGTCGCTACTATTTTTCCTGGGCATATTAACTGAAACAGTACTCTTACTATGTAACTTTAAAGAAACGAACTTTTTGATTATTTGTTATCACATTACGCTCAACCAGGTCTTTTATTCCGTCTGAAAGCATTTCGGTATGGATTCCGAGGTTTTTGTGATCACGAAGGGCGTGAAGACACGCGTCGGAGATCCCACCAACACCTAGGATTACTGTATTTCCCGTTAAAATTAGAGAATTTACCCATTTGTAAAGTAGCTCCATCATCCACTAAATTTTTGGCGATAATGTCTCCAATTCTGTTGTCATCGTCGTTCATGGTCTCAATTTGCCGCTCGGGAAGTATGAGATGTTCCTCTACGAGAACATCAATGTGAGAGGAGTGGATTACAGAATCTCCGAAAGTCCGGGGCATATTTTTATTGGCAATAGCTGCACTTTTAACAATTTAAAAGATTCAAATTGTAAGAACTAACCAATAATGTGGTTGGCATTAGAAATCGCGGCCTTTGCGACGTCGACAGAGGTTCCAAGAGAGCAGAATCCATTTGCATTGGGTGTTGACACCTAAGCTCTCTTTTTCAAGAAATATTTGACTCTAAACTGCAAAATAAGCTGATGTCCCCCCACCTGAATCAAGGCCACATCCACCGGAATCTTCCCCTTCCTGAATAACAAGGGGATCTCATGGGCGTAAACAGAATTAAAGTCGGCGTGGCCGTCTTCTACAGCTGCTCGGAGATTTATTCCCGTGAAGAAGGAGTTAGACCTTATTTTATCTAGAGAAGCACGTTACTCTCTTTGTTGTGGGGAATACCGTGAAGATTTTCGGTTCTCCATCTTTTTTCTTCGAGTTGTACAGCGGTATCCTTCTTTCCCACCTTGCCATAGGAATAAATTGTATCGGTTGGAGCTACTGGCGGCTCTGCTAGAGGGAAATTTCCTCTTCGGGGAATGGGATACTCTATAACGCGATTTCTCACGAACAGTTTCAATTATTCTGACCTTTTGTATGGGAAGTATGCTTGCTGAACTGTTCTGGATAGGCTATTCCTGATGGATTCTGCTTTTTCGCTAAATCCTGGTCATTTAGATCCGTATATTGAGTAAACTTACGTTTGATATCATCCGAACTGAAAGGATTCTCACCCTCTAATATCATATGATGCAGTTTAATTCGATTTAAATTGTTCCCCAAGGTGTATTCAGTTAAACCCTGTAAGTTCATAAATAACAGAAACTACTAACCTTACCTTTAACAGCGGAATTGGAGTTGCTGCCCCTCCATGGACAAAAATATTGTCTCCTAAAACATGTCTTTCTCTCCATAGAATAACAAAAATACCTGATTTTATAGCCTCAAATGCGTCCGGAAGCTTGGTATACTGGACTTTATTGTCTCCTTTAACAATATTCTTCTTGCAAGGAGCAGCAAGTTCTCTTTTGTCTTGAAGAAGTGATGGGATCCTAAGCTAGCTATTCATATTTGAGAAAGGGAGGAAAACTAACCCTGTGATGGCTTTGCTGGTCGAATAAGAACGATAGGATATTCTTGGCAACATCTAAAAGGTAAATCGAAGGCGGTTGGTTAAAAAATGGTCGCAATATGAATGACCAGAGTCCTGTTCTGAGAGAAAACGTGACGTTTGTAAGATAAACAAGACGAAAACGGATGATAACAAGTAGAAAGGGCATATTTGGAGAATAAAAACTGCTAATTATGCAAAGTAGAGGAACGTATTCTTCCGGCCAGCGTCAACAAGAAGGAAACTGATAAGTATTGGAATTTGGAAACAGGCGAAATTGTCTCAAATGGACAACAGAAGACGCCTGCCGAGAGGAAGATGGGTGGCCGACTGACGTGAGGTTGTTTACGGACAAACAGTTCCAAGACCGGTAGCGTGTAGTCCAGTCCAAGGGTCAGATTAAACGCGAAGGATAAGAAAAGAAAGAGAGGAGACTCTTCTTTACTCCTACTTTACGATCACGAGCAGTAGAAATTGCATACACCTAATACTGGATGAGGTTTTAATCTTTATTTTGGGTGTTTTTGAAACAAAATGATAGTGCTGGGTTGATGTTGAACTGCGCTAAAGTTTTTGGGGGCTTTTCTTTTTGTATCGGGGCTAGTTATAAGTCAAATAAAGGTTCGAACGGGAGCCCAAAGCCGCATGGTCGGTAGTTGCTATCGGCCGAATCTGTCCTTTGAGAAACTTGGACGATTCCTCTAATGAAGACGCGTTCAGCTTCGTCAACAAACATAACAAGTAGTTTTTTTAAGGACAGACGAATTTATTTGGGAAGAAAACAAGACAATACGTGAGTATTCCGATTAGTTTACTGAAATAGGAACAATAGCGTAGCGAGTTGTAATTTTTTGTTTGAAATTATTAGTTAGAAGTCAACTTCTTCTGCCTTATACGCAATAACGACTTTAACGTAGGCAAAAGCATAGTGTTCAAGTGCAAGTTTGAACGAAGATTCGGGAGGAAAATGTCCGGGAAGATCAACAAAAGTACCGTAAAAGTATTTTTTGTAACCTCCTTCCTGTGTCAGACGGCAGTCAGGGAACTGCGCTTCTATTTGAGCCTTCGAAGGAAGTTCTGACCCACGCCATGAGATTTCAAAAGAGAATTGACGGAGGGACGGATACGGGGTTGAATAGAATAGCTGAAAAATAAGTGGCTAAAGTTGGAAGGATACTATTTTTCTACCTGTTGGATTGTACGGAGCAAATCATATCTCGGGCCATCCGAGGTAGGGGCAAGGAATGTGTGCATTGTCACTTTCTGGAACTTGGGAAGCATTCGTGTAACCACTGGGGCCAGAACGTCCTCATCCAAGAATATATGAACTTTTTTCTTAATGTAGAAGTTTAAAATTGAAGTAAACGGGCTTACGAGAATGTTTGACTGGAAAAGGGCCTCATATACGTTCGAATCACAGCTGTTTATTGTGACTTTTACGGGTTTTAGAATGTTCATCAATGTCACACACTGTTCCGTGGTCATCTTCGTCTCCCCGGTATTGAATTTTCCACAAGTTATGCCATTATTCCTCAGTGAATCGCACAATAATTCAAACTGTACCGAAATGTCGTCTATATGTAATGGATAAGAGAAAAAAAGAATAACTCACCATGATCCAAAGTGATTTTTCTCACCCGAGTTCCATAAAAGTGGTGGAGTTCCTTTATTCCGCCTTCTACATACCGGAGAAAGTAAACAATTGACTTCTTAAAATATAGGTGATAACCAGCTTGGAGGTGGATAGATGTATGCCTGCACTTTCGAATGCGCTCAATCGCATCCCGACATGTTCGCTGGAGTCGGAAGTAAGCTTTGAATTGAAGCTGAAATTTTCTTGGAATAGAAAAAAAAACGTTTACAAAATTAAATACCTTTGCGACGACTTTTTCAAAAAGGGTAGGATCAACATTAAAGATGGAGACACCGGGCATTGCAGCTGATGAAGACGCGCGTTGAGCACGGGGGAAACGTTGGAGAGGGGGTGCCATTTTTTCGTTAACGCCTAGACAAAATGGATAGTTTACCAGGTTAAAAACGACAAAATTTGACAACGTTAATGCTTTAAATTTTAGAACAGAATGATCAAAATTTATTTATTTTTTCTTCTGTAGAAAGGGAAGACACTGTCAAACTTTCTTTAATACCAACAGAACATCATATCTGTTATTGGTAGTTGATGTATTCCTGAAGATTTTCGGTGTCAGGGGGTAGGAGACTGTCATTGTAGTAGGCTGACAATATCTCGAAGCCAGCAGTAAGAAGGGGAATCCAGCCATAGATCCTCTTCTGATTCCACTGGTTGATATCTTGGCCAATGAGAATGGCAGCAAAGAGCAGTGCTGATCATTTTGGCTATCACCAGGTCTGTTTGCTTACGATTGTCTCAAAAGACACCTCATCTTTTGGATCTCCTTCAAATCCAGTTCTGGATTCAACTGCTCTCCATGAGTGCCAAAGCCAATGTTTTCAAGGTAAGCCAAACTAATCAGAAAGTCATAACCCCCTAGTTTTCTGTAAAAGTTCTTTCTTTTGTGACTACAGATAACTCTTACAAATCACTCTGCTCAATAGGATAGCCGTCTCTCATTCTCAACAGCGACATCTTCTAGCCAACCTCAACCAGACGGACATAACCATTCAATGTGAACTGCCGTCTCATATTGGAGGGTATTTTCTCAGGGGGCAAGTTTCCAATCTCTAGCTGCTGCCGCATAAGCTAGAAACCCTGTTTCTTACTACAGTCTCTCTAACCATCTCACAACTCTCAAATTGTTTTGGCCGAACCACTGGAATAAAGTATTTCCTGTGTAGTATCATTCTCATCGGAGTGTAGATCTCTTTCTCAATTTCGTCGTAGGTCTTCAACCCTAGCGGAGTCTCAAAAGGAGTACAAACAGGTAGAACCTTCAAAAGGAAGACTTACTTATATTCTGTCATCCACTCCTCTTCCCTGTCGATTTCGAGTAATTCAGAATTCTGGTAGAGCGTGTTACCCAGTGCAAAGAAGAAGAGCACGAGAGCAGCAGATAATAGTAGCTCTTTGACTTTGAACCAATCCATTATTTTAAGCAGGAAGGGGTAAAAGCGAAGAAACTATGAGATGGGATATGTTGATGGCTATCGCGAAATGAAGCGCTTTGCCTCCTCTAATCGAGACAGAACATCTTCTACCCGTTTTCATTGCCCCTGGTCTATTGTCTTATTTCTATGGCTCTTTATAGACAAATTGTAATGGTCACTTTATTTATTCCAAGTGTTGTATTACTGTACTGGTTTGTAAAAATTGTTTGTGTTCTAGATGTTTTAGGGTCTTCACGCGACCAATACATCTACAGCGGAGACTAGACCAAAACGAGATGTAGGCCTAATTATGGCTCTTCTTAAATTTTCAAAAAAAAAACAGATCAGTAGTAAATGAAGTGAGGAAGGATGAAGTGGATAAGACAGTTTGGAGCTTGTTGAATAACGAGCAACGGCCATCTAATTCTGACTTTTGGAGAAGAGACAGTAACGTGGCTCGTATGACGGGATACTTGTATTTGCCTAATTGTAGTCGCGTCAGATCGTTTTATTTTTTATCAGAAACGCTTGTTTAGATAATGGCTGAATGGTTTCGCAAGCGCCAAGGATATGACCCTAACAGTTCTGTCCCTACGAAGATACCCAAAGAAGTAATGGATAGATTCACGAAGAATGGTTTGATACAGCTTGTAGAGGTAGTAGTCTTAAAGTTCACGTATCAGATTTCAGAAAGTAGACAAGAACAAGTTTGATAGGACACCCATAACTTGGGCGAGGGATCAAATAGAAGAACTGGTCTTGAAGGAAGTGGACAAGTTTGAGGAATATGGAGGGCAAGGAAGTTAGCTGCTTCTCCAGGTCCTGCACAACGTTTCCTTCAATTTAGGGGCAATGTTCCGAGCAATGGAAACATTCGGTGTCAATGGGAAGACCGGTCTCATCTTCGGCTCTTCGAAGGAACCATGGATTGAGGCATTCGCTCTTCAGGAAGGAGCTCGCAAGGTTTTCCCTTTCTAAAACTATACTCCTTTTATTCAGCTGATTAGAACAGGGCCGGTTAACATCACTATAGAGAATTACCGATATGTTCAGTATTTGAATCAGGTGGAAATGGCCAACCGGTACCATACGTAAATTGGGAAAAGTCCAAAGGAAAAGTCCTTCAGCTATCTCAACACTTTTGACTTTGCTGCCTCTTTTTCTATCGAAAGTATGGGATTCGGAAGGATGGATCCACTGAATCCTGACGGAGACCTTCTTGAAATCCAGAAAACTTACTGTATGTTGAAAGATGGAGGATTTCTTTTCCTCGGGGTTCCTGTCGGTTGGGATACTATAATTTGGAATTCTCACAGGATTTATGGTCGAATACGTCTTGGAATGATTGTTACAGGTACAGTACGCTTTACTTTGTTTTAGTGCGAGATATTCAGCTTGGGATATCGTGACAATGTTTCATTATGACAAAGAAATACCCATTGATTTCGATCTTTTGGAGGAAGCCGCAACATCTGAAGAGCAAAATTGGATAGTTGTAGTGTTGAAGAAGCGGAACAACACTCCCACTCCAACGTAATGATTGCTGGTTGTGTTTTAATAAATGCGGTTATCGCGATACCCATAGAATTAATTTCAATCTTCATGCCGACCTGTATGAAACGAATGCCAGCAGGTATTTTCTTCCTCACACCATGATGATCTCAAAACGCGTCTCCTGTTCCCGAAGTCAATGGACCTGACGGCAGATGACCATCTCAAGATCACTTTCCCATCATTTTGTTCAAACACGGCGAGAGTTTCCCAGTAGCCTGGTAGTTCATAGGGATATGGATTTGGTAGCGAACTGGTCGGTGGATATTGTCGAGAACACATGAAATATGGGAGGAAGGATGGAAAGGAAGCGCAAACTGGATCGGTCCGTAAGCACAAACACTTCATTTAAAAAACGGGGCAGTCCAATCGCAGTTATCCAATTTGGGATCATGGTTAATTTGACAATGTCACCCAAGGACACCCCGGCGAGATGACAATCTGTCAGGCCACTGAATGGGTAGGGCAGTAACTGCCTACCTACCGATATTCTTTTCCTTCAATTCGTATTGTTTCCTTTTGCGTCTTATCATAATTGGGTCAATCTCTCCCTTTTGTTACAGCAGAAAGGTCGTGTTGTTCATACCGTTTCTTTTTCCAGTGGTTGTAGACACTCCTGGCATCCTATGGGCCACCGCAAATTTTCTGTTTTCAGCCTAGCATACATCAAGGCTCTACTTCATTACGTTACTGGGAATGCAATAAACATATGCCGTTATGAACTGTCAATAACTGCACACTGACAGCGATGTTATTGACTACCTCCCGTCCGACTCCAATTCACCACACTTGAGATGTCTTCCTTTTAAATATCCCATAGCAACATTACTTCATGCTGACTATAAATTCGTGGAGCCGCACGACGGTGATGTAATCTTCATTGGATCAGAAGAATGTAATCTTTTTTGTCTATAAATTTTTCGGTAGTAGTGTATCTGGCACCCATGAAGTAAGCGCGCCTCAGTTCAACTGCTCTTGGAAACCCGTTTTGTACCGCTCTTCCTCCTTTTTATAATCTTTTCATGTTTTTCGCGTCTTCCAAACACACAGAAAGTAGTTACATAGAGGATATAGATAGAACACATAAAAATTGAAAGCAAGGCATTCTGTGGCACCAGAAAGACTTGTGGTAAGATCCTTGATAATGCCGATTAGTTCGTGTATTATTCACTATTCTTATGATTTCTATCCATCTTTCGTCATATTATTCTGTTAAGAAACCCACAGGAAAACACAAACGTAGAAAAATCCTGATAAATGAGCTAAAACATAGAATATGACTCATGTGAACTGGGGCGCGCTTACTTTATGGGTGCCAGCTACACTACTACCAATTTTTATCTTTTAATCGTCTACTCCGTCTTTTTAGAATCGAAGCTCATATTTTGCATTGGAAAAGTCAAGCTGTGGCCACCTTTTAACAGAGAAGAGCATCTTACGCCTCTGGGATTCAACTCAAAAAACTTCAAGGATTTCGATTATTTGAAGGTAGAGTGATAATTTGGCTCCGCTTCACCCAATCACTTCTTTTAGGTATCGATAAAACACAACAAGACCTCCTTGAAATTGATAGCAGTAATGGTACAATGTTTGAATAACTTGGAATTTGTAGTTATTAGGAGGTATCCCACATTTAATAATTAGGAAAACGCCAAAAGAGGTGGGACACAATTTTATAGTACTCACTTCTGTTTCTTCTAGATTGTATTCCAACCTGCCCTCTACGATGCGTTGCCAACATAGAGCGCTTAAAAGATGAAGCCGTGGCGAAAGAATACCTCGATCGAAGTACCGCGCCCTACTCCACCTTCCCTCTTTTAGAAAATTAATCTTGAGCGACTTTGTTTATTTTTATTTTTCTCTTATTGTGACAAAAAGCTAGGGGATTTGTTAATGGCTTATTTCGCTTTCTGTCCCTTATCAGTCTTTCAGCGGAACTACCTTACTTCTCTGCATGTTCCCGGTGTTGTTGCGGCTCTCGAGCAACCATAAGATCAACTGCTAACTGTCTCATTGCGCCCGTTTGCTACTCTCAATATCGATCCTGGGCGCAGTCACTCCAATCGTCGCTTTACTTGTCTCCTCCATAACATGCTTTGATTTTTCTTCCTCCTCCATTTCTATCAACTGCAGATATCAGAAAATTCATGACGCCTTCCTTAAATTTATACCAAAAATACGGATTTTAAGGGAGTTTCATAGGCCAAAGAAAGGTACATTGAAAACAAACATTGAAAACAACGATTTTGTAATTTTCTGCGACGTCGCTCTCCTTCTCCCTGTAGCTGAATCAGCGGCAAACGCGTCCTATCGTTCCAAAAAAGTGCATAACGCAGCTAAAAAGAATGGCTGTGTTTCTAAAGAAGACTACACTATAGAGTCTGCCGATCCTATCTCTTTTCTCTAGAAGTATAGCTTGACCATTGGATGCCTATTGGCTCTATTGACTGTTTCGCTGTATTTCTTCTCAACAATATAGTCATATTTTCCCAATCGTCGCTTCCTATTGAATTTCTCATTTGAAATCAATGGATGACTGCCCAATTAGTGAGGAGCAATTCATTTTACGACTCAACTTTATTCAAAATCAAAATTAAGAATCAACAATGATTTAGTTGCCGCTTCTTCTCCTATCACCATGACATGGAGAGGTCCTTTCGACCTACTTGGACTAGATCCTTTCCTATTGGAACAAGTCCTTACAAAGGTAGTTGTTGCTTTTACATTTTTTTAATCACGTAAGTTATATTACAGGTCAATGGGCAGAGTTATCTTCTTCTTCAACAGACTTGTCACACAGTAAACGAGCTTATCCAAGCGAGCCAGAAAATCCGTGTTTATATAAGTGGACGTTTTCTTCTAAGCGTCTATCGGAAGAGGCTATTCTGTGAATATTGTCCTTTACAAGGAAAGAGTGACAAAGTCGCCGATGTGGAAGGACTCCACGGGGCTCGATTAAGCGTACTTGATCCTCCAGTCAGTGAGTCAGTTTTACTATTCTTGGCATAATGCTAATTTTCAGTTTTTATTAAAGACACGGGATGCTTTGCCCCGCTCTGTGATGCTCTCAAAAGGCACCGAATAACGTGTGTCGACGCCCGTTTGGATCGGACTTTGTTGACCAAGGAGCAGTGCGCCATGCTGTTGGATATCTTGAAGCCTCGACAGGCTCAGGTTTTCAGCGAGGGAGCCGACCGATTTGAGGCCCTTTTGGATCCTAAAAACACCCTGGTTAGCCTTATTCTCTAGTTGCTTCTACTTGTTTATTCCAGGAATTCATCTATGTGATTCTGAATATAGGAAAGTTAGACATTGCCGTAGAAAAAGCCGTCTCCATAGGCGCTGAAGTGACAATTTCTCATAGAAATTTCACCTTGGACATCTATTCTCCTCTCCGTACGATTCTAGGCGTAAGTCAAAGATCACAAATCTAGTATTTCTTCTTCTTCAGATTCTTCTTTCCCAGCCAGTGCCAAATCTACAACGATTAAGCGCCACAGTAAACGGAGGGGGAAACATGCCAACTAAAGAAGGATTGGAGAACGAGTTATTCGAGTTCAATCTGACAATGGATGCAGTAACACCTAAGGAGATCTCGGCATTCGTGACGTTGCCTCAATATTTCCCTGAGCGCTCTTCCTGCAAAATCCAGCTGGTCGCACTAACTTTCAACGATTTAAAAGCGACGATCGATTATTCCAACGAAGACGCTGTTTTAAACGGAGTAATCAAGAAGAAAATTGTCATAAACTTACACAATTAGATTGCCACCCTGTTAGAAGTTGGGAATCCCTTCTTTACGGCACCATTTTTACGTGCAATTATTTCTGGGGTACTCAATTGTAAAAGTAAAGGATTTTATTTGAATCGTTCGCAGACTTTGTTCAGTAGGAATGACATGTGTATCTCCTTGAAATCGCAGGCTTCCCCCTCGTATTCAAAGTAGTCCATCTTCGGTTTGGCTAGGATTTCCTTCAGGTAGAGCTGATACTTCCGGAGATTTCACCGTAACCAAGAGCCACCAGATCGATGTCGTCTCTCCTCAACTGAAATGGAAAACTTGGTTGAATGATTATCAACTGAAAACAGACATTCTTGGCGGCCTCACGAGTCTTGTCCATGGCTATTTCTTTGGGAAGGATTTCTTCGACGAAGAGCATCCCATCAGTGATAAGGACAGCCACTTTATTTTCACACCGAACATCCTGAAACAATAATATTTTCCTGGAAACCGAACCAAACCTTGAATAAAGCCCTTGCTGCCTCCAGAGCGGCCGGTGTATTTGTGTAGCCGGCGTCGAAAGAACTCGGTGTCTCATCCAAATATTCATCTTTCGACCATCTCTTCGGGAGCCAGTTCGAATATGTCACAAACTTCACAAATCCGACTCTGACTGAATTGTCCAAAAGACGGGACTCTTCAGGAATGTGACCATCTGAATTTTACCTTTTATCTCAAAAGGAAAAAGTACGTTTTGCCAATTGGACGCTCCAATGGATTGAGACGAGGTGACAACGAAGACGAAGTGACAACGAAGACGATAGCGAGTTCGCCATTCTTAGAGGTTACATTTTGGCAAGGAGTGCGAGGAGTACACTTCTCTCCCTGAAATTCAGTTTATGATGGCCAGAAACGACTTTAGGTGATCATAAATGTCATAGAAAAGGAAAACCTTCTTGTAGCCGCGCCCTTCAGGAATACACAGGTCCGTAATGTCCAAGAAGTTCTTCTTACATCCACATTTTCCGTCGGATTTCATTTCAGTTCCCTCTTTGGTACAAATAATTGCAGGTTTCTTGCAGACGTAGTGAAGAAATTTTGTTACAGATATAGTCAAAAATGATCGATCGCCCACAATAATAGGAAGGTATGGATCAAATTTTATATTGTTATATAGATACGGTTTAACGTGAAAGATGCAGATGGGTTTGTACCAGATTTTGCTCATAACTGACGGGGATGGCCAAGGCATGACAACTGCGTGTAGGACAAAAAAGCCGGTAACTGTAAGAACATGAGCATTCTGTTGAACAACATTTGTGGGCGCTTCCAGTAAGGTTCACTACTGCTATGGTCTAGTTTGAAAGTATACAAAAGAGGAATCCCGAAGATCTGCTAAACAACAGAAATCTTCCAACCTGCCGAGTATAATACCGGATTTCTGAGTCTACTGCAGCTGGACTACCAGGTAAAAGAGCTCATTTACTTTGTTTGCCCTAACTTGATGCCGTGAACCTCTCAAATTTGATCCGTTATCTCGTGAAGTCGTCTGTGTTCATCATTACCTTCATGGTCTTTTTCTTTCGTGATACAACATAATAATAATATGGTTTATTTGGGGGTGGGATAAAAATGTTTAACACTTTGCTGGCTTTACAAATAGGAAGTTTTGTTTTGTTGTTTTTTGAATGTGGAGGAGGTGGTTAAAAGTAGTTGGAAGGGAAGACTACTAGTCACATGTAAGAGGAGTGAGGAACATAGTCAAAGAAAATGTGGAGAAGAAAAATAGGAAGAAGAAGTGACGTCCATTATATACAAAAGCTGGGGGGAGAAGAATAAATACGTGGTCGGGAGAGAGGGTGGATATCTTTTGAGTTCAGGAGAAAGAATGCGATATAATATATTAACTGCTACAATGTGCATATTAACAAGGGGAAAAAAGGGATAGGGTTTCGGAGGAGGAAGAGAACTTTTTCACAGGGATTTGAACCAGCTTTCAGGCTTCCAGTTTAGCCTTTTAGCCAAAAAAAGAAGACAAGAGTACGGTAGTTGAACTAAAGCATGGAAACAAGGAGGGCGAAAAGAAGAAGAAGACGAGGTGAACTGCACAAGGAAGAAATGTATGTAAAATACTACGTTTTGTTGGATTCTAATAATAAAATACATGAGGCACTGCCAAAGGACAAAACATCAAATCATCGTATGGAATGGCTACCCATATGGGAACAAGGGAAGAGGCGGGGAGGGGAGCGGGACCACGCTGGTCGACCACTCCGCCCCAAAATAACTAGAAATTATTAACTAGACGGAGCAGGGAGATATAAGGGAGATTAGTTATTACTGCAGGGCAGAAGGAGCGGGGGTAGCTGCCGCTCAATTTCTCGGAGGGAGAGACCCCAGACGCGGATGGATTCACGGTTCAGGATGTCTTGCATGTCCGTCAGAGTTTGATCGTTCAGCTGAAAATGAACCGGATTAGATTAAGTTGACTGCGTAGCTCGTTTAATACTCAGTCAAAACGCTATTTCACTGTTTCTAGTCAGAGTTTTCAGATCGGCACCGTTTTGCTCGTTGGCGGATATGGACAATTTGCTGATTTTAACTTGGTTTGCAGGCATTTTGGATTTTGTCTGAGCAGGTTCTAACCAGAAATTGGTTCAAATTCGACTGATTTCTGCAAATAAATTAGCGCTGAATATTCCGCGACCAAAATGCACGCAGTCAAAACGTTCAAAGGACAAAATAGGCGTCCCAGCACGCTTTGCAGCTGAATTTTGGACAAACCGGCGTCATGTGTTTTGAGTTTTGGCGTATTATTGCATGTGAACGGCTCGTGGAAATGCCTTACCTCATATTTATGGCAGCCTGAGTGAAGATCCCCGTCCTGTAGGTATTTGATCATCTCGGCGGCGCTGAATGACTGAAAATGCTAAATTTATTTCCCAGACCCCGTCCTCTAGACTCACATCGTCCGGCCGGAATGGGTCAACATCGCTCTCCAACACAGTCAAGGAAGTGTTTTGTGCTTCGACTTGTTGTTGCTGGGTCTGGGTTGTGGATGAGGTGCCGTTCATTGACGCCGGCGTGTAGGGAGCTGAGCCTGGAAACATTCAGTAAAGGGTATTCAATAGTGTCTTACCGTTGACAGAATCGACACTGCCGTTGTTCGCCACCGGATGGCCGTGTGGACTCGTGAGGGTACTGGCTCCGGGAAGAGGCTGCGGCTCTTCCTTGACAGATGGTTGCGGAGTTCCAGCGCCGACACCAACCGGCGGAGACATTATTTCCTTCTTGGGACTGAAAATAACCGGGCTATAGTTGTTTTTAAGGAAGGGAAAAGAGTGCGAGTGGGAAGGGGGAAGGGTGGCCGGCCATAAACAGCGGGCAACGTTTTCAATAGCAGCCAGCAGGACTAGGTAGAGGGGGCTAGTTGACTATTTTGGCGGAGCTGGAACCTATTTAATGTTCAGCCGAAAAGAATAACAGTTCGCTTGATTTAAACGTATTTTGGCGCGGCATATACCCGGAAAAACAGTTAAAATTGAGCAAATAATGTTCTATTTCCAGAAAGACCTACCTAATGTTGTGCTGGCCGAAGGGGCTCATCATATTAGCCGGACTGTGTCCCAGAGGCATGCCTCCGGGTACAGAATTGACCATTTGTTGAGGGAAGGGCGACGAGCTACTGCAAGGGAACTGCTCCGATTTGATTCGCTTCAACGATTGAGCGCTATTGCCTAAAATTTGAGTGTTTTCGGCAAAAGGGCCGTCTAATTACCGTCATCAGAAGGCCGTTTCCTGCCAACAGACTCCGGTTGAGGGGGATGTTGTTGTTGCTGCTGCTGCTGGCCGTCGGAGAGACGATAACAGCCGTTCTGTTCGAGGATAACCTCGGTGGCAGAAGCATTGTTGGCTGTGGCCTGGCGGATGATGTCACCGACGAAGCTGTCCACCTCCAGTTCTTGATAGATGAAGGAGAGACTGAAATTATGGGATTTAATAATAGGCTGGAGGGAAGGAGGCTGCGTGCCGATGGGGAAGTATCTCCCCTCCTGCTGCTCAATTATTCTGACGATTCACACGTTTTTTCGACGCGAGGATCATGCGTGCTAATTAATCTTTACATTTCCGCTAAAAAGAGGAAAAAGAATGGAGGAAAACTCACGAGCATCCAGGAATGGGGCAGATCAAAACGCCGCATTCGAATTGCTGCTGGAGGAGGTCTCTCATGTCGAAGCAGTTCGAATGCTGGCATCGGATACACCTCGCCGGGATTAGGAGCCTCTTGTTCGTTTTTGGATCATTCAGCGGGATCACGATGGTATTGCCGTTGCCTTTCGCCAATACTGAAAAGTCTCCGTTTAAATGGATATAAAAGGAGAACTGACGCTTTTGTTTGAAATGATCCGAGTTCATGCCGCGATGATTCTGTCGGGCGAAGACCTCTTCGATGAATTTCGCGGCGTGCACCATTTGAACCGGTTGAATCTGGTAGTAGTGCTTCTGAAAAGAGAGAAGATTAAAAGAGCCACAGCTAGACAGCAGCTTCTAAAGGGGGAGCTATAAAAGGCGGTCCTGGTTAGAGAGCCGCTCTAGACCAGGATT
The DNA here is from genome assembly GCA_932521035.1 of Oscheius dolichura. Classification (NCBI taxonomy): domain Eukaryota; kingdom Metazoa; phylum Nematoda; class Chromadorea; order Rhabditida; family Rhabditidae; genus Oscheius; species Oscheius dolichura. The sequence goes on from OW051495.1 coordinate 9,948,035, forward strand.
AGCCAGGCTATGCCAATTTGCTAAATTGATAGGTCTCGTAGCCATCTGCACCTGGAGGAGATTGGATTGTAGGGATTTCCTCTTCCGCTTACAAGTCGGGGGAAAACACCGAAAGGGAAAGGAACGGGGAGGGGGTAGGCCAAAAAGAAGTTGTTTTGCATGAATTAACTTGAACTACGAGTGCGATCTGGGTTGAGGGGGAGAAACATTTCTAAAGGGAGGAAAATACTTCCGTCTACTAAAAATAACAACCACCTCTTACTCGCCACGTATTGAAATAGGAACAACGGCTGTTTTCTGCTCCGATAATCAGATAAACCCGGTAATGAATAGGCAATTGCAGAAAAACTCTCAATTAATTTGTTCCCGATTCCCGGTTAATAGCTTATTGTGTTCTAATACTACTCGAATGATTATTTTAACAGTATATTCCTATCAATATTAACTCGTGTACAGAGATAGGAATTCTTAATAAAGAAAAAAAACAGAAGGAGGAACTTACATAAGGCAATTGTATGGCTTGAATCTCCAGCTTGTTCTCTCCTTTCACCACGAATCGTTTCACCAAGGTGGATCGGTCTTTCACAATCGGAACGGGATGGCCATTAATCGACACCTTAAACTCTTTATATTAATTTTATTTTAAAATACGATACCTGGATTGCCAGCTCATTTGTCCCGGGCCTCGTCGGCCAGGCGGTCTTATGGCTGCCGCTGTCATCCTGCGAACTGTAGCTTTTCAGTTGCAGTTCGAAGATGGCAGTCGTTAGTTGGCCGTACATTTCAGGAGTCACAACGAAGGACGTCTGGTAGTGTTGGACTCCTTCAGGTGGGGTGAAAGCCGGGACGAGGTAGCCACTGGCAGGTATCATGATGAAGGCTTGCTGCTCGTGGGAGTAGGGAGGTGGCATCACATGGGGGTTCGGGTAGGACATCACCTGAAAATGGGCAACGTTAACAGTGCGAAGGAGACTAACGGGGGCTGTGTTTGGGGGCAGGTGTCTCGTTTCAGAAGGGGGACTGTTTATGGAATGGTTGCTTAGCTCGAACAGGGAATTTTAATCGGCTGTAACATCCAGAAACAGTTGTGGACCCCAAAAATGCTGGTATTAATAAACGCCCAATAAGTTTTTAATGTCGTGTTAAAACCCAACAGCGGCAGAAGGTAAACTACGACTTGTCGGGTGTAGTTTTCTACAGCCAAAGTCAACAGACTTGAATGCAGTAGCGAGTTGGATGAAATTGACCCGCCCCCATCTACTTTTCTATGGTATTTGAATATTCCCCATCTCTTTATGTTCCCCATCTTCCCCTCTCCCCTGTATGGTTCTTTGAAATGAAGCGGGAGAGCAATAGAGCAACCTACGCGTGCGGTAGTGTGCATAACAACGTCTTGACCCAATATTTATGGCCATGGATGGTCGGGGGGTATTATTGGAGAATAATCTACGGAATAGGTTGAGCAAAAATGACGGCAGTTTTTGAGAAGCCAGCGTGGAAGAAGAAGAAAACAATAGTAAAAGTAAGCTGGCTTTATGTTTAAAATTAGGCAATGGCGGTTGTTTACCACGGTGGGAATCCCTCCAAATGACGGTCAGGTATACTTTAAAGAAGAGAAAACAACGTTGTGTTTAGAACCTGCCAAAGTGCTTGTAAATATTGTTCTTTAGAGCATAAAAATGCACAAAAAGTGAGTTCAAAAAGTGTGGTTAGTGTAGAACTGACCGTTTGGGATTGAGGTTGCTGTTGCAGATTAGAAAATAGGACGGGGGGAGAGGCTTTGATCTGAAGAGAGACCCCATTAGACATTCCGTTTTTCTTGGAGAAAGCTCTATGAGAAAGGACGAACCATTTGGTGATTGCTTCCTGGTGGATAGCCGGGTGACATCAGTCCTCCCGGACCGCCGCGACCCGCCATCATCGCCTGAGGGTAACCGTGTTGTCCAGCCTGACCAGCGGGCATTCGTAGCAGCGGTTGAGATTGTCCGGGCACACTGAAAAAACCATTTTGAGGTCTAATATAAGGAGAAAGTGAGTACCTATTAGCTCCCATTGGGATGGGATACATTCCCTCTGGATAGGCTTGGGCAGGCATTCCAGGTCGACGCTGTTGTTGGCTCATGTGCTGCATCATCATCTGACGGTGCCGAAGCATTGCCTGAAGAGCATACCGTTTAATTATACAAATCTGGTACGAGTATTGTTGGTTGTATTTAGAACTATTGAAAGAAAAAATGCGGGGAACTCATATCCGCAGGTGAAAGTGTGTGACCACCACGTAGAGTGGTCGTTATTTGCAGTTTGCTCTCTTCATTTCTTCAATTTCCCAAAAGGATCTGAGTATTAAACGATACGAACCATTTTGCTGCGTAGGAAACTACTCATTAGATACTCAGCCAATATGAAAAGCTTCCCGCTCTTTGTGATAAAAGAAGAAAGGAAGAGGAAAAGGAAAACAAGGCGTCCAAAGCTGTACGAGATGAAGATTCCCATCTTTTAGCGCAAAAGTCTCAAAACCTGGCATTTTCTGTCTAAATAACGAGGCATTTTCAAAAAAAACGGGAGAAGATATTTTCATCTGTTAGAGAGAGGGAGCTCTGGGCAAATCCCCAATCCATGCAGCTTTTCAGCTTTTAACACCTTGTTTTTCGCGAAACCCTACATCTTTCCCCCGGATAAGAGGGAGAGGGTGGACAATAAACTGAGGCCGATATAAGCACATACCTGATGATCATATCCTTCGGGATAACCGCCAGCTGCGGCGGCAGCAGCACGGGCACCAGTCGGATCCATTGGAGGGAATGGTCCACCGGCGGCACCTTGAGGCATTCCAGGATAGCCCGGCATCATTTGCATAGCTCCCGGATAACCGGGTGAAGTCATTTGGGCGGCACCGGCCATCGGACCGCCCTGTGGCCACATAGAAGAGGTACAGCCGCTGAAAGAATACGGTATGAGAGAGAATGGAATGGAGAAGAGGTCCCAAGGGGAAAAGATCGGAGGGCAGAGGCCAACTTGAGGGAGGAAAAGTGATGAGGGGATGAGTATCTCTCGTTTTAGCTGGTTAGTGGCCTCTGGCGGTGGTAGCCACACGGCCATTAGAGGCGTGGAGACATCCTGACAGCACGGCGAACAATTGATTCGGCCCTTCGTGCAATGAATATGTCCGCCCTCTCTCTTGGCGTCCGGAATTGGGCAGCAGAGAGGAGAGATAGAGAGAGTGAGAGCGGGTGAATGAGTGTGGGCAGAGCCACTATCGAAAAGTCTCTCTCTCCCTCTCTCTACACCAAGTCAGATATGGGAGAATCGCCGAGGTTCGCTTCACAATTGCCGTCGCTTACACGGAATTAATTAGTCTGGGCACCGGAGGTTTCCCGGAACGAAAAAGGAGCAAAGGAAAGGAACACTGGGCCAGCCAGTCACACAGTCAAGAAGGCATTGAACGCGTAAAAGGCTGTTTTCCCCGGTGAGAAAGGAATACCTCCCCGGATCGTAGTTCCTCATTGCCGGATGCTTATCACACCTACGCAGCGGGCACATGAAATGAACGGAAATGCTGAAATGCTGAGAGTTTTCATAATTATACTATTTTTTAAATGATTCTTGGGGCGGTCAGCTCTCATAAAGAGAAATCCCTCCCGCTCTAATCCCCCTGCCTCCTGTAAGCTGCCAGGATTCCCTGCATCTGGCCATGGGACCCCCGCTAAAACTGATTACAGCTCATTTTCACAGCTACACTGTCTGTCCTGTCTCTCCAGGCCAAGAAAATGGGGACACAGGGATAACCAGGAAGGAGGAGAGGGTGTCAATTCGCTGACAATTTGAATTATGACCGCGGAAGGGACAGAGACAGAGAGAAGGGTGTGTGAGGGAGAGCGCGTCTCTCTCTCTCTCTTGCTTGCCCTGAGAATATGAGCCGGCAGCAGAAAAATGAACAATGAAATGGACGGCGAAAACTATTGAAATATGCTTTGGTTATTTTAAGAAGAAGAAGAACTTGATCATTAAAATAGTGAAAAGGCCACAGTGAGGAGGGCGCCTAATTTCACAATATTGCTAAACAAAAACATCATTTTTGAGGATTACGGTGGAATTATGAAAAGGCAGCTAATTTTGGCGGGGTATTGTCTGGTCTCTTGATTGGAAAAGGTAAAGAAGTGTGGGTGGGGGTTCATCGAAACAATAGGTCGGGTTGCGGTTTCCCTTGATCACGGGTACAAAGAGGCCGCTAACGATTTAATCAGTTTTCTCAGGAACTCGTGCTTCCGATACGGAAAAAAGTATTATTCGGAGACTACTGTAGAAATTAGAAAGAAGAAAAAAAAGCGAAAAAAGAGGAAGGGTCGAAGAAGAGTAAATAAGGAGCACCCCTGATAAGAAAGGGAGAGAGCGCGAGAGAATACGAACACACGAAAAAGTCCGGCCTTTTTCCCCCATTTGTGTTAATAAAGATGAGCAAAAAGGTTATGAGTGATTGAGTGACCACAAAGTGCAATCGGCTGCGCGGATCCGATCAGGGGGAGGAGAGGGACCCCACACCACGACCACCACCTCGGCATAAACACACGCCTAGTCAATCGATCTCTCTTCCCCGATCACGGACAGAGTGTAGCTCATTTCTCTCGCCTCCGGTCAAACGGATCATCTCTCTCTGTTTTTAATTAATTAAAGAAAAAACAAAAGCTCATTTTTAACATTTCTGATCCATGATGTTATTGCGATTTTTGATGACCAGTAGTGGGATTGGGGGAACCTCGCACGGCGCGTAAACAGTGAGCAGCTCTAGAAGTTACTGGCACTCCCCCTTTTATTTTCCCGTTCATAAAGATGTTGACTTCATGCCAAACAGAACCTGCGCGGGGTCGGGGGCAACAACTGCCGAGAGGATACGCGGGCAGGTTACTGTTCTCAACTAGTAGAGAGAAAAGAAGAAGAAGAAGTTCCCAGGGAAACGTGTAACGGTGGGAATCAATAGATTGTCAAATAAGGAGAGAAACTGGGTAGAGGATGGTCACAGCAGAGGAGAACACACAAGCGGGGGTGAAGCGATCGGCGAGCTGAGTCAGCTCGGTTGCCTAATCAATCCATACACGACCCGGCCCTCCTCGGAGAGATTGTAAAACTTGAAGAAATTCATCAGAAAAAAGAGGAGAGCCGGTCCGGTGATGAAAGGCTTCTTCTGTCTCGCTTATCGGAGAAAATGACAACGGATCTATGTTTCCAGAAAAGGCAACAGAGGGGGGACAGAGGGCGCAAGAGACAGATAACATATGCGTGCCAAAGAGAGGGCTTGACCCCGACTGACCGGGATTGAAGAGCGGTTCTATTGATTATTTGACGATTTTAAACGGGCAACTACTAGAAGAAGAGGCAGAGATGCGTCGGGGCCAAAGCGGCGGGAAATGCCTATGTTTGGACACCTGGTTCACGAAAGAAACTTCTGAGGAGCAAATAATAACTCTCTTGGCGGCTGATGACGCTGGGGGGAGATGCCCCCACACATGTTTCCATTTATGTTGGTCGATGAGTTCATATTCTTCTATGTGTTTTTGAACATATTCTAGTGGCCGGCCACTTATGATGGAAAAATAACAACAGAAAGATATCCAAATAATTCGCATGACGGGGAGGGGAGTCTGTCTGGCCGTAAATGTGGACGAGGGTTCTGAGTATTCGATGTTCTACGCAGATAATGTTGATCGGACCTTTCTCTAGATATAGGAAGGAAGGGGGCAGTGGAACCCAGAAAGGCGCGATCTGCCTTGGAGACGCTGGGATTCGATGCGAGTTAGCTGCGTGACCCGTAAGTGTTAAAATCCTCCCAGTAAAAACAAGACCATTTTGAAGGCCATGCAAATGGCGCCAATACGGTGATTGAGAGCTAACCGCTGGTGTGTATTTCAACCAGGTGACGTATAAAGGTAGAGGCTCCCCCTCTCTCTCCCGATTCAAGGGCAGGGGAGGAGGAGGGCGAGGAGGAGGTAATTTTTCTAGGTCACTACTGACTGGCTGACTGTGTGGCTGACCATATCAACAGCATCTAGAATTTTACAATTGATAGAGTGGGATAGAGAGAGGAAGGAGCAGGGAAATAGACAGAATTCCCAGTTAGAAGTGGGTTATTTACGCGGTCCAGACATGATGGGAGATGGGAGACAAACTGTGGCTCGTGTGGAGGGCACACTGGTCGCGGCAGATGGCTCGTTAAGCAACCCCCTCCCCGTGTGCGCACAAACGACAATAAGACATAAGTCAAGGAAGAAATCTACTATAAAAAAACATCGATAAGCGTGTGAATTTGTGCCACTTTTGCCTAGGCAGAAAACATAGATAAACATCAGCGGTTGCTGCTGTTGCAGGTGAGAGAGGTCTTTTTAAAAAACGTCCGAAGAATTCGACGCTCTCTCTCTCTCTCTCTCTTGACTGAACTGTCTAACTGTGGCTTCTTCAAAGAAGAATAAACTCGGATTAAAAAATATTAAACGCGTGGGGCGGATTATTCTCACTACTAATTTTTTTTCCTCCATCCCTCCAAAGGATCAGAAATCCCTTCGACGACGATATGGGGGTCCGCCCCGCCGCCAGCCGTCGGCCCTCATCCGGCTGTGTTTTTCTTTTTCCTCCTCTCCTGCCTCTGTGTCTACCTCGAGAAAAGGCAAAGCAGAGGGAGAAGAGGAGAAGGAATAACATTATCACGTATTTTGAAAAGAGGGGAGAGAAGGGGGGAAAACACCCGAATGGACGGAGAAAGTAAGATGGCTCGGCAGATATGGTATAGTCTAGAGAGCAGGAGCTAGCGGCGGCGGCCGACGGGGGGAGACCAACGGGGAAAATGAATACTCATCTTTCCTCTCTTCTGCTTGCACCTTTGCGATGTGGCGGTTGCGGGGAGAAAAACAAACAGATAGGTTGTGGTCTGTTCGCGGGAGAGATGGTGGAAATGGGGAGGAGGACGACTAAAGAGAAAGAGAGCAGCTATAGAGGAGGTGAGAATCAATCGGCTACTACTGTCCGACTCTCAAGAGAACGCCGCTTTTTTACCGTAATCTCTCATTTGAGTAAATACGAAGAGCTTGAAGTGTTTTATTCTGGCTGTTTTCTAGGAAAATCGTTGCAGGACCTCTAGTATCCCATAAGAACAACGCGGAAGCGGAAATGAAACTCGTTGACTTCCTTCTACTGCACAAGAGATCTCTTTTTCTTTAGATACACACAAGTGTCTAGATGGGCTTTAATCAAAAAGACACCATCGCTACGGGACCCAAGCAGAATGAAATCAGAGGAGGTGTTCGTCTGCCCGTCAGACAGAGAGATAAACAAAAACTCTCGCCTCTCGCACTGTTGTGGTCGTGATGTCCTTTGCCCGTCCCGACCACCTTTTGCCATTGGAATAATAAAGAGAGAGGCGTTCAGGGTAGAGGGGCGTGATCACTGTTTTCAGGGAGGGAGGGAGGCCCTGGGTGTGTGGTGGCTGGCTGGCTGGCTGATGGAGAGAAACAAACACGTGTGACTCTATTTTGCGCAAAGATCCTTCAGAGAGGAAAAAGGGGGGATTTTTTGGTATTGGAGAGGAGAAAAATACGGATCTCCGGGAGGAGGTAAAATGGTCAGGAATGAGATCAATCAATAAACAAGGAATAATTGTGGCGCCTCTTCCCCCCACACCACATATAGGCGTGTCTCCGTGTCAAAACGTGATATTGGAGGCGAAGAGGCGAAAATAGGGCCTGACCGACCGGAGAGAGAGAAGAGAGACGGCCGTCGTTCGTTCGTCCGCCGCCCCGACCGACCGAGGTGCGGACGGCTCTGGCCTCTCTAATGGTATAGCACACTCTGCGCAAGAGGCAACCCTGCTACCTCCTTACCGTACACGCTCTCCCTCCCTCCACCCCGGTCCGGACATAGTCTCTACGTACGAACCATCTTCCTCCTTCGGTGTCCACCACCGCTGACTATTCTCTGTCGGCCTCTCTCTCTCTGCCTCCTCTCTTTTAGCAGGAGGAGGTTATGATCGGGCCAAAAATGACCAGCGGTGGATGGCAGTACCTCCTTCTGATCAGTAGCAGCAGAGAGAAGGGCGGGAAAGAGACGAGAGACAGGAGATTGTGGGGCAGCCGGTTAAGGAGGGGAGGATCGTAACTCGTCACATATGACGACGGCGGGCAGAAGAGGCTGGGAAAAGCTGGAGCCTGATCGCGAAGAGAGGCTAGTTATAGAGGAGAACAAGAAATTTGCAGAGGAGAGGACAATCCCTATCTTGATACGCAGCCAAAAGTCACATTCGATACTCAATCTCAACCACACTGGGTAAACATAAGCCCCTAGTCCACCTTGAAAGCGTTGCATCGCCAAAAAGGTGTGAAACCTTCAACTGCCCAGTGATTTTTCTACGCGGTTGACAGGTAACAAATTATTCCGGTTGGTGGATCATTCAAGACCGTGTCTCTACTTACAGTACCCCGGAAGTATGGAGGAGGTAGTTTCCATTTGACCCGGGATAAGCGAAGAATCGGAGGAACAGTTAGGCTACAACAGAGAGTAAAAATGTAGACTAATGAGGTCAGTCGAGACGAGGCGCTTTGACTGCCCGCCTCAATGGTTTTTTCTCGATCGAATGTGTGAAACTTTATCTGTATACACACAGAGAAAGTGAACAGGCATCGTACTTTATTCTCAAGGATCGGGTAAAGCTCAAAACACCTATGGGAAGATGGGAACGTGGGTGAAGCTCACAAGACCCAGGGGAACGCTCATCAGCGGGTGGGGGAAAAGAAAGGGACGAGGAAGTCTTCCTTCTCCTAGTAAAATACAACGTCACCAACATTGCAAACTCTCCCGGTTAAGTAGTTTTGTGGATCAAGAGAAAGGGACAGGTACAGTAGCTCCGAATGTTCTATCCGGATGAACCAGGCATCAAACAACTTGGAGCTTTTAATTTCTCTGCACCGTGTCCCATAGATTAGAAGATGTCATCCCTGGTCAGAAACCCCATTAATAATGAGTTTTAAAACTGTGTAACTAAATAAAAAAAAATATTAGCTGCAAGAGTTTAGAGTGAAGTCCCTAGGAGTTATCTCCCCTTGCAGTTGAACTTTCAGGGTGAAGCTCAGCCGACTGGTCTACTGATCCTCCTCATCCCACCTGCTGATTTTCTGTAATTCTACCCTGCTTAAAAGTGCAGCGCATGATCTCGGTTATTATCCTCCTCACGCTAAAGATGGCAAGAATAGTCTCTATGAGGAGGGATAAATTGCTTTTTGTTGATTTGTCCAAAAATAAAGAAAAGAGCTTTCTAGAGAGGAGGGGGAATGATGGATATGACAAATTGTGCCCATGTTACGATAGTTTTTTTCATACTTCGAAAAATGTACTTTAATCAAGGTCTTGGTAAGCGAGGTTCCGTTTGCAGGATCGTGTTTTCTTCTCCCTCCGAAAGAGGAGAAGGAGACCTCGTCGCGCTGGGTCGCGCCTCCTTCTCCAGGCAAAAAAAGCCCAAATTATCCTCCTTCTTCTACCGTTTAGAGGAAGGGTTGTAAAATATGGAAAGGGATGGTGACTGACTAATAATAAACAAACAAACAGGTTAGCAGCCGTAACTGTTGCCATCCCACCCCGGAGGGAATGCAAAGACGAAAACATTGGAGCAAAACTTTAGTCAGCAATACTTACTGGGGGGAGGCGAACCAGGAAAAACAATAAAATCCGAGGAACTCTGGTTTGTGAGAAGTCTACGTGTGTTTAAAACCACAATTCACACGTATTTTGACAGATAGAAAGGGTAGATTTGAGGGAGACAAAAGTGTGAAGAGGTAGGGATTACCTGGGGGGAACGAGAGCAACTTGACGGATGGTTTGTGTCTCTCTTTCTGTTCTCTTTTTCATCCGAGCCGCTTGGCTCAATGTTGCGACTCGCGGGTTGATAGTTATAAAAACTAGAGACGTGTGGAGTGTAACATAGCTAAGTTCAGGAACTTGTACCTCTTTTACACTCGGGTTGACCTCTGGGTTAAGGGCCCTGGGGTCCAGGGGGAGAGAGCAAAGGACACAATGGGAGGGCCATCGACGTGGACGGGGGTGGGGGATCGGGAGTATCTTATCCTCTTCCCAAAATGGAAATGAGCCAGCAGGGCAAGAGATGACGTTTCGGCGGGCGGCCAGATGCCTTTGGAGGGGATTATAAATTCCTTCCTGAGGAAATTATAACATAAAAATAAAAGAAGGATTCTCGGGGACACAGCAGTGAGGGACGGGACAGCGTTTGGCTGTCTTTTCTCTCTCTCTCTGTCTCTCCCTGCTGCCCAACTGCCGACCGGTTCCCCCCTTTCCTTCTCCCCCTCCTCGCCACACTCACTACCAAAGAAAGGGAAAGCATCCCCCGGCCGTCCTCCCTCTCTTGTTCATCCGTTCGGATCCGTATGCTTTTGGGTGGGCTGTTGGCAGCTAGCCCAGAGTCGCACGGCTAATTATGGGGAGGCGAAAAACGACTGCCAAAGAAGACCAAGCGACGGTTGTGATAACGAAACGAGAGGAACTGTTGGAAAGGGAAAACGCCACAGAACCCTTCCCCAGTGCAGTTTTTGCATGTTAAATTTGAAGGGAGAAGGAAAGCGACGACAGAGGGAGAGGAGGATAAAGACAACTCTGTCACCAAAGATCAGAAGTAGAATGTGGCGGGGCCCCTTCACCGCATATGGATCAGGTAAAAAACAAAGAGAAAGAGGCAATGTTCTGACTGGGAGGAGACGGCCACCCTCCTCGGGAATTGACGAGACTTTTACAAGCTCTACGTCCGATGACCTCCCTCTTTGTCCTAGCTTTGGACTTGTAAAATACGAGTTCCACTAGCCTCCCACAAAGCTATTAAAATAGCCAAAAAAATAGACAGGAATGAGTCATAAAGAGATGGGAAGCGAATATTGGAAGAGAAGGGGTGCGCGTAAGGAGACTGGTGCCGGCACCATTCGGACTCACCCCTCTCTGGCGGGCACCCACCAGAGGCCAACAGCTGATTGCTGCCAGTAGCGAAAAAACGTGAAAGAGAGAGAAAGACTACGGGCGATAGCTTCCCCATGAGAAAGAGCTCCTCTTGCTCAGGAAGGAGGATTTTGAAAGAAAAAGAGAGAAATTGAAGGGCAGACAAAGATGTATCACACTTTCATGACCGTTTCTATTTACCTAAGGATCCAGCTGGAAAAGTGAAAAAGCTCGATTTGGAAATCACTCGGTCCTAGTGAGAAATATAGTCGGGGTTTTATGAAATTCGAAATGCTAAAAATGAAAAAAGAAGAGCGTGAAGTGAGGGTTCTATTGTGCCGCAATAGTTACAAACAAAGGTGCCAGTGCCGGCTGGAGCTCATCGAAGTCACGAGATGTTTTTGGAGGGAAATTTGACGAAAAATACTAGAATAACAAGGGGCTTTTCTATCCAAAAGAGGTCTAGACTCCTGTGGTTATGGTATAGGGTATAGGGTCCTAGAGGGAAATCACCCTTTGCCAATAGGAGGGTTCCAGTTCAAACTCTATACACAGCCCATTTTGCAGAACCAAGTTTGAGGAGGATAGAAGAAATGGTGATTTTTAAAGAAAAAAATTCAGTGGCCCCGAACACATTGAACTTGACCTCATTGTTCTGCGGGAATAGGAAGAGGAGGTCATAACCGAGACCGGGCAGGTGTTCCTCATACAGAGGAATGCTCCCGTTAGGAGAGACTCTCTTTTTTACTCGTACTGTATCAGTCACCAACTCGGGATACAATAGGTTTAAAGAGATCTCTGCTGGAATGGCCAGGGGCCTTTTGGGGGGCTCGTTTCCCCTTCTCCATCTCTCCTCCATCCCATCCCACTGGCTACCTTAAAGACTACATTCTAGCAAGAGAACACAGATCCCATTCGGTCAGGAGACAGCAGGTGGAAGCGGGAGAGGATGTGGGCAACGCAGGTCAGAGAGAAGAGAAGGGGCAGAGAGCGCAGAGCAGGGACGGACCACGAGCCAGCAGCCAAGTCTCCTCTTCCCCTTCTCTCTCTTCTTGCCTTAGCACTTTGGCTCGGTTGTGTATGCGCGTGTGGAATCATATGGGGTCGGGCGGCCGGTGTTCGCATCTCTCTTTTCTCTTGGCACCAGCTTCCATTAACCAGAGAGAGAGAGAGAAGGGAGAGGTGACGTCAGGGGCAATGGAAACGAGGAGCGAAGAGAGGAAAAGAAGAGGAGAGGAGAGGTAGAACTGGATCAGCCAGCCCGTCCCCTCCCCGCAGCAGCAGCCTTGCCTTTGATGGCGGTTTTTTGGAATAGATCATTACCATCATGGGAGTAAGTGCCAGTTGGCTGGATTCGAAGGGGGGGGGGGGGGGGGGCTTTCCTCTTTTTCACTAATTCTAATCTCGAAAATAAAGGAACAAGAGGAGGGAAAGAAGGAAGTCGTCCACAATCAGACCATGGTTGGTTGCATAGATGGAGGCAAGAAGAAAAGGAGAGAACTGGAACAAGTTCCTTTTCATACAGAGACAGGGCGAGGATGAGACAGTTATGACTGTCATAGTTGTCCACTAAATGAAGGGAAAACGAGAGAGGGGAAAGGGGGAGGAATACCGGTGAAATGTTGGTGATCTAGCGTCTCATCATGACTCCCCCCTGGTGACCGACCCTTCCCTTCAATATCGTCACAACAAGCACGTGTTTGACTACTTTTTGACCTCCATAACTTAACATTTCCCAATGCGTGTTATTTTCAAGGAATAGAAAGTTTGATAGATCCTCCTACGGTTATTCGGTTAAAAGATGGCTCTTTTGCCGTGGACGCCCGAGAGAAATTAAATTAAATTATACAGTAATTTTATGCTGCTGGATTCGGGGGCTGGAAACTTTAACGGGTTGTGAGCAACTAGTCTAACTTATCCACCGACTCTGCTGTCTAACTGTGGCGCATTTAGACTAGCAAAGTACCAGAGATTTGAGTAAATGAGAGGCTGTTCCTATTCCAAAAAGCTGCAACCATCTGTGCCGAAATTGAGGTCAATCAAACAGCCGAGTGACAAGGGGCAGGTCATGCCACTGTATAAACACCGTCACAAACTTGTAAACACATCTGCCCAGGGTGAGTGAACCGTAAACTTTTGACCGTTATCCCTCTTATTTAAATGAAATCCTTTTAACTGGATAAGATGTTAATGGCTGGGTTGCTCTCGTTTCCTTGGCTCCAGCTGAGCGAACACTAAACAAATAATCCGGGGAGGGCTGCTCAGAGCCAGCCGTTCACTCCTCGGCCCCAGTTTTTTCGGCTGCCTCCTTCTTCTACTGCCGGCCTCCCCGAAAGCCCCTTCCCTTCTCATAATGTTTTACAGCCAACAATGACTATAGATCCAATATCACGTGGTGGTGGTTTTCGATGATTGAGGAGGGAAGGTGGGGAAGGAATAGAATGGAGGAGGAGGATGGGGAAAACAAAAAGGAGCCGTGCACTTGCAGAAAGTCTACGAGATGTTTATGGGCAGACAGAAGGGGGAGAAGATTCGTGTGACAGATTTTCGGGGGATCGGGAGCCCTTTTCCTTCCTTGTTCCCTCCAGGAAAAACAGATTTAGAAGGAGAAGCAAGGTATTCCGCCTCTCGAGTACAAATGTTTTGGCAAGGAGGACAAGAGTTATGGGATTCGGGACAGCCAGCTGGGAGAGCGAGAGAGGGGCGAGTCTTTTTCTGACGTAAAATGTGATCAGCTCCGAACGGACCTTATAATTATGACTCGTCCAGTAGTCTTGGTCAATTTCTTAAGAAAACCACCCCATTTTAATAAATTAACCAGGAAAAAATAATCAAAAGATAGCCCTGAAAATCAAGAACAACTCCGCTACCTGTCCCTGGAAACGGTGGGAAATGCACGCGGCGTGGGAGGCTAATCATTCGGGCAATGGTCACCCCGAGAAAAGTTAATTTGTTAGGTCAGTTTTGCGTAAACGTTTTGTCCATAAATGAAAGTAATTCCCCGGGCATACTATGGTGATATTTACGTGGATAATAAACGGTGACGGAAGTAGCGGGGATTCTGAGAAAACATCGTTTGCAACAGAAGGGCGGGGGCGTTTTTTAACTGGTCGACAACATAATTCTCATTAACAGGAGAGGTCTGACTCTCTGAGTCTCAGTAGAAGATAGATGGCATAGTGGGTCAGAACTTTCAGCTGCCAAGACTTTACGGGTAGAAAAAATCTGATAGAAACCGAGCCGCCCTCTTTGACACCCCCTTAATCTCGTACACAAAACAGAGATTGTAACTTTTGTGCTTGAATGGCAATGAATAAAGTTGGAGCATGTTTTTAAGCGGAATCAATATATCAGTTTCACCAAGTCGAAGAAGAAATCGACGTCAGAATACTTAAACAACAGATTTTCGGAGGAGAGGAGCTCTGTCTCTAATGGGCTTGTTTATTCATCCAGTCAGCCGGCCTCTTTTCTCTCTCTCTCTTGGTGGGGTGTTCGACGACTCATGCCTGCCTGCCGTGGCCCGAGCCATAATCCATTTATTGGTCACTCATTATGGCTGCTGGGGGTGGATGGAGAGGAGAGGAACAGAGATTCGGGTCGTTTGACCCCCGCATAGGCAGCGACGAAGATTGCGCAACAAAGAGACAGAGAGAGGTGAGCCGGGAGCCAGAGCAGAAGAAGGTACACTATCAAATCGGGAGAGTAAGAAGTGGTACACCCAAGCGGATTAGTCATACTTCCTCAAAACAGATGGTTAACAAGTGGCTTTCGTGTGTTAGGCGAAGGGAACGGGCAGAAGCGACGTCACACCGTATAGGAGAGCAAACTGGTTTCCAAGATAAGAAATTGCGTATTTTTATGATTAAAAAGTGGATTTTTGCCTCACAAAAGGGGCGACACAGCTATTTACGTCAAGAGGATCAAAAGTTTGCAATTTGGTGTACAAATAGAGAACAGTCAGAGGATGGGGCCACTCTCCAAAAAATTGAAAACTAGACTACGGTGAGTATTTCTAAAAGGAGGAGCATATTGCCGAAAACCGTATAATCCTTCTAAGAAGATGTCCTTCTCAAGCGAGTGATCGGAACACGGCATGGATTATTAGGGAGGAGGCAGGATTGCACAGCTGCACGACCCGGCGCTGACCTCGATGACAATGGCCGAACCGACAACATATGAGGATTTATAAGTTCACAGGAAGGAGGGGGCCGTTAACATTCTTTTCATAGATTTTACCATATTACTCTTACTGTAATTTCCTGGGTTCTTTTCTCTAAAAATAGCCATCCATAACCTCCCTGCCCCGGTGGCCCTGGCCGTGTCAATGAGACCGAGACAAACAATAAAAAGACTGTCAACAGGGGAGTTCGAAGGCAATTACTTCCAAGTAGCAGAAGGAGAAGAATGCTCCTGACAGATGTTCCATCCCCGGTCAAATCCGCGTCCTTGAGAAACATGGCGACAGATGAAAAATGTTCCCCTCTGCCCGTGTGTATGACAGTAACCTCCGTCCGTCTCTCTCACTCTCCCGCCATCCCTAATAGAGATCGATAGTTTATAGAGAGGCAACAGTCAAGCGAGGGATACGCACTTCACAACTGGAACAAGCGTTTCCTCTGGGCCGGATGTAATACGCAATAAATTTTTGTTATGATGACGGCAGAGAGCGAGAGGTAGAAGCAGTGGGGGAAAAAGTGTTCAGTTGGTGGATCTTTGCTAGCCCTTTTTTCCCTGACCACTTGTGATCAGATTAAATGGACACGCGGGGACCCTACCCAGGGGCAAAAGGGAAAGAAAAAGTACCTGTCGGTAACGGTGATCTGCTCCAGACTGCCTCCTCCTCCGCCCGGATCGACTGGAGCCGCGTCCGGTTTCCTTTTCCTCTTGCCGCCATTCTTCTTGATCCGGCGGTATTGCTCATACCAGCGGTTGATGCGTACTGAATATTTTCCTTATTCTTTTGTAAAAAGAAGTAAAAAGATTATGGTAAACTTACAATTATATGTACCGTTCATTTTTGTACAAAACGAGGAAGAAAGGGGATCAGGAAGGCCAGACAGCCTTACTGCCTTTTTTATGGGTGAGAATTATCAAGCGCTTTCACTCTGCTTTCAACCTCTGCACAGATTTTTGCATTTCGAAAAGAGAAAAGAGATAAAAATGGATTAGGAAGTGGATAAGTGAACACAAGAGAAACCTTTCTCATCCCAATAAGCTCGAGATTACGGGGAAAATGCTGCAAAATACCTCAACTATCGCTATAGTTTATCCGCGTTCTATTTTACCTACGTATTTATCCTAATTCTTGATTCTAAAATGAAAAGAAGAAAGTTGTCTCAAATTCTAACCTGCACTCTCCTTACTCAACAGTTTCCGGTGCTGGAAACAGCAGGTGATGAGCTGGTGGGCCAAGGCGAAGTCAAACCCATCTTTGGTACCATTCTCTACAGCAATCTGAAGAGGGAAAAGTAGTAATCGAATAAGAAAAAGATCACCTGTAAGGCAGACAATAGATTGTCCTCAAACTGGGCAGTGAAAGCCCGCGGATCACTACACCACTGGGTGAGTTCGGTACAGGCGGCTGAGAACAGACCGGACTCGCGTAGATTCTGCAAACTTTGGTATATTAATCGTATTTTTTTAAATCTAATGTGGTAAATTTTTATGGCCCCAGTTGTCTTGCGTTTTCGGTTAAACGCTGCTGTGTTTGTCAAGGGACTGAAGCTCGCGATCTGGGAACGGGTTCCAGCCCCCCTTTCCCCCTAGGGCGTCTGCGGCTTTTCTGTCGTCTAGGTCGATAAATAAAGGCTCCAAAAGACAAAAATCAAAGAGCATACCGTAATTAAGATATTGATTCTTTTATCCATAGCTTGTAAATCAAGAGAGAGAGAATAGTAGGCGCGTGGGAGACTGAGAGTAACTTCCAGGTAGGAAACCGGATTTTCGACCCGGGTGAAAGTAGCTACTACAGGGAGAGCGGCGAGTGTGATTTAGGGGAAGAAGATCAAAAAGCAATTAGATTTTTAAGGGGAAAAGGCTGGATGGGATAGACGAAATGGCAGAACAGCCAAATAATAACAACAAAACGCCCGGATAAACATGACGTAGCAACCGGTTAAGTTTATAATACTAAAACGAGAGATGTTGGTTATCTTTTGCAGAAAAAAACGCTACTTTGAGGCGTGTAACCCTTCTATCGTTTTTAGAGGCATTCCAATAGACTTTTGTGTGAAAACAAGTAAAAAAGCGATCTGGGCCGTATCACTCTTTTTGCATCAAATGGACCGAAGACGCCTTCTTCACCAGGGGAAGTACCAAAAATCTAGGCTGTAGGCTAAAGGCCCTCAGCAGAAGGCCCGAATTTAGCGAAGGAATTGGCAAGTAATCGCTTCGACTTGTGAATTATAGTCTCCGAAGAACAACGGGCATTCCAGAGTGAGAAGATTAGGATTTGGAGCTTTCAAAAAGGGAGAGCTGAAGCAGCGAATAACACAAAGGTGCCCCTGATAAAGAATTGGGAATCAGAAATTTACGCGGGAACAAATTTAACCCCAAAGATATTCTCCAGCATCCGAAACTCGCTATTGTTTAGGAAATGTAAAAAATATCCAGGATGTACTAGTTGGGCAACTTGAAGTAGCTAGACTTACCGTGGCTATGGATACGAGCCGCGTATTATTCTGATGAACGTGTTCCTCATAAGACTCCTCGTCTGCCGACATCTGTTCTTCCAATACACATCAAAATTGAGTTGATCGGCTCAATCTACAACGTTCTACTTATTTTCTAATCCAATAAGAAGAGAATATATGTCAAAGAAGAAGCAAAAGAAATAATATGCGATCGGATAAGAAGCGGAGACAAAAGGATTGCCAAAGAGAGACCGTTAGAGAAGAGAGATTCGCGCAGCTGCGTCGGGTAAAAGCAAAACAGCGGCATAAGAGATCTCTATCGTTGGTTGCACGCCTGGGATACGTATTTGGCTTTTCATAGCTGTGTTTTATAATATATGAGAGGGAAGACAGGGAAATAACAAGGGGAGGGAGGTTTTAATGGCGGTTGGCTGTCTCGTCTTATTTCGACTGCAATATTCCAATAACTCTAGACTTTCTGTTCAAGAACTATCAAACAGGTGAGGCGAAGTTTGTTTATGACTTAAAAATACGGTAAGGAAAGAGTAAGACACTCATTTTTAAATCCTCATAAAAGATCAAAGACAAATTTTCCTTTATATACGGTCAGTTGAACGAAAACTGGAAAATAAAGAGTTGCTCGCCCTTTTGCAAGACTTTCTGCCTATGAAACAGGGAAATTTCAAAAGAAACAACAGACTCCATAAAGAGAAGAAGGTAAAATCAGTAAAAAAGTGAAATTACGAGGGGAAAAGAGAAAATCTAAGCTTGGAAGTGCAGCGCTCCCATGAAAAAACAACACGCGCTATTTTGCATTCAATTTGCATGGTCGCCTCTCTATTTTGGACTCACTATCTACTCCCCTCTCTCTTACCCAATTTACCGAATGAATAATGCTTTATTCTGGTTAAAAGAAAGAGGAAACGGTGTGGGAAGGTAGGAAAAATGAAGTGTAAAGAGTGAGAGCCGGGGGGGGGGGGGGGGGGGGGGGGGGTCAAACTCCGTACGAGGGCAATAAAATATGTGATGTGATTCACACACATCTGGGCTTGGGAGTGTTTGACTTTTCGAAATTTCATTATTCAAAAGGCGACGGATGGAATCTTTCTTTTTTCTATATAAGGTAATCGAAGGATCTATCTTTCGGTAACAATATGTTTTCAAGAAGGGAGGACTGTTGGTTTCCCGACACAGGGAGGGCGGTTGTACTTCTAATTTGAGAAGAACAAAGAACAAAATAGGCTATTTTAAGAAAAATATACATCATTAGAGATCAAATAACAAGGGAGTTCCTTGTTTCTCTTTCCTTTATTTTGGGCTCTTGGTAAAATGGACAAAACAAGGAATTCAAGCACAATGGGGGAAGCTTGGTGATTATTCACCCAACGCTAGGGAGAGAGGAAGAGGGACATTGCGGAGACGCTTTCTTCCTCTTTCAAGGATACTGTCCGGGATTCGCTTTTTTGGATTCAAGTCCAGAAACGAAACTATCTAGGTTCAAAAGGAAGTAGACCTCAAAAGGGACAGCCGCTACGGGATTTCTCCGGGAAATTTATAGGCGGGAGTACGAGGGCACGTTCCTATCAGAGATTGGAGGATAAAAACGGAAGACATGTTGTAGAAAATTTAAGGAGACGTCGAGATTAAGTCGAGAAAATTAATGAGATAGTAGGGTGGGAAAACTCTCAGGATGAAAAGGTTCGGGCAAGAAATGCCCCATGAATATATAGAGAAGTTTCTAGACGGGGGGAAAATATTGAACAGGAATGAGAGTAGGGGATGGTTGAGATGCAACACGTGAGACATAATGAGACTGGCATATTATGAGCGAGACATGACAAACTTTGTCCCTCACCGGCGCCCATTCTTTGTGTGCCCGCGGTCATACCATCAGGCAACTTTCCAGTTATTTTTTCCCATTTCGCAACATGTACAGCTGCTTATTTTTCCAGATAGATCCAAAAACCAATGATCAGAAAGGGCAGAAGATATATTGAAAATTTAAATCCAAGCGCAGATCCCCGGCGCTGATCCAATTGACCACAGACAGCCCGCGCGCCACCCGGATCGACTCGGTGTGTCTGGCATCTGGCATAAGCATCGCGGTTAGATGGGATCTATCTTCTTGGGAATTTTTGAATTTTGGATACTTATGGAAAAATGTAGATAATGATTGAAAAATAACGGGGAATAGTTGACGTTGGCTTCTCTCCCACCCCGAGGGGGTTCAAGGAAATTTTGTTGTCACAACAACCGGTTGTGACCGGACGTGGTGACGTCAGTCTCGCTGCTTGTGAAAACGCCAGGGAGAGGAAGGCGGGAAGCAAAAAAGAAAAGACGCAACATTTCGTATGGATAGATTAGGAAATTATACAAGGAAGGGATAAAAGTGGATACGGTTGGGGTTATAAACATCCTGGGGAGGGGAGATCCCCGAGAGAGAGAGGAGAGATGAAATGAAGGCAATTTACTGGGAATAATTGAGAGGAGAAATAACTGCAGGGCCAGCTCTGATCGAGAATACTCGCTGAGGGGGGATCTTTTGTTCTAGAGGCGTTATTATTTGGGGAAATTGTTCGGGAAGTCAAAGGGCGCAGTTCTCAGGATTGTGAGTCAGGCCCCAGGCTTAATTTAGGCTAGGAACAGACATAGCAGGAGGTGGAAAATGGAGAAAGTCATATTCTTTGGGAGTAGGAAATGAGTAATGGGCTCCCCCGCAAAGAGAACAGGCTGATTCATGCTTTAGTACTCAACGAGGGGTTTAACGGAACTGTCGGAGAGTTCTGAACTCGGGAATTGGTCTCGAAACGCTGTTTTTTTGGAATAAAAAGGTTTGAATCAGGGGCTTTTTAGCGTTCTTTGAAGTGAAAATCACAGAAGAGATAATGAACAACCGGGTACAAAATGCGTTACACATTGGTAGAATTACCACGGTTTAATCAAGGTTTGTCTACAGTAAGCCATAGGCTCCTGAGCGGAAGTTTGAAGAGAGATAGAAAGAGAGTACACAAGTTGTTTGATTCATGAAAAAGTACAGCTCAATTGCGCTCTTTTAAACTGGTGAAATATTCATGACAAAGTGAAATATCAAGAGAGCAGAATTAGAATGATCAGATGACAAAAAACATAGAGCGACGGCAATCGGAAAAGGACAAGACGAGGCCCGCCGGCCAGCCGGACGGTGTACATCAGCATAAACATTAGGCAAAAGAAGAATAATATGTGACAGAGATGGGAACAGCCGTGCCGGAAAAAAGACCACTGGGGATTCGTTTAAAGAAAGGGACAGCTGTTAATTGTAAGGATAAGAAGATAATTTACAGTATCTTCTCGGACCGGAACAATTTCTAGCCTTGAAGAGACTATAGGGTGGGGGAGAATTTTATGAGTTCTTTGCGGTTAGCCAACTATCCATGACAGATCCCGTTCTCTGGCCAATCAGTTGCAATAAAAAACCATGTAAACAAGTTAGAAAAACAGGTGGTCTTGCAGGGACATGGATTCCCAAAAATGAAAAGGTACAAGGAAGGAAGTAGCCGCCATTTTTGAATTCGCCTAACCTCTACCTCCTTCAAAAATGTCTAAATTATTCATCGAGGCCAGGAGTGGACAGACAAAAGACAAATGAGACTAGCTAATGAAGAGTAAGAGAGGGGGCCGTTTAAAATCGAGTGGGGGTTTAAGGGGGATGCCTTGCAGACAAGGAAACGATTATGATTGAGTTAATTTAGGGTTGTTGCGGTAAATTCTGCAGGATTGTGCAGGGTTGCCTGCAACAGAAGACCATACATAGGGTGTACGAAAATTCGAGAGCGGATAATTTAATTAATTACAGTAGGGAGAGTTGGAATGTTTTGCACGGTTTCTTGCAAAAGTGTACATCGAAAGGGAAAGCAGAGGGTGAGGTAATGATGCGGCTGTTTGCCTGGGAAGAGGAGAGAACGGGGGACGGTTTTTAATTACCAAAAAGTTATCATTTTGGTGGAGAAAGAAGAGAGAGAGGGAGACAAGACCGCGTGACCAGGAAGTATGGTCTTTCGGGATATCATCAGAATTGATGAATGATAGAGAAAATCGAAAAGAAAAAGCGGCCTTTTCTCCCACCGCCACGAGATCGGCGACCAAAAGCCATAGGTAGGGAGAGTCAGAGACAGACAGATACACACGGGGGGAGAAGAAAGGAAGAAGAAGAAGCCAAGATGATGATGATGATGATAAATTGGCAGCTATGTAGCGACACTCGACGGAATCGAATGGCATGGCCAATCCATCGATCGGTGGCATCGGAAGGCGACGACCAAATAAGCTGATGCAGCCGGTTTCGGGCTTGGCGAGCGCTTGGGAGCGATCAGGCAGCGGATAAAAGCCTCGGCCTCTTCTCCAAGCCATCAGATGTTTTTGCCGGCATGGTTTGGCGGGAAATTTGAATAGATTTAGGTGGTAATCAACATATTGTCAAGATTAGAATAGAAGGGAATAGAAAAGGTGGAGGGTGGAACGGATTAGTTGAGGCCAAGAGAGAAGACACTCTTGATTGCCGTCGGGCTGTAATACAGTCCCCCCTTCGACTTGGAGAGATATGGGAGAAAACCTGACTCGCTCTCTGACTCTTTTAATGGAAGAGAGAAAAGATAGATCTTTGGGCTTCTAGATGGATTAACGATCGAGAGATGGGTAATATACTGGAGAAAGGACAATTTAATAGGCTAAAGGAGGAGAAGAAGCCGGTGGAAAAAGGTTAAAAGAATCAAGCGACTTTAATCGTCCGCAAGCAATGCTCTACTGACCAAGCGGGATAGAATGACCGCGGGATGGATGCACGATATCCTTGTCATCATCATGTTTATCACATTCCAAAAGCAATTACTACTATACTTCAGAAATTGATAGCCTATGAAGAAATGAAAAAACAGTATGGACTGTTTGAAAAGAGGCTTGGGGCCATGTTTTGCTTACTCTTCAGAGGAGCTATGAATTATTTGGAAGCCACGCTTTTAACCGGACTAGTAACACAATAATTGGCGTCTTTAGAAAGTAACGAGGAGAATCCCGTCAACGGAACGACGCTTTTTCTAATACGCGAGGTTCATCTCCACCAGCAGTGAAAGCGAAAGGATATGCTTGTCACTTCTATTCCTCTTCAATTTCAAAGCCCGGCGATCTTTGCCTTTAGCGGAAGATTGTAAAATCTGGTCCCAGTTTATTCCATTTTTATGGCTAGTGGAAAACAACAGTCACAACTCCGGAAAGGAAGACCCAGCAAAGGAATTTTCTCGTCCCGGACTTTTGTAGTTGAACCCGGGTCGCCAAGATCGAGCCCGGCCCGATTCGCCCCTTGAGAATCTTATTGTTTGGGGGAAGAAGCTTTGACGGTTACCCTTTCCGGCACACATGAAAAATAGATTTATGACATATTTTGACTAGAAAAACTACAGTAGAGAGCAAAAAATGGCTGAAGATTAAAGATTTTCAGGGGGAGAAAGGAAAAACCGCATAGCGCATGGCAATTAGAAGGAAATGAGCTTCCGATTGATTCTCTGATTCTTTGAATCTCCGGAAGACTATAAATATCACCTCATGGTTACAGTAATCCATCTGACGATTACGTATTTTCCCTTGGTCGTAAGAAGTATTCGATATTCTAGACACAAAAGAATACCCATGGTCACAATTAGCCATCCCTCCCTCCTTCTCCTAGCCCCACCGGTTTTTGGAGGTAAGAAGACGAGAGGCGAGGGGTCAAAAGATACGTTCCTCCTCGCTCCCGCCACTAAAATTTCGTCGTCTGTCGGGAATCACAGTTCCATTGCGAATAGCCTCAAGCGCTCCCCCCGAGGGGAGGAAAACCAGCTGGTTTGCTGTTGCTGCTGCTAGTCGAATGACGTGTTCGGTTGGCCCTGTATTGTACCCTCGAGGCATCGAACTTCGAAAAGAGAAGGGGGAGATGAATCAACACGCGTTGCCGGTAGAGGAGAGAGCTTTCGTCATATTGGCTGCTATTTGGGGAGGAAGGAGAAGCAAGGAAGGGGGGGGGGGGGGGGGGGGGGGTGATGACACAGTGGGTGAGACAAGGTGGCATTAGGCATGCGGTGAAGGAGGTGTTTCAAACAGTTGGTTAGACTCTCTTTCTATTAGCAACAGTTTGGAGAAACACTCCTTGAGAGGTCTGCGGGGCCAAAATGTGGTAGCAGGAGGACACAAAAGAATGTAGAGAAGTGGCACTAGAGACAGAAATTTAGATAAATTAAAGGATTGTAAAGTTTGAGACTGTATAAAAAGCAGTGTTTAGCCGAAAATGGCGGCTTGGAATTTGTATTTTGCATATGAATGGAACGGGAGGACGGCCCATGTGAGCAGCACCGAACGGAGAGATGCTTCAAGGGGAGGAATTGCTTTAAAGAAAAGAAAGAAGCTTCTTAAGAGCTTTTAAAATGGTACTGTATCTTTGCAGACCGTTTAAATGGCCCTTGACCCTTGGCAAGGTTAGACAATGACGAGGAATGGCAATAGGGAGAGGAACAAGGAAAGGGAACGGCTTTGCAAGCTCAATTTTCAGCTTTAATAGGGGTGCTGTAACCTTGGAGACTCACAAATGGCATACGACGGATAGAGGTAGAAGAGTAAGAGAAGTGGGAAAGTGCAGAAGAGCTCCATGACCAGTATCAATACCGGCACGGGGGTAGTAATCTCCATGTTTGTACTTTTCCATGAGACGATTGTTAGCCGCAATCTGATCAAACAAGAAGTCGTGATGGCTTGGCTGAACATATTCGAAAGTAGCCAACTGGAGAGATGACTAAGGGGCGAACTCCTCAAATTGGGGGCTGAATCATTTAGGGGACCCGTTCTGGGAAGAAAGAACGGATTTCTAGGAATAGTGTAGGAATAGAGAGAAAAGGGAAAAGAGTACAGTAATGATTAACATATCGGAATCGATAATTTATGGGAGGGGACTGTCTCTCACTGTCAATCTCTCCCTCTCTCATGGTGCAGGTGGTTGCCGCGAAAAATGAGGTAGGAAAACAAATGGCGCCGCAGGCCATGGACTATGGGAGAGAGTGGGCAAACATCGTCAAACTGGACACCACCAGAGAGGGGGTAGATGGTGGCGCCCCGAGAGAACACTGTCCGCCGGGGAGAGTCGAGACGGACAGTCTGGAGCTGTGAAAACTCTATACAAACTTGAATTAGAATGAAGCCTGACGAATAACAACTACCGGATTGGCTGGGCAAATTTATCCTATTTTTAACGGAGACTTTGCTGGATTTTGACATGAAGAAAACGGACAGCTGATCATTGATTTCCCCGGTTCGGGAATCGTCGAGCGGAGTGAGGTAGAATGACGATGACGACGAACATTTTCGAAAAGGACACCGTCTCCACTCCCTGTGTACCTAGCCCCGGGCGCCACCAACCATCACCGGAATACGAGTTTGTCATCACCGGGGTCCGAGAATGCGAGGATTGCTTCCGATAAAACTTCCGGAAAAGAAAGAGAATTGAGTAAAACTAAAACAAAAGAGGAGATTGAGGTCTTTCTGTCACGGTCATATGTCAAATTTATGACCTGAAGGTCATACAGGATGCGCATAGTCACATGAGGGCGAGGAGGGCATGCCCAATTATTTAGGCGGCGATTGCCGTTCCTTTTTGCAGAGAAAGTTCGGGGAAGAAGGGCCTAGGGAAAAAAAATTGCGGAAGTTTGCAAAACATCTATGTTGCAAAAATGTTTCCCATGCTCCTAAGAAAACAGGGAACAGCGAGAAAAAAGCTAGCTCGTGAAGGAGCACAGTAGAGAGAAAGGGAGGGGAGGGAGGGGGGCCTCAACATGGAATGGGATCTCTTGGACTTTTAAGCGCTGTTGTTTCAACAGATTAATGATGATGACATGGTCTAAATGGTCACTGTTGACTAGAGCCTTTTGATAGGATACTGTAGATTGCCTGCCTAGTGTAATGTTCCTTCTGGATTCCCGCCATAGACGGTTTCCCAAGCGATAACCTTCCCCGAGGAGGATCTATCCGGCGAAACGGTTGCGTTCTCTATGCAAATAGTTCCTTTGGGAAATGGCTTATTATTGAAGGAAGCAGTGGTAAGTATAGGTGGAGGCCTTCTATAGGAGTGATTTCGTGTTGGGACCACTGCAATGCGGTAAAATATGGCGGGTTTCTTCTTATTGAGATAGAACCCGCAATGCTGTCTTACTGCCCTCAAAGAGCTGATGTTTCTGTCTTTTCCTCCCTTATGACAACATCATTTTTGACAACCGTTCACTATTAAAAACAGCTGTATAGAATGGAACAGGGCAGTGAATGTAATTCGCCCTTTCCCCGAGGTTTTTCCGGTTGACCCAGAGAGGTTCGGCAGAAAACGAGTTATGAAGGTCAACGGAAACCGGTTGGATAAATATAAATAGAGCTAGATATGTATACACTAATCGAAATGGTCAACGAATATATCGGGATTTGGGGAGGCAGGGAGGGGGAGGGGAGGGGATGGGCTTCTCCACCACTCCCTGACCAGTACTGTTGACATAAACTTTACAGAGGAGGGAACAAGCCGATCATCGCGCAATTTTATGACAGAGAGACAATACTAAGAACACCCCCTGGGGGGGAAGGGGAACAAAAGAGCAGAATCTACAGGAAGCTATGAGAGAGCATATTTTGCACTCGGGAGGCTTTTTTGTTCGTGAGATATGAGGAAATGCACACAGTGAGCGCAGACAAAACTAAATATAGCAAATCGGAGGGACGGGGCTGACCGCAAATGTGGCTCTCTCCGAGCGGGTGGGGGGAGAGAGAGATCGTCTAATGTGGTCAGGCAAAGGGGAAAATAATGATGAACGGTGACGTTTTCACCAATTTTTGTGTCTTTTGTGCGTTCACATAAATCAGAAAAAGGAAAAAGACGGAGGAGGGAGAGGTCGGAAGTCGCCGCAAAAACCCAAATCTTCTGGTCATTTTGGATAAAATGGGTAGGATTCTTCATCTCGCATGTGTACTGTAATTACAGCAAGTTAACCCTCCCTTTAATTGAACTCCATGCTCTAATACGAAAAAGATCTACAAATTGGGCCCTGGAGAGCCAAAAAATGGAAGGAAAGGGGCCTCCGATCATTTACCATTACGGTACCGGATTTCGTAAGAAACAAGAGAGAAGCCACGGCTACAGAAGATGAAGAAAGGCTTCCTGAACTCCCTTTCCTCTCGCATTACTAATAAAATCCCGTCTAACGGTGGTACCGACAGCCAAAAAGGCCATAAATCTCACGCGACCACCCTCCCCGGTCGCGCATCCGCTATTCAGAGGGACTTTATGTTTGTGGCAGTTTTTTTCCGGCTTGCCGGTGGCTGTATTTGGGTCAGCGTGCGATTGTCAGCCAAAAAGTGCAAGTGAGGGATATTGGCTGTGGCTAGACGGACGACGGCCGGGGGGATGATTGAACAAGCGCATTCATTCACAGTACGCCCTCGGCAAGAATAGGTCCAGAGAGAGGGAAAAAACGGGGAAAGAGACAGCGCGCAATGTTTCGAAACCTCCACAAATAGTAGTAGTCACGGCCTAAAAAAGGTCCGGAGAGAGAGAGGGTGAGAAGGGCGTAATCTTCTGGGGAAATTAAGAGATGGCAAAAAGTACGGGGAGAGAGTCATTTCACAGCTTCCGAATTAGAGAGAGAAGGAGCGGGAGAAATGTCTCCGGCAGCTGGGAAAGTGATCATTTCCGGGAAAGAGAACGCCGAAATACGCTTTCCCTCCCCTTCTTCTTATGTCTCTATTAAAAACTGCGGTGTCACACCCTCTCTCTCTCCCCCAGCTCGAAAAAAAAACGAAAAGAAATGATCCCCGAGACTTTGCGTTGCAAGTGCCCAAAGGGTCAGAGCAATGTTTGCCCCCGTTCCAAAATAGCCGCTGGCGACTGAAAGAATAACAGGGAGAAGGGGGAAAGAGACTGTGTGGGAGAGAGGCCGAGACTGAAAGCCGTCCGCTCACTCTCTTCCACTCTTTTCCCGGAGGGGAGCGAGAGGGTTCCGCAACTCGGAAAAAATAGATGGAAAGAGATGGAATCAAAAAGACTGTCGCCCCGGAGCGGGGAACAGTGGAGACCCCCCCCCCCCCTTTTTTTTGAGAAAGAAAGTCTTCAGGAAAACGGTATTTGGGGAAAATTATCATGAAAGACAGTCATAAGGCTTCATTCTAAACTTTAAAAGGCCCTTTGGTCAGTATTTTTACCCACTATTTTGTTCTGAAGGAAGGAAACACGACTTTATACCCTTGTTTCTCTTACAAGTTGAAATATTCTTGAAATTTCTGCCTCACTGTGTGCCTGTTTCTATGATAATCCTGCCACCCTCCTTCTTCTATCAATCTTTGTCTTATCACCAATGATGTTGGACAGATAATAAGAACCAGACCGACCTTTTGTGACTTCCCCTCGGAGTGTGCTCGCCTTTCTCCGAAGTCACATCCGACTGATGCAAGTTAGCTGGGAGAGAGTATAAACACGTCGTTGACCTCTTGCGAAACCCCGCTCACTATCACTTTTTGGCCCCTTTATAAATCGCCGAGGTTGAGTGCTCCGGCACTGCCATCATGAGGGTCTTCTTTCTCTTTTCCTCCCTTCTGGCATTATGTGCCGGTTACAAAATGGTCATTATAGCTCCGGCCGTCCCTCCAAGTCAGGTGCTAGCTATATATTTCTTGTTTCAAACTACCTTTTTCAGATAATGTTCAATAGTCGCGTAGCCGGGTACTTGGTTAAGGCGGGTCACGATGTTACCATCGCCCTGATGCATAATATGGACGGAATTGACCGGAAACTGGTGAAGATCCCTGAAAATATCAAAGGTTAGACCCTATTTTCCCTTTTTATTTGTTTTCTAGTCTACCATGTAAACGCCTCAATTGGAGAATCATTCGAAGAAGTTGAAGAGGAGCAGGGAGACATCCTCTTCCAAGATATTGGGTTCTTTGACCCCCGGATGAGGAAAATCTTCGGTCGCTTCATGACCATGTTCTCTAGATCCTGTCGAAGTGAGTCTATTCCTTTCTTTTTCACTAGAGTTTATTTTCCAGCTGCTCTCAGGAACAAGGAATTCATGAACTGGCTAAAGGACAGCAAATTTGACCTGGCCTTCGTCCATATGTACCATCTCTGCCCAATTGGTCTGGTCCACACGGCCAACATCCCTTGGATCTGGTTGAACAGGTAATTCCCCTCAAATTCCTTCTTTCATTCCCAATTTTAGTGGAGGAGTTATGGACTACGTCTCCGACTTTGTTGGCAGTCCCCTCCCTCCCAGCTACAATCCGCCGATGATGATGGTCGCCACCGACCGGATGAACTTTGTTGAGAGGATCAAGAGCTTCATTGGCCACAATTTAATGAGAGCTATCTGGCCTTACCTGGTAGCCCACCCGGAGACGCAAATCTTCCGAGAGGAGCTGGATCCCAACTTCCCGGACCTGATGGATCTAGCCTCCAACTGTTCCCTAGTAATGGCCAACAGTCATCCCTTCTACGAATTGCCTCGTCCTCTTCTGGCGAAAATTGTCCACATTGGAGGGATTGGAATGCAGCTGAAGGATGTTAAACCTCTACCTAAAGATTTGGAAGCCTGGGTTCAGCAGGGAGAGGGAGCCGTCGTCTTGTCATTCGGCTCCATTGCTCCGCTTCACAATGCTCCAGAAAGTTGGAAGGAAGCCATTTTGAAGGCGTTTGCTAGGCTACCACAGTACCGGTTCATTATGAGGTATGTTACCACCTAAGGATTATTTTACTTCTTTGTTTATAGGTACATGGGAGACGACCTCAACGATCGGCTGCCTTCTAACGTCAACATTATGAAATGGCTCCCCCAGTCTGATCTGTTACAGCACCCTCGGGTCAAAGTCTTTATCAGCCATGGAGGATATAACGGATTACAGGTAATTTAACCTCTTTTATTTCTTTATTAACCGTATTCAGGAGACAATTGCTGCTGGCAAGCCCATGGTAATGATTCCTCTTCTTGGAGATCAACCTCGAAATGCGAAACTCGCCGAGAGACACGGAATGGCCGTCGTGGTTCACAAAAGCCAGGTCACGGAAGAGAATCTATACGGAGCCATCAAGGAGATCCTCTCAAAACCGAGGTATCCTCTCATTTTTTTTCTTAGAAGTTATTGTTTCAGTTACGGAAAATCGGCTGAAAAGTTAGCCATGCTCATGTCCAAGCAGCCAGTGTCGGCAGACCAACTGCTTGTGAAATGGTCTGAACTGATGGCCGAGGTCAAACATTTGGACAATCTGTTCCCTGCCGGTCAGGATCTGAACTTCTTCCAGTATCATTCCCTCGACGTTATCGGGTTCCTCTTCCTTATTACGGGTATTGTATTGTTTATTTCATTTGTAGTCATGAGACTTGTTATTAGGCGGTTGTATAGGCGTTTTGTATCCCAAAAGGACAAGAACGAATAGCTTTAAATAAAGGTGCAACAGTACTTTCTCTCCTTGTCTCAGTGGTTATTTTAGAGGGATGCTTTTCCCAAAGACGCAGCTACAGCACTCCCGTCGGCGAAGAAAACTATTGCGACACGGGCAGCCGCAGCCGGCTTTCCTTACCCTCATTGTTCGGGGAAAAAAGCCTCGTATACGACTGGCATGCATTCCGCAGTATATAAGAGGGCCCGCTGTATCGGTTATTATCAGCTTTACCCTCCCTTCTCTCCTCTTCCTCAAACACATTCCCAATGGTGTCGTTTCTCCTCGCCTCTGCCACACTAGTAGCCGTCTGCTCTGCCGGCTATATTCCCCCGTATTATGGAGGATACGGTGGCGGCCATAAGGGATTCTTCGACGAGCACGGAAATGACTATGCCGACCATGTAAGAGACTCTTTACGTGGAGCTTTAACATTGACTTTAGAACAATAAATATGGAGGATACGGTGGAGTGAAGCACGGACACGGTAGCGGCTACGAGTCAGATGAATTTAGAAAAGCATGGGGAGAAAAGGGATACTATGGAGCTGACTACGGTATGTTTAATTACCTCTCCTTGATGTATTTAACCGTCTTATCGTTTCAGGATCCAAGGGGGCTGCTGAAGGACACGCCAACTACGCCAACGGAGGAGCTGACGGCTACGGAGACGCCCACCACGATGCCGGAGCCCGCAACGCTGAAGACGCTGACGGGCAGAAGAAGTACAGCTACTTCTCCTCCGGCTCAGGACCCGAAGGCAGCTACTCCAAGGGATACTACGGTAGCGACGGCTACGAGCATGCTGACTCCAATTCCAAATACGTTGCCGACGCCAATGGTAACGGCTACAAGAAGGGATACAACTACGATGAGAAGGACCACGCCGATGGACACTCCGGCTTTGACAAGACCGCTGGAGGACACTCCGAATTTGGAAAGAAGCACGATAATGGCTACTATGGATACGACAAGGACTCCTACGAGAAGGCCGGCCACTCCGACGGATGGGTCAACGGTGGCCACGCCTCGGCCCACGCTGCTCATGGACCTTCTTATTAACAAACGTATGTATAAAGGGAAATAAATGAATATAAACTTTATTAGATATGTATTTTTTGTACAGAAAGCTCTTGAGATGACGGTGGGACGGCTGGAGATCAGAATTATACAGAGAGTAGAATTTCCAGCAAATTTCAGCAGCCCAGTCCCTTACAGAGAAGATACGTTCCGGCAGGGTCGTTGTGGAAGCCGAGGAAGTCTTCTCTTGGCGGCTCCAGGATGTCATTCGTTTGGGGCCACATGTTCAACATTTGAGCGTTTAGCATCAGAAGTTGGCAGAGGAAGAAGAGAGCAGTGAGAAGAAGGCGTGAGAACATTCTGAAAATAATAAAATTAGAGAAAAAATCGGATTTGGAGAAGGAATTTAAAGAGTTGTAGCCTACTTGTAGGGTTGGAAATGATAAGGATGCCGAAAAGGAGCGGAGGGGACTGCAATCTACTACGCACCCCGTTTCCTTTATGAATAGAGAATAATCGCGGTGGGACTTTATACAGAAACACTAGAAGAGCACAGGGTCCTGCACGGCCCCATACAGGAGAGCATGCAGAATAGGCGAAAAGTTGCCGCCTGTTCCCCGCCTAAATGGGCGACATATTGCCAAGGCAAACAGTCGTTGAAAGACGCGAATAGACGGAGAGTGTAAGTAGTTTGCCGTGCCCTGGAGGAACTGGTTCTGTTGCAATTTATTTGCCAAAATGAAAACGAACTGAAAAATAGAAGATCAATGTGGTCTGGACTCTGACCGGACGTACAGTTATCGTGTTTATGTCTTCTACTGAAGTTCAGAACACAAGAGGCTTTACATTCAGTGTCTGCCATTCTTATAAGTGGAAGGTTAAATTAATCAAAATACTCGGGAAGGGGAACAAAATGAACTTGGCCGACAGTCAATAGCCATATTTAATTGCGCACGAGTCGCTTCGCCGAATGGCTACGGTCAGGGAACAATGTGCTGCGATGCTGTTCTTGTTCCATTTGACGCAGACGGGCCACTAAAGGCAACTCGGGAAGGGGAGCTCTGGAGGATCTCTGGTTGCAAACAGTGCCCACGGTCTACTAGGGGCGTCGCGCCGTGTTTATGGCCCGAATTTCTTTGGCTTTTCTAATGGCCGGCTATAAATCGTCTCGTGGGCCGGCCAGTTCACAACAACTGATAAAACGACCTCTTGGTTGCTTGTGGAAATAGATTTTTGGTCACTACAAAAGGAAAAAGTAGATTTTATTATGTGGAAGGTGTCTTTAGAGAACAGAAAAGTCCTTTTATAGCCGGGTTCTCCCGGATCAGGACAGAATAACAAATTTTACGAGAGAATGGTGTTTATTCAGGAAAGTTCATTTGTACTCACCGTGTTATTGCCGTCTACCAGAAAAACTTCATTGAAATTGGGAGGTGGTTATTTCGGTGCGTCAAGTGATTCACACAGCACACAAAAAGGACTGATGTTTTATTCTCTGCATCAATGAACCAATTGGGAGGGCTTCCTTATTAGCAGACGCTGTACACCTCAGCAAGCCTATTATATTTCAATTGATGCCGAAGTTTCCATGATCTGTGTCTGTCTCCCCGTTAATTAAACACCGTTCGTTGTTTTCTTGACGTGACTAATGAACTACCGGCGACTTCGGTTTCTGACGTAACTGGTCTCTTTCCCTTCGACTTGGGTCCGAAAAGTGTGTTGTCCTCCGCTCTGCCACGAACGGCGGTGTAAACTGATCTAAGACTTCGGTTTCCTTATAAAGACGTCGTTCTTCTAATTCTTTTGCTGTCTTTCAACTGCGGTGAAAAATTCGGAGAACCGTTATCACCAGGGAGACCGCGGTAGTGGTTATAGGTCACTGCCTAAAGTAACGACCAGCTATAATTCTTCTGCCGTCCTTCAGTGTCGAATGGATTCACGTACTTCAAGGGCAGGAGAAAAAGAGTAACGGCCTGACCCTTCCCTATAAATTCCAAGCACTGGGTCGGGTTCCCCAGCCTTTCCAAACGTCTCCGACCCCCTTCTTCCCCATTTCAACCCAGTCAAAAAGAACTTTCCAGCTAAAGATGTCCTCAGCACTCTTCTTCTTCGTCTGCCTTGCTTGTCTCTTAGAGCTTCTGTAACGATAAGCTTAAATAGATTATTTTGAGAGAGAAAAACGTAGCTCATAAACAGAAAGAGTGAGAATAGAACTAATCATTTACGACGAAAGTAAGGAGAAAGAGTGGCGTGTGGGTAAGAAACGGTTTTTGGCGAGAGCAGGACTCTTTTCGACAGTAATATTTCGGTAACTTGACAGGTTGACCGAACTTCGGCAATCAGACACTTGACAATATTTAACCGGACGATGAATGGAAGAAGTCTCGCTCCGAATCAAATACGGTGATCAGCTTTGGTCTCTCACCGACACCGGACGTGTTGAGAAGTTACGGTGACTTCTCAACGTATAGAAACAAGCCGAGAATATCTCGGGGTTCATAGGGTTTAGAGCCAAAAGCGGTAACTTCTAGTACCTGGTTGGGTTCCCAACACATCTGCAAGAAGCCCACACATCCGAATAAACAAGCAAACATTTATTTACTATTACTGTAGGTGGTGGATCAACACTGTATATAATTCTTTCAAAAACGCCATCAGAGGCCAGTATACCAGGCCCAATAGAATACATTGAAGACGGCAAAGCTGAGAGGGAATAAAATTCTACTGTAGAGATCAATCATTTTGCTGGCATCTGCCTGGTAAGTCCAGTGATGCCACCAGGCACAGAGGCCGCTCTCTTTCGAGTGGCTCTTCTTCTCTCCAGACGGAAGGAGCTCTTCCTTTTCTTCACAGCTACTATTCTTGCATTTCTTTTGGCCTAACGATGTCAGTTTTCCTCTTGAATTTGTTGGAAACCCACTGATTTCCAGGTTAGACGCCACCAGAGAGACATAGGCGTATTCGAAGACGGCACCGAAGATGAAGACCAAACAACCGCCCATCCATATGTCTACGGCTTTCACATATGAAACAGCGGGAAGGGAGCCGTTCAAGGAGGTGGTCTATAGTACCTTTTTATGAGCTATGAATTGTCTTATCCACCTGGGTAGTGATGGTCAGAAGGGTGGTGACTCCCAGAGTGACCCTAGCCGGGACAGCCGTCCTGTCCAGCCAGAAGGAAACCCAAGAGACGATGACCAGAAGGGTAGAGGGGCCGTAGATCTGTACCAGGTAGTAGCTAAACTGCCGAGCCATGTGAAAAGTGGCCGAGAGACAGGAATATTCACCCGTGTTCGTTATACTGCTACAGTAACCTGGAGATCAAAAGAGAGGATCCTCACTGGGGGCGGAAGCTTACCAACATTTGCGTCTTTAATGACGAAACAGGGAAGGGAAGTATTGAGCATGGGATGAAATTGAAGGGGAGCGTCCTTCTTCCAGGAATATACTGTAACCGTAAGATTAGGAGGAGAGGGGTCAGCCTTACTTATATCCTCTGTGGTAAACGCGTAAGACGCCAGTTTCAGGTCACAATTCTGTTTGTCCATAGGAAAACTCTAAAATGGTTATGTTATACTCCCCTGTTTGCTCACTTGTAGATACATAGGGCAGGATAAGATGAGGGAAATTCTCTCGGAGTACAGTACCCGGCCATCTGGAGTTATTCGGAACAAAACATTAGGAACGTCGACAGTATGTTTATAGGCTTGTTTCTCGTTCTGAATAGTTGGCCTAGGATTATGGTAGGGGAGAAAATACCATGAAAAAGGTGTCGGGTATCCAGAGGATGTCATTCCTGTTGATGATTAAGAATTTAGGGACTCGTTCTCCCCTGAAACCGAGATTAAAAACTGATCAAAGGTGGGAAATGGAAAGGTAAAGGAGAACAAATCATTGAAGAGGATGTAACCCTTACATGTGAGCATAAGCTAGTCGGTCATCGACCCAAGTCTGTCTAAATGTCAACTGTACGGTGTATTCCATTTTAACGAAGTCAATATTAGACATGCTCCTGATATAGGCATTCACCTCTACTTCAACTGGCATATTTTTACCTAAAATTCGAATTATCCCCTCTATTTCAAGGAGACGAGCTTACCGTTTACTCTGTGTCTCGGTCGAATCCGTCGATCATAATCAGGACTCAAGATTTTTTGAATAATCTCAACTGCCGGCACTTTTGGAGGACTAAAAGGGGTGATATCGGAGAAGAATGAGAGAAATTACAGTATGGGCCCTGTGTCTGTCTCGTTTTGAGCAGAGACGGCTTCTAGAAAGAAGAAGAGGAGAAGAAGCATCTGTAGTGAGATCTGAAGACAGCGGAAGTACCAGGAAGAGGAAGTAAGCAATCTCGTATGAGCAGTTGGGACGGATAATGTATTGTCAACGACCATTTGATAGGGGTTGCTGTTATTGCCAGCGTGACAGTTGGTAGATCTCGCAGTGAAAACATTCTTTGGTCTCTTTCTTTTTCGCGC
Source organism: Oscheius dolichura (assembly GCA_932521035.1). Taxonomy (NCBI): domain Eukaryota; kingdom Metazoa; phylum Nematoda; class Chromadorea; order Rhabditida; family Rhabditidae; genus Oscheius; species Oscheius dolichura. The sequence continues at coordinate 9,983,601 of OW051495.1, forward strand.
CGAATTGATCATTTGTTTGATTAAGAGATTTGATGAGGAGAAGGGGAGCAAATGAACGGCAGCATCAAAGACGAACGGGACCAGATTGGTGAGAGAAATTCAATTAGAAATAACAAAGAGGGGATGGTCCGGCTGAAATTTATCCTTTTGGAAATACACATGGAGCAAATCCTTCGAAAGTCGAAGTTTTTGCAGAAATATTCGAAAAGAAAGCAGAGGGCGCAAAGTAAGGTCCGAAGAAATGGATGCACCCTGAGGAGAACCCCATTGTGGTCAAGTTTGAGTACTACTACGAGAAATTTCAACTGAATATTTGATGAACATAAAATTTTATGAGATAGTCGGCAAATTCCCCGGAGGCCAGAAAAGAAGGGCTATCGGTTTCTCAGTTAATCCAACATTGAGACTTTTGAGGATCTCTCAAGGCATTTTATGGAGAGAAGAGGGCCTTTCTGGCTCTTGGGAAGCCTTTAGAAACCGTGCTATCACAAAACAGCAGCTTTAGGAGATCACTCACAACTCCTGGGAAAATTCATACTACAGAATAAAGCCGTTGAAAGAGAGAACATGAAAGAGAATGTTATTGTGTTCTATTCTCCCTTGTAAATGGAAAGGAAGCGAAATGACAGGACAGAAATGTAAGGTAATCAATCAGAAGACCGAGAACTGTCCATCTATGGTCGTGTCAAGTTTCCCTAGACTAAAAGAAGGGCATTTCAAAAGGGGAAAATAAGGCGTTCAGTTGTCTGTTTGGAGAGGATTGAATATCCCTCCAATTTCCGGTCTCTCGATGGCCATAAAATATGAAAAGAAAAAATCACGAGAATCCCGCCAGGTCTAGTGACATTGTTAGTAAATGCTGTGATCTTAAAACTGTTAGCAATGCATAACCACTCATCCGTCAGTGAAACGTGACCAGAAATAATTTATGAGTTCCAAGATCAGAACAGGGAGGGGGAGAAGGAGGAGAGCAAAAAACACGAGTTCAATTCTAGGAATAGGTAGGATTCTGAGGATTTTGTGGGTTCAAACCATGGATGAATTTTGGGATGCCTTACCATCAAGGGTGCCGTCAAGGATTACGATTTCATAGGTGGCCCGGACGGGAAATGACGAGGCAAAGGGAAGAGGCTTGGAGACATCAATTGAGAGTCCAGGTTACGCATCAGGATAAACCGCGAAAGGGTGACGATAGAGGGGGAGCAGCCAGTGGTTTATAAAAGAGTGGATGGGTGGCAATTGTGATACAGAGACCAAAGCAGCGAAGGAAATATTAATACAAGGAAAAGTTTGTCTGGTATAGTTCCCCTTTGATCCTTGACCGGACCGCAACCGTTGGGAAGCACTGGCAACCATCTTTCGAGGAGGTTTTCTTTTCACTCGTCGTTTTACTTTTATTTAGCTGTCCTTCATTTCCCGGCTAGAACTGGTCATAACGCCCATCTGGTCATGCCTACCTGAATTGACCTGACTAAAATGGTAGTTGACCGAAAATTCCTTCGTGGTGAGCATTCATTTCAACGTCTACTTCTTCCATAGAAGGTTCGTCTCTCTGTTTCTATTATCGCTAACTTCCGCTTGATTTTTTCTTGATTTGTGCCAACTAATTTTTACCGTTTCAGAAGAAACGATGTTGCCTTTGCTCCTTTTACTGAGCTTTATCATCTCGACGGCTGGCCAAGATGGCGGCTTTGAAACCTTCTGCAAGAGTCAGTTTCTGGACAGTAACCGAAATGGCATGAAGGCTCGTCTGCTGGAACCGACCAGATGCCGACAACACTACAAGCTTCTGAATTTGACTGTCGCCTCGGCCGCGGCGTACTGCGCCCACAGGAGCCCCTTTACTGTGAATAGATCCGTGGCGAATGAGAATGGCCTGGACTGCGTCTGGACGGCGACCGGCACCTGCGCCGAGGGACATTACATCCGGGGACACTGCTTCAAGCTGATGCCCAAGTGCTTCGGACAGTGGAAACTGTTTCCCATGAACGACAACGCTATCTTCCGCTGGCTGGCTCTCTATTTTTCGAATTTCCAGGTGGCAAAAGTTGCCGTGACGAGTGGACAGAAGCAGCCGGCGGCCACATATTACCGAGGCGTGCTGCTGCCTCCGACCAACAGATCCCTGGAGAAGGTTGTTCTGCTCGGTCGAATGTCGGCATTTGGCGCCTATCCGGGAGACATCTTCTACCTGGACGAGGGGAACAAGCGAGTATCGAGCCTCTGCTGGAGGAAGGCTCAGGGAGAGCGTTAGTTTTCTCCATTTTCTGGGATACTGTAGCCTGTTCAGCCTTAGTAATTCAAGGAGATCCTACCACTTCGGGAGCCGTTGGAAAGGCAGAAACAAATCAGGCCTACCGGAGGATCAAGGGCAAGGACGGCTCCTACGACCTCACTCTGCTCAAAAACCTCTACTCTCCCAGACTGCTTGCCGACGGAAGCATCGATCCGACATATTTCCACGAAGTCTGCGATGTATTTCAATACAGTTTTATCCTTCAACATTTGTGATTTCAGCGCATCACTCCCGGCAGTTTTGCCGCAACTCCGGACTATTTGAATAGCTCCGTGCTGGATGGCAACTTGGGCTCTGGAAAGTATTACATGCCGGGAGGAAGGCCTTATATCCCAGCAGAAACAGGAGCAGGCTGCTCCAAGCATGGCCTCGAGGTCCCTACAGAAATAAGCAAATGGAAGATCCTGCTCCACCCAAAGCACAAGGAGAACCTGGGAATCGTGGCGACTGCTGATTGGAGGAAGAACCGGCCCAACAGATTCTGTTCAGATCAAGGACGCTACGCTCTCGCTTTCCAGAAGGGAAGTCTCATCGATGTGCCCATCTTCGACCGGCTGCCTGTGATCTGTGTCAATGGCCCTGAGCCTCGCCTGCCTGCCAATATAAAGGGCCATTGCCTGAAGCATTCGGAGTTCAAAAATGACACTTGCACGTGTAAGAAGGGATTTGTTGATGCCATGACAATAAAAGAGCAGCCGGAATTGCGCGAGTATGGTCTGAGTAAGAAGATGATGGAGGTGAGTGGGTGGCGTATCCAGGGATGAGGTCTCTTCTTTCAGGGACACGTCTGCGTGGTACAAGGATGTAATAGCACGGAGAGGGTAGTCGGCACACATTATGAATCAATTCTTTTTGTGGTCGATGGTTCTGGTTCAATTAACGCTACGAGTTTTAAGCAGGTTTGCACTTTCTGATGCTGTTCGGGGATCGGATTTGGGTATTTTGAAATCCATACGTGGAAATTCGGGTCAGATTTGAGCAGGGTAATAATAATGAACCCCCAGAATTGAACCACAGATTATCCGGTTTACACCGAGTGCGGATCGCATGCTTCATTCAACCCGTATAATTTAATTTTTCAGATGCGAACGTTTATCTATGAAGCTGTAACGTGGTTGCCCAGAAAGTCCCGTATATTTATCATGCAATATAGTATTGATGCTACTGGCTTTTTGGAGCAGTTGGCCCAAACGGCAGCCTATTGGGATGAGGCAGAATACAAGTCGGTAGCAGAGGAAGCTGTAAAAAAAAGAGTGGCGAAAAATGGAGCTACACCAACTTATGAAGCAATTGAAAAAATGACAAACTATTGGGAAGCATCTAATCCTGTACCAAAAAAAGCGCTGATGCTCGTAATTACCGACGGACAGCCGAGTTCTACGACTAAAAGATTGAGGGCATTGACTGCTGTAAGTTGTGACTTATTTCGGCCATCCTAATATGTGTCTTTCAGGCTCGTGACAGTGGAATCGACATTAAATTCGTACCAGTGGGCCATGAGGTCGATATGGCGATTATCCGAGAGGATGCGCTGGGTAATGACAAGGACATTTTTAGTATGGAGAACTACCAAGAAGTGCAAAGCCTCCTACCGTCCATAGTCAAGGATATAACGTGTAGCAATGTGACCATAGCCGACTTTGACGACGCTATGCAATATCCAACTGAATAAAATGCGGCCACTAGCTGCTCTCAATCTTGTTCTTTTATTGTGTTCCTTTCCAAGTTTATTTTTATTTTTATTTGCACGAGACGGAGACTGGTCTTTGGAGAGACCGTATTTCTAAAATGGAACAAAACAGTTCGGGTTTTTGTGGGAGATAGTGGAAGAAGAACGGTTGCTCGTGGTGGCGAACGAATTCTAGGGACATATCCCCATTGTACCGATTTTAGATCCGGGAGGGAAATGAGTTGGCAGTTCTATCAGAGTGGTGGACTTCCAATTGATGGTTACGTTATAGGAGCTCCTTCTCTAGTTTCTATTTTCCTCAATGGTCATACCCCTGACATAGAATCTGAAACCTAATGGAGATTCGAAACAGCACTAGACAAAAGCGTTCGAACGGAGAAAAGTTATTTGACTCCTCGCTGTAGAAGCGAGCGGAGAAGCCCGAGGGGATTCCGGCTGTGTGGTCCTGGAATGGTTACGTTGTAACGTTTTTCATATCATCGAGTTGAGTTGCTCTTCAGAGCATTTCTCAGCTCTCTGCTTGTTCATAAAATTGATTCAACCGCCGTCATCCCCTCCGTAAGCCAGTCATTTTCTTTTCTATCCCCGTTACCACCAACCTTTAGCTACAAGTTTATCAATGTATACGGATTTTCAGGTTCATATATGGCTTCATTTTTTTCTATTACAGTGTGGTTTTGATGGGAATTGAGAGGACATAGTGATTGGTTTCTGTAACGGGAAGAAAAAGGCACGGTGTGTTCTATTCATAAAGCAGCAGTTTCTGACTAGTTTAGTTCGATAAATAATGGAACGAAAGAGTTATCGATGCCAAGATGTTAACTGCAAGTCGCTCTACATAGCTCACAGCCACAAAAAACTATTCTCCTGCCTCCTGGGGCTTTGCTTTGCTATTTACTTCTTTTAAATGTTTTCTCCAATAAATATTTTCCCAATTTGTTCCACCAGCAAGTGTCTACAATAATGGCCAGTAACTCTCCGCGTAGTATACACAAAGTGCCCAAAACATCTCTGATAATGCCTCGTATAGCAATGATCCCCCAATTTTCTGTTATTTCTGTCTTCTCCGCGTGTGATGTTTTCTTTTGACGTAGCGGTAAACGAACCAGATAAAAGGCAAGCTTCGGCACTTTTGATTTCACCCGATAAGATGCTCTCCCGGCGAGTGTTGCTCCTAGCTGCCTGCTGTTTTGTCTACGTAACTTCCGAGACTGGCGTCAGTGTTCATTATATTCTACACTGTGGGCATCAGTATCACTTCAACTACAATATTAAAATTAAAGAGGTAAATGGTAGAAAGAGTACACCAGTATTTTTGCCATGCCAAATAGAGTCGAAAATTTGGGCAGCTGTTCTTTAAATTGAGAAAAAGAGGCAGCTAGCCTTTCTCTTTCAAAAATATTTATACTTCCTAGTAGAAATCAATTTGAAGGGTGGTTTCTCTAGAAGAGACACACGGGAAAGAAACTTCTCGAAGCCGGGACATCGCTCGCATGCGGTCCCCTTTTGACCTTTGATAAGCTCGATGGCGCCACCGCAGTCTAAAATAAGAACATAGGATCCTTTCCTTCATTTCTCTCATTTTCAGGAGGATGCCTTCGGTGATGATCTGATAGCCGAACACCATAGCAGTGGGCGACGATATTCGGAAGGGATCGTCAGCGGGGTTGACAATATCGATGGAGATGATACTTTCGAATTCTACGTACAGATAGTCCACAATTGTGGAGGAGTCGGCAAAGTCCAACGACTGCGACTGGATCCCCTCTGCGACGTGACCGACGATAGGTGTGACTACGTTATCAACGTGAATCTTTGATCTTTCCCCCTCAATATTTACTTGAATATCAGCGATGTACATAATAATAATAAATTTCCATTGACATTTGTCGTCTGTTTATTTCTTGTGATCCAGTTCGAGGGGCTCTTCCCACTGGTGCATCAGCTGGATAAAATAGACGTCGCCTTCTTCTTCTGGCGGAAGCTTTGTCGGTTTGAAGAAGAGCGACTTGAACTTGTTGATAAAGTATTTGTTGTGGAGGAGGAGGCCGCAGAAGAGGATCGGGCTGTTTCTAAAAATATTATGAATGAATGTGGATCAAAACATAATGGCAAAAAGAACAGTTGGATATAGGGCATCCTCGAATAAACAAGGCTGCCTTCCTCTGAGATTACTGGTTTTTTGAATTCCCCTTTCAAACTGAGGAAATCTCCGAAATCCCACACCCGACCCTCTGACTTACACAGCCATGGTTATATTGAAGATACAATCCAAAACCTGCTGCGTCTCCTCGTCAAAAAAAGTCATTTTCGATGCAACAAAAGTAATTCCTACCGATGAACAAACGAAGGCAAACGCTACGATCCCATTTCTCAGTATCTGAAGAATTGCTTGCATTTAATAAGAATCACGTACTTTTGCGAACCATACGTTCTCTTCAAGTTGATATCGAACACTTAGCGAGTACCGTAACCTGCAGGGTCTTCTATTTTTCAAGGCGGTATTCAGGTTATGTGATCTCCAATATTGGTAGAGATACCCTATTCCTGATAATGCACACACAAATAGTCCAAGACTGAGAAGTAGTATAATTGGAAGCAGTTCTGATGAAGAATACATATTCGATAAATGATAACCTACCAAATGTGTATAAGGAGACACCGATACCACTAGAGGTGACAGCTATGAATAGGATTCCAAGAGGGATCCAAAGGCGGGCGTGATATTCATAGTCGTAGATAAAGAAGAATGAGAACTCCCGTTCGATTATTATCCAGAGTGGACTGAAAAATAGGTACTGTAGAATTGGGGAAAAGGAAAAAGACCGGGCAGCGATTTCAGAACTCTGACGCGAGTCTGGTCCGGGCTAAACAATGAAATCCTTACCCAGACAATGCCAGTGCCAGATAGTATATTCTCAACCAGGAACAAACGATAATGATAGTGTTATTCTCTGGTTTTTCATCTACAAAAGTCTAATTAACTGGGAACTCTTACCATAGGATAACAACCCATATTGATAGCCTAGAAGAATGGTCCTGGCAACTAAAAACAGCATATATTGTGTCCAGATAAATTCAGCAATTATCTGAACTGGCCCCTTTTTATCCGATCCAAAAAGTGAAATTCACTTTAAAATGAAGGTGGAGCCGAAGTTTCGGAGTAATCCATAGAGCAGCCAGGCCGATGGGATAATTCATTAGGAGGAAGACTCCTTCTACTAGAAACCAGAACTGTAGGCGTTCGAGGTCTTTAGGAACAATAAAAAAGAGCCTCATCAAGTGAAGTAGGCACCGTTGAGCAGAACAGATGCAACTCAAAATGCCACATGCCACCTGCAAGTAACAGGTGAAAGAAAAACGATGATCTAGCCGTTACGCTCGTTAGTGCTCAATACGCTCATCTGCTCAGATCTTCATGAATTACACTGTCTTTGACCTGACCTGGTCTAGTTACAATTCCTTGCAAAATGTTTACAGGTTACCTATGGAACAGATGGGGGAGGTTATTGTAGCCTGCCGCTTGTGGGTTTGACAAAAACCAACAGACTGTTAATATATCATATCTGTTCAAATTTTAAAAAAATAAATTCAAATTAAAGGTATTCAGCCCTTTCTAATCCTTTCAAACTCATAACAAGGACGTCTACTCGAGAAAATACAGCAGCTAACAATACCAAGAGCTCTTATTACAAGAAGAACACGGACTCCCCTGTGATGTTATAATTACACTCCAAATAACAAAATCAGATGCTGTACGGAGGAGCATAAACAGGTGTACATGCATAGACTTCTCCGTAATGAAAACACTCAACGACACCTGAAATATTGATGTGGATAAAGAGCAAAGCTATTGAGGGATAATTTTGTTCATTTCGACTTTTTCTGCTCATTGATTTTCCGGGATTTCGCTTCAGGGCCTTTCGATCCAAAAGTGATCAAGAAGAGTAATTGAATAGGCCGTATTTGGCAAGGGCTTGTCGAGTGGTAGTCCAGTAAACACTGAAATTGGCCGAACAGGGGTCAGAGAGGTTTCCCCATTTTTAAAAACCAAAGATGCTCCGGTTTCTTGGAGAACATTGAAGAAAACATCGACGAGAAGCAACGAGAAGGTTTAGCTATAGCGACACAGCATACCAATGAAGAAAATCAGCGAAAATAAATCGACAAGTGAGAAGAGAATATCAACACAGAAGGAACTGAAACGAGTTCATTTCTCAATGAGGCACACAATAAAACAAAGAAGCCTAAAAGGCAGTGTAATCATTATCGTCATCGTTGGGGGCGGGGTCGATGCTCTGGAGGAGCTTCTTGGCCTCGTCGACGTACTGCTGCTCGATGGCCACGTCCACCTGGCAGCTGGCTGCCTTGCGCAGGTACTTGACGGCTCCCGGCTTGTCTCCCTTCAGCATGAGGCACTTGGCGACGAAGAGCTCGTTCTCGGCCACGTTGGGATGGAGGCCGGCGGCTTTCTTGAGGTCCTCGATGGCCGCGTCCACAGTCACCGACGGCAGACAGCCAAACGTCTTGGCCAGGAAACGCTCGACAAGAGGCAGAGTGAGGATGGTGTAGGCCAGGCGACCCCGCATGTGGAACAGCTCGAACGAGTGGTCGTCGTCCGTCTCGTCGTCCTGGCCGATGGCCGTGTCCAGGTAGTCCTTGAACTCGAAGCCGAGCCGAATCTTGTTACGCACGTCGCTCTCCTCGGCCAGGCGACCGGTGGCGGCACACAGGCAGCGGAGGGTGTCCTTGTCGGCCGGGGCCTCCTTGTGGGCCGTCTTCAGGTAGTCGTAGGCCTTCTCGAGGTACGTCTTCCTCTCGCCGTCGTCGTCGCACTCGTTGCTCAACTGGTAGGCCTCCTCCCCCAGCCACTTGGCCAGCTCCACGCGCTCTTCTGCGTCCTTCGACGACTTCAGCTAAACAATCAAAAGCAATAAGAGTAGAATAAAAGCAGCCAACCTTCTCTTCCATTTCCTCAAAGTCGTGGTATTCTCCAGTTTCTTCTTCAGAAAAGGCGCTTTCTTCGGCAGACGACATCCTTGCAGCAGATGGCAGAGAATGAATGAGCCACTACTGGGTTCGGTTCTGGTCAAAACTCTGTCAAAACCGTTTCGACAACAAGATTTCGCTTTTGACAGAATTTTCATACTGCTGGCGGTTTTCTAACATGTCAAGCGTTTCAAAAAGACGGTGTTTCAATACAGAACTATTGCTTCCATTTTTCGTAGTGATTTTTTCTTGGTGTTTTCTTTCTTCTCCTCGACTTCAAACGGTTCTTCCCATTGATGCACCAGCTGCTGGAAGTAGAGTTCCCCGTCAGCCATGGCCACATTGACCCGTGATCCTCGGAACAGAGATTTCAGGGCCTTTATAACCGGCTCATTGTATAAGGCACTTCCTACAGCTAGTATGGGACCATTTCTGGAACATTGCTGGCTTATAGAAAGGGCACAAGGGTCTCTTACACGGCTACAATGATATTAAACAAGCAGTCAAGGAAGTTTCGTGTCTCCTCGGCGAAACATGGCGAATATGCACAGATGAAGACGATAAATGTGAAGAAGTTGACACTACAGAGGGTTATTATCCCGTTCCGGAGGATCTGAACAGGGAATAAGAGACAAATAAAATAAGACGCGTTCAACAATTTCAACATCATCCTAATCTTTCAGTATTTTTTAATTGTTTTCCATGAGTATTCAATGATCTTCAGAAAGTATTAAGATTCTCTTCCTTGTAATGGACTTTTATGGAACAAGTAAATGTTAAGGGGCCCGTGGGAATTCAATCAATTCTAATCTTTGGCACTGGGCCATTTCTTTATACCTGCTTTGCAAGAACTGAACAGGAACGCGGCGAGCTCTTTATGCAGTTGTGTGTCTTTAAATCCACGGGCACTTTTGTTCGAGAAGCTACAACTTTGTTTCGTAGTAAGCTCTCTCTATTTTTTTCGATAGATTTCAATGTTTCAGATTCCATTGTGGCATGGGGAGACACCTTCATTGCCCATTTTTCCTTTGAAAAGTTGCTGAAAGGAGGAACTGTCTGCCATTAGAATATCCTCTCCACTGGTCGACAGATTGTCTCAATGCGGGTCCTCTGTAATCATCTCGTTGTTTCATCTGTCTTATAAAAATGATTGAAAGGAACATTCAAAATTTTTATTTAGTGCATTAATTTGTTTCACATCTCCGAAGAATGATAAATATTAATTGCGTTAGAAGGTTGACGATTATATTTCGGAGCGGATTCTGGCATTTGAATTGGGGAAGATTGAACTCTGTTATAACATTTACAGCGAGAAGTAAAAAGTTGAAAAATAGCCTGTCTATATGGCTTGATAATTATAATTGTAGCTACAGTATTAAAAAAGGGATAAAGTACAATTGGGGTGCCAAAAATGGAAAATCCCAAGTTGGGACGATCGAATACTTCTCTATAGATTGGATCTGTCTCATTCAATGAAAATACAATTACAAGTCTAAAAATTAAACACGCTATTGGTACAACCACCAGAAGCACGGGTAACAATATCTGAAAGAGTTGAAACGATTTCTTTGATTGGTATTTTTTTAATTTACTTGAGCTAGTAGCAGCGCTGTTAATCTTGTCTGTAAGGAACGATTCTCCGTGGACATCCGATGAGCTTCTCTCATAATCTTCCGATGAGTAAAATAGGTTAGTCCAGATAATACAAAAGGTACGACAATTATAAGGGCAATAATGAAAAACACTGAAAAGAATTATTAGAAGAAATAACGAAGAAAAAACCAACACAATGGACGAAATGTTGGACTGTCGAGGTCAAAAAATGTGACAACATCATGCTCCACGTCGAATTCTTTAAGAATATAGCTGACATTATGCTGTATTACAAATTGTTCAAACCCCTAAAAACATTTACTTTTTTATTGGAATCAAAAAACCAACATGCATCCCCTGAAACAGCTGGGAGCAGAACCCTAATGCAACGGCGAAGACAATTATAACTTCTCCTAGTTGCACTATCACAAACCTAGAAGGATTTTAAAAATAAATAAAAAAGATTTACGGTATTCCACGACTGCATTTTAAAATAGTTTGAAAGTTATACGTAATAGCACACCGCATGATAGTTAATTCAATTATACAGAGAACTGAGAAAGAAAGAGCACACCAGAAAACAATAATTGCGACTAGACCACCCGCTTCTCCAAAATATTTAAAGAAGTTAACCTTCAGTAAGGGGAATGGAAAATACGACTGGTTGATATTGGGAAAATATTCCCAAAGAAGGCTGTTAGATAGGATCATTTCACTGATCTGAAATAAATTTAACCTTTTTTTCCTGGAAGCCCCTTACCACCATTTTTAGAAGAAGCGGACGAATAAATTTCAATTTTGAAGGCGATTTTGTTACAATCACACAGATAAGAAATAGAGATGGAATATCCAAAAGGAAAGAGCCGAGCATAACGCCAAAAGAGGTCAGATCCATGCTTCATATAAATCAAAATCAACTTTTCGGGGAGGGAGTCAGTAGAAATAAAAAGAAGTAGAATGATTATTATTTTCCAGCTGCTTCATATTCGCTGGATTCTTTCACTAGAACCAACCGTCGACTTTTGTTCTGAGATAATGAGAAATCAAATTGGATTCATAGAACGGAAACACGGCTGCTAACAATTACATTTTTCTAGAAGCAAGTTTATTAATAAGTTGCTAAATTATTAAAGAAGTGGCAAAGTTTCCCGATTTATGGAGAAGAAGGAAAACGGAATTAACCCATTGGTTCAAAAAGAACATTTTTTCAAAGACTTCAAAATCAAAAATTCAAAATCAAAGACTTTTGTAAATCTTTTTCAGGGATTAAAGACAAATTTCTGACCATTTTTGACTAGTACGCAGTACGTTCCTCGTGGCGCCGATACCCGTGGCTCATAAGAGTCACATTCTTCTGATCACAAGAAAGAGGGCAATTTTTTGATACCATTTTTGTAAAAGATATTTTCTAGGCCCCAGGCAGGTCCTTGAAGAAATTTGCGCAAAAAGGATTAAAAACCACCAACACAAACGAACCGGTGGAAATGCGGGACATTGTTCGACCTCGGAAAAAAATAAAAAGAAAAGAAAATTGCTTTATATGTAGAAGTACAAATCTTGAAAACAGTTTTGCAATTGTATACCGTCTAATAAACATATTTCTTTTAGGACGCGCGACTGAAAGTACGCGGACTTTCAGTCGCCCTTTCATGGGAAATCATATTATTACGGATTTCATCGTTTGACTCAGTTTATAGTGTGCTCCTGATTGAATAAGTTTAGTTATGTTAGCTCCCCTCTTTTTGCAAAAAGAATATCACCCATCTCATCGGAATACGGGTTATCTACAGGCCAGAAATCAAAGTTCTCTTTCTGTGATTGTGAAAGCAATAAGCAAAACTTCATCATGACAACGGGCTACTGAAAAAATGTACGTGCTTCCTCAGAAAAGCTCAGCATTTGATTGGGGGATATTTGCCCCTGCTATCTAGTTGCTTGCCCGTAGAAGTCTAACAACAAGTGGTGACGATCTATTTGATAGTCAGGGAACGCGTGTGAACGGAATTTGGAGACAGGGATTACATTAGTTGATATAATTTTCTTTTTTTCATGGCTTTCTGCTCGTTTCTCCTCCGCCATAGATCAAGAACTACAATCAAAGGATCAGGCCTAAGCTTTCTACCATAGAGGTAGAGTTAGCCTCAGATTTTCACTATATCACCACAGTTCGAGTCAAACCTAAGTCTATTCATTTGAGAAAATAGAAATCTTGGGCAAAACCACCATCTAGCCTAGGTGAATTAATTAGAAGAGTTATATGAAAAGGAAAAGCCCACCTATTCGACCTCCAACGGGAGTTTATCTTCGTAGGACCCCTTTATTTTGATAGCACTCCTTTCATTCTACGACTTATAAGAAAAGGGCCCCCTGTCTAGACAGCAGCATACATATGTCATGAAAGAAGACCTTCTCTCCTCCAAAAAGGGAAATAGGCCATGAATCTAGTAGAGTAGACCGGAATGTTTATTTAAAATGATTAGACTACGGCATACCTTGTATTACGAGTTGAATTTTTAAAAGTTATCCTCCCAGATCGGAGCAGCATAACGTACAAACTTTCTCGAAGCAAAGAAAGACTGGGAGTCAGTGAGAGACGGAACAAGAGATTCTTTTGATCAGAACGACTACTCTTCTTGATAATCTGGGTAACAGAACAGTACGACTGCACGCGAGAAAGCTTTTTAACTCTCAGGAGATCATGTTGCAAGACAGAAAACAAGTGAACACGCGTTGACAGTCTTCCCTGTATGCGATACTCCAATTTTAATGTTTTTAATACTTCTTTCTTTTGTAAGAGCAAGAGATGCAGCATATTATTAACATATTAGACAATTTGATGAGCACTTTTGAAAGCTACGCAAAGAAAACCATGTGTTACAACACCTCCTGCATTACGCTTTTATCCAACGCCCAAAATATAACAGAAGAAGACAGAAGTAGGCCTTAAAACCGGCAATATACTCACCACGATAGGAATTTTAACTGTAAATGACGAAAATCTGAGAGGGGCGACTGAAAGTCCACGAGGCGCGACTAAAAGTCCGCTAAGTCGCGCGTCCATTGCCATAGCGTAATTCTGAATGGCCAGACTATTTTGAGTTCATTTCGTCGTTACTTTTGAATGTGTGAGTTCATCATTAGTTGAACAATTATTTTTCCGAGTTCAAATCATCGCCTTCTTCCATTTAATAACTAACCAAGTCCAGCGCAGGGAACAGAAAATAAACTGTTTGCTGCTGTCCGACGTACCTTTTCCCTTTCACCAATTGTGTTTTCCAGAATGGGTTATCCACTTCTTTACAAGTTTATCATCGACTCGACCGGTATCGCTGTTCTTTTTCTCAATCTTGGCGTCCTTCTCACTGTACTCTACTTCAATAAATGGATTCTTCGCTCCTTCAAACTCATAATGATGGTTTTTTCCCTAACGAATGTCGCCCATTATATTCTCGACGTCGTCTGCTTCCCGGTGAGTAGATTTCCTATTGATTTAAAATGATTTTAGAGATGTCTCCAGCTGCCGGGGCTGTCAATCGTCTTTGCGGACGGCTTTACCCAATCGGGAAGTCCCGTCCTCGGTCAGATTTCAATGTGCCTTCTCTCGTCACTGTTCTGTATCCAAATATTCAACGAAAGTGCCCATTTTCTCTATCGATACATCCTCCTCTGTCGGTAAATCATCGCCCCATCTCTCTCACAGTCTCAATCAGTCCCTCCCATCATCACCTTCTGGAGACAAAGAACGTAGCCGCCCTCTTTCTGGTCGCCGTTTAATTAATATCAATCCCAGTTCCTGTTGATTAATTGTGACGACAATCCTACCCTAATAATAGGCAGATCTCTGTCTGTCTGCAAGACCTGTCGTCTGTACGGATTGACAGGTCAAATGAGAGAGAAGCAGAAAGTTTCGACCGTTAGACCTTTTTCGACGGCCAACTCTTTTTCGACTGTCAAATTTGTAATCCAAACGCGGCCAAAGGCCGCCGGAGGCATGCTGGTCTCCTAATGATCCTTTCATTGGTCTGAACATAAATGACAACAAAAGCTGCCTTGTTTCACCTGTCCAATGCCATTCTAATCCGCTAAATTTCTCTCCTCACAACCTCTACGTTGTGGATTAAAAATCAATGTCTGAAAACAAATATTTTGATCCGAATCCCATTTGGATGTTTACTATACTTAAAGTAAGTTAATTAACCGTCATAACTTTACTTAATTTTTACAGATATGGTGTGCGGTAGCTGCTTGCGGATCCTTTTATGGCAGTTACATGGTCAAATACCAATCACCACCTAACCTGTCTTCTACATTTCGGCATTTCCTCCTTTACCATCTAGCAGCGTTAGGGGCTTCCGCCCAATTCTAATGAACCCTCATTTCCAGTGGGATGTTATTTGAACTCCAGCTAACTATCCTATCGCCTCCTTTATTTTATCTACCATATATAGCCGGCAGTAGTCCAGGAATTTACACACAGCTCGGCATCCCGCTGGATATTCAATTCGCCATCTTGATCCATATGATCGTTTGTAAGTCTAAAAAATATTCCCATTTTTATTAATCCATTGACGACGGCCGCGCGAATTATTTGGATCAACGAAGTCACTCATTTTTTGGGCGCGAAAATGGAAAATCTGAACTTTGGCGAATGTCTACCGTCGTTAATGGGTTAAATTATTTAGCTGCTGCCGCTGCAGTGTGTCCTTTATTCTATTACCGTATGACTTGCGTAATCCCTCGGCATCATCCTTTCCGAAAGAAGTGGATCCAATGTATTGTTTATGGATTATTCTACGGTCTTGGGAATATTATTCCAATTCCTCTAACACTCCTAGCAACACGTTGTAAATCACAAATGGAATGGAAAATGGAATCTTGGCAAATCTATAAAATTGACTACGAAGGATTTTGGAGCCCAAATGTGGTGGCAATCAGAGCAGAGGGCAATCCATGGAAGACCGTCGCTATTGGCTTCATTCTATTTGCCTGTGCTGTATTGGTTATTTGTGTATTTGGCTGCTCATTGACAATATACCGAACGGTGAAAACCAGCAAGAGGAATATTTCGGCAAGAGACAGAAAGGAACACATTGCTGTGCTGATATCGCTGATGCCTTTGGTCAGTTCATTTTATCCCTTGGGCTCAGCCAGGCTTCAGTGATGCCTGGAATCTATCCTAACCAGTTTTAAAAGTACAGTCTCCATCTTTCAGATGATCAATATGTCAAGTGTCGCTATCTTCCTTGTTCCCAGTGTAGTTATTGCTTGCATTTACGGTTCTCCCCGGGCTGGTGAATAGTTTCTTTTCTCTAATTCTCTAACACTTAGATCTGATAAATATTCTAGTGGCTGGTGTGGGCGGCCTCTTCCCTGTCACCTGTGTAGCATACGTATTTTCTTATAAACCATATCGGCGACATCTTTTGCAACTGTTCAGAAGAAAAGTAAGCCAATAAGGGGACGTCCACTTCAAAAGAACAGTCAGGGAGTTTTTCGACCAGTTCTCAGAATTTAGAGAATTTTGCGCTGATCACGATGCATTAATTTTTATCTTGTGAAAGTCACAAAGAATAAGATTTGAGTCCAAATTCGACATGTTGGTCCGCAATTTTCAATCCGCATACTGTAGCCAAGAAAATTCCTTGATTGTTCCGAAAATATCAAAAACGGGATAAGAAATCAAAAAAGGAAAAAAATTATTCGCTTTGCTTTTATTCTGTTTTATTCCGATTCCAATTTTGCTTTTTTTTCAAAGCAGTGATAATAAGTTTAATCAAAGATTTAAGAATGCCTCTACATTTGCAGTTCATAAAATATGCGTGCAATGAATTC